>CM034151.1:740784806-741451801 GCA_019776745.2 Taxus chinensis | reverse complement strand
TATTTTCTATCTCAACAACTGACTTTACAAACACAATTATTTCCTTTCCTTATATTACACAACTCAAATTTGAAATCTAATAATCAAAAAAAAAATTTGTTTTCTTCACAAATACTCATACAATGTCTTCCACTTGAAGTGGGCAAAACTTACAAAAATGAAAGCTAAAAGGAATACAATATTACAAGTCTTCCACCCTAAGTGGGAATAACAAAAAGGTTTTCTTACAGGGAAATATTTGTTGAAGACACCAACAAAGCTCCATGATTCACATCACCAACAAGAGAGATCCACCATGCTTCATTTGATCACAAAAAAAGGGGGGAGAGGTAACACTCTCCACCCAACCAAGAATTCCAATGAGGAGGAGATGTCATCCTCCTCATTGGCCCCCGATCCCACACCACATTGCAATTTAAAATGGATTCAACTCATTGCTACAAAACAAGATTCCACATCACAATACAAGATTCTACAACTATACCAAAATCCAACCAATACAACTATAATCACAAGAAGGAAAGAAACAAAATACACAAGGCTTCAACATGCAAAATCCAAAGGAGTAAGATCTATGGGGAGGTCACTTATGCCTCCTAATAGGAAATGGTTTCCCACCTACAAAACCTCCAATAAACATCTCAAAACCCCTACACACTCTTATGCCTCCCTCAAGTACCTTTTATACCTCCCACATTCTCTTATGCCTCCCTACAATCTCTTATGGCTCCCTCATAAAAATAGAACAAGTAAGAAATGCAATCAATTTCTTGTCCAAGGTGGGGAACCCAACCCAACTCCCTCCAAAACATGAACTGAACTATTATGCCTCCCCACAATGTAAGGTCCTCATAGTCCCCTCCTACACTATACTTAAGCAATCTACCCAAGTAACCAACAAGCATACCAAAATACTCAAAACATGCACATATACACAATAAAAAGGGAAAAATAGTTTACAAGAGTATATATCCTACCTTTCCATGTTAGATTTTGATCCAAGAGTCCCACACCAAGCTTCTTTAAGCCCAAACAATCACCAAAATCTCCAAAAAAAACCACAAGCATTCCAAAAACCTCTAACTCCCAAAAATTCAAGAGCATAAAGAAATGAAGTAACCCCCAAACAAGCAAAAGAACTTGAATAAATATAAAAGGGAGAGAGAAGGCTAAGGTGGCTATTGTATATATCTTCCCCCCAGGTAAATATAGACAAACAGAAGAATATGGAAATCAAAGAAACTTAAAACCTGACATTTATTTGTGCCACCAGGCAGGTTGGAGGCGCACATTAGAGGATGTCAACATGAGAAAAGTTGTGCCACCAGGCAAGTTGGAGGCACACATCAGAGGATGTCGATATGAGAAAAGTTACGACCTGGCACAGGTTGGAGGCACACATCAGAGGATGTTGACATGAGAAAAGTTACGCCCTAGCGCAAGTTGGAGGTGCACATCAAAGGATGTTGACACCACATTTTCAGCACCTATGGTGAACTTAAGAGCATGTTGACATGGGGATGGGTGCACCAAGGCACATCTTCAGGAGGTGCACATCAGAGGAGGTTGACATGAGAAAAGTTGCACCCTGGTGCAGGTTGGAGGCGCACATCAGAGGATGTCGACATGAGAAAAGTTACACCCTGGCGTAGGTTGGAGGTGCACATCAGAGGATGTCAACATGAGAAAAGTTACACCCTAGTGTAGGTTGGAGGTGCACATCAAAGGATGTCGATATGAGAAAAGTTACGCCCTGGCACAGGTTGGAGGCGAACATCAGAGGATGTCGACACCACATTTTCAGCACCTATGGCGCACTTAAGAGTATATTGACATGGTGATGGGTGGACCAAGGTGCATCTTTAGGAGGTGCATCTTCAGGAGGTGCAACATTTTGAGCGTTGACACCCTGACAGAAAGCAAACCCTGACGTAGATATTCAAATGGCCATAACTTTTCACATGGAGCTCAGATTCACGCAAGGTTGGACTTTTCAAAAATCTTACAAGGTACTCTTTCATTGAAAATCATGTCCTTACAGTGATCAGGAGCTTAAAGAAATTCAAGCACCTAGTCTCAAACAACAAGATCCAATTGTTGGTCTCTCATGCGGGAGTCAAGGACTTCCTTCTAAACAAGGATCTGAATGAGAAATGTGCAGGATGGATAACCTGTGTCATGGAATATGACATCGAGGTCAAGGTCACAAAACTAGTACATGGAAAAGGACTATGTGAATAGCTAGCTTTAAGTCAGAAGGTTGAAGTAGGAGATGAAAAAGAGGCTGTCTTGGTACTACAGGATGGTCAAGAATAGGAAAATGATGACGTGCCTGCTCCTTGTTGGACTCAGAATATGATACACTTCCTACAAGTAGGCCTCTGCCCTCCAGAAATCAGCAAAGCAAAAAGGAGATACTTTAGATTACAAGTCGTTCCATATGTGCTTGTTGATGGTGTTTTGTTCAAGAAAGACATCAATGGAGTTCTATTGAGGTGCATTGGGACAGGTCAAACTGAGAGAGTGTTACGAGATTTTCACAATGGAGATTCCGGAGGACATTTTGCCCCACGAGTAACAGCTCTCAAGATAATGAAGGCAGGGTATTATTGGCCCACAGTATTCAGTGACTGCTATACATGGATAAGAAAGTGCAAGAAATGTGCACTCTTCACAGGCAAAGAAATACTAGCAGCACTTCCATTGCACCTAATTTTTGTCTAACCAACCATTTATTCAATGGGGATTGGACTTTGTTGGGGTCATCAACCCAAACTCAAGCCAAGGCCACAAGTGGATTCTCACGAAAACGGACTATTTCACTAAGTGGACCAAAGCAGTAGCGCTCAAAGAAGCAAATGAGTCTAACATACTAGAATTTTATAAAGGAATAGTGACCAGATTCGGTATGCCGGCCACTATCATATCAGACAATGCATTGGCAATCATAGGTTCTAAGATTACAAAATGGGCTGTTAAGAATGGAATCTATTTGAGCACCTCTTCAAATTATTACCCGCAGGGTAATGGACAGGCAGAGTCCACGAACAAGAATTTGCTAAGGATCATCAGAAGGACTCTGGATGGAAACCAAAGAACATGGCATACCAAGCTAAAATCAGCGTTATGGGCTGACAGGATAACACCAAAGAGGTCTACAGGTAGTTCTCCCTACAATTTGGTCTATGGGAAAGAGGTAGTATTGCAGGCCTATATCATTAGAATTGCCTGCATTAGAGCTCATGAAGCAGTTGGAGTTGTCTAAGTTCGAACCAATGGAAGCCAGGTATGCAGAGTTGATGGAATTGGAAGAAATCAAAGAACATGCATTTCAGATGATTGAGAAGGATCAGGCCTTAGTAAAAATATGGTTTGATAAGAAAGTAAGAGCAAAGACTTTCCAGGAAGGGTACCTAGTTCTAAAATGGGATGTAGATCAGGCAAAACTAGGAAAGAATTCCAAGTTTGATGCCATTTGGAGTGGCCCCTACATGGTCACGGGATGTAAAAGTAGTAATGCCTTCCAATTTTATACATTGGATGGAGGAGAACTCCCGATTCCGGATTAACAGAATCTATCTTAAACATTGCTACTAAAAGGAAAAGGTTTGCCCTTATAAATATTAACCTAGATTTTAATTCCTCTAAGTGCGGATGCACATTTTCTTGTTTTAGTTAGGTTTCAATTTCCCTAAGTGCTTTGGTACACAAGGTTTTGCTCTCAGGTTGAATTTCTACAGTCATAGTGTTGTCAGAGAAGGAGTTGTGGTATCAGGCTCAGGATCAGATATCAGGTTGGTTTCAGGGTATCAAGCTTATGACTCCATGCCCAATGGATTGCTAAAAGGCCACTGATCTTCTACCTAGCAGGCAGTGATCTTGTTGTTGAGTCACCAAATTGTTGTATATATCTTACCCCCAGGTAAATATAGACAAACAGAAGAATATGGAAATCAAAGAAAAAGAATCAAAACCCGACATTTATTTGTGCCACCACGTAGGTTGGAGGAGCACATCAGAGGATGTCAACATGAGAAAAGTTGTGCCACCAGGTAGGTTGGAGGCGCACATCAGAGGATGTCGACATGAGAAAAGTTACACCCTGGCGCAAGTTGGAGGCGCACATCAGAGGATGTCGAAACCACATTTTCAGTGCCTATGACACACTTAAGAGTATGTTGACATGGGGATGACTGTGCCAAGGCACATCTTCAAGAGGCGCATCTTCAGGAGGTACACATCAAAGGATGTCGACATGAGAAAAGTTGTGCCTTGGTGCAGGTTGGAGGCGCACATCAGAGGATGTCGACATGAGAAAATTTATTCCCTGGTGCAGGTTAGAGGTGCACATCACAGGATGTCAACATGAGAAAATTTGCACCCTGGCGTAGGTTGGAGGTGCACATCAAAGAATGTCGATATGAGAAAAGTTACACCCTGGCGCAGGTTGGAGGGGCACATCAGAGGATGTCGACACCACATTTTTAGCACCTATGGCACACTTAAGAGTATGTTGACATGGTGATGGGTGCGCCAAGGCACATCTTCAGGAGGCGCATCTTCAGGAGGTGCAACATTTTGAGTGTTAACACCCCGACAGAAAGTAAACCCTGACGCAGATATTCAAATGGCCATAACTTTTCATAGGGAGCTCAAATTCACGCAAGGTTGAAATTTTCAGAAAGCTTACAAGGTCCTTTGTCCAACTATGACTAGATATCTTTAATTGGGTGAGAAAAATTTCTTCAAAAATGTAAAATACATTTCACCATTTTTTGGGTTTGCTAGGGTTCTCACCTATCGCCATAATGAGATGAATTAAATACAACCTTGAGGTGGTTGGGGTAGATTTGGAAATCCTCTCTCTTCCCTCTCTCATTCTTCTTATAAATTTTAAGGAGGGGCTTCTTTCTAAAGGTTGTACATTCTCGTTTTTCCCCTCCCTTCTTCTCTTTAGCAAGTGAATTTTTGGAGTTTAAACCTCCCATCTAAAACTGTAATGCAACTTTGCCTCTTGGCATAATATATCCAATCATGAAGAGCGGGTAGGCCCGAGCAGATATTGTTGAATCTACATCTGATTCCATTCTCCATGAAGATACCTTTTATTCCTTAATTTTATTTTTCTTCTAGATTCTGATGTATACATGATTTTTTACTTTTATTGTTTAATCCTTTTTTATCCTATATGTGATGTCACCATCACTCATGCACCCAATCAAAAACTATTTGTTTCCTCATGTCATTATCTTAACTAATCTTACACCTGCGCTTTTAGGGAATATGCCTTGGGAAAAAGATAATCATTAATACTTCCTCGTATTTGATGCCTCCTCTGTGATAATGTTCACTTTCAGCTGAAAATTACCTTTTAAAAGATATCAATCCGCTCCATACTCATATGAGTTTTCAGAATTAATTTTCACATTTAATTCTCAAATGATACCTCACATAATTATTCCCAAATTTCATCCTCTTATAAGTGCACATGTTTTTCTCATAAAATTTCAGCTTCCATCAAGAATTCTGATTGAAAATAGAATTAGTGCATGTCCTTCTCAAGCAATGGTAGATGTGGCATAAAGAACTAGTTTGAAGGAAATTTCCTCAGAGAATTTGCATTAAATCTTTGACCTTTCTAGTCCTTATGAGGATTTTTTAATAATTATATTCAAGATTGAAGATTAGGTGGAGAATTATGGGCCACTAACATCTTGTACGGTTAAAGTATCACTGATACGGAGGATTATAAAGATGAACCCTTTCTTTTTTGTCTTTTAGGTTTGTATTATCATTTATTCTGTTTGAAGGACAAGAAAGCTCCTGAATTGCTAAAGAATTTTTGGCTCCGCTTTTGTCCTACCATCAACAAAAATATAATTGATATATCTCCTTTATTCTTCAATGAGGAATTTGTGGAGAAATAAATTCCTACCAATGCCAATGAAATGTTTGTTGATGATCTCGTGGAATATATATCATCAATTTCTTGCAAAATTGCCATGATGGAGTAAAGACATGCTTGTCTTGAGAAAGAACCAATGAAATATTCTTTTGGGAATGCCCATGAATTCCCACCACCTTCCCTGAGGAGATGCAAATGGGGAGTACCTAATATAGCGTGTGCAAGTCAGCCCATTTATGTTGATGAACATGAATATGTCCCCATCTTACAAACTGATGTTCTTGGGTCATCTTCAAATCCAAAATCTAGTACCTGATGGGGTACCAAGGTCTACCTAAAAGGTGGGTCTAACCTTTTTGAATGGGTCTCATCCTATAGGAGAAAATTTGATTTGATCAAAATCTTAGAAGTTCCTAAGGCACACATTACAAAAATCATGGGAATTGTCATGTTTCATGACTTTATAGGAGATATCCAGTATGTTTATGGGACCTAAGATCGTAAAGAATTTGATTTTATAAAGATAAAGCTTTTGGATAGGATTCCTACCTTTATAAAGGAATGTGTAATGATCGATTGATAATGCCCCTATTTTGTAAGAACCTTCATTTTTTGTATATGCATATTATAAGTTATGTGAATTTCAAGGGTTGGGGCCCCTATAGAATCCCCATTTTGTTTTTATTATATACATATGATCATTTTTAATTTAGTTTCTAACTCAACACTTAGTTCCTGTAACTTAATTTACCTTTGGATAACACAACATTCATCTCTAAATTCATGTTGTATGATTTGAAACCCTACGGCCAGGTATTGATGAAATATGTTTCACTCTCTAAATTTCCTGTGGAGTTTTTGGAATCCATGAAATACCAACCATTGTGATAATCCATCCCATGGATCTTACTTGTATTCCTTCTTCACCCGCAGACTTTCAATTACTTTCTAATGTCTTGCGGCCCTTTGGTAGAGTTTTTGAGTGTCTCGTGGCTTTTTTGCAATTCGCAGGGTACTGACCTCCTTGTTAAACCCGTTGAACATTATTACAATGTGTCACAGCTATTGTACCATCATATTTCCTTATCACTTGCAACTATTCATCCACAGAATCCTCTCTTGTTCCCATATTGCAATGCAACCCGTGAAACATTGAGTTCTCTATTCTGCAGAATACCAAGTTGATGCATTACAGATTTCGTAGAGTTGAATAGCCATGTCCATCCTTTAGCTTATTTAGTTTTATGAGAAGGTATTTTCATGGAGATTCAAAAAACCATTAGTGACAAGCTGATATATTCAAGTTTGGGTCCTTAGATTGTACAAGGTATGTCTTTATACAACTCAACTACAGAGGGCTCAAAATGAGCACCAAAACATACAATGTAGAAGAAAGTGAAAACATATCATATAGTGTCATACAAAAGGTGAAGTTCCTGCAAACATGGGACACCCATGGTGTCACATGAAAATCAAGGCCCGTGATCTTGAAAACAAGATATGTACAACCTGTAGTGCCCACTTCCCTTTGACACTTTTATTACTGATCATGATACTACTAACTATATTATGGATATTATTATAGTTTTGTTTTAGCATGATGCTAGATGTTAGATCATGGATTATGGTTGAATTTTATTCATATATGATGCATGATGATCACTAGAGACATTTTTATATATTGATGATGATATACTGTTCGACATGGTTATATTTTGGATGTTATTCAGACATGTGATACATGGCTATATTGAGTAGACCTAGAAAATGAAATTTATTTGATGATGATATAGTTGTTGATAAAATTTCAAATGATATTGTTATTTTCCTATATGTTGATGTGATTCATATATGTAGATGATGTTCGAATTATATTTATATTTATATTGGATGTTATAATGTGCCCACGAGGCCAAAGGAGGTTTTTTTTTTTTAAAGTTAAAATACATAAAAAAAAACATCGGAGGATTGGAGACCAACCACATTGGAATTCTAGATGATTTTAACAAGGTCACCATGGCAACTTGTATTGTTTGTGTGTGTTTGCATGTTGTTAGGGATTCCCATGGGGGGATCACCTTTAAATGTGACCAAGGGTTATGTGTATTGATTTATTTGGTTCCTTTGTTTAGTATGTATGTATTTTATAAGTGATGTGCCCCCCTTTTTATTTAAGTAAATTGTGGTAAATTAATGTGAGTAAACATATGATTAAAATAAATTAATCAAATTGGGACATAAGAAAGTAATTATTGGAGTTTTTGGCTCTAGTATTAAATGTTGTAAGATATATGTGTAAGTATGTGTAAGAGTTGTGTAAGTAAATTTGGAGTATGAAACACTTCATCTTCTTTTGAAATTCGAATTTTTCCTTGGAGGCTGATTTGGAGGCTTGTGGGACAAGTTAAACTTGTCCCATACCTCTTAAATTTACATACCAACCTTACCTATGGTTGGAGAGATAAAATTAGCCCTTCATTATGTATTTTTGTAAGTCGACTTGTATGTTTTAATTGCACTTTCTTACATGTTTTTAAATTCAGTCCTTATGGGGTGTGGGCTTGTTTTGGAGTGTGTAATTAAACTGTCATATTATTCACCCACCTATTTATTATGCATTGGAGAATGAAGTTGAATTTGGTGTTGGAGTTGAGGATGTGTGAAGTGGCATACAACATGGATCCACCTCATCCTCTTCTCTTCCCTCTTCTATAAATTCAAATTTTCTTGGCTTGTTTTTGGTTGCATCACTTTTGCATACTTCATTTGGGGTGAATTATTTGGCTTGTAATCAGGTGGTGATATCCATTTCCCCTTTGGGAGGCATAAGTAGCATCCCCCGTAATTTCTTGCTCCTTTGGCTTGCATGATGAAGCCTGAATTTTGTTTGTTATGTGTTAATGTGGTTGAAAAATGCATCCTGTTTTGGACTATGTTTTAAATGTGAAATTTTGCTTGTGTCTTGTGGAAGCCTTTGTTGCCATGAGTTGAAACACACCTTCTATTGCTATTTGGTTGGAGCTCAGGGGCTAATGAATAAGGATGGATTTTCCTTTTCATTGGATGTCTTGGTTGGGTGGAGAGTGTTTCCTTTCCCTTGCCTTTGTTGTGATCAAAATTGGATAATGATGAACACACATGTTTGATGTTCTGGAGTAGAGGAAAAAGATAGATTTGACATTCCTTGTTGAGATTACTTCTTTTATAAACCTTTTTCCCACTTAAAGTGCATGAAAATGTAATACATTTTGTGATGGAAAGATGTTCTATATTGGCTATGAAAGTGTACTTTGAAATATGAAAGAAATATACATTGTTTTCTATTTTTGAAAGAATGTGAAAGGAATTGTAGTCTGTATGTTGTATTCGAGGAATGAAAGAAAGAAGTTGTAAAGATATCCTTTTGAATCAATAAAATATTGTATTAATTTTCTCAAATGGCATTATTAGGTATTGAAATCTGATTGTTGAATGTATTTTGAAATATTTGTTTGGAAATTTGAAAAATGGAATACGTATGAGGGAAATGTATTACTTTGTTTTGTTTGAAGTGTTTGATTTGAAAAATAGAAACTGCATTCTTATTTTTATGTTTTGGATTGAAGGAAAGATGTAATATACATATTACTAGCATGGAATGAAGTCGATGTTTCATAGTATGGAAAAGGAGATAGATTAATCTCTGTTTTTGAAATGTATAAAATTCATTTTTTTTACTTCAGTGTGAACTTTACAAAAAAATTATCAAAAGAGCATAATGACCCTGCAACATCTAAAACACAAAATTGAATATCAAATTGTATTTTTAAGGGAGAAATGACCCCAAACAAACTAAAACACTTAAGAAATTTTTAAAGAACCTTTCAAATCGAACAAAGGAAAATATGCAAGCATTTCACTATGTAAAAATTGGTAAATTCAAAATGTAAATAATCACACATTGTAACCTTGCAAATATATCGTAAAACCTTCCAAGTGAAATCCTCCATGCTTGTTTGGCATGTTGAGAAAGATTTAATGGAAAATTTGAACAAAATTTCTAAGTTAAAAATTACCAATTCACTTTTAAAGTGACAGTAAAATGTTTTCAAAAAATTGACCCTTTAAACTTTATCAAAATTGAAATCTTAAGGTATTTGTGCAAATAGGATGTCGAGACCTTTCCAAAAAGACCTCATTTTCCAAAAACTAAGTTCCCAATAAAAATTTATGGCCTTAAGAAGTTTTACTTCATTTTGGCTTCAAAAAATAATCTAACTGTTAATTTTAAATGAATAAAATATTCTTGGGCAGACCCGCGGGATAAATTTTTCCCTTTGCACTTTTTCCCAAAAAGTGCTAAAGGCATTAAGCCTCCCACTGCTCCCCCAACCCAAAAAACTCTTTTTTTTTTGTCAAAAATAACATAAGTTTGAAAAAGGAAAATTTGGAAAATTTTCCCTGCGGCCCCGCCATTTCTCCCTTCACATGTGGAAAGCATTTCTACGGGCACACTGGCCCACAAGCGTTAACTTAACCTTTTTTTTACCTTGGAAAAATTTCCTTAAATTCTTCGTAGCCCTGCATCCTCGTCCTTTCCTTGGAAAAGCATTTCTACGGGTGCATGGGCCCGTGCTTTCAACTTATCCTTTTAAATCCCTTTGGCAAAATTTCCTAAATTTCTCCACCGGCCCACCGATCCGTAGCCAATGAAGGGCTGACATGTGGCATCATGAGGTGATGGTGGAGGAGCGGTTGAATTTTCTAAACTTAACTTTTTACAAATTTTTAGATGAAAAACCTAAAGTTTCTCCACCACCCCGCCACCTGCAACCAATGGTTGGCTGACACATGGCAACCTTAGGCGTTTGCGGAGGGGCGGAGCATTTTGACCCTTTTAATCTTTTTCCTCTTTAATGTAAAAATTTTCTAAGTTGTTCCAATGACCCGCCAACTCGTAGCCAATGAGACCCTGACACGTAGCATTGTTTGGCATCGGCAAAGGCGCGGGTTAATTTTTGCCCTTGCATTTTTTTTCCAAAATTCTAAACTTTCTAATTTTCCTTGCAAGTCCGTTTTCCCTGTGTGAATTAAGGCTTGACACGTGGCACCTTGGGTGTCGGCAGAGGCATGGATCATTTTGATCCCTTAGCACTTTTTCGACCAAAAAAAGCTAAATTTCTCTGGCGACCTAAATTCCCGTTGGAGCTTGGAAATGCTGACACGTGTCTCCTTACAAGCTCGCGGGCATGTAGAGGTAGATTGCACTTTTTTCTCAAAAGGGGGAAAAGCACTAAAGTTCTTCCCCACTCTGTCAGCCCACATATGGGAAAATTTTTCCTTTCCGCTCCGCTAGTCTGACTCCTCCTTCGAGAGAAATTTCTCCCCACGGCCCGCAGGACCGCCCTTGGAAAAATTTTCCTCTCCAGGCCCACAAGCCCATTCTTGGGAAAATTTGCATCCCAAGGCTCGCTGGCCCATAACTTGAAAAATATGAGGAGTTAGGAGGACTTCTTTATATCAATGAAAAGGTGATGAAATTTACTATCTGATGAGATGTTTCCAGAAATTTTTGAGTGTGTTAATGATGAGAAAAATTAGGTTGAATATTGTAGTGATTTCTGGGAGTGGGTAAGTGAGAACTTACTTTATTGAATTAAATGTGCATTCTAACCCTAGGTTTTGACCTTGTAAATTATTACATATTGATAATTTGAGCTAGGTATGGATTTATTTAGTTGTTGTAATAGAAATGTAAATTGTTGAGTTTAATTGTCCTTGAAGCCTTGTGAACACTTTAAAAAAATTATTCCATAATTTTCTAACTAATCATAGGTTGATTCTTGGGTCTCATGTGGTAGAATCTTATGGGCGTTACACTTGGTATCAAAGCCATGGGTTCAAAAGCTTGGACCCTTGGGCACACTAGTAAACTTCATACTTGAACTGTAAACCTAGTACAATATTAAATCTAGAAAACACATTTTCTTGGAGATTGTAAACATGAAAGACTGAATAAAACCTAGAATAATGAACTAACTCTCGCCTTGGTCTTTGCATGTGGCGTGAACCAGGTGAGGGGTCTTTTCACATAGACTTAGATTTGCCACCACCAGATCATGTTGTGGTAGCCATCTTACCATAGATCTTGTAGACACTTTGGGATGTTAATGACACTTTACACGGAGGGCCCATTGGAGGACATTTAGACATACTTGATGGAGATCCTTCCATGGATGCCCATGCATCTCCTTGACACAGTAAGGAGCATAGAGCAAAGAACTCCCATGTGAATTTAGGTCGATCAGATTCACCGCATACAAGTTAGGGTGATTGGATACTAAGACATAGAGATAGATCTCGGAGCCCTAAGCTTAGGGATGATCATGCTAGGAGGCCTAGGGGTCGCCAGACCATAGCTGCAGATCACATCAGGGAGATCCTGAAGCTACAACCATCTCATTATTCTGGTGACGCAGGTGGATTTTAGGTAGAGGCATGGTTAGTGAGCATGAACAGTTTCTTCAAGCTCTATCCTTGTTCTAGAAACACAAAATCTCATGTTACAATCCATCTATTAAGGAATGGAGCAGGTGTATGGTGGAGGACAGAGGAGCAGAAGCTCCATGTTGATTCTGAGAAAGTTACCTGGGAGATTTTTGAGGAGTGATTCAAGAGTAGATATTTATCACGGAGAATCATACAACAGAGGATCGATGAGTTTCATGACCTCCGGCAGGCATCTCTTACAGTGGCAAAGTATGAGAGTAATTTTTTGGATCTCCTCTAGTATGTTGATTACATGCAGGATGAGCAGGTGCAGATCGAGAGGTTCATCCAGGGCCTGAATCTAGACATTAGAGGTGTGGTTGAGATCCACTTCCCACAAAATTTAGCTGAGGCCTTTAAGAATGCCTACATAGTAGAGGAGACTCAGAGGAAGACCCTGGAGGCTAGAGACCGAGTTCAAAGCCACATATAGCAAATGCAGGACAATAGATCAAGGGGGTCAGCTCCTCCTCCTCGTGGTGGCAAAAGTTCTTTGCAGTCATTTTTTAGACCACAACAGTAGTAGTAGTAGCAATCCCGCCCTCATTATAGACCTCCACAGAGATTTGGTACACAGAGGGGTCGGAGTATGGGGTCTCCTCCTAGGGGTCCCATCAGGACACAGGGTGGACCTAGAGCTCAGTCAGCAGGAGCTCACCAATAGAGACCATAGTAGACCACAGTGGGATCATCAAGATCCATGGCACAGACTTCCAGAGCACTCGTTGGACCAGCTACTCAAGGGAGAGGATCAAATAGTTTTTTTGGTTGTGGAGTTGCCAGACATTTTTGGAGAGAATGCCCTCATAACCCTAACAAGGGTATGACACAGATCTTAGAGCTGACTGTTGCTAACATGGGATGCAGTCATCAGATTTACACAATGGTCAAGAACTACCAAGTTGAGCATCAGAGTCAGTTATTGAGGCTACAGGTACCATTGGTGGTATTCCTACCTCCATTCTATTTGATTCTAGATCTTCTGATTCTTTCACTGCACCATCTTTAGTAGAGTGATGCATGTTGGAGGCAGTTAGGCAGGGTCATAGATGGGATGTAGAGATGGCTTCTGGATCCAAGATCTTTGTAAAATCCTTTGTTAAGGAGTGTATAGTGGATTTGGGACCTTCCACCACTACCTTGAATCTTTGTATCCTTTTGTTGGGTTGTTATCGAGTCATCTTAGGCATAGATTGGTTATCTACACACAGAGCCAGGATGGATTGTTACCATAAGACTATATCTTGTGCAGATGACCTAGGAGTGGATTCAATGATTTCAAGGGTCAGGAGACCCGTTTCCATTCGCACCATCTCAGCTATGAAGCTTAAGCGGTGTGTGCCACGAGCTTGTCAGATGTATGCGGTTGCAGTTAGTGACCAATCTGAGGATGGGTCTAGTGGACCATCGCTAGATGATCATCCCATTTTGAGAGAGTTTTTAGATTATTTTCCAAGGGAGCTACCGGGGTTACCACCTCCACGTGAGATAGAGTTTCATATAGATCTTGTTCCGAGAGTAGTGCCTATCTCACGAGCACCTTATTAGATGAACATCCCAGAGCTCTGCGAGCTCAAGTTGTAGTTAGAGGGCCTTTTTGAGAAAGGCCTTATCCGTCCTAGTGTATCACCTTGGGGTGCATCTATGATTTTTGTGAAGAAGAAGGATGGATCCTTGTGGTTTTGTATTGATTACCATCAGCGGAACAAGGTAACGATCAATAATCATTATCCCCTTCCACACATAGATGATTTGTTTGATCAGATGAAGGGAGCCACAATTTTCTCTAAGATAGATCTTAAGTTAGGCTATCATCAATTGAGGATTACGGAGGTGGATATTCATAAGAATTCCTTTCGTATAAGATATGGGCAATATGAGTTCACATTGGTGCCTTTCTATTTGACTAATGCCCCCACAGTGTTTAAGAGTTTGATGAATTGGGTATTTAGGACTTTCTTAGATCACTTTGTGCTCATCTTCCTTGATGATATTTTGGTTTACTCACGTACACGTGAGGAACATGAGGGGCACCTTTGCAAGGTTCTTTAGTGTCTTTGTGAGAAGAAGCTTTACTAGAACTTGGAGAAGTGTGCATTATTTCATACAGAGGTACATTATCTGGGCCATATCGTTTCTGGGGAAGGTATCGCAGTCGATCCTTCCAATACTAGAGCTATCATGGATTGGCCAGCACCCACTTCTGTGACAGTGGTACACAGCTTTATGGGATTAACAGGTTATTATAGAAGGTTTGTTCAAGACTTCTCTTAGGTTACACATCCCATCACTTCCCTTCAGCGGAAAGGGAAGAAGTTTGATTGGTCAGATAGATGCGAGCAGGCCTTTAGGACACTAAAGGAGTTCCTCATGACAACACCTATTCTTACATTGTCAGATCCACAGAGTGAGTTCTTCGTGTGCACAGATTCTTCTTTGGCAGGAGTTGGAGGTGTATTAATGTAGGATGGAAGAGTAGTGGCATTTGAGTCTCGTAAAATCAACGATTATGAGCTCAATTATCTGACTCATGATCTTGAGATTGTGGTAGTGGTTCACACCTTGGTTCGACGGAGACACTTTCTTCTTGGTTGAAGATTCACACTGAGGACAGATCACTTGAGTCTTCACCACCTCTTCATGCAATCCAATGTCAATTCTTATCAATGGCATTGGATGGAGTTACTTTTTGAGTATGACATGGAGATAGAGCATGTGAAGGGGAAGGAGAATGTGGTTGCAGACACTCTCAGTAGATGAAGACATGTGGTTATGGCCACTTCAGTCGGCACAAATTTATGGAGCAGGATTCTTCAGGAGCTTACTCTTGATAGTTTCTACATTACAAATAGAGTAGAGATCAAGTCTCAGAGACCCCTTGAGGGGAAGTTTGATGGATTTTTATTACAAGTAGATGGCCTTCTTAGGCACATAGGCTGGATTTATGTTCCCGGAGAAGGAGGCCTGAGACAGGATATTCTGAAGGAGGCGCATCGTACACCTTGAGTATGTGTAAGAGTTATGTAAGTAAATTTGGATTATGAAACACTTCATCTTCTTTGAAATTTGAATTTTTCCTTGGAGGCTAATTTTGGAGGCTTGTGGGACAAGTTAAACGTGTACCATACCTCTTGAATTTTCATACCAACCTTACCTATGGTTGGATAACTAAAATTAACCCTTCATTATGCATTTTTGTAAGTCAAGTTGTATGTTTTAATTGCACTTTCTTACATGTTTTTAAATTCAGTCCTTATGGGGTGTGGGCTTGTTTTGGAGTGTGTAAGTAAACTGTCATATTATTCACCCACCTATTTATTATGTATTGGAGAATGAATTTGACTTTGATGTTCGAGTTGAGGATGTATGAAGTGGCATCCTACATGGATCCACCTCATCCTCTTCTCTTCCCTCTTCTATAGATTCAAATTTCCTTGCCTTGTTTTTGGTTGCTTCACTTTTGCATACTTCATTTGGGGCGAACTCTTTTTGTTGTTGGATCTCTTTTTTTTGGAAAGGTTTGAAGATTTTTGAAGGCTTGTGCTTTGTTGATATTTTGGGCTACTTGCATTGGAAACAACAGTTGTTTGGAACTTGGAACGACTCCATCACGAAGAGGTAAGAGCTTGGCTCTTGAAATTCTCTTCTTTTATTTATGTAAATGTTATTGTTGTGAATGTTTTGGCATGTGTGTGGGCTGTTTGGGTAGATGGCCTAGGAATAGTTTAGGAGAAGGCTATGGGGAATTTTTGTGGGAGGCATAAGTGTGGAGGGAGTTGGGATTTGGGTTCCACCTTAAAAATAAATAGCTTGTATTTCTTTACTCATTATGGGGTTCCATAAGAGGTTGGGGAGGCATAAGGCATGTCAGGGTTTTTGAAATGATATATTTTGGTAGTTTGTAATAAGGTGGTGATACCCATTTCCACTTTGGGAGGCATAAATAGCATCCCCCATAGTTTTTTGCTCCTTTGCCTTGCATGATGAAGCTTGAGTTTTGTTTGTTATGAGTTAATGTGGTTGTAAACTACATTCTATTTTAGACTATGTTTTAAATGTGAAATTCTACTTGTGTGTTGTGGAAGCCTTTGTTGCCATGAGTTGAAACACATCTTCTATTGCTATGTGCAATTCTCCTTTTCATTTGATGTCTTAGCTGGGTGGAGAGCATTGCCTTTCCCTTGCCTTTGTTGTGATCAAAATTGGAGAATGACGAACCTGCGTGTTTGTTGTTCTGGAGCAGAGGAAAAAGATAGATTTGAAAGTCCTTGTTGAGATTACTTATTTTGTAAAACGTTTTCCCACTTAAAGAGGATGAAAATGTAATACATTTTGTGATGGAAATATGTTCTATATTGGCTATGAAAGTGTAATTTGAAATATGAAATAAATATACTTTGTTTTCTATTTTTGAAAGAATTTGAAAGGAATTGTAGTCTGTATGTTGTATTCGAGGAATGGAAGAAAGAAGTTGTAAAGATATCCTTTTGAATCAATAAAATATTGTATTACTTTTCTCAAATGGCATTATTAGGTATTGAAATCTGATTGTTGAATGTATTTTGAAATATTTGTTTGGAAAGTTGAAAAATGGAATACATAAGAGGGAAATGTATTAATCTGTTTTGTTTGAAGTGTTTGATTTGAAAAATAGAAACTATATTTTTTTTATGTTTTGAATTGAAGGAAGATGGAATATAAAGATTACTAACATGGAATTAAGTCAATGTTTTATAGTATGGAAAAAGAGATAGATTAATCTCTATTTTTGAAATGTATAAACTTCATGTTTTTTACTTCACTGTGAACTTTACAAACTTTTTATCAAAAGAACAAAATGACCCTGCGACATCTAAAAGAAAAAATGGAATATAAAATTGTATTTTTAAGGTAAAAACGACCCCAAAGCAACTAAAACTCTTTAAAAATTTTAAAGAACCTTTCAAATCAAACAAAGGCAAAATTACAGGCATTTTGCTGTATAAAAATTGGTAAATTCAAAATTTAAATAAATCACACATTTTAACCTTGTAAATCTATCCTACAACCTTCCAAGTGAAATCCTCCATGCCTTTCTGGCATGTTGAGATAGATTTAATGGAAAATTTGAACAAAATTTTAAAGTTAAAAATTACCAATTCACTTTTTAATTGACAGAAAAACGTTTTCCCAAAATTGACCCATTAAAATTTATTAAAATTGAAATCTTAAGGTTTTTGTACAAAGAGGATGTTGATACCATTCCAAAAAGTCCTCATTTGCCAAAAACTGAGTTCCTAATCAAAATTTATGGCCTTCTGAAGTCTTACTTCATTTTGGCTTCAAAAAATAATCCAACTGTCAATTTTAAATGAATAAAATATTTTTGGGCAGACCCACGGGCTAAATTTTTCCCTTTGCACTTTTTTCCCAGAAAGCGCTAAATTCATGAAGCCTCCCGCCGCTCCGCCAACACGAAAACCTCTTTTTTTGTGAAAAAATAACCTAAGTTCGAAAATGGAAAATTTGGAAAGTTTTCCCCGTGGTGCCGCTACTCCACCCTTCACATGTGCAAATCATTTCCACAGGCGTGCGGGACCACAAACGTTAACTTAACCTTTTTTTGACCTTGGAAAAATTTACTTAAATTCTCCGTGGCCCCGCATCCCCAATCTTGCCTTGGAAAAGCATTTTCGCGGGTGCGCAACCCTGCGCTTTCAACTTAGCCTTTTAAATCCCTTTGGCAAAATTTCCTAAATTTCTCCGCTGGCCCGCCACTCTGCAGCCAATGAATGGATGACATGTGTCATCATGAGGCGACGGCAGAGGAGCGGTTGAATTTTCTAAAATTAACTTTTTACAAATTTTTGGGTGAAAATCCTAAAGTTTGTCCACCGCCCCGCCACCCACAACCAATGATTGGCTAACATGTGGTAGCCTTAGGCGTCGGTGGAGGCATGGAGTGTTTTAACCCTTTTACTATTTTTCCTCTTTAAAGTCAAAATTTTCTAAGTTGTTCCGACGGCCCGCCGAAGCACAGCCAATGAAACCCTGACACGTGGCATTGTTTGTCGTCAGTGCAGGGGTGGGTTAATTTTCACCCTTGAATTTTTTTTACCCAAAAGCCCAAACTTTCCATGTTTCCCCACAAGCCCATTTTCCGTGCATGAATCAAGGCTTGACACATGGCTCCTTGGGCGTCAGCGGAGCCATGGATCGTCTTGATCCCTTAGCACTTTTCGACCAAAAAAAGGTAAATTTATTAAATTTCTCTGGCGAACTGAATTCCCAGCGCTAAAGTTCTTCCCCACTCCGCCAACCCGCTTATGGGAAAAAATTTCCTTTCTGCTCCGCCGTTCTGACTCCTCCTTTGGGTAAAATTTCTCCCCACGGCCCGCAGGACCGCCCTTGGGAAAATTTTCCTCCCCAGGCCCGCAGGCCCATTCTTGGGAAAATTTGCATCCCAAGGTCCGTCGGCCCATAACTTGAAAATTATGATAAGTTAGGAGGACTTCTTTATATCACTGGAAAGGTGAGTAAATTTCCCATCTAATGGGAATGTTTCCAGAAAGTTTTGAGTGCTTTAATTATGAGAAAAATCAAGTTGAATCTTTTAGTGAGTTCTGGGAGTGCGTAAGTGAGAACTTACCCTGTTAAATTAAATGTGTAATCTAACCCTAGGTTTTGACCTTGTAAATTATTACCTATTGCTAATTTGAGCTAGGTATGGATTTATTTACTTGTAATAGAAATTTAAATTGTTGAGTTTAATTGTCCTTGAAGCCTTGTGAACACTTTTAAAAAAAAATATTCCATAATTTTCTAACTAATCCTAGGTATATTCATGGGTCTCATGTGGTAGAATTTTGTGGGCATTACACAACCACGTATAAATCATGATGCCACAAACATGGGAAAACCACGTTATCACAAGAAAATCAAGGCCCTTATGAAAAAAAACAAAGTACCAAACAAGAATACACACACAAAACTAGCAAGAATGTATGAAAATTAAGTTTATCCAAATTTGATGAAAAGCACATATTTTACAATAATAAAGAACCAAGGAAGCAATAACTGTAAGTACAACACAAATCACACATGTTATTCCAAAAGATAATAAATACATAATATGTATATGTAACCAAGTGTAATGAGGAAAGGAAGGAACTATAATGAAAATATAACACTTGGATATAGTATGTAAAAGCATACACCCTCAGAGGTTAATAGTCTAGGTAAATGGCAGGACAATACCTTTCATCATGTATCACTTTGTGTATGTTCTAGATCATGATCAATATACCACACGAACATATGTGTGTAAAGAATAAATTATATCCATCAAAACAAAGGAATAAAAAGTATGTATAATATGAAGTTTAAAAAACTTTATAGCATATAAAGGGGTCCTAAGTTTTGTATTTTTGAATATATGTGAATTTGTTTTCTTTTTTGTGAATATATGAATTTTTTTATAATTTTTATTACATAGCTATGTACACGTAAGACTGGGTAACACAAGAGATACCAGAAAATAATGTCAAAAACTAAGGGGATAACCCTATAGAGTCCAAGATTCTAACTACATAGGTACTAAGTGTAATGACATAAACCGTAAGATTGTGTTAATTAGAAACAACTAGAATAAGTGGAACATTGGGATTATTTTCAATAGTGGCAAGAGTTAGTAAAAAACATAAGGATCAATTTGTGAGTTGAGAGATGTGTAGCATATGTAGTGTTAAGAGGATCATTAGTATCAACCTCACGTAATTTATGGAGAGGCACATGACTCATCATAACCAATAGGTGCAATATGGGAAGATTGGAAGCATTAGAACGATATGTAGTAGCCCATATGACTATATGATAAACAATATGCATAAATTTGGAAAAAGGGGGTTTAATTTCCCTCTTTGATGTAATAAAATCATGTGCAGAAATATTATATGATTCATGCATAGAATTTTGAAAAGGGAGTGAGGGAAGAGCATCGTAAAGCATCATCAAATCAACACATTGTGTTGCTACTTGTGGTGGGGAATTTGGATCAAGTTATGTGATATTGGATTTAGTGAGCTTAATATTATTATATTTAAAACAAGATGTGTTCCAAGAAACATATTTGAAATCCATGGTCATGGTGACATTTTGAAGGGGTATATGAGTTTCTCCCAACACCTTAGGTATTGTAGATGTAGAAACCACTATTGGGGACAAAATGCTAGATATAGGTAAGTGTGCAACAATACACATTAGGGGTGGGCAAAAATTTTATTATAATGAGACATAGTGGGAGGAACATCGTGGGTTTGAATATAAATTTCATCATGTAAACTAGTAGCACTATAGTCTATCACAAGAGGATAATGATATGCAATGTAAGTAGTGTCTGCATTATCATGTATGAGAGAGATATAGAAAATAGCATCAACATGAGTGGAATCTATTGTAGCATTATCCATGGAAGAATGTGTTTTTGGGTAATTTTGTGTTATGGCATGGGTAGGTAAAAAATATATACTAAGTGATGTTACATGATCAAGTGTAGGGGGAGGAATCATCATGAATCTTGTTAATAGAGTGTGTACTAAGATCATCATCACAACTATAATCATGAGAATAATGTGGTATATGTGTATGAAAAATGTTAGGTATAATTACTATATCATTAGTAACATAATAGGAAACAAGTTTTTTTTGAAAGCTAAGACATTTAAGAACAAGTGAGGGAACATAAGAAATATCATTTTTAGGGTTTATCATAATATATTGGAGAGGCTTGTCAAATGATGATTGATTATAGGTAAAATCATGCTTAATATAGTCCTAAAGATAAATAGGGGGATCTATATAAGTCTTATCAATCATATCAGATCGAAAAAATCAAAAAGTAAAACCCTAATGCAACTAGAGTTAGGGCTAGAATGTTCGATTAGAGAGGGTCAAGTTTTACCAAATGATTTCACCATTTTCAAAAAATTAAGAATTTTTTATTTAACATGTATAAAAAGGATGAATAATGTTATAGGTGAGTCAACAAGTTTCGAAGTGACAAGTGACGAGTGACCATACACTTTTCAAATCAGAATAACACTTTTGAAAGTGATGAGGGACCTAACCAGTGTCAAAAAATAATAGAGGGAGAAAGAGAGAGATAGTCCACTTATCTAATTATATATGGATATGGAGGATTCTAGGTGATCTAAGTACAATAAAGGTAGATGTAGAAATAAAAATGCTTCACCTTTGAGACTATTATATAGAACTAATCCTATTCAAAATCATGTACTTCAATCAATGTCATTTGTATGGTTCTAACAATTCAATTTGGTCTTAGACCTACTTGAAATATGGTCTATATCTTCCCAAGTGATTCAATTTAATAAAAATATATGTGTCGATATCTATCATTATTCTTTTCTTACCCTTAGAATGACTTTGCAAACTCTACTCAAACCCTCAAATCATTTTAGTGTAAGGAGTTAATGAAAAATAAATCTAGTTGAGTTGTGGGAACCCCCGTTCACTGTTGACATACAAACTACTCCAAAGAGGCCTCAAATCAACATCTTTCTCCACCTAACATCTGATATATACCATAATGCAATTCGAATTTGACAAACATACTTTGATAAATACCTTTCTTGAGTTTCACATTTTTTTAAATTCTTGGGAAGGGTCAATTTTCTTGCTTGTATGATTAAAATAGAGACTCCTAAACCTGGAAAGAGGCTTTATACTAGTAAATGGTGCTTCCCTAAGGAATTTTATTTATTTATTTCATTGTTATGTGGCTTTGGATGCCTTTAGGGTTATCATTTGCATAAACAACTCATAAAGTGTCGGGTCCTTAAATGAGGTATGATTTACTTTCTTATATATGCTTATGAAAGGTGTTATGACATGAAAGGAAAACCTAAGGGATATTGTTTCCGTATGATGGTTGTGGATTTGAAGGAATTAATGCACACCATATCCTCCCAAAATCCTACGCTAGTGTTAATATGTGCTTTTAAAGCCCAATCGAAATAAGTAGTTATGACCAGGAGAGAGGAAAACACACTCTGACTTTATGGGCCTAAGCATGGATGTCTCTATATGTATTTTGTATAATTATTTTTCAAACACTATTTACATAGAGGTATGCAAATATAATCAAATACATGAATTTTTATCAGGATGTGCGAAGAAAAAATGAGGAGAGTGAATTTGTTCATACAAGCGTGCATTGTCAAGGTTATGAGTCTCAAAGGATAGATTTCCAAATTTGAGTGTCTATAATTTCCACAAATTTAGAAACTCTCATATACTTATCTCATTCATAAATAATGAACTAGACCAATGTTTATAGGATCTCTCGTATACTTATCTCGTTCATAAATAATGAACTAGACCAATGTTTTAGGACATTGAATACGAAGGAATTGACCATTCCCATACCCTTAGTATCTCGTTTTTGAGGTATGTAAAGATTCACTTCTTAGGAATAACCTCAAGTACCAGTGCACCACAAAAAATGGACGAAAAAATTCCGATTGGAAAAAATAAAAACTCCTATACACTTTCTATATACCATTACGTACATGAAATATAAAATCCATAAACAATGTTGTTTAATAGATTGAGTATTGGGGCAATACCCTTCACATAATGACTCAATCAAAACATATAAAAAGTTACACAAAACAACTCCTATTGTTGTAAACAACTATAATACAATTCTACACTTCGGGTAGATATCTAAGAAAATACTTAGATATTAATCCAAAGTATCCCACCACTTTCAATAATTTATAATCAATCAAGATCCTATCAAGGGAAAAGTGAGAGCATACAATTGGTTAATCATAATAAGATGCTACTATATTTGGATGGTAATTGTATAAAAGCATTTGAAACCTGTAATAAATTTGAATACGTACTGAATTTTTTTGAAAACTACAATTTTTATCTAGGTACCTATAAAAATATTGAAAAAATATATCCATTCTATAAAGCAACATAAGGTGAAGCTTTTATTACTCTATTACAATGTTAATTTTTTTTGTATTCTCCATTATCATTGTATATACTTATAAGCAAGCACTCAAAAAAATTATACATAATTATTGAATAAAAGAATAAAATAAAGAGATAACACATATTTTCCATGGCTAGTATGACTACCACAATTTTATCAAGAAGCTATGAATTGCATTTTTAGAGTAAAAATAAATGTCTTCCACAATATGAGACACTAAAATTATCTCTCTATGCTTTTATAAAAACAAGTAGCTCGCTTATTATTATGATTACTGAGTATTTTCTTAAAAAATAAATTTTATGATATGCTAACATTAGCTCTCTATGCTTTCATAAAAAAACAATTAGTTCGCTTATTATTAGGAACAGAGAGTATTTTCTTATAAAAATAGTTTTCTTTAGTATATAAATATAAGAAGTCAATCGAGTCAATAAATTTATTGATACTCTTATCTATTACAATAGATGTGGATAAATGTAGCCAAATAGGTGAATTATCCACATACTGAACTACAAATAATATTACAAATATATCTCAATATTATACAATAATGTATAGAATTAAATAGACTCATATTTAATGTCTAGTAAAAGAACTCAAGTACTTAAATATGGGCTGAACTAGTAAGCTACATAGCTATGGGTTCTACAAGAACTTTTATAATGGCATTCTTGGTTTCTCTATAAGAAAATGTTAATCCATCTCTGTCCTTGTAGATGAAAAATAATCCTTTTAAAAGGGCATCAAAATAAACTTTCTTGAAACAAGTTGGTATGCCTTTATCTCTAAGAATCTTCCACTTCAAGTCTTGCATGGTACCTTCCAAAAAACTATTGATATGATTCAAAGCATCTTCTTTTGTAGAACCGGGATTGTCTTTCAAATAACACTCAATACAAGAAGCATTCTCTCCAGTGATCTTCTCATCCTTAAACATTGGAAGAAATAAAACATATGTTAAACATTATTATAAAATAATTAATAGTACACAATGCCAAAAAAAAAAAAAAAAGCGGGGGGTGGATTTTGAATACTTGATAATCTCTAGAGTCGTCTAATAATCTACAACAAATAGAGACAAGGGTCTCAATCTTATTAATTTGCCGTAGAAGATCTTCGGGAAGAAAGGTGTCCAATAAAATTAATGCATGCAATGTCACTATGGGTGCAGCCACACTTATTACACCATTGTTTAAATATTCATCAAAGCTTGGTGTGTGGTTTGTAGCAATCCACTGAGCTTCTTTTAGGTTGGATAAAATGAAACTCTCCCACTGCAATATAAAAATAGAATGTCAACTACAGAAAATAAATGTTGTCTATTCATAAGTCTACGATGTAGTATGATTCACTACAAATAGAAAATACTATTCGATTAAAACTTACATATTTTTGCATAAATTTGTGTACACGAGAACCATGTTTTTTCTCTGCTTTAATTGCTATTTCCTCAAGCGTTTGTTGGGCAAAGTCAAAACTAGCTTTCATATACTCTGGAAGGCTACGCACAATATTCTTATCCCATCTGAAACAAAATAAAAAGACGTATATACTTGAATATGAATACATATAACTGTAAGATAGAAATGAAGGACGTACGAATCGATTTCTATATATGTAATATTTTTCTTTTACATGTAATATTTATCCTCAAAATAATTTCAAGAATAATAATCAAAGTTGTATGTATTCTTTCTCATATGAATTCAATAAAGTAAAAATAAATCAAAAATAATGCTATTAAATCTAGATAACTTAATCATTTTACATGTAATTATAAATCTACACTCAATATCAAATGACAACTTACTTAACCAATGCAGCAGTGAAAGGTTTGAGCTCCTCCATAGTTCCATACGTGTCATAAATATCATCAAAGAGGGTTATCAAGATGGAAAGTTTCGTAACTTCAATTCTGCTTATACTGAAGTCAGGCTCAAACAATCCGGAAACCCACCAGAAAAAATATTCAACATGTCTATGCTTGAAAAAATCCAGTTGCTTCACTTCTGATGCATTCCACCAGCTTGATATAAATTTTAGCTCCTTTTGATGTTGTGCCTGCAAAATGTTGAAGTCCAATGTTGCTAGTTCCAAAATCTTTATGCCGGGCATCCTGAAAAAATGAGTTATTACTTAAGCATTAGTAAGACTGTTCTGCTTGGAGAAAACCATTTTCCCTTGATATTTTATTAGGATTTATCCTTTTCAAAATAACAAAGAGTGTAATACAAGATCTACAATACTATTTTACATCCACCAATGATTGCATGCCATGAAAACAATCTTTTAAACAATTAATAGACTATTGTTTGTTTGCTAAATAGGTAGTGTATTCATACTTAAATTCTTGGTTGATCATCATCCAGGAATCGTCAAGGCTATATATTTCTATAGATTTTCTTGCCTCACACCATGGAACTCTGCATTTCCATGGATATTTTAAAACGTATTCAACCTGTGGAAACATAGATTTGGAAACATTTGAATTGTCAATACTTAATTCTGCACAATTTCTTCTGAAAAATACTTAAACAAAACTGTAATATAACCAAGATTGATCAATGGCTTCTAAAACATAAAAGAATACTCTTATTTAATGCATAGCTTGCCTCAACCAACAGTTGGCTTTTCTTGTTTAATTTTAGGCTTTCTTTGACGGCTTTTTCTAGGTATTGAGAGGCAAATATTTCAGCCTCTTTCATTATCTTCTGATCTCCCTGAAAGGAAAGTTCCGAAGCTCGATATAAATTCAACATGCTCCTCAATTGGGCGTCTTGATGAGTGGATTCAGGGTAATAGAATCGTCCATTTGCATCTTTGAAGATCTGAAACACATCTGTTTAAACGAGATATGTTATGAAACTGCTAAAAATCGTGCCAGATATTACTTCTTCAAAGAAAAGCTTAACTAAAATACCTGGAGATACATCATATCCATTGAGGCGTAGAACACGAAATCCCAAAGCAGTAGTGTTGAGGTCACCAATGGGATTTTCGCTGCCTTTTTCAGTCCAGTATCTAACATCACCAATTTTTTACGTTATCTCTAAATATTTTGATCAATTTAATTGATTTAACTGTCAGAGATTTAATGTTTCCACAACCCGTATTATTACTGAAATCGAGATTATAAAAAAACCGTGAAGATTTTTGAATAAACTTCTTAATTTATAATTCAAAATCCTCCAGAGTTTTTCTAAAATCTCTCCTTAATACAACCGTGGAATTGGATAAAGAGATAGAAAAGCATTATACTTGTAAACATTTTCAAGAATAGCTATTTTTTCCGCCTGAAAATAGCGGTCAACCCCAACTCGTTCCACAATGTCAACGACCCATAGGAGTTGAAGAAGATCGTTATGAGAAACACTGGTTTCTACATTTTCCAAAAGGGTATTAAGTATATCCTTGACCTCCTTAATCAACGTTTGGACCCTCTCACGGTATGACGATGCCTGTCATTTCACACAGGAAACAAATATATTTTCTTCAGGTAGTTAAATTACACAGAAAAACAAATACAGCTAACAAAAGCTTCAAGATTAGCAACAATATGGAGATGCCTGTCATTTCGGACAGGAAACGAATATGTTAGTTTTAAATTAAGAAAAAACAAACAAAACAACCGTCAAGATTAGCATTTAAATAATGATTACCCCATAGGGTGATGAAAGGGACTGTATAAAATCGTCGCTCCATATGTTGGCATGATGATTTCCCATTCGTCGATGAATCGATTGCTCTATTCCATTCACTGTTGGAGGAATTTCTCCATTAATAATTAGTTGAGCCATATCACCACCAAATTCTGAGTTAGATTACTCACAGTAGAGTAATCTAAAATTTAAAAAACCATGGTCTCAAAGCTCTGCAAACTGCGTATAAATAGGAGTAGAGGAGCATTATTATCCTCACATATATTATCCACGTGGGTTTCTTGTTTGAAAGTGGTAAATGGTTATTGACGACGATTATTATGTGTCCCATCGCATTCCAATCTGTGAGATTTTTTATTGACAGACGATCAGATGATGGCTTTCTTTGTTTTTGTTGACGACAAGAATTGCTGACATCATCTTTGTTTTTGTTGACGAAGATCGGACGATGGCTTTTTTCGTTTTTGTTGATAACGATAATTGCTGACATCATCTTTGTTTTTGTTGACGACGATCGGACGATGGCTTTCTTTGTTTTTGTTGATGACGATAATTGCTGACATCATCTTTGTTTTTGTTGACGACGATCGGACGATGGCTTTCTTTGTTTTTATTGACGACAAGAATTGCTGACATCATCTTTGTTTTTGTTGACGACAATCGGACGATAACTTTCTTTGTTTTTGTTGACGACGATAATTGTTGAAGTCATCTTTGTTGCATCGTGATCACTGGTCAGTCCGTATTTTTTACCTTCTTACTAAATTAAGTAGTTCCAAAATGATATGGAATGGGGTGTTGTTTTATACTTTTAACGGCGAATCTCAAAATGTAATAATTTAATAATAACTCGTGTTTCTTTTTAACATAATGCTGGAAAGATAACTTCCATTAAACATTTTCCCCCAAGTTCAGGTTCAACAATAAATGTAAATTTTTTAGTACTTAAATGTACAATGTTTCACTATTTCTTACGTAATCCAAATTTTCCTACGTTTAGTAAGGCGTATTTTGTTTCAGTCTATGTTTCTGTTGGTTCTTTCATATGTTTGATATGCACACATGTACTAAAATACAACTAAAACATAGAATAAAAATGTATGTGTGGAACATAGAACCTCAGTTTTAAAAGCTCCTTATGCTTTGTATGGTGTATGTTCATATTCTTGGTTGGAATTATATAAGATTTGTTTTGTGGTTAATGGCTTCCCTCTCATCTACTTCATAATATTACAATATTTTATTGGAATTATATAAGGTTTGTTTTGTGGTTATTCTCTTTTATTTTATAGTGAAATATTTTATCAAAAGAGATATTTAGTTATTGGCTCCACTCCTCCATTTTCAAGTACTACTATTTAATTTTAATTTTGTTTTAAAAATATATATTAATAGAGGTCAATAACTAATTGTAGGAGAAAAATATAAAAAACAATTTTTTTGTTGAAAATTTTGGGATAATAACTCATATTTATTTGCCTTCATTTAAGTTAAAGAAAGAAATTAAATTTGAATTATAAAAAAAATAGAACTTATGTGCAACAAAGTGTATATAAAAAGAAACGATAGGATTGTAAAAGAAAATATAATAATAGTCTAACATTTTAAAACATTTTTTTTTTAATTGAAAAAAATAAATCGAAACATTTAACAAGATTAACTTTGTATATAAACATAAATAATTAAAAAATATAAATCAAAATATTCAACTAAATTAGCTTTGTACATTAACATAAATTTTAAATATTTACCATAAAATTTTATTACATACATTTGTTTTCCTTCAAGTTGATTGATAAGAATTTTTTATATTAAAGAAAAGTTTAAGCTCAAGTTTAAGAAGTATAATGAATGACCATAAGTGCATTTTGACCCAAATGAAATTATATTATTCTCTTATTTCTTATTCTATTTGTAAATAAAATATATGAAGATGATCTATCGTTTTTTCACATATAAAATTTTGAGGGTAATAAAATTAAAAGTATACAAATAATTCTTGCACTGATATCTCTTATTATTCATGGAAGGCAAGAAATTAGTGTTGTGGAACGCGAGAATTCTAAAATGAAATATTATTTGAATGTCGATTAGGTTGAAGGAGGAGGATTCATGGAAAGCCTGGCCCTGGTACGCTTGAAGTGGTAGAGGTGGCTAAGTGTAACGCCTGCTAAAACATCCGCACAAGACCCAAAAACAACCTAGGGTTAGCTAGAAAAATTATGGAATAATATTTTTTGAAAAACGTGCCCACAAAAGGTATCGAAAACAATGATTGCTTCATTAACATTTCTAGCCAATTATATCTATTAGATAAAATTTTCTCGTTATAATAAATATTAAACACACATTAAACTTTAATCAATTAAATCTGACTAAGCATGGAAAATTCCCTAAGTGTTATTTAAATACACAAATTAATTCCTACTATAGTTGAATAACCCACAATTAAGTCTCAAGGGTAAAGGGGCTAATAACGACTAAAGTTAATTAATCCCACAAGGTTTTAAATCATTAGCAATGTACCCATTTGACATGGGGTTAGAATTAATAAACATATTACTATCCCAAAAATAACCCCTTAAAAAGTTAACCCATGTTTTTGAAATTAAATCATTTAAATTAAAAGGTGATTTCCACTCACCCACTCTCCACCTACTTTTTGTAGGGATGAATCTTATCCCTTGGATGGATTCATTTAGGACCCATGATTAGGAAAAAGGGCATCTAACCCTAAATTTTTCTTAAGAAAAGTACTTTCTCTCTTTCCTTTGGTTCATTATTTTTCCTTTTGTTTTGCAGGTTGCTTGGAGGAAGAGAAGTCATTGTAGACCCTTTAAGCCCTTGGGAGGGATGGACATGCTCCATTATTTTCTTGTTTGTTTATACCCTTATTAGGGTTTTAAAAGTATTTAAATATATTTTTTAGCTCATTTTCCTTGTATTTGCCCAAATGGGCTTGTGGGGTTTTTTTTCCCATTTTAATCAAATAACTACATTAGGTAAGTATTTTCATTTTGATAGGATATGTATATATGTATGTATATTCGTTTATATATATAAGTGTATAATATTAATCTATTTAAATTTATATCTGTATAATTTAATATATAAGTGTATTAAAAATTTAAGTATGTTAATATTAATCTATTATTAATATTAATAAGTTTATTAATATTAATAATATTTAAATATTGATAATACTTCAAGGTAACAAGATTACTATTAATAAGTAATAATAAATTTATGTGAGCTAATGTTAGCAAGTGAAAATCTTGTGTTAGAATCTCCCCCTTTTTTATATACTTACAATTTGATATTGTAGTTAGAGGTAGGAAAAAGTAGATTACATTTTCCTTAACTATTTTTTTTGTAGATTTGCAATAATTTCTAAATGAGAATTACAAGCTAGCATTGGAAATTAATTTCTTCATTAACCAAGTTAAAATTCAATTGCAAATTGAGTTCTAGGAGATGATCTATTTTATTTAGCAAGTAAAAGATCACTAACACTTAAGTTATTTCATTTCAACATACAAATTTAAAATGTCTTTCAACCAATATAAGAGGATGAACAATTATAACTCTTTCACTATTTTATAATCCTTATGCTATACAAAGAAGTAACCATCCCTTTTTCTTTTTCAAACTACTATTTTCCATTCATTCACACAAACAATTATAACCAATTTTTTCAATAAATTTGTAAATGAGAGCTACTGACTTTCCAATAGTTTTTTTTTTAAACAAGAACAACATACTTTTGTGGGAAATAAATCAACTTCAATGGAATAAGTTATTTCATTTTATAAGCTTATTTTCTATCTCAACAACTGACTTTACAAACACAATTATTTCCTTTCCTTATATTACACAACTCAAATTTGAAATCTAATAATCAAACAACTTTTTTGTTTTCTTCACAAATACTCATACAATTTCTTCCACTTGAAGTGGGCAAAACTTACAAAAATGAAAGCTAAAAGGAATACAATATTACAAGTCTTCCACCCTAAGTGGGAATAACAAAAAGGTTTTCTTACAGGGAAATATTTGTTGAAGACACCAACAAAGCTCCATGATTCACATCACCAACAAGAGAGATCCACCATGCTTCATTTGATCACAAAAAAAGGGGGGAGAGGTAACACTCTCCACCCAACCAAGAATTCCAATGAGGAGGAGATGTCATCCTCCTCATTGGCCCCCGATCCCACACCACATTGCAATTTAAAATGGATTCAACTCATTGCTACAAAACAAGATTCCACATCACAATACAAGATTCTACAACTATACCAAAATCCAACCAATACAACTATAATCACAAGAAGGAAAGAAACAAAATACACAAGGCTTCAACATGCAAAATCCAAAGGAGTAAGATCTATGGGGAGGTCACTTATGCCTCCTAATAGGAAATGGTTTCCCACCTACAAAACCTCCAATAAACATCTCAAAACCCCTACACACTCTTATGCCTCCCTCAAGTACCTTTTATACCTCCCACATTCTCTTATGCCTCCCTACAATCTCTTATGGCTCCCTCATAAAAATAGAACAAGTAAGAAATGCAATCAATTTCTTGTCCAATGTGGGGAACCCAACCCAACTCCCTCCAAAACATGAACTGAACTATTATGCCTCCCCACAATGTAAGGTCCTCATAGTCCCCTCCTACACTATACTTAAGCAATCTACCCAAGTAACCAACAAGCATACCAAAATACTCAAAACATGCACATATACACAATAAAAAGGGAAAAATATTTTACAAGAGTATATATCCTACCTTTCCATGTTAGATTTTGATCCAAGAGTCCCACACCAAGCTTCTTCAAGCCCAAACAATCACCAAAATCTCCAAAAAAAACCACAAGCATTCCAAAAACCTCTAACTCCCAAAAATTCAAGAGCATAAAGAAATGAAGTAACCCCCAAACAAGCAAAAGAACTTGAATAAATATAAAAGGGAGAGAGAAGGCTAAGGTGGCTATTGTATATATCTTCCCCCCAGGTAAATATAGACAAACAGAAGAATATGGAAATCAAAGAAACTTAAAACCTGACATTTATTTGTGCCACCAGGCAGGTTGGAGGCGCACATTAGAGGATGTCGACATGAGAAAAGTTGTGCCACCAGGCAAGTTGGAGGCACACATCAGAGGATGTCGATATGAGAAAAGTTACGCCCTGGCACAGGTTGGAGGCACACATCAGAGGATGTTGACATGAGAAAAGTTACGCCCTGGCGCAAGTTGGAGGTGCACATCAAAGGATGTTGACACCACATTTTCAGCACCTATGGTGAACTTAAGAGCATGTTGACATGGGGATGGGTGCACCAAGGCACATCTTCAGGAGGTGCACATCAGAGGAGGTTGACATGAGAAAAGTTGCACCCTGGTGCAGGTTGGAGGCGCACATCAGAGGATGTTGACATGAGAAAAGTTACACCCTGGCGTAGGTTGGAGGTGCACATCAGAGGATGTCAACATGAGAAAAGTTACACCCTAGTGTAGGTTGGAGGCGCACATCAAAGGATGTCGATATGAGAAAAGTTATGCCCTGGCACAGGTTGGAGGCGAACATCAGAGGATGTCAACACCACATTTTCAACACCTATGGCACACTTAAGAGTATGTTGACATGGTGATGGGTGCACCAAGGTGCATCTTTAGGAGGTGCATCTTCAGGAGGTGCAACATTTTGAGCGTTGACACCCTGACAGAAAGCAAACCCTGACGCAGATATTCAAATGGCCATAACTTTTCACATGGAGCTCAGATTCACGCAAGGTTGGACTTTTCAAAAATCTTACAAGGTACTCTTTCATTGAAAATCATGTCCTTACAGTGATCAGGAGCTTAAAGAAATTCAAGCACCTAGTCTCAAACAACAAGATCCAATTGTTGGTCTCTCATGCGGGAGTCAAGGACTTCCTTCTAAACAAGGATCTGAATGAGAAATGTGCAGGATGGATAACCTGTGTCATGGAATATGACATCGAGGTCAAGGTCACAAAACTAGTACATGGAAAAGGACTATGTGAATAGCTAGCTTTAAGTCAGAAAGTTGAAGTAGGAGATGAAAAAGAGGCTGTCTTGGTACTACAGGATGGTCAAGAATAGGAAAATGATGACGTGCCTGCTCCTTGTTGGACTCAGAATATGATACACTTCCTAAAAGTAGGCCTCTGCCCTCCAGAAATCAGCAAAGCAAAAAGGAGATACTTTAGATTACAAGTCGTTCCATATGTGCTTGTTGATGGTGTTTTGTTCAAGAAAGACATCAATGGAGTTCTATTGAGGTGCATTGGGACAGGTCAAACTGAGAGAGTGTTACGAGATTTTCACGATGGAGATTCCGGAGGACATTTTGCCCCACGAGTAACAGCTCTCAAGATAATGAAGGCAGGGTATTATTGGCCCACAGTATTCAGTGACTGCTATACATGGATAAGAAAGTGCAAGAAATGTGCACTCTTCACAGGCAAAGAAATACTAGCAGCACTTCCATTGCACCCAATTTTTGTCTAACCAACCATTTATTCAATGGGGATTGGACTTTGTTGGGGTCATCAACCCAAACTCAAGCCAAGGCCACAAGTGGATTCTCACGAAAACGGACTATTTCACCAAGTGGACCGAAGCAGTAGCGCTCAAAGAAGCAAATGAGTCTAACATACTAGAATTTTATGAAGGAATAGTGACCAGATTCGGTATGCCGGCCACTATCATATCAGACAATGCATTGGCATTCATAGGTTCTAAGATTACATAATGGGCTGTTAAGAATGGAATCTATTTGAGCACCTCTTCAAACTATTACCCGCAGGGTAATGGACAGGCAGAGTCCACGAACAAGAATTTGCTAAGGATCATCAGAAGGACTCTAGATGGAAACCAAAGAACATGGCATACCAAGCTAAAATCAGCGTTATGGGCTGACAGGATAACACCAAAGAGGTCTACAGGTAGTTCTCCCTACAATTTGGTCTATGGGAAAGAGGTAGTATTGCAGGCCTATATCATTAGAATTGCCTGCATTGGAGCTCATGAAGCAGTTGGAGTTGTCTAAGTTCGAACCAATGGAAGCCAGGTATGCAGAGTTGATGGAATTGGAAGAAATCAAAGAACATGCATTTCAGATGATTGAGAAGGATCAGGCCTTAGTAAAAATATGGTTTGATAAGAAAGTAAGAGCAAAGACTTTCCAGGAAGGGTACCTAGTTCTAAAATGGGATGTAGATCAGGCAAAACTAGGAAAGAATTCCAAGTTTGATGCCATTTGGAGTGGCCCCTACATGGTCACGGGATGTAAAAGTAGTAATGCCTTCCAATTTTATACATTGGATGGAGGAGAACTCCCGATTCCGGTTAACAGAATCTATCTTAAACATTGCTACTAAAAGGAAAAGGTTTGCCCTTATAAATATTAACCTAGATTTTAATTCCTCTAAGTGCGGATGCACATTTTCTTGTTTTAGTTAGGTTTCAATTTCCCTAAGTGCTTTGGTACAGGTTTTGTTGCTCTCAGGTTGAATTTCTACAGTCATAGTGTTGTCAGAGAAGGAGTTGTGGTATCAGGCTCAGGATCAGATATCAGGTTGGTTTCAGGGTATTGCTTATGACTCCATGCCCAATGGATTGCTAAAAGGCCACTGATCTTCTACCTAGCAGGCAGGTGATCCTGTTGAGTCACCAAATTGTTGTATATATCTTCCCCCCAGGTAAATATAGACAAACAGAAGAATATGGAAATCAAAGAAACTCAAAACCCGACATTTATTTGTGCCACCACGCAGGTTGGAGGAGCACATCAGAGGATGTCAACATGAGAAAAGTTGTGCCACCAGGTAGGTTGGAGGCGCACATCAGAGGATGTCGACATGAGAAAAGTTACACCCTGGCGCAAGTTGGAGGCGCACATCAGAGGATGTCGAAACCACATTTTCAGTGCCTATGACACACTTAAGAGTATGTTGACATGGGGATGGGTGTGCCAAGGCACATCTTCAGAGGCGCATCTTCAGGAGGTACACATCAAAGGATGTCGACATGAGAAAAGTTGTGCCTTGGTGCAGGTTGGAGGCGCACATCAGAGGATGTCGACATGAGAAAATTTATTCCCTGGTGCAGGTTAGAGGTGCACATCACAGGATGTCAACATGAGAAAATTTGCACCCTGGCGTAGGTTGGAGGTGCACATCAAAGAATGTCGATATGAGAAAAGTTACACCCTGGCGCAGGTTGGAGGGGCACATCAGAGGATGTCGACACCACATTTTTAGCACCTATGGCACACTTAAGAGTATGTTGACATGGTGATGGGTGATGCCAAGGCACATCTTCAGGAGGCGCATCTTCAGGAGGTGCAACATTTTGAGTGTTGACACCCCGACAGAAAGTAAACCCTGACGCAGATATTCAAATGGCCATAACTTTTCATAGGGAGCTCGAATTCACGCAAGGTTGAAATTTTCAGAAAGCTTACAAGGTCCTTTGTCCAACTATGACTAGATATCTTTAATTGGGTGAGAAAAATTTCTTCAAAAATGTAAAATACATTTCACCATTTTTTGGGTTTGCTAGGGTTCTCACCTATCTGCCATAATGAGATGAATTAAATACAACCTTGAGGTGGTTGGGGTAGATTTGGAAATCCTCTCTCTTCCCTCTCTCATTCTTCTTATAAATTTTAAGGAGGGGCTTCTTTCTAAAGGTTGTACATTCTTGTTTTTCCCCTCCCTTCTTCTCTTTAGCAAGTGAATTTTTGGAGTTTAAACCTCCCATCTAAAACTGTAATGCAACTTTGCCTCTTGGCATTTTATAGTGTATTGTATCAATATTTGGAGCAAACAATGCATGTCTGTGGATGATTCTCAACCCTCTCTGTGTTCATTTGCATCCTCCTAATATTTCACTGCAAATTTGTTTATTTGTGCATCATCTTGCATTGCATTTTAATGGTTTGTGTTTATTGGCAAGACAGGTGTTCTTCATTCCTCGGTGCATCACCTTTGTTAGTTTAGGCTTATTTTCATACATCTTCTTACCCTGTCTCCTTGGAAAGTTACATTAGGTTTTTGAGTAAACCCTCTGCATTTTTATGTGTGCATTTGAACAGAGGAATAGGAACCGGCCTTCATCTGGAGAGCTTTCCTGATTCACAAGGTCCCACACTTGGGAAAAGCTCCATCTTATGCAATCACACTGAGAGTCTCAACCCATCGAGTTGCAGACATTCAGGAGTGCTATGATTCACCATAAACAGTGGCTCCATGTAAGATGTCACATCACTCATCCTCAACTCCACCTCACAAGTCAAACCTCAACTCCAATGAACCATTAATTGGTAGGTGATAGGAATGACAAGTTACTTACACACACAATCCAAGCCCACACCCCTTAGGGGAAAAAAATAAATGCATGTAAGAAAGTGGAATAAGAACTTACAATTTGTCTTCCCAAAACACATGATTGGGTCTAATTTTGACCCCCCAACCCATAGGTAGGGTAGGTATAGTAAATTTAGAGCTGTTGGACAAGTTTAACTTGTCCCACAATCCCCCAAAATTGGCCCCTAAGGAAAAATCCGAATTTCTAAGGAGAGGTGGAGTGTTCCACACTCAAGCTTACTTACAATTCACTTACAACACATAAACCAAAGAACCATATAATCTAATAAATGAATTATTTTGTCTCATCCATGATTAGTTTAGCAACATGATTAAATCACTAATCTAGACATAATTAAATAATTAATAAAGGGGAAAAATACATCATTAAAATTCTCATCCTAAAAATAAATAAAGGAAACTAAATGGAAGAATAACGCCTAACCCCTTGGTAACAATTGGAGGTGATTCCCCCCATGGGGACCCCCTGAAAACAATTCAAACACACACATAACCAAATACATGTCGCCATGGTGACCCTTGTTGAATTCATCTACCATTCTAATGTGGTTGGTCTCTAATCCCCCTAATGTTTGTTGTGACATGTTTACCTACAAAACACATAACACATCCTTCAACCTCATTACCGCATCAAACATCCAAAATAAATATACAATATAACTCCACAATCATCTATATATGAATCAAAACATCAGCTAGGCAAGTAACAATATCATTTACAATTTCTAACAACATCTTGGTCCTACATTTCATCAATAACCATATGATCGTAAGATTAGTTCAACTGTCTAGGTCTACTCAATATGACAAAATATCGCATGTTTGAAATATATATATATATATATATATATATATATATTATAACCATGTCAACAAAATATCAACCTCAATAAAAAAATTCTCTAATAATCTACACGCATCATATATGAATCGAAATCAACAACAGTCCATTATCTCTAACATCTAACATCATGTTAAATCAAAATCTACAATAATATCTGTAAGTATAGTTGACAGTATCAAAATCAATAACAAAAAGGTGTCGAAGGGAAGTGGGCAGTACATCCCCCTTCCCTTAGACTCGACTTCCTCCTGGAAGTCACTGGAACAGGTTTGGAAACTGAACTCGTAGCAATGTAGTATCCTCCCATGTAGCCGCAGTCTCATCATATTTGTCCCACTAGACTCAAACCTGATCAATCTATCTGTGTTGAAGGCCCAGGGTCCTGTACTCTAAAATTTAGATGGGCTCCACCATCACCTGCCCCTGATCCTGCACCTATAATGAGGTCCAATCCAACACATGAGAAGGATCTGTAATATATCTCATAAGTACATAAACATGAAATACAACATGGATGCGAGACAAGCTGGGTGGCAATGCTAGATGGTAGGCCAAAGGACCGGTACACTCCAAGATCTCAAACGGACCCACAAACCTAGGAGCTATCTTAGAGCCTTTTCTGTAACGAATAGGGCTCTTATGTGGCTTGACACGAAGGAACACCTTCATGCCCACATCAAAACTACAATATGTCATATGTTGATCTGCATACTTCTTCTACCTATCTTGTGCCTCCTATAATCTCTGCCTGATCATAATAACCTGCTGCTCCATGTCCTGTAATAAAGTCGGCCCAAGAGAAACCTTGTACTCTAACTTGTCCCAACTAGGAGGTGTCCTGCACTCTCTGCCATACAGTTCCTGAAAAGGAACCATGCCTATCAAACTCTAGAAACTATTGTTATAGGAAAACTCCACCAAGTATAAATACTCCTCCCATCTCGACTGATGATCCGTGACATACATCCTAAGCATGTCCTCCAAGATTTGATTCACCTACTCAATCTATTCATCTATCTCAGGGTGATAAGTTGTGCTGAAATAGATCTTCATCCCAAGGGCATACTACATGGTAGTCCAGAAGTGGGAATTATAAAGAGGATTGTGGTCACAAATGATCTTCCATGAAATCCCATGTAATTTGAAAATATCATCTAGATATACCCGTGCCATTGCACTAGCTGTGTAGGTGGTCTTCACCAGAGAAAAATGAGTCACTTTCGTTAATTTATCCACCGTGACCATTATGGCATCGTGGTGGTATCTTGACATCGGTAGCCCAACAATGAAGTCCATGGAAATGGTGTCCCATTTCCACTCCGGTATAGCATGAGGAAAGAGAATGTCATTTGGATGTTGATGCTCAGCCTTCACCTTCTGAAACTCTAAACAATGTGACACAAAAAGTGAATTTTTCTGATGCAAGCCCGCACACCCCACAAATTTTTTTGCCAAATGTATGGGTTACGATGTTGCGAGGCCAAAGAGGAAATTGAGCAAAAGTGAATTTTCGAGCATGGAAATTTTTTTCACCTAAGGAGAACATTCGAGCTAGTGGAGCTGCAATAGACTTCATGGTTTTTACGTTTTTTTTTGCAAAAAGTGAAATTTGCATTTTTCAGGCCCACGGATCCGCTTTGCAAAGATTTCATTTTTGTCAATTTTGCATGGTGTCAAAGTAAAATCTTCAGATGATCATAACGTTTTACTAGAAGCTCATATTTGAGAAAGTAAGGACTTTTTGGAAAGGGCTCAAACTCCTCTACGCAATGGAAGAATAAAATATTACTTTTAGCAGACTTAGGTGGGTGAAAAATAAGAAAACATATTTCACGCCATTAATATGTGATATGTTTGTTTCAACTAGCTAGATTTGATTTCAATAAATATAAAAGGGAGAGAGGAGGCTAAGGTGGCTCCATGTAGGATGCCACATCACTCATACTCAACTCCACGTCACAAGTCAAACCTCAACCCCAATGAACCATTAATTGGTGGGTGATATGAATGACAAGTTACTTACACACACAATCCAAGCCCACACCCCTTAGGGGAAAAAAAAAATAAATGCATGTAAGAAAGTGCACTAAGAACTTAAAATTTGTCTTCCCAAAACACATGATGGGGGTCTAATTTTCACCCCCCAACCCATAGGTAGGGTAGCTATAGTAAATGTAGAGGTGTTGGACAAGTTTAACTTGTCCTACAAGCCTTCAAAATTTGCCCGTAAGGAAAAATCCTAATTTCTAAGGAGAGGTGGAGTGTTCCACACTCAAGGTTACTTACAATTCACTTACAACACATAAACCAAATAACCATATAATCTAATAAATAAATTCTTTTGTCTCATCCATGATTAGTTTAGCAACATGATTAAATCACTAATCTAGACACAATTAAATAATTAATAAAGGGGAAAAATACATCACTAAAATTCTCATCCTAAAAATAGATAAAGGAAACTAAATCAAATAATAACACATAACCCCTTGGTAAAAATTGGAGGTTATTCCCCCCATGGGGAACCCCCTAAAAATAATTCAAACACACACATAACAAAATACATGTCACCATGGTGACCCTTGTTGAATTCATCTACCATTCTAATGTGGTTGGTCTCCAATCCCGCCAATGTTTGTTGTGACATGTTTACCTACAAAACACATAACACATCCTTCAGCCTCGTTACCACATCAAATATCCAAAATTAATATACAATATAACTCCACAATCATCTATATATGAATCAAAACATCATCTATGCAAGTAACGATATCATTTACAAATTCTAACAACATCTCGGTCTTACATTTCATCAATAACCATATGATCATAACATTAGTTCAACTATATAGGTCTAGTCCATATGACGAAATATCGCATGTCTGAAATATATATATATAACCATGTCAACAAAATATCAACCTCAATACAAAATTTATCTAATAATCCACATGCATCATATATGAATCGAAATCAAAACAATCCATTATCTATAACATCTAACATCATGCTAAATCAAAAGCTACAATAATATCCATAAGTATAGTTGACAATATCAAAATTAATAACCAAAAGGTGTCGAAGGGAAGTTCTCACTACATTCCACTCCCCTTGGACTCAAATTCCTCCTGGAAGTCCCTAGAACAAGTGTGGAAACTGAACTCGTAGCAATGAAGTATCCTCCCATGTAGCCGCAGTGTCATCATATCTATCCCACTAGACTCGAACTTGGTCAATCTATCTACATCGAAGGCCCACAGTCCTACGCTCTAAAATTCAGATGGGCTCCACCATCACCTACCCCTTATCCTTCACCTACAATGAGGTCCAATCCAACACATGAGAAGGATCTACAATATATCTCATAAGTACAGAAACATGAAATACATCATGGATGCAAGACAAGCTCGGTGGCAATGCTAGATGATAGGCCAAAGGACCGATACGCTCCAAGATTTCAATGGGACCCATAAACCTAGGAGCTATCTTAGAGCCTTTTTTGTAATGAATAGGGCTCTAATGTGGCTTGACACGAAGGAACACCTTCATGCCCACATCAAAACTACAATCTATCATATGTTGATCTGCATACTTCTTCTACTTATCTTGTGCCTCCTATAATCTCTACCTGATCATAATAACCTACTGCTCCATGTCCTGTAATAAAGTTGTCCCAAGAGAAACCTTGTCCTCTAACTTGTCCCAACTAGGAGGTGTCTTGCACTCTCTCCCATACACCTCCTGAAAAGGAACCATGCCTATCAAACTCTAGAAACTATTGTTGTAGGAAAACTCCACCAAATATAAATACTCCTCCCATCTTGACTAATGATTTGTGACATACATCCTAAGCATGTCCTCCAAGATCTGATTCACCTACTCAATTTGTCCATCTATCTCAGGGTGATAAGTTGTGCTGAAATAGATCTTCATCCCAAGGACATACTGCATGATAGTCTAATAGTGGGGACTTATATAGAGGATTGCAGTCACAAATGATCTTCCATGAAATCCCATGTAATTTTAAAATATCATCGAGATATACCCATGTCACTGCACTAGTTGTGTAGGTGGTCTTCACTGGATAAAAATGAGCCACTTTCGTCAATTTATCCACCCTAACCATTATGGCATCGTGGTGGTATCTCGACATCGGTACCCCCAACAATTAATTCTATGGAAATGGTGTCCCATTTCCACTTCGGTATGGTATGAGGAAAGAGAAAGTCAGCTGGATGTTGATGCTCAGCCTTCACCTTCTGAAACTCTGAACAATGTGACACAAACTGAGCCATGTCTATCTGAAGTCCCCTCCAATAATATAACTATCTCAAGGTGGCGTGCATCTTCTTCACCCCAGGATAGGCTGAATAGGGTTCATGATTAGCCTATGTCAAAATGTCTTGCCTCAAGCCTCCATCTCTGAGAACATATATCTGACCCCTGTGTCTGAGAAGGGCATCTGCCTCGAAGGAAAAACCATGAAACTTCCCCTCAAGGGATATCTGAGACTCAATCTCTGCTCTGGCTGCAATGTAGAAACTGTTGTGAGGAAGTTGTAATATCATGCTCCACAAATCTATTCCCACTAAAGTGGCCATAATCACATGTATCCGTCTACTAAGAGCATCTATAACCACATTCTCCTTCCCTTCACATGCTCTATCTCCATATCTTACTCACAAAGAAACTCCATCCAATGCCACTGACAAGCTTTGAGATTGGGCTACATGAAGAGGTGGGGAAGACTCAAGTGATCAGTCCTGAGTATAAATCCCTAGCCAAGAAGGAAGTGTTCACCGAACCATGGCGTGAACGACTCCCGCAATCTTAAGATCATGAGTTGGATAATTTAGCTCATAATCTTTGATTTTTTGAGATAGTAACATTCCCTAAAAATGCCCACTCGAGACCCAAGAACAACCTAGGTTTAGTTAGAAAAATTATGTAATAAGTTTTTTTTTTTTGAAAAGCGTGCCTACATTTAGTTTTCAAAACTACAGTTGTCACAATAATGTTTCAAGGACAATTATATTTAATAAATAAAATTTTCCTGTTATAATAAATATTACACCCACATTACAATTTAATGAGTGTAATTAGTCCAAGCATGGTTAAATTTCCCCTTAAGTGTTAATTTAATAAAAATTAAATTAACACTATAGTTAAATTTTCCCTAATTAAATTTAGAGGGTGAAAGGGGCCAAAATATATTAAATACCCAAGGTATTTAATTCCAAAAGGTCTAAACAATAAACAAGGTCCTCATTTACAAGGGTTTAGAAAAAACATTCCCTTACCCCATAAAGTGACCCCTAAAAATTTCAACCCATGTTTTGAAATAAAACATTTAAATTAAATAGGTAATTTCCCACTTACCCAATCTCCACCTACTCTTGTGATTCAATCTTATTTTTTTATATTTTACACAATTAAGGTTTCCTGAAAAAAATTTCATCAGATAGGAAGTTTCTTTCCCTTTCCAGAAATATAAAGAAGTCCTAACTTCTCATATTTTGCAAGTTACAGGCTGACAAGCCTTGGGAGAATTTTTTTCCCAAATGTGGGCTTGCGGGCATAGTGGAAGACTTTTCACCTACGGAAGATTTATTTAGTTGTTGTAATAGAAATGTAAATTGTTGAGTTTAATTGTCCTTGAAGCCTTGTGAACACTTTAAAAAAATTATTCCATAATTTTCTAACTAATCATAGGTTGATTCTTGGGTCTCATGTGGTAGAATCTTATGGGCGTTACACTTGGTATCAAAGCCATGGGTTCAAAAGCTTGGACCCTTGGGCACACTAGTAAACTTCATACTTGAACTGTAAACCTAGTACAATATTAAATCTAGAAAACACATTTTCTTGGAGATTGTAAACATGAAAGACTGAATAAAACCTAGAATAATGAACTAACTCTCGCCTTGGTCTTTGCATGCGGCGTGAACCAGGTGAGGGGTCTTTTCACATAGACTTAGATTTGCCACCTCCAGATCATGTTGTGGTAGCCATCTTACCATAGATCTTGTAGACACTTTGGGATGTTAATGACACTTTACACGGAGGGCCCATTGGAGGAAATTTAGACATACTTGATGGAGATCCTTCCATGGATGCCCATGCATCTCCTTGACACAGTAAGGAGCATAGAGCAAAAAGAACTCCCATGTGAATTTAGGTCGATCAGATTCACCGCATACAAGTTAGGGTGATTGGATACTAAGACATAGAGATAGATCTCGGAGCCCTAAGCTTAGGGATGATCATGCTAGGAGGCCTAGGGGTCGCCAGACCATAGCTGCAAATCACATCAGAGAGATCCTGAAGCTACAACCATCTCATTATTCTGGTGACGCAGGTGGATTTTAGGTAGAGGCATGGTTAGTGAGCATGAACAGTTTCTTCAAGCTCTATCCTTGTTCTAGAAACACAAAATCTCATGTTACAATCCATCTATTAAGGAATGGAGCAGGTGTATGGTGGAGGACAAAGGAGCAGAAGCTCCATGTTGATTCTGAGAAAGTTACCTGGGAGATTTTTGAGGAGTGATTCAAGAGTAGATATTTATCACGGAGAATCATACAACAGAGGATCGATGAGTTTCATGACCTCCGGCAGGCATCTCTTACATTGGCAAAGTATGAGAGTAATTTTTTGGATCTCCTCTAGTATGTTGATTACATGTAGGATGAGCATGTGCAGATCGAGAGGTTCATCCAGGGCCTGAATCTAGACATTAGAGGTGTGGTTGAGATCCACTTCCCACAAAATTTAGCTGAGGCCTTTAAGAATGCCTACATAGTAGAGGAGACTCAGAGGAAGACCCTGGAGGCTAGAGACCGAGTTCAAAGCCACATATAGCAAATGCAGGACAATAGATCAAGGGGGTCAGCTCCTCCTCCTCGTGGTGGCAAAAGTTCTTTGCAGTCATTTTTTAGACCACAACAGTAGTAGTAGTAGCAATCCCGCCCTCATTATAGACCTCCACAGAGATTTGGTACACAGAGGGGTCAGAGTATGGGGTCTCCTCCTAGGGGTCCCATCAGGACACAGGGTGGACCTAGAGCTCAGTCAGCAGGAGCTCACCAATAGAGACCATAGTAGACCACAGTGGGATCATCAAGATCCATGGCACAGACTTCCAGAGCACTCGTTGGACCAGCTACTCAAGGGAGAGGATCAAATAGTTTTTTTTTTGGTTGTGGAGTTTCCAGACATTTTTGGAGAGAATGTCCTCATAACCCTAACAAGGGTATGACACAGATCTTAGAGCCGACTGTTGCTAACATGGGATGCAGTCATCAGATTTACACAATGGTCAAGAACTACCAAGTTGAGCATCAGAGTCAGTTATTGAGGCTACAGGTACCATTGGTGCTATTCCTACCTCCATTCTATTTGATTCTAGATCTTCTGATTCTTTCACTGCACCATCTTTAGTAGAGTGATGCATGTTGGAGGCAGTTAGGCAGGGTCATAGATGGGATGTAGAGATGGCTTCTAGATCCAAGATCTTTGTAGAATCCTTTGTTAAGGAGTGTATAGTGGATTTGGGACCTTCCACCACTACCTTGAATCTTTGTATCCTTTTTGTAGTTGGGTTGTTATCGAGTCATCTTAGGCATAGATTGGTTATCTACACACACAGAGCCAGGATGGATTGTTACCATAAGACTATATCTTGTGCAGATGACCTAGGAGTGGATTCAATGATTTCAAGGGTCAGGAGACCCCGTTTCCATTCGCACCATCTCAACTATGAAGCTTAAGCGGTGTGTGCCACTGGCTTGTCAGATGTATGCGGTTGCAGTTAGTGACCAATCTGAGGATGGGTCTAGTGGACCATCGCTAGATGATCATCCCATTTTGAGAGAGTTTTTAGATTCATATTTTCCAAGGGAGCTACCGGGGTTACCACCTCCACGTGAGATAGAGTTTCATATGGATCTTGTTCCGAGAGTCCAACTGAGGACAGATCACTTGAGTCTTCACCACCTCTTCATGCAATCCAATGTCAATTCTTATCAATGGCATTGGATGGAGTTGCTTTTTGAGTATGACATGGAGATAGAGCATGTGAAGGGGAAGGAGAATGTGGTTACAGACACTCTCAGTAGATGAAGACATGTGGTTATGGCCACTTCAGTCGGCACAAATTTATGGAGCAGGATTCTTCAGGAGCTTACTCTTGATAGTTTCTACATTACAAATAGAGTAGAGATCAAGTCTTAGAGACCCCTTGAGGGGAAGTTTGATGGATTTTTATTACAAGTAGATGGCCTTCTTAGGCACATAGGTATGATGATCGTAGTACACCCCACTATATTAAACAAGATTCTGATGATTCCTCCCCCTACACTTGATCATGTAACATCACTTAGTATATATTTTTTACCTACCCATGCCATAACACAAAATTACCCAAAAACACATTCTTCCATGGATAATGCTACAATAGATTCCACTCATGTTGATGCTATTTTCTATATCTCTCTCATACATGATAATGCAGACACTACTTACATTGCATATCATTATCCTCTTGTGATAGACTATAGTGCTACTAGTTTACATGATGAAATTTATATTCAAACCCACGATGTTCCTCCCACTATGTCTCATTATAATAAAATTTTTGCCCACCCCTAATGTGTATTGTTGCACACTTACCTATATCTAGCATTTTGTCCCCAATAGTGGTTTCTACATCTACAATACCTAAGGTGTTGGGAGAAACTCATATACCCCTTCAAAATGTCACCATGACCATGGATTTCAAATATGTTTCTTGGAAAACATCTTGTTTTAAATATAATAATATTAAGCTCACTAAATCCAATATCACATAACTTGATCCAAATTCCCCACCACAAGTAGCAACACAATGTGTTGATTTGATGATGCTTTACGATGCTCTTCCCTCACTCCCTTTTCAAAATTCTATGCATGAATCATATAATATTTCTGCACATGATTTTATTACATCAAAGAGGGAAATTAAACCCCCTTTTTCCAAATTTATGCATATTGTTTATCATATAGTCATATGGGCTACCACATATCGTTCTAATGCTTCCAATCTTCCCATATTGTACCTATTGGTTATGATGAGTCATGTGCCTCTCCATAAATTACGTGAGGTTGATACTAATGATCCTCTTAACACTACATATGCTACACATCTCTCAACTCACAAATTGATCCTTATGTTTTTTACTAACTCTTGCCACTATTGAAAATAATCCCAATGTTCCACTTATTCTAGTTGTTTCTAATTAACACAATCTTACGGTTTATGTCATTACACTTAGTACCTATGTAGTTAGAATCTTGGACTCTATAGGGTTATCCCCTTAGTTTTTGACATTATTTTCTGGTATCTCTTGTGTTACCCAGTCTTACGTGTACATAGCTATGTAATAAAAATTATAAAAAAATTCATATATTCACAAAAAAGAAAACAAATTCACATATATTCAAAAATACAAAACTTAGGACCCCTTTATATGCTATAAAGTTTTTTAAACTTCATATTATACATACTTTTTATTCCTTTGTTTTGATGGATATAATTTATTCTTTACACACATATGTTCGTGTGGTATATTGATCATGATCTAGAACATACACAAAGTGATACATGATGAAAGGTATTGTCCTGCCATTTACCTAGACTATTAACCTCTGAGGGTGTATGCTTTTACATACTATATCCAAGTGTTATATTTTCATTATAGTTCCTTCCTTTCCTCATTACACTTGGTTACATATACATATTATGTATTTATTATCTTTTGGAATAACATGTGTGATTTGTGTTGTACTTACAGTTATTGCTTCCTTGGTTCTTTATTATTGTAAAATATGTGCTTTTCATCAAATTTGGATAAACTTAATTTTCATACATTCTTGCTAGTTTTGTGTGTGTATTCTTGTTTGGTACTTTGTTTTTTTTCATAAGGGCCTTGATTTTCTTGTGATAACGTGGTTTTCCCATGTTTGTGGCATCATGATTTATACGTGGTTGTGTAATGCCCACAAAATTCTACCACATGAGACCCATGAATATACCTAGGATTAGTTAGAAAATTATGGAATATTTTTTTTTAAAAGTGTTCACAAGGCTTCAAGGACAATTAAACTCAACAATTTAAATTTCTATTACAAGTAAATAAATCCATACCTAGCTCAAATTAGCAATAGGTAATAATTTACAAGGTCAAAACCTAGGGTTAGATTACACATTTAATTTAACAGGGTAAGTTCTCACTTACGCACTCCCAGAACTCACTAAAAGATTCAACTTGATTTTTCTCATAATTAAAGCACTCAAAAATTTCTGGAAACATTCCCATTAGATGGGAAATTTACTCACCTTTCCAGTGATATAAAGAAGTCCTCCTAACTTATCATAATTTTCAAGTTATGGGCCGACGGACCTTGGGATGCAAATTTTCCCAAGAATGGGCCTGCGGGCCTGGGGAGGAAAATTTTCCCAAGGGCGGTCCTGCGGGCCGTGGGGAGAAATTTTACCCAAAGGAGGAGTCAGAACGGCGGAGCAGAAAGGAAATTTTTTCCCATAAGCGGGTTGGCGGAGTGGGGAAGAACTTTAGCGCTGGGAATTCAGTTCGCCAGAGAAATTTAATAAATTTACCTTTTTTTGGTCGAAAAGTGCTAAGGGATCAAGACGATCCATGGCTCCGCTGACGCCCAAGGAGCCATGTGTCAAGCCTTGATTCATGCACGGAAAATGGGCTTGTGGGGAAACATGGAAAGTTTGGGCTTTTGGGTAAAAAAAATTCAAGGGTGAAAATTAACCCACCCCTGCACTGACGACAAACAATGCCACGTGTCAGGGTTTCATTGGCTGTGCTTCGGCGGGCCGCCAGAACAACTTAGAGAATTTTGACTTTAAAGAGGAAAATAGTAAAAGGGTTAAAACACTCCATGCCTCCACTGACGCCTAAGGTTACCACATGTTAGCCAATCATTGGTTATGGGTGGCGGGGCGGTGGACAAACTTTAGGATTTTCACCCAAAAATTTGTAAAAAGTTAATTTTAGAAAATTCAACCGCTCCTCTGCCGTCGCCTCATGATGACACATGTCATCCATTCATTGGCTGCAGAGTGGCGGGCCAGCGGAGAAATTTAGGAAATTTTGCCAAAGGGATTTAAAAGGCTAAGTTGAAAGCGCAGGGTTGCGCACCCGCGAAAATGCTTTTCCAAGGCAAGATTGGGGATGCGGGGCCACGGAGAATTTAAGTAAATTTTTCCAAGGTCAAAAAAAGGTTAAGTTAACGTTTGTGGTCCCGCACGCCTGTGGAAATGATTTGCACATGTGAAGGGTGGAGTAGCGGCACCACGGGGAAAACATTCCAAATTTTCCATTTTCGAACTTAGGTTATTTTTTCACAAAAAAAGAGGTTTTCGTGTTGGCGGAGCGGCGGGAGGCTTCATGAATTTAGCGCTTTCTGGGAAAAAAGTGCAAAGGGAAAAATTTAGCCCGTGGGTCTGCCCAAAAATATTTTATTCATTTAAAATTGACAGTTGGATTATTTTTTGAAGCCAAAATGAAGTAAGACTTCAGAAGGCCATAAATTTTGAATAGGAACTCAGTTTTTGGCAAATGAGGACTTTTTGGAATGGTATCAACATCCTCTTTGTACAAAAACCTTAAGATTTCAATTTTAATAAATTTTAATGGGTCAATTTTGGGAAAACGTTTTTCTGTCAATTAAAAAGTGAATTGGTAATTTTTAACTTTAAAATTTTGTTCAAATTTTCCATTAAATCTATCTCAACATGCCAGAAAGGCATGGAGGATTTCACTTGGAAGGTTGTAGGATAGATTTACAAGGTTAAAATGTGTGATTTATTTAAATTTTGAATTTACCAATTTTTATACAGCAAAATGCCTGTAATTTTGCCTTTGTTTGATTTGAAAGGTTCTTTAAAATTTTTAAAGAGTTTTAGTTGCTTTGGGGTCGTTTTTACCTTAAAAATACAATTTTATATTCCATTTTTTCTTTTAGATGTCGCAGGGTCATTTTGTTCTTTTGATAAAAAGTTTGTAAAGTTCACAGTGAAGTAAAAAACATGAAGTTTATACATTTCAAAAATAGAGATTAATCTATCTCTTTTTCCATACTATAAAACATTGACTTAATTCCATGTTAGTAATCTTTATATTCCATCTTCCTTCAATTCAAAACATTAAAAAAATATAGTTTCTATTTTTCAAATCAAACACTTCAAACAAAACAAATTAATACATTTCCCTCTTATGTATTCCATTTTTCAACTTTCCAAACAAATATTTCAAAATACATTCAACAATCAGATTTCAATACCTAATAATGCCATTTGAGAAAAGTAATACAATATTTTATTGATTCAAAAGGATATCTTTACAACTTCTTTCTTCCATTCCTCGAATACAACATACAGACTACAATTCCTTTCAAATTCTTTCAAAAATAGAAAACAAAGTATATTTATTTCATATTTCAAATTACACTTTCATAGCCAATATAGAACATATTTCCATCACAAAATGTATTACATTTTCATCCTCTTTAAGTGGGAAAACGTTTTACAAAATAAGTAATCTCAACAAGGACTTTCAAATCTATCTTTTTCCTCTGCTCCAGAACAACAAACACGCAGGTTCGTCATTCTCCAATTTTGATCACAACAAAGGCAAGGGAAAGGCAATGCTCTCCACCCAGCTAAGACATCAAATGAAAAGGAGAATTGCACATAGCAATAGAAGATGTGTTTCAACTCATGGCAACAAAGGCTTCCACAACACACAAGTAGAATTTCACATTTAAAACATAGTCTAAAATAGAATGTAGTTTACAACCACATTAACTCATAACAAACAAAACTCAAGCTTCATCATGCAAGGCAAAGGAGCAAAAAACTATGGGGGATGCTATTTATGCCTCCCAAAGTGGAAATGGGTATCACCACCTTATTACAAACTACCAAAATATATCATTTCAAAAACCCTGACATGCCTTATGCCTCCCCAACCTCTTATGGAACCCCATAATGAGTAAAGAAATACAAGCTATTTATTTTTAAGGTGGAACCCAAATCCCAACTCCCTCCACACTTATGCCTCCCACAAAAATTCCCCATAGCCTTCTCCTAAACTATTCCTAGGCCATCTACCCAAACATCCCACACACATGCCAAAACATTCACAACAATAACATTTACATAAATAAAAGAAGAGAATTTCAAGAGCCAAGCTCTTACCTCTTCGTGATGGAGTCGTTCCAAGTTCCAAACAACTGTTGTTTCCAATGCAAGTAGCCCAAAATATCAACAAAGCACAAGCCTTCAAAAATCTTCAAACCTTTCCAAAAAAAAGAGATCCAACAACAAAAAGAGTTCGCCCCAAATGAAGTATGCAAAAGTGAAGCAACCAAAAACAAGGCAAGGAAATTTGAATCTATAGAAGAGGGAAGAGAAGAGGATGAGGTGGATCCATGTAGGATGCCACTTCATACATCCTCAACTCGAACATCAAAGTCAAATTCATTCTCCAATACATAATAAATAGGTGGGTGAATAATATGACAGTTTACTTACACACTCCAAAACAAGCCCACACCCCATAAGGACTGAATTTAAAAACATGTAAGAAAGTGCAATTAAAACATACAACTTGACTTACAAAAATGCATAATGAAGGGTTAATTTTAGTTATCCAACCATAGGTAAGGTTGGTATGAAAATTCAAGAGGTATGGTACACGTTTAACTTGTCCCACAAGCCTCCAAAATTAGCCTCCAAGGAAAAATTCAAATTTCAAAGAAGATGAAGTGTTTCATAATCCAAATTTACTTACATAACTCTTACACATACTCAAGGTGTACGATGCGCCTCCTTCAAAATATCCTGTCTCAGGCCTCCTTCTCCGGGAACATAAATCCAGCCTATGTGCCTAAGAAGGCCATCTACTTGTAATAAAAATCCATCAAACTTCCCCTCAAGGGGTCTCTAAGACTTGATCTCTACTCTATTTGTAATGTAGAAACTATCAAGAGTAAGCTCCTGAAGAATCCTGCTCCATAAATTTGTGCCGACTGAAGTGGCCATAACCACATGTCTTCATCTACTGAGAGTGTCTGTAACCACATTCTCCTTCCCCTTCACATGCTCTATCTCCATGTCATACTCAAAAAGCAACTCCATCCAATGCCATTGATAAGAATTGACATTGGATTGCATGAAGAGGTGGTGAAGACTCAAGTGATCTGTCCTCAGTTGGACTCTCGGAACAAGATCCATATGAAACTCTATCTCACGTGGAGGTGGTAACCCCGGTAGCTCCCTTGGAAAATAATCTAAAAACTCTCTCAAAATGGGATGATCATCTAGCGATGGTCCACTAGACCCATCCTCAGATTGGTCACTAACTGCAACCGCATACATCTGACAAGCCAGTGGCACACACCGCTTAAGCTTCATAGTTGAGATGGTGCGAATGGAAACGGGTCTCCTGACCCTTGAAATCATTGAATCCACTCCTAGGTCATCTGCACAAGATATAGTCTTATGGTAACAATCCATCCTGGCTCTGTGTGTAGATAACCAATCTATGCCTAAGATGACTCGATAACAACCCAACAAAAGGATACAAAGATTCAAGGTAGTGGTGGAAGGTCCCAAATCCACTATACACTCCTTAACAAAGGATTCTACAAAGATCTTGGATCTAGAAGCCATCTCTACATCCCATCTATGACCCTGCCTAACTGCCTCCAACATGCATCACTCTACTAAAGATGGTGCAGTGAAAGAATCAGAAGATCTAGAATCAAATAGAATGGAGGTAGGAATAGCACCAATGGTACCTGTAGCCTCAATAACTGACTCTGATGCTCAACTTGGTAGTTCTTGACCATTGTGTAAATCTGATGACTGCATCCCATGTTAGCAACAGTCGGCTCTAAGATCTGTGTCATACCCTTGTTAGGGTTATGAGGACATTCTCTCCAAAAATGTCTGGAAACTCCACAACCAAAAAAACTATTTGATCCTCTCCCTTGAGTAGCTGGTCCAACGAGTGCTCTGGAAGTCTGTGCCATGGATCTTGATGATCCCACTGTGGTCTACTATGGTCTCTATTGGTGAGCTCCTGCTGACTGAGCTCTAGGTCCACCCTGTGTCCTGATGGGACCCCTAGGAGGAGACCCCATACTCTGACCCCTCTGTGTACCAAATCTCTGTGGAGGTCTATAATGAGGGCGGGATTGCTACTACTACTACTGTTGTGGTCTAAAAAATGACTGCAAAGAACTTTTGCCACCACGAGGAGGAGGAGCTGACCCCCTTGATCTATTGTCCTGCATTTGCTATATGTGGCTTTGAACTCGGTCTCTAGCCTCCAGGGTCTTCCTCTGAGTCTCCTCTACTATGTAGGCATTCTTAAAGGCCTCAGCTAAATTTTGTGGGAAGTGGATCTCAACCACACCTCTAATGTCTAGATTCAGGCCCTGGATGAACCTCTCGATCTGCACATGCTCATCCTACATGTAATCAACATACTAGAGGAGATCCAAAAAATTACTCTCATACTTTGCCAATGTAAGAGATGCCTGCCGGAGGTCATGAAACTCATCGATCCTCTGTTGTATGATTCTCCGTGATAAATATCTACTCTTGAATCACTCCTCAAAAATCTCCCAGGTAACTTTCTCAGAATCAACATGGAGCTTCTGCTCCTTTGTCCTCCACCATACACCTGCTCCATTCCTTAATAGATGGATTGTAACATGAGATTTTGTGTTTCTAGAACAAGGATAGAGCTTGAAGAAACTGTTCATGCTCACTAACCATGCCTCTACCTAAAATCCACCTGCGTCACCAGAATAATGAGATGGTTGTAGCTTCAGGATCTCTCTGATGTGATTTGCAGCTATGGTCTGGCGACCCCTAGGCCTCCTAGCATGATCATCCCTAAGCTTAGGGCTCCGAGATCTATCTCTATGTCTTAGTATCCAATCACCCTAACTTGTATGCGGTGAATCTGATCGACCTAAATTCACATGGGAGTTCTTTGCTCTATGCTCCTTACTGTGTCAAGGAGATGCATGGGCATCCATGGAAGGATCTCCATCAAGTATGTCTAAATTTCCTCCAATGGGCCCTCCGTGTAAAGTGTCATTAACATCCCAAAGTGTCTACAAGATCTATGGTAAGATGGCTACCACAACATGATCTGGAGGTGGCAAATCTAAGTCTATGTGAAAAGACCCCTCACCTGGTTCACGCCGCATGCAAAGACCAAGGCGAGAGTTAGTTCATTATTCTAGGTTTTATTCAGTCTTTCATGTTTACAATCTCCAAGAAAATGTGTTTTCTAGATTTAATATTGTACTAGGTTTACAGTTCAAGTATGAAGTTTACTAGTGTGCCCAAGGGTCCAAGCTTTTGAACCCATGGCTTTGATACCAAGTGTAACGCCCATAAGATTCTACCACATGAGACCCAAGAATCAACCTATGATTAGTTAGAAAATTATGGAATAATTTTTTTAAAGTGTTCACAAGGCTTCAAGGACAATTAAACTCAACAATTTACATTTCTATTACAACAACTAAATAAATCTTCCGTAGGTGAAAAGTCTTCCACTATGCCCGCAAGCCCACATTTGGGAAAAAAATTCTCCCAAGGCTTGTCAGCCTGTAACTTGCAAAATATGAGAAGTTAGGACTTCTTTATATTTCTGGAAAGGGAAAGAAACTTCCTATCTGATGAAATTTTTTTCAGGAAACCTTAATTGTGTAAAATATAAAAAAATAAGATTGAATCACAAGAGTAGGTGGAGATTGGGTAAGTGGGAAATTACCTATTTAATTTAAATGTTTTATTTCAAAACATGGGTTGAAATTTTTAGGGGTCACTTTATGGGGTAAGGGAATGTTTTTTCTAAACCCTTGTAAATGAGGACCTTGTTTATTGTTTAGACCTTTTGGAATTAAATACCTTGGGTATTTAATATATTTTGGCCCCTTTCACCCTCTAAATTTAATTAGGGAAAATTTAACTATAGTGTTAATTTAATTTTTATTAAATTAACACTTAAGGGGAAATTTAACCATGCTTGGACTAATTACACTCATTAAATTGTAATGTGGGTGTAATATTTATTATAACAGGAAAATTTTATTTATTAAATATAATTGTCCTTGAAACATTATTGTGACAACTGTAGTTTTGAAAACTAAATGTAGGCACGCTTTTCAAAAAAAAAACTTATTACATAATTTTTCTAACTAAACCTAGGTTGTTCTTGGGTCTCGAGTGGGCATTTTTAGGGAATGTTACTATCTCAAAAAATCAAAGATTATGAGCTAAATTATCCAACTCATGATCTTAAGATTGCGGGAGTCGTTCACGCCATGGTTCGGTGAACACTTCCTTCTTGGCTAGGGATTTATACTCAGGACTGATCACTTGAGTCTTCCCCACCTCTTCATGTAGCCCAATCTCAAAGCTTGTCAGTGGCATTGGATGGAGTTTCTTTGTGAGTAAGATATGGAGATAGAGCATGTGAAGGGAAGGAGAATGTGGTTATAGATGCTCTTAGTAGACGGATACATGTGATTATGGCCACTTTAGTGGGAATAGATTTGTGGAGCATGATATTACAACTTCCTCACAACAGTTTCTACATTGCAGCCAGAGCAGAGATTGAGTCTCAGATATCCCTTGAGGGGAAGTTTCATGGTTTTTCCTTCGAGGCAGATGCCCTTCTCAGACACAGGGGTCAGATATATGTTCTCAGAGATGGAGGCTTGAGGCAAGACATTTTGACATAGGCTAATCATGAACCCTATTCAGCCTATCCTGGGGTGAAGAAGATGCACGCCACCTTGAGATAGTTATATTATTGGAGGGGACTTCAGATAGACATGGCTCAGTTTGTGTCACATTGTTCAGAGTTTCAGAAGGTGAAGGCTGAGCATCAACATCCAGCTGACTTTCTCTTTCCTCATACCATACCGAAGTGGAAATGGGACACCATTTCCATAGAATTAATTGTTGGGGTACCGATGTCGAGATACCACCACGATGCCATAATGGTTAGGGTGGATAAATTGACGAAAGTGGCTCATTTTTATCCAGTGAAGACCACCTACACAACTAGTGCAGTGACATGGGTATATCTCGATGATATTTTAAAATTACATGGGATTTCATGGAAGATCATTTGTGACCGCAATCCTCTATATAAGTCCCACTATTAGACTATCATGCAGTATGTCCTTGGGATGAAGATCTATTTCAGCACAACTTATCACCCTGAGATAGATGGAAAAATTGAGTAGGTGAATCAGATCTTGGAGGACATGCTTAGGATGTATGTCACAAATCATCAGTCAAGATGGGAGGAGTATTTATATTTGGAGTTTTCCTACAACAATAATTTCTAGAGTTTGATAGGCATGGTTCCTTTTCAGGAGATGTATGGGAGAGAGTGCAAGACACCTCCTAGTTGGGACAAGTTAGAGGACAAGGTTTCTCTTGGGACAACTTTAGTACAGGACATGGAGCAGTAGGTTATTATGATCAGGTAGAGATTATAGGAGGCACAAGATAAGTAGAAGAAGTATGCAGATCAACATATGATAGATTGTAGTTTTGATGTGGGCATGAAGGTGTTCCTTCGTGTCAAGCCACATTAGAGCCCTATTCGTTACAAAAAAGGCTCTAAGATAGCTCCTAGGTTTATGGGTCCCATTGAAATCTTGGAGCGTATCGGTCCTTTGGCCTATCATCTAGCATTGCCACTGAGCTTGTCTTGCATCCATGATGTATTTCATGTTTCTGTACTTATGAGATATATTGTAGATCCTTCTCATGTGTTGGATTGGACCTCATTGTAGGTGAAGGATAAGGGGTAGGTGATGGTGGAGCCCATCTGAATTTTAGAGCGCAGGACTGTGGGCCTTCGATGCAGATAGATTGACCAAGTTCGAGTCTAGTGGGATAGATATGATGAGACTGCGGCTACATGGGAGGATGCTACATTGCTACGAGTTCAGTTTCCACACTTGTTCTAGGGACTTCCAGGAGGAATTTGAGTCCAAGGGGAGTGGAATGTAGTGAGCACTTCCCTTCGACACCTTTTTGTTATTAATTTTGATATTGTCAACTATACTTATGGATATTATTGTAGCTTTTGATTTAGCATGATGTTAGATGTTATAGATAATGGATTGTTTTGATTTCGATTCATATATGATGCGTGTGGATTATTAGATAAATTTTGTATTGAGGTTGATATTTTGTTGACATGGTTATATATATATATTTCAGACATGCGATATTTCGTCATATTGACTAGACCTAGATAGTTGAACTAATGTTATGATCATATGGTTATTGATGAAATGTAAGACCGAGATGTTGTTAGAATTTGTAAATGATATCGTTACTTGCATAGATGATGTTTTGATTCATATATAGATGATTGTGGAGTTATATTGTATATTTATTTTGGATATTTGATGTGGTAACGAGGCTGAAGGATGTGTTATGTGTTTTGTAGGTAAACATGTCACAACAAACATTGGTGGGATTGGAGACCAACCACATTAGAATGGTAGATGAATTCAACAAGGGTCACCATGGTGACATGTATTTTGTTATGTGTGTGTTTGAACTATTTTTAGGGGTTCCCCATGGGGGGAATAACCTCCAATTTTTACCAAGGGGTTATGTGTTATTATTTGATTTAGTTTCCTTTATTTATTTTTAGGATGAGAATTTTAGTGATGTATTTTTCCCCTTTATTAATTATTTAATTGTGTCTAGATTAGTGATTTAATCATGTTGCTAAACTAATCATGGATGAGACAAAAGAATTTATTTATTAGATTATATGGTTATTTGGTTTATGTGTTGTAAGTGAATTGTAAGTAACCTTGAGTGTGGAACACTCCACCTCTCCTTAGAAATTAGGATTTTTCCTTACGGGCAAATTTTGAAGGCTTGTAGGACAAGTTAAACTTGTCCAACACCTCTACATTTACTATAGCTACCCTACCTATGGGTTGGGGGGTGAAAATTAGACCCCATCATGTGTTTTGGGAAGACAAATTTTAAGTTCTTAGTGCACTTTCTTACATGCATTTATTTTTTTTTCCCCTAAGGGGTGTGGGCTTGGATTGTGTGTGTAAGTAACTTGTCATTCATATCACCCACCAATTAATGGTTCATTGGGGTTGAGGTTTGACTTGTGACGTGGAGTTGAGTATGAGTGATGTGGCATCCTACATGGAGCCACCTTAGCCTCCTCTCTCCCTTTTATATTTATTGAAATCAAATCTAGCTAGTTGAAACAAACATATCACATATTAATGGCGTGAAATATGTTTTCTTATTTTTCACCCACCTAAGTCTGCTAAAAGTAATATTTTATTCTTCCATGGCGTAGAGGAGTTTGAGCCCTTTCCAAAAAGTCCTTACTTTCTCAAATATGAGCTTCTAGTAAAACGTTATGATCATCTGAAGATTTTACTTTGACGCCATGCAAAATTGGCAAAAATGAAATCTTTGCAAAGCGGATCCGTGGGCCTGAAAAATGCAAATATCACTTTTTGCAAAAAAAACGTAAAAACCATGAAGTCTATTGCAGCTCCACTAGCTCGAATGTTCTCCTTAGGTGAAAAAAATTTCCATGCTCGAAAATTCACTTTTGCTCAATTTCCTCTGTGGCCCCGCAACATCGTAACCCATACATTTGGCAAAAAAATTTGTGGGTACGCGGGCTTGCATCAGAAAAATTCACTTTTTGTGTCACATTGTTTAGAGTTTCAGAAGGTGAAGGCTGAGCATCAACATCCAAATGACATTCTCTTTCCTCATGCTATACCGGAGTGGAAATGGGACACCATTTCCATGGACTTCATTGTTGGGCTACCGATGTCAAGATACCACCACGATGCCATAATGGTCACGGTGGATAAATTAACGAAAGTGACTCATTTTTCTCTGGTGAAGACCACCTACACAGCTAGTGCAATGGCACGGGTATATCTAGATGATATTTTCAAATTACATGGGATTTCATGGAAGATCATTTGTGACCACAATCCTCTTTATAATTCCCACTTCTGGACTACCATGTAGTATGCCCTTGGGATGAAGATCTATTTCAGCACAACTTATCACCCTGAGATAGATGAATAGATTGAGTAGGTGAATCAAATCTTGGAGGACATGCTTAGGATGTATGTCACGGATCATCAGTCGAGATGGGAGGAGTATTTATACTTGGTGGAGTTTTCCTATAACAATAGTTTCTAGAGTTTGATAGGCATGGTTCCTTTTCAGGAACTGTATGCCAGAGAGTGCAGGACACCTCCTAGTTGGGACAAGTTAGAGTACAAGGTTTCTCTTGGGCCGACTTTATTACAGGACATGGAGCAGCAGGTTATTATGATCAGGCAGAGATTATAGGAGGCACAAGATAGGTAGAAGAAGTATGCAGATCAACATATGACATATTGTAGTTTTGATGTGGGCATGAAGGTGTTCCTTCGTGTCAAGCCACATAAGAGCCCTATTCATTACAGAAAAGGCTCTAAGATAGCTCCTAGGTTTGTGGGTCCGTTTGAGATCTTGGAGTGTACCGGTCCTTTGGCCTACCATCTAGCGTTGCCACCCAGCTTGTCTCGCATCCATGTTGTATTTCATGTTTATGTACTTATGAGATATATTACAGATCCTTCTCATGTGTTGGATTGGACCTCATTATAGGTGCAGGATCAGGGGCAGGTGATGGTGGAGCCCATCTAAATTTTAGAGTACAGGACCCTGGGCCTTCAACACAGATAGATTGATCAGGTTTGAGTCTAGTGGGACAAATATGATGAGACTACGGCTACATGGGAGGATACTTCATTGCTACGAGTTCAGTTTCCAAACCTGTTCCAGTGACTTCCAGGAGGAAGTCGAGTCTAAGGGAAGGGGGATGTACTGCCCACTTCCCTTCGACACCTTTTTGTTATTGATTTTGATACTGTCAACTATACTTACAGATATTATTGTAGATTTTGATTTAACATGATGTTAGATGTTAGAGATAATGGACTGTTGTTGATTTCGATTCATATATGATGCGTGTAGATTATTAGAGAATTTTTTATTGAGGTTGATATTTTGTTGACATGGTTATAATATATATATATATATATTTCAAACATGCGATATTTTGTCATATTGAGTAGACCTAGACAGTTGAACTAATCTTATGATCATATGGTTATTGATGAAATGTAGGACCAAGATGTTGTTAGAAATTGTAAATGATATTGTTACTTGCCTAGCTGATGTTTTGATTCATATATAGATGATTGTGGAGTTATATTGTATATTTATTTTGGATGTTTGATGTGGTAATGAGGTTGAAGGATGTGTTATGTGTTTTGTAGGTAAACATGTCACAACAAACATTAGGGGGATTAGAGACCAACCACATTAGAATGGTAGATGAATTCAACAAGGGTCACCATGGCGACATGTATTTGGTTATGTGTGTGTTTGAATTGTTTTCAGGGGGTCCCCATGGGGGGAATCACCTCCAATTGTTACCAAGGGGTTAGGTGTTATTCTTTCATTTAGTTTCCTTTATTTATTTTTAGGATAAGAATTTTAATGAAGTATTTTTCCCCTTTATTAATTAGTTAATTATGTCTAGATTAGTGATTTAATCATGTTGCTAAACTAATCATGGATGAGACAAAATAATTCATTTATTAGATTATATGGTTCTTTGGTTTATGTGTTGTAAGTGAATTGTAAGTAAGCTTGAGTGTGGAACACTCCACCTCTCCTTAGAAATTCGGATTTTTCCTTAGGGGCCAATTTTGGGGGATTGTGGGACAAGTTAAACTTGTCCAACAGCTCTAAATTTACTATACCTACCCTACCTATGGGTTGGGGGGTCAAAATTAGACCCAATCATGTGTTTTGGGAAGACAAATTGTAAGTTCTTATTCCACTTTCTTACATGCATTTATTTTTTTCCCCTAAGGGGTGTGGGCTTGGATTGTGTGTGTAAGTAACTTGTCATTCCTATCACCTACCAATTAATGGTTCATTGGAGTTGAGGTTTGACTTGTGAGGTGGAGTTGAGGATGAGTGATGTGACATCTTACATGGAGCCACTGTTTATGGTGAATCATAGCACTCCTGAATGTCTGCAACTCGATGGGTTGAGACTCTCAGTGTGATTGCATAAGATGGAGCTTTTCCCAAGTGTGGGACCTTGTGAATCAGGAAAGCTCTCCAGATGAAGGCCGGTTCCTATTCCTCTGTTCAAATGCACACATAAAAATGCAGAGGGTTTACTCAAAAACCTAATCTAACTTTCCAAGGAGACAGGGTAAGAAGATGTATGAAAATAAGCCTAAACTAACAAAGGTGATGCACCGAGGAATGAAGAACACCTGTCTTGCCAATAAACACAAACCATTAAAATGCAATGCAAGATGATGCACAAATAAACAAATTTGCAGTGAAATATTAGGAGGATGCAAATGAACACAGAGAGGGTTGAGAATCATCCACAGACATGCATTGTTTGCTCCAAATATTGATACAATACACTATAAAATGCCAAGAGGCAAAGTTGCATTACAGTTTTAGATGGGAGGTTTAAACTCCAAAAATTCACTTGCTAAAGAGAAGAAGGGAGGGGAAAAACGAGAATGTACAACCTTTAGAAAGAAGCCCCTCCTTAAAATTTATAAGAAGAATGAGAGAGGGAAGAGAGAGGATTTCCAAATCTACCCCAACCACCTCAAGGTTGTATTTAATTCATCTCATTATGGCGATAGGTGAGAACCCTAGCAAACCCAAAAAATGGTGAAATGTATTTTACATTTTTGAAGAAATTTTTCTCACCCAATTAAAGATATCTAGTCATAGTTGGACAAAGGACCTTGTAAGCTTTCTGAAAATTTCAACCTTGCGTGAATTTGAGCTCCCTATGAAAAGTTATGGCCATTTGAATATCTGCGTCAGGGTTTACTTTCTGTCGGGGTGTTAACACTCAAAATGTTGCACCTCCTGAAGATGCGCCTCCTGAAGATGTGCCTTGGCGCACCCATCACCATGTCAACATACTCTTAAGTGTGCCATAGGTGCTAAAAATGTGGTGTCGACATCCTCTGATGTGCCCCTCCAACCTGCGCCAGGGTGTAACTTTTCTCATATCGACATTCTTTGATGTGCACCTCCAACCTACGCCAGGGTGCAAATTTTCTCATGTTGACATCCTGTGATGTGCACCTCTAACCTGCACCAGGGAATAAATTTTCTCATGTCGACATCCTCTGATGTGCGCCTCCAACCTGCACCAAGGCACAACTTTTCTCATGTCGACATCCTTTGATGTGTACCTCCTGAAGATGCGCCTCTTGAAGATGTGCCTTGGCACAGTCATCCCCATGTCAACATACTCTTAAGTGTGTCATAGGCACTGAAAATGTGGTTTCGACATCCTCTGATGTGCGCCTCCAACTTGCGCCAGGGTGTAACTTTTCTCATGTCGACATCCTCTGATGTGCGCCTCCAACCTACCTGGTGGCACAACTTTTCTCATGTTGACATCCTCTGATGTGCTCCTCCAACCTACGTGGTGGCACAAATAAATGTCGGGTTTTGAGTTTCTTTGATTTCCATATTCTTCTGTTTGTCTATATTTACCTGGGGGTAAGATATATACAACAATTTGGTGACTCAACAAGATCACGTGCCTGCTAGGTAGAAGATCAGTGGCCTTTTAGCAATCCATTGGGCATGGAGTCATAAGCTTGATACCCTGAAACCAACCTGATATCTGATCCTGAGCCTGATACCACAACTCCTTCTCTGACAACACTATGACTGTAGAAATTCAACCTGAGAGCAACAAAACCTGTACCAAAGCACTTAGGGAAATTGAAACCTAACTAAAACAAGAAAATGTGCATCCGCACTAAGAGGAATTAAAATCTAGGTTAATATTTATAAGGGCAAACCTTTTCCTTTTAGTAGCAATGTTTAAGATAGATTCTGTTAATCAGAATCGGGAGTTCTCCTCCATCCAATGTATAAAATTGGAAGGCATTACTACTTTTACATCCCGTGACCATGTAGGGGCCACTCCAAATGGCATCAAACTTGGAATTCTTTCCTAGTTTTGCCTGATCTACATCCCATTTTAGAACTAGGTACCCTTCCTGGAAAGTCTTTGCTCTTACTTTCTTATCAAACCATATTTTTACTAAGGCCTGATCCTTCTCAATCATCTGAAATGCATGTTCTTTGATTTCTTCCAATTCCATCAACTCTGCATACCTGGCTTCCATTGGTTCGAACTTAGACAACTCCAACTGCTTCATGAGCTCTAATGCAGGCAATTCTAATGATATAGGCCTGCAATACTACCTCTTTCCCATAGACCAAATTGTAGGGAGAACTACCTGTAGACCTCTTTGGTGTTATCCTGTCAGCCCATAACGCTGATTTTAGCTTGGTATGCCATGTTCTTTGGTTTCCATCCAGAGTCCTTCTGATGATCCTTAGCAAATTCTTGTTCGTGGACTCTGCCTGTCCATTACCCTGCGGGTAATAATTTGAAGAGGTGCTCAAATAGATTCCATTCTTAACAGCCCATTTTGTAATCTTAGAACCTATGATTGCCAATGCATTGTCTGATATGATAGTGGCCGGCATACCGAATCTGGTCACTATTCCTTTATAAAATTCTAGTATGTTAGACTCATTTGCTTCTTTGAGCGCTACTGCTTTGGTCCACTTAGTGAAATAGTCCGTTTTCGTGAGAATCCACTTGTGGCCTTGGCTTGAGTTTGGGTTGATGACCCCAACAAAGTCCAATCCCCATTGAATAAATGGTTGGTTAGACAAAAATTAGGTGCAATGGAAGTGCTGCTAGTATTTCTTTGCCTGTGAAGAGTGCACATTTCTTGCACTTTCTTATCCATGTATAGCAGTCACTGAATACTGTGGGCCAATAATACCCTGCCTTCATTATCTTGAGAGCTGTTACTCGTGGGGCAAAATGTCCTCCGGAATCTCCATTGTGAAAATCTCGTAACACTCTCTCAGTTTGACCTGTCCCAATGCACCTCAATAGAACTCCATTGATGTCTTTCTTGAACAAAACACCATCAACAAGCACATATGGAACGACTTGTAATCTAGAATATGAATCACCTTCCTACAAGTAGCCTCTGCCCTCCAGAAATCAGCAAACAAAAAGGAGATACTTTAGATTACAAGTCGTTCCATATGTGCTTGTTGATGGTGTTTTGTTCAAGAAAGACATCAATGGAGTTCTATTGAGGTGCATTGGGACAGGTCAAACTGAGAGAGTGTTACGAGATTTTCACAATGGAGATTCCGGAGGACATTTTGCCCCACGAGTAACAGCTCTCAAGATAATGAAGGCAGGGTATTATTGGCCCACAGTATTCAGTGACTGCTATACATGGATAAGAAGTGCAAGAAATGTGCACTCTTCACAGGCAAAGAAATACTAGCAGCACTTCCATTGCACCTAATTTTTGTCTAACCAACCATTTATTCAATGGGGATTGGACTTTGTTGGGGTCATCAACCCAAACTCAAGCCAAGGCCACAAGTGGATTCTCACGAAAACGGACTATTTCACCAAGTGGACCGAAGCAGTAGCGCTCAAAGAAGCAAATGAGTCTAACATACTAGAATTTTATAAAGGAATAGTGACCAGATTCGGTATGCCGGCCACTATCATATCAGACAAGAATGCATTGGCATTCATAGGTTCTAAGATTACAAAATGGGCTGTTAAGAATGGAATCTATTTGAGCACCTCTTCAAATTATTACCCGCAGGGTAATGGACAGGCAGAGTCCACGAACAAGAATTTGCTAAGGATCATCAGAAGGACTCTAGATGGAAACCAAAGAACATGGCATACCAAGCTAAAATCAGCATTATGGGCTGACAGGATAACACCAAAGAGGTCTACAGGTAGTTCTCCCTACAATTTGGTCTATGGGAAAGAGGTAGTATTGCAGGCCTATATCATTAGAATTGCCTGCATTGGAGCTCATGAAGCAGTTGGAGTTGTCTAAGTTCGAACCAATGGAAGCCAGGTATGCAGAGTTGATGGAATTGGAAGAAATCAAAGAACATGCATTTCAGATGATTGAGAAGGATCAGGCCTTAGTAAAAATATGGTTTGATAAGAAAGTAAGAGCAAAGACTTTCTAGGAAGGGTACCTAGCTCTAAAATGGGATGTAGATCAGGCAAAACTAGGAAAGAATTCCAAGTTTGATGCCATTTGGAGTGGCCCCTACATGGTCACGGGATGTAAAAGTAGTAATGCCTTCCAATTTTATACATTGGATGGAGGAGAACTCCCGATTCCGGTTAACAGAATCTATCTTAAACATTGCTACTAAAAGGAAAAGGTTTGCCCTTATAAATATTAACCTAGATTTTAATTCCTCTTAGTGCGAATGCACATTTTCTTGTTTTAGTTAGGTTTCAATTTCCCTAAGTGCTTTGGTACAGGTTTTATTGCTCTCAGGTTGAATTTCTACAGTCATAGTGTTGTCAGAGAAGGAGTTGTGGTATCAGGCTCAGGATCAGATATCAGGTTGGTTTCAGGGGTATTGCTTATGACTCCATGCCCAATGGATTGCTAAAAGGCCACTGATCTTCTACCTAGCAGGCAGGTGATCCTGTTGAGTCACCAAATTGTTGTATATATCTTCCCCCCAGGTAAATATAGACAAACAGAAGAATATGGAAATCAAAGAAACTCAAAACCCGACATTTATTTGTGCCACCACGCAGGTTGGAGGAGCACATCAGAGGATGTCAACATGAGAAAAGTTGTGCCACCAGGTAGGTTGGAGGCGCACATCAGAGGATGTCGACATGAGAAAAGTTACACCCTGGCGCAAGTTGGAGGCGCACATCAGAGGATGTCGAAACCACATTTTCAGTGCCTATGACACACTTAAGAGTATGTTGACATGGGGATGACTGTGCCAAGGCACATCTTCAGGAGGAGCATCTTCAGGAGGTACACATCAAAGGATGTCGACATGAGAAAAGTTGTGCCTTGGTGCAGGTTGGAGGCGCACATCAGAGGATGTCGACATGAGAAAATTTATTCCCTGGTGCAGGTTAGAGGTGCACATAACAGGATGTCAACATGAGAAAATTTGCACCCTGGCGTAGGTTGGAGGTGCACATCAAAGAATGTCGATATGAGAAAAGTTACACCCTGGCGCAGGTTGGAGGGGCACATCAGAGGATGTCGACACCACATTTTTAGCACCTATGGCACACTTAAGAGTATGTTGACATGGTGATGGGTGCGCCAAGGCACATCTTCAGGAGGCGCATCTTCAGGAGGTGCAACATTTTGAGTGTTGACACCCCGACAGAAAGTAAACCCTGATGTAGATATTCAAATGGCCATAACTTTTCATAGGGAGCTCAAATTCACGCAAGGTTGAAATTTTCAGAAAGCTTACAAGGTCCTTTGTCCAACTATGACTAGATATCTTTAATTGGGTGAGAAAAATTTCTTCAAAAATGTAAAATACATTTCACCATTTTTTGGGTTTGCTAGGGTTCTCACCTATCGCCATAATGAGATGAATTAAATACAACCTTGAGGTGGTTGGGGTAGATTTGGAAATCCTCTCTCTTCCCTCTCTCATTCTTCTTATAAATTTTAAGGAGGGGCTTCTTTCTAAAGGTTGTACATTCTCGTTTTTCCCCTCCCTTCTTCTCTTTAGCAAGTGAATTTTTGGAGTTTAAACCTCCCATCTAAAACTATAATGCAACTTTGCCTCTTGGCATTTTATAGTGTATTGTATCAATATTTGGAGAAAACAATGCATGTCTGTGGATGATTCTCAACCCTCTCTGTGTTCATTTGCATCCTCCTAATATTTCACTGCAAATTTGTTTATTTGTGCATCATCTTGCATTGCATTTTAATGGTTTGTGTTTATTGGCAAGACAGGTGTTCTTCATTCCTCGGTGCATCACCTTTGTTAGTTTAGGCTTATTTTCATACATCTTCTTACCCTGTCTCCTTGGAAAGTTAGATTAGGTTTTTGAGTAAACCCTCTGCATTTTTATGTGTGCATTTGAACAGAGGAATAGGAACCGGCCTTCATCGGGAGAGCTTTCCTAATTCACAAGGTCCCACACTTGGGAAAATCTCCATCTTATGCAATCACACTGAGAGTCTCAACCCATCGAGTTGCAGACATTCAGGAGTGCTATGATTCACCATAAACAGTGGCTCCATGTAAGATGTCACATCACTCATCCTCAACTCCACCTCATAAGTCAAACCTCAACTCCAATGAACCATTAATTGGTAGGTGATAGGAATGACAAGTTACTTACACACACAATCCAAGCCCACACCCCTTAGGGGAAAAAAATAAATGCATGTAAGAAAGTGGAATAAGAACTTACAATTTGTCTTCCCAAAACACATGATTGGGTCTAATTTTGACCCCCCCAACCCATAGGTAGGGTAGGTATAGTAAATTTAGAGCTGTTGGACAAGTTTAACTTGTCCCACAATCCCCCAAAATTGGCCCCTAAGGAAAAATCCGAATTTCTAAGGAGAGGTGGAGTGTTCCACACTCAAGCTTACTTACAATTCACTTACAACACATAAACCAAAGAACCATATAATCTAATAAATGAATTATTTTGTCTCATCCATGATTAGTTTAGCAACATGATTAAATCACTAATCTAGACATAATTAAATAATTAATAAAGGGGAAAAATACATCATTAAAATTCTCATCCTAAAAATAAATAAAGGAAACTAAATGAAAGAATAACACATAACCCCTTGGTAACAATTGGAGGTGATTCCCCCCATGGGGACCCCCTGAAAACAATTCAAAAACACACATAACCAAATACATGTCGCCATGGTGACCCTTGTTGAATTCATCTACCATTCTAATGTGGTTGGTCTCTAATCCCCCTAATGTTTGTTGTGACATGTTTACCTAAAAAACACATAACACATCCTTCAACCTCATTACCGCATCAAACATCCAAAATAAATATACAATATAACTCCACAATCATCTATATATGAATCAAAACATCAGCTAGGCAAGTAACAATATCATTTACAATTTCTAACAACATCTTGGTCCTACATTTCATCAATAACCATATGATCATAAGATTAGTTCAACTGTCTAGGTCTACTCAATATGACAAAATATCGCATGTTTGAAATATATATATATATATATTATAACCATGTCAACAAAATATCAACCTCAATAAAAAAATTCTCTAATAATCTACACGCATCATATATGAATCGAAATCAACAACAGTCCATTATCTCTAACATCTAACATCATGTTAAATCAAAATCTACAATAATATCTGTAAGTATAGTTGACAGTATCAAAATCAATAACAAAAAGGTGTCGATGGGAAGTGGGTAGTACATCCCCCTTCCCTTAGACTCGACTTCCTCCTGGAAGTCACTGGAACAGGTTTGGAAACTGAACTCGTAGCAATGTAGTATCCTCCCATGTAGCCGCAGTCTCATCATATTTGTCCCACTAGACTCAAACCTGATCAATCTATCTGTGTTGAAGGCCCAGGGTCCTGTACTCTAAAATTTAGATGGGCTCCACCATCACCTGCCCCTGATCCTGTACCTATAATGAGGTCCAATCCAACACATGAGAAGGATCTGTAATATATCTCATAAGTACATAAACATGAAATACAACATGGATGCGAGACAAGCTGGGTGGCAATGCTAGATGGTAGGCCAAAGGACCGGTACACTCCAAGATCTCAAACGGACCCACAAACCTAGGAGCTATCTTAGAGCCTTTTCTGTAACGAATAGGGCTCTTATGTGGCTTGACACGAAGGAACACCTTCATGCCCACATCAAAACTACAATATGTCATATGTTGATCTGCATACTTCTTCTACCTATCTTGTGCCTCCTATAATCTCTGCCTGATCATAATAACCTGCTGCTCCATGTCCTGTAATAATGTCGGCCCAAGAGAAACCTTGTACTCTAACTTGTCCCAACTAGGAGGTGTCCTGCACTCTCTGCCATACAGTTCCTGAAAAGGAACCACGCCTATCAAACTCTAGAAACTATTGTTATAGGAAAACTCCACCAAGTATAAATACTCCTCCCATCTTGACTGATGATCCGTGACATACATCCTAAGCATGTCTTCCAAGATTTGATTCACCTACTCAATCTATTCATCTATCTCAGGGTGATAAGTTGTGCTGAAATAGATCTTCATCCCAAGGGCATACTACATGGTAGTCCAGAAGTGGGAATTATAAAGAGGATTGTGGTCACAAATGATCTTCCATGAAATCCCATGTAATTTGAAAATATCATCTAGATATACCCGTGCCATTGCACTAGCTGTGTAGGTGGTCTTCACCAGAGAAAAATGAGTCACTTTCGTTAATTTATCCACCGTGACCATTATGGCATCGTGGTGGTATCTTGACATCGGTAGCCCAACAATGAAGTCCATGGAAATGGTGTCCCATTTCCACTCCGGTATAGCATGAGGAAAGAGAATGTCATTTGGATGTTGATGCTCAGCCCTTCACCTTCTGAAACTCTAAACAATGTGACACAAAAAGTGAATTTTTCTGATGCAAGCCCGCACACCCACAAATTTTTTTGCCAAATGTATGGGTTACGATGTTGCGAGGCCAAAGAGGAAATTGAGCAAAAGTGAATTTTCGAGCATGGAAATTTTTTTCACCTAAGGAGAACATTCGAGCTAGTGGAGCTGCAATAGACTTCATGGTTTTTACGTTTTTTTTGCAAAAAGTGAAATTTGCATTTTTCAGGCCCACGGATCCGCTTTGCAAAGATTTCATTTTTGCCAATTTTGCATGGTGTCAAAGTAAAATCTTCAGATGATCATAACGTTTTACTAGAAGCTCATATTTGAGAAAGTAAGGACTTTTTGGAAAGGGCTCAAACTCCTCTACGCAATGGAAGAATAAAATATTACTTTTAGCAGACTTAGGTGGGTGAAAAATAAGAAAACATATTTCACGCCATTAATATGTGATATGTTTGTTTCAACTAGCTAGATTTGATTTCAATAAATATAAAAGGGAGAGAGGAGGCTAAGGTGGCTCCATGTAGGATGCCACATCACTCATACTCAACTCCACGTCACAAGTCAAACCTCAACCCCAATGAACCATTAATTGGTGGGTGATATGAATGACAAGTTACTTACACACACAATCCAAGCCCACACCCCTTAGGGGAAAAAAAAATAAATGCATGTAAGAAAGTGCACTAAGAACTTAAAATTTGTCTTCCCAAAACACATGATGGGGTCTAATTTTCACCCCCCCAACCCATAGGTAGGGTAGCTATAGTAAATGTAGAGGTGTTGGACAAGTTTAACTTGTCCTACAAGCCTTCAAAATTTGCCCGTAAGGAAAAATCCTAATTTCTAAGGAGAGGTGGAGTGTTCCACACTCAAGGTTACTTACAATTCACTTACAACACATAAACCAAATAACCATATAATCTAATAAATAAATTCTTTTGTCTCATCCATGATTAGTTTAGCAACATGATTAAATCACTAATCTAGACACAATTAAATAATTAATAAAGGGGAAAAATACATCACTAAAATTCTCATCCTAAAAATAGATAAAGGAAACTAAATCAAATAATAACACATAACCCCTTGGTAAAAATTGGAGGTTATTCCCCCCATGGGGACCCCCTAAAAATAATTCAAACACACACATAACAAAATACATGTCACCATGGTGACCCTTGTTGAATTCATCTACCATTCTAATGTGGTTGGTCTCCAATCCCGCCAATGTTTGTTGTGACATGTTTACCTACAAAACACATAACACATCCTTCAGCCTCGTTACCACATCAAATATCCAAAATAAATATACAATATAACTCCACAATCATCTATATATGAATCAAAACATCATCTATGCAAGTAACGATATCATTTACAAATTCTAACAACATCTCGGTCTTACATTTCATCAATAACCATATGATCATAACATTAGTTCAACTATATAGGTCTAGTCAATATGACGAAATATCGCATGTCTGAAATATATATATATAACCATGTCAACAAAATATCAACCTCAATACAAAATTTATCTAATAATCCACATGCATCATATATGAATCGAAATCAAAACAATCCATTATCTATAACATCTAACATCATGCTAAATCAAAAGCTACAATAATATCCATAAGTATAGTTGACAATATCAAAATTAATAACCAAAAGGTGTCGAAGGGAAGTGCTCACTACATTCCACTCCCCTTGGACTCAAATTCCTCCTGGAAGTCCCTAGAACAAGTGTGGAAACTGAACTCGTAGCAATGTAGCATCCTCCCATGTAGCCGCAGTGTCATCATATCTATCCCACTAGACTCGAACTTGGTCAATCTATCTACATCGAAGGCCCACAGTCCTGCGCTCTAAAATTCAGATGGGCTCCACCATCACCTACCCCTTATCCTTCACCTACAATGAGGTCCAATCCAACACATGAGAAGGATCTACAATATATCTCATAAGTACAGAAACATGAAATACATCATGGATGCAAGACAAGCTCGGTGGCAATGCTAGATGATAGGCCAAAGGACCGATACGCTCCAAGATTTCAATGGGACCCATAAACCTAGGAGCTATCTTAGAGCCTTTTTTGTAATGAATAGGGCTCTAATGTGGCTTGACACGAAGGAACACCTTCATGCCCACATCAAAACTACAATCTATCATATGTTGATCTGCATACTTCTTCTACTTATCTTGTGCCTCCTATAATCTCTACCTGATCATAATAACCTACTGCTCCATGTCCTGTAATAAATTTGTCCCAAGAGAAACCTTGTCCTCTAACTTGTCCCAACTAGGAGGTGTCTTGCACTCTCTCCCATACACCTCCTGAAAAGGAACCATGCCTATCAAACTCTAGAAACTATTGTTGTAGGAAAACTCCACCAAATATAAATACTCCTCCCATCTTGACTGATGATTTGTGACATACATCCTAAGCATGTCCTCCAAGATCTGATTCACCTACTCAATTTGTCCATCTATCTCAGGGTGATAAGTTGTGCTGAAATAGATCTTCATCCCAAGGACATACTGCATGATAGTCTAATAGTGGGACTTATATAGAGGATTGCAGTCACAAATGATCTTCCATGAAATCCCATGTAATTTTAAAATATCATCGAGATATACCCATGTCACTGCACTAGTTGTGTAGGTGGTCTTCACTGGATAAAAATGAGCCACTTTCGTCAATTTATCCACCCTAACCATTATGGCATCGTGGTGGTATCTCGACATCGGTACCCCCAACAATTAATTCTATGGAAATGGTGTCCCATTTCCACTTCGGTATGGTATGAGGAAAGAGAAAGTCAGCTGGATGTTGATGCTCAGCCTTCACCTTCTGAAACTCTGAACAATGTGACACAAACTGAGCCATGTCTATCTGAAGTCCCCTCCAATAATATAACTATCTCAAGGTGGCGTGCATCTTCTTCACCCCAGGATAGGCTGAATAGGGTTCATGATTAGCCTATGTCAAAATGTCTTGCCTCAAGCCTCCATCTCTGAGAACATATATCTGACCCCTGTGTCTGAGAAGGGCATCTGCCTCGAAGGAAAAACCATGAAACTTCCCCTCAAGGGATATCTGAGACTCAATCTCTGCTCTGGCTGCAATGTAGAAACTGTTGTGAGGAAGTTGTAATATCATGCTCCACAAATCTATTCCCACTAAAGTGGCCATAATCACATGTATCCGTCTACTAAGAGCATCTATAACCACATTCTCCTTCCCTTCACATGCTCTATCTCCATATCTTACTCACAAAGAAACTCCATCCAATGCCACTGACAAGCTTTGAGATTGGGCTACATGAAGAGGTGGGGAAGACTCAAGTGATCAGTCCTGAGTATAAATCCCTAGCCAAGAAGGAAGTGTTCACCGAACCATGGCGTGAACGACTCCCGCAATCTTAAGATCATGAGTTGGATAATTTAGCTCATAATCTTTGATTTTTTGAGATAGTAACATTCCCTAAAAATGCCCACTCGAGACCCAAGAACAACCTAGGTTTAGTTAGAAAAATTATGTAATAAGTTTTTTTTTGAAAAGCGTGCCTACATTTAGTTTTCAAAACTACAGTTGTCACAATAATGTTTCAAGGACAATTATATTTAATAAATAAAATTTTCCTGTTATAATAAATATTACACCCACATTACAATTTAATGAGTGTAATTAGTCCAAGCATGGTTAAATTTCCCCTTAAGTGTTAATTTAATAAAAATTAAATTAACACTATAGTTAAATTTTCCCTAATTAAATTTAGAGGGTGAAAGGGGCCAAAATATATTAAATACCCAAGGTATTTAATTCCAAAAGGTCTAAACAATAAACAAGGTCCTCATTTACAAGGGTTTAGAAAAAACATTCCCTTACCCCATAAAGTGACCCCTAAAAATTTCAACCCATGTTTTGAAATAAAACATTTAAATTAAATAGGTAATTTCCCACTTACCCAATCTCCACCTACTCTTGTGATTCAATCTTATTTTTTTATATTTTACACAATTAAGGTTTCCTGAAAAAAATTTCATCAGATAGGAAGTTTCTTTCCCTTTCCAGAAATATAAAGAAGTCCTAACTTCTCATATTTTGCAAGTTACAGGCTGACAAGCCTTGGGAGAATTTTTTTCCCAAATGTGGGCTTGCGGGCATAGTGGAAGACTTTTCACCTACGGAAGATTTATTTAGTTGTTGTAATAGAAATGTAAATTGTTGAGTTTAATTGTCCTTGAAGCCTTGTGAACACTTTAAAAAAATTATTCCATAATTTTCTAACTAATCATAGGTTGATTCTTGGGTCTCATGTGGTAGAATCTTATGGGCGTTACACTTGGTATCAAAGCCATGGGTTCAAAAGCTTGGACCCTTGGGCACACTAGTAAACTTCATACTTGAACTGTAAACCTAGTACAATATTAAATCTAGAAAACACATTTTCTTGGAGATTGTAAACATGAAAGACTGAATAAAACCTAGAATAATGAACTAACTCTCGCCTTGGTCTTTGCATGCGGCGTGAACCAGGTGAGGGGTCTTTTCACATAGACTTAGATTTGCCACCTCCAGATCATGTTGTGGTAGCCATCTTACCATAGATCTTGTAGACACTTTGGGATGTTAATGACACTTTACACGGAGGGCCCATTGGAGGAAATTTAGACATACTTGATGGAGATCCTTCCATGGATGCCCATGCATCTCCTTGACACAGTAAGGAGCATAGAGCAAAGAACTCCCATGTGAATTTAGGTCGATCAGATTCACCGCATACAAGTTAGGGTGATTGGATACTAAGACATAGAGATAGATCTCGGAGCCCTAAGCTTAGGGATGATCATGCTAGGAGGCCTAGGGGTCGCCAGACCATAGCTGCAAATCACATCAGGGAGATCCTGAAGCTACAACCATCTCATTATTCTGGTGACGCAGGTGGATTTTAGGTAGAGGCATGGTTAGTGAGCATGAACAGTTTCTTCAAGCTCTATCCTTGTTCTAGAAACACAAAATCTCATGTTACAATCCATCTATTAAGGAATGGAGCAGGTGTATGGTGGAGGACAGAGGAGCAGAAGCTCCATGTTGATTCTGAGAAAGTTACCTGGGAGATTTTTGAGGAGTGATTCAAGAGTAGATATTTATCACGGAGAATCATACAACAGAGGATCGATGAGTTTCATGACCTCCGGCAGGCATCTCTTACATTGGCAAAGTATGAGAGTAATTTTTTGGATCTCCTCTAGTATGTTGATTACATGTAGGATGAGCATGTGCAGATCGAGAGGTTCATCCAGGGCCTGAATCTAGACATTAGAGGTGTGGTTGAGATCCACTTCCCACAAAATTTAGCTGAGGCCTTTAAGAATGCCTACATAGTAGAGGAGACTCAGAGGAAGACCCTGGAGGCTAGAGACCGAGTTCAAAGCCACATATAGCAAATGCAGGACAATAGATCAAGGGGGTCAGCTCCTCCTCCTCGTGGTGGCAAAAGTTCTTTGCAGTCATTTTTTAGACCACAACAGTAGTAGTAGTAGCAATCCCGCCCTCATTATAGACCTCCACAGAGATTTGGTACACAGAGGGGTCGGAGTATGGGGTCTCCTCCTAGGGGTCCCATCAGGACACAGGGTGGACCTAGAGCTCAGTCAGCAGGAGCTCACCAATAGAGACCATAGTAGACCACAGTGGGATCATCAAGATCCATGGCACAGACTTCCAGAGCACTCGTTGGACCAGCTACTCAAGGGAGAGGATCAAATAGTTTTTTTGGTTGTGGAGTTTCCAGACATTTTTGGAGAGAATGTCCTCATAACCCTAACAAGGGTATGACACAGATCTTAGAGCCGACTGTTCCTAACATGGGATGCAGTCATCAGATTTACACAATGGTCAAGAACTACCAAGTTGAGCATCAGAGTCAGTTATTGAGGCTACAGGTACCATTGGTGCTATTCCTACCTCCATTCTATTTGATTCTAGATCTTCTGATTCTTTCACTGCACCATCTTTAGTAGAGTGATGCATGTTGGAGGCAGTTAGGCAGGGTCATAGATGGGATGTAGAGATGGCTTCTAGATCCAAGATCTTTGTAGAATCCTTTGTTAAGGAGTGTATAGTGGATTTGGGACCTTCCACCACTACCTTGAATCTTTGTATCCTTTTGTTGGGTTGTTATCGAGTCATCTTAGGCATAGATTGGTTATCTACACACAGAGCCAGGATGGATTGTTACCATAAGACTATATCTTGTGCAGATGACCTAGGAGTGGATTCAATGATTTCAAGGGTCAGGAGACCCGTTTCCATTCGCACCATCTCAACTATGAAGCTTAAGCGGTGTGTGCCACTGGCTTGTCAGATGTATGCGGTTGCAGTTAGTGACCAATCTGAGGATGGGTCTAGTGGACCATCGCTAGATGATCATCCCATTTTGAGAGAGTTTTTAGATTATTTTCCAAGGGAGCTACCGGGGTTACCACCTCCACGTGAGATAGAGTTTCATATGGATCTTGTTCCGAGAGTCCAACTAAGGACAGATCACTTGAGTCTTCACCACCTCTTCATGCAATCCAATGTCAATTCTTATCAATGGCATTGGATGGAGTTACTTTTTGAGTATGACATGGAGATAGAGCATGTGAAGGGGAAGGAGAATGTGGTTACAGACACTCTCAGTAGATGAAGACATGTGGTTATGGCCACTTCAGTCGGCACAAATTTATGGAGCAGGATTCTTCAGGAGCTTACTCTTGATAGTTTCTACATTACAAATAGAGTAGAGATCAAGTCTTAGAGACCCCTTGAGGGGAAGTTTGATGGATTTTTATTACAAGTAGATGGCCTTCTTAGGCACATAGGCTGGATTTATGTTCCCGGAGAAGGAGGCCTGAGACAGGATATTTTGAAGGAGGCGCATCGTACACCTTGAGTATGTGTAAGAGTTATGTAAGTAAATTTGGATTATGAAACACTTCATCTTCTTTGAAATTTGAATTTTTCCTTGGAGGCTAATTTTGGAGGCTTGTGGGACAAGTTAAACGTGTACCATACCTCTTGAATTTTCATACCAACCTTACCTATGGTTGGATAACTAAAATTAACCCTTCATTATGCATTTTTGTAAGTCAAGTTGTATGTTTTAATTGCACTTTCTTACATGTTTTTAAATTCAGTCCTTATGGGGTGTGGGCTTGTTTTGGAGTGTGTAAGTAAACTGTCATATTATTCACCCACCTATTTATTATGTATTGGAGAATGAATTTGACTTTGATGTTCGAGTTGAGGATGTATGAAGTGGCATCCTACATGGATCCACCTCATCCTCTTCTCTTCCCTCTTCTATAGATTCAAATTTCCTTGCCTTGTTTTTGGTTGCTTCACTTTTGCATACTTCATTTGGGGCGAACTCTTTTTGTTGTTGGATCTCTTTTTTTTGGAAAGGTTTGAAGATTTTTGAAGGCTTGTGCTTTGTTGATATTTTGGGCTACTTGCATTGGAAACAACAGTTGTTTGGAACTTGGAACGACTCCATCACGAAGAGGTAAGAGCTTGGCTCTTGAAATTCTCTTCTTTTATTTATGTAAATGTTATTGTTGTGAATGTTTTGGCATGTGTGTGGGATGTTTGGGTAGATGGCCTAGGAATAGTTTAGGAGAAGGCTATGGGGAATTTTTGTGGGAGGCATAAGTGTGGAGGGAGTTGGGATTTGGGTTCCACCTTAAAAATAAATAGCTTGTATTTCTTTACTCATTATGGGGTTCCATAAGAGGTTGGGGAGGCATAAGGCATGTCAGGGTTTTTGAAATGATATATTTTGGTAGTTTGTAATAAGGTGGTGATACCCATTTCCACTTTGGGAGGCATAAATAGCATCCCCCATAGTTTTTTGCTCCTTTGCCTTGCATGATGAAGCTTGAGTTTTGTTTGTTATGAGTTAATGTGGTTGTAAACTACATTCTATTTTAGACTATGTTTTAAATGTGAAATTCTACTTGTGTGTTGTGGAAGCCTTTGTTGCCATGAGTTGAAACACATCTTCTATTGCTATGTGCAATTCTCCTTTTCATTTGATGTCTTAGCTGGGTGGAGAGCATTGCCTTTCCCTTGCCTTTGTTGTGATCAAAATTGGAGAATGACGAACCTGCGTGTTTGTTGTTCTGGAGCAGAGGAAAAAGATAGATTTGAAAGTCCTTGTTGAGATTACTTATTTTGTAAAACGTTTTCCCACTTAAAGAGGATGAAAATGTAATACATTTTGTGATGGAAATATGTTCTATATTGGCTATGAAAGTGTAATTTGAAATATGAAATAAATATACTTTGTTTTCTATTTTTGAAAGAATTTGAAAGGAATTGTAGTCTGTATGTTGTATTCGAGGAATGGAAGAAAGAAGTTGTAAAGATATCCTTTTGAATCAATAAAATATTGTATTACTTTTCTCAAATGGCATTATTAGGTATTGAAATCTGATTGTTGAATGTATTTTGAAATATTTGTTTGGAAAGTTGAAAAATGGAATACATAAGAGGGAAATGTATTAATTTGTTTTGTTTGAAGTGTTTGATTTGAAAAATAGAAACTATATTTTTTTTATGTTTTGAATTGAAGGAAGATGGAATATAAAGATTACTAACATGGAATTAAGTCAATGTTTTATAGTATGGAAAAAGAGATAGATTAATCTCTATTTTTGAAATGTATAAACTTCATGTTTTTTACTTCACTGTGAACTTTACAAACTTTTTATCAAAAGAACAAAATGACCCTGCGACATCTAAAAGAAAAAATGGAATATAAAATTGTATTTTTAAGGTAAAAACGACCCCAAAGCAACTAAAACTCTTTAAAAATTTTAAAGAACCTTTCAAATCAAACAAAGGCAAAATTACAGGCATTTTGCTGTATAAAAATTGGTAAATTCAAAATTTAAATAAATCACACATTTTAACCTTGTAAATCTATCCTACAACCTTCCAAGTGAAATCCTCCATGCCTTTCTGGCATGTTGAGATAGATTTAATGGAAAATTTGAACAAAATTTTAAAGTTAAAAATTACCAATTCACTTTTTAATTGACAGAAAAACGTTTTCCCAAAATTGACCCATTAAAATTTATTAAAATTGAAATCTTAAGGTTTTTGTACAAAGAGGATGTTGATACCATTCCAAAAAGTCCTCATTTGCCAAAAACTGAGTTCCTAATCAAAATTTATGGCCTTCTGAAGTCTTACTTCATTTTGGCTTCAAAAAATAATCCAACTGTCAATTTTAAATGAATAAAATATTTTTGGGCAGACCCACGGGCTAAATTTTTCCCTTTGCACTTTTTTCCCAGAAAGCGCTAAATTCATGAAGCCTCCCGCCGCTCCGCCAACACGAAAACCTCTTTTTTTGTGAAAAAATAACCTAAGTTCGAAAATGGAAAATTTGGAAAGTTTTCCCCGTGGTGCCGCTACTCCACCCTTCACATGTGCAAATCATTTCCACAGGCGTGCGGGACCACAAACGTTAACTTAACCTTTTTTTGACCTTGGAAAAATTTACTTAAATTCTCCGTGGCCCCGCATCCCCAATCTTGCCTTGGAAAAGCATTTTCGCGGGTGCGCAACCCTGCGCTTTCAACTTAGCCTTTTAAATCCCTTTGGCAAAATTTCCTAAATTTCTCCGCTGGCCCGCCACTCTGCAGCCAATGAATGGATGACATGTGTCATCATGAGGCGACGGCAGAGGAGCGGTTGAATTTTCTAAAATTAACTTTTTACAAATTTTTGGGTGAAAATCCTAAAGTTTGTCCACCGCCCCGCCACCCACAACCAATGATTGGCTAACATGTGGTAACCTTAGGCGTCAGTGGAGGCATGGAGTGTTTTAACCCTTTTACTATTTTCCTCTTTAAAGTCAAAATTCTCTAAGTTGTTCCGACGGCCCGCCGAAGCACAGCCAATGAAACCCTGACACGTGGCATTGTTTGTCGTCAGTGCAGGGGTGGGTTAATTTTCACCCTTGAATTTTTTTTACCCAAAAGCCCAAACTTTCCATGTTTCCCCACAAGCCCATTTTCCGTGCATGAATCAAGGCTTGACACATGGCTCCTTGGGCGTCAGCGGAGCCATGGATCGTCTTGATCCCTTAGCACTTTTCGACCAAAAAAAGGTAAATTTATTAAATTTCTCTGGCGAACTGAATTCCCAGCGCTAAAGTTCTTCCCCACTCCGCCAACCCGCTTATGGGAAAAAATTTCCTTTCTGCTCCGCCGTTCTGACTCCTCCTTTGGGTAAAATTTCTCCCCACGGCCCGCAGGACCGCCCTTGGGAAAATTTTCCTCCCCAGGCCCGCAGGCCCATTCTTGGGAAAATTTGCATCCCAAGGTCCGTCGGCCCATAACTTGAAAATTATGATAAGTTAGGAGGACTTCTTTATATCACTGGAAAGGTGAGTAAATTTCCCATCTAATGGGAATGTTTCCAGAAATTTTTGAGTGCTTTAATTATGAGAAAAATCAAGTTGAATCTTTTAGTGAGTTCTGGGAGTGCGTAAGTGAGAACTTACCCTGTTAAATTAAATGTGTAATCTAACCCTAGGTTTTGACCTTGTAAATTATTACCTATTGCTAATTTGAGCTAGGTATGGATTTATTTACTTGTAATAGAAATTTAAATTGTTGAGTTTAATTGTCCTTGAAGCCTTGTGAACACTTTTAAAAAAAAAATATTCCATAATTTTCTAACTAATCCTAGGTATATTCATGGGTCTCATGTGGTAGAATTTTGTGGGCATTACACAACCACGTATAAATCATGATGCCACAAACATGGGAAAACCACGTTATCACAAGAAAATCAAGGCCCTTATGAAAAAAAACAAAGTACCAAACAAGAATACACACACAAAACTAGCAAGAATGTATGAAAATTAAGTTTATCCAAATTTGATGAAAAGCACATATTTTACAATAATAAAGAACCAAGGAAGCAATAACTGTAAGTACAACACAAATCACACATGTTATTCCAAAAGATAATAAATACATAATATGTATATGTAACCAAGTGTAATGAGGAAAGGAAGGAACTATAATGAAAATATAACACTTGGATATAGTATGTAAAAGCATACACCCTCAGAGGTTAATAGTCTAGGTAAATGGCAGGACAATACCTTTCATCATGTATCACTTTGTGTATGTTCTAGATCATGATCAATATACCACACGAACATATGTGTGTAAAGAATAAATTATATCCATCAAAACAAAGGAATAAAAAGTATGTATAATATGAAGTTTAAAAAACTTTATAGCATATAAAGGGGTCCTAAGTTTTGTATTTTTGAATATATGTGAATTTGTTTTCTTTTTTGTGAATATATGAATTTTTTTATAATTTTTATTACATAGCTATGTACACGTAAGACTGGGTAACACAAGAGATACCAGAAAATAATGTCAAAAACTAAGGGGATAACCCTATAGAGTCCAAGATTCTAACTACATAGGTACTAAGTGTAATGACATAAACCGTAAGATTGTGTTAATTAGAAACAACTAGAATAAGTGGAACATTGGGATTATTTTCAATAGTGGCAAGAGTTAGTAAAAAACATAAGGATCAATTTGTGAGTTGAGAGATGTGTAGCATATGTAGTGTTAAGAGGATCATTAGTATCAACCTCACGTAATTTATGGAGAGGCACATGACTCATCATAACCAATAGGTGCAATATGGGAAGATTGGAAGCATTAGAACGATATGTAGTAGCCCATATGACTATATGATAAACAATATGCATAAATTTGGAAAAAGGGGGTTTAATTTCCCTCTTTGATGTAATAAAATCATGTGCAGAAATATTATATGATTCATGCATAGAATTTTGAAAAGGGAGTGAGGGAAGAGCATCGTAAAGCATCATCAAATCAACACATTGTGTTGCTACTTGTGGTGGGGAATTTGGATCAAGTTATGTGATATTGGATTTAGTGAGCTTAATATTATTATATTTAAAACAAGATGTGTTCCAAGAAACATATTTGAAATCCATGGTCATGGTGACATTTTGAAGGGGTATATGAGTTTCTCCCAACACCTTAGGTATTGTAGATGTAGAAACCACTATTGGGGACAAAATGCTAGATATAGGTAAGTGTGCAACAATACACATTAGGGGTGGGCAAAAATTTTATTATAATGAGACATAGTGGGAGGAACATCGTGGGTTTGAATATAAATTTCATCATGTGAACTAGTAGCACTATAGTCTATCACAAGAGGATAATGATATGCAATGTAAGTAGTGTCTGCATTATCATGTATGAGAGAGATATAGAAAATAGCATCAACATGAGTGGAATCTATTGTAGCATTATCCATGGAAGAATGTGTTTTTGGGTAATTTTGTGTTATGGCATGGGTAGGTAAAAAATATATACTAAGTGATGTTACATGATCAAGTGTAGGGGGAGGAATCATCATGAATCTTGTTAATAGAGTGTGTACTAAGATCATCATCACAACTATAATCATGAGAATAATGTGGTATATGTGTATGAAAAATGTTAGGTATAATTACTATATCATTAGTAACATAATAGGAAACAAGTTTTTTTTGAAAGCTAAGACATTTAAGAACAAGTGAGGGAACATAAGAAATATCATTTTTAGGGTTTATCATAATATATTGGAGAGGCTTGTCAAATGATGATTGATTATAGGTAAAATCATGCTTAATATAGTCCTAAAGATAAATAGGGGGATCTATATAAGTCTTATCAATCATATCAGATCGAAAAAATCAAAAAGTAAAACCCTAATGCAACTAGAGTTAGGGCTAGAATGTTCGATTAGAGAGGGTCAAGTTTTACCAAATGATTTCACCATTTTAAAAAAATTAAGAATTTTTTATTTAACATGTATAAAAAGGATGAATAATGTTATAGGTGAGTCAACAAGTTTCGAAGTGACAAGTGACGAGTGACCATACACTTTTCAAATCAGAATAACACTTTTGAAAGTGATGAGGGACCTAACCAGTGTCAAAAAATAATAGAGGGAGAAAGAGAGAGATAGTCCACTTATCTAATTATATATGGATATGGAGGATTCTAGGTGATCTAAGTACAATAAAGGTAGATGTAGAAATAAAAATGCTTCACCTTTGAGACTATTATATAGAACTAATCCTATTCAAAATCATGTACTTCAATCAATGTCATTTGTATGGTTCTAACAATTCAATTTGGTCTTAGACCTACTTGAAATATGGTCTATATCTTCCCAAGTGATTCAATTTAATAAAAATATATGTGTCGATATCTATCATTATTCTTTTCTTACCCTTAGAATGACTTTGCAAACTCTACTCAAACCCTCAAATCATTTTAGTGTAAGGAGTTAATGAAAAATAAATCTAGTTGAGTTGTGGGAACCCCCGTTCACTGTTGACATACAAACTACTCCAAAGAGGCCTCAAATCAACATCTTTCTCCACCTAACAGCTGATATATACCATAATGCAATTCGAATTTGACAAACATACTTTGATAAATACCTTTCTTGAGTTTCACATTTTTTTAAATTCTTGGGAAGGGTCAATTTTCTTGCTTGTATGATTAAAATAGAGACTCCTAAACCTGGAAAGAGGCTTTATACTAGTAAATGGTGCTTCCCTAAGGAATTTTATTTATTTATTTCATTGTTATGTGGCTTTGGATGCCTTTAGGGTTATCATTTGCATAAACAACTCATAAAGTGTCGGGTCCTTAAATGAGGTATGATTTACTTTCTTATATATGCTTATGAAAGGTGTTATGACATGAAAGGAAAACCTAAGGGATATTGTTTCCGTATGATGGTTGTGGATTTGAAGGAATTAATGCACACCATATCCTCCCAAAATCCTACGCTAGTGTTAATATGTGCTTTTAAAGCCCAATCGAAATAAGTAGTTATGACCAGGAGAGAGGAAAACACACTCTGACTTTATGGGCCTAAGCATGGATGTCTCTATATGTATTTTGTATAATTAGTTTTCAAACACTATTTACATAGAGGTATGCAAATATAATCAAATACATGAATTTTTATCGGGATGTGCGAAGAAAAAATGAGGAGAGTGAATTTGTTCATACAAGCGTGCATTGTCAAGGTTATGAGTCTCAAAGGATAGATTTCCAAATTTGAGTGTCTATAATTTCCACAAATTTAGAAACTCTCATATACTTATCTCATTCATAAATAATGAACTAGACCAATGTTTATAGGATCTCTCGTATACTTATCTCGTTCATAAATAATGAACTAGACCAATGTTTTAGGACATTGAATACGAAGGAATTGACCATTCCCATACCCTTAGTATCTCGTTTTTGAGGTATGTAAAGATTCACTTCTTAGGAATAACCTCAAGTACCAGTGCACCACAAAAAATGGACGAAAAAATTCTGATTGGAAAAAATAAAAACTCCTATACACTTTCTATATACCATTACGTACATGAAATATAAAATCCATAAACAATGTTGTTTAATAGATTGAGTATTGGGGCAATACCCTTCACATAATGACTCAATCAAAACATATAAAAAGTTACACAAAACAACTCCTATTGTTGTAAACAACTATAATACAATTCTACACTTCGGGTAGATATCTAAGAAAATACTTAGATATTAATCCAAAGTATCCCACCACTTTCAATAATTTATAATCAATCAAGATCCTATCAAGGGAAAAGTGAGAGCATACAATTGGTTAATCATAATAAGATGCTACTATATTTGGATGGTAATTGTATAAAAGCATTTGAAACCTGTAATAAATTTGAATACGTACTGAATTTTTTTGAAAACTACAATTTTTATCTAGGTACCTATAAAAATATTGAAAAAATATATCCATTCTATAAAGCAACATAAGGTGAAGCTTTTATTACTCTATTACAATGTTAATTTTTTTTGTATTCTCCATTATCATTGTATATACTTATAAGCAAGCACTCAAAAAAATTATACATAATTATTGAATAAAAGAATAAAATAAAGAGATAACACATATTTTCCATGGCTAGTATGACTACCACAATTTTATCAAGAAGCTATGAATTGCATTTTTAGAGTAAAAATAAATGTCTTCCACAATATGAGACACTAAAATTATCTCTCTATGCTTTTATAAAAACAAGTAGCTCGCTTATTATTATGATTAGTGAGTATTTTCTTAAAAAATATATTTTATGATCTGCTAACATTAGCTCTCTATGCTTTCATAAAAAAACAATTAGTTCGCTTATTATTAGGAACAGAGAGTATTTTCTTATAAAAATAGTTTTCTTTAGTATATAAATATAAGAAGTCAATCGAGTCAATAAATTTATTGATACTCTTATCTATTACAATAGATGTGGATAAATGTAACCAAATAGGTGAATTATCCACATACTGAACTACAAATAATATTACAAATATATCTCAATATTATACAATACTGTATAGAATTAAATAGACTCATATTTAATGTCTAGTAGAAGAACTCAAGTACTTAAATATGGGCTGAACTAGTAAGCTACATAGCTATGGGTTCTACAAGAACTTTTATAATGGCATTCTTGGTTTCTCTATAAGAAAATGTTAATCCATCTCTGTCCTTGTAGATGAAAAATAATCCTTTTAAAAGGGCATCAAAATAAACTTTCTTGAAACAAGTTGGTATGCCTTTATCTCTAAGAATCTTCCACTTCAAGTCTTGCATGGTACCTTCCAAAAAACTATTGATATGATTCAAAGCATCTTCTTTTGTAGAACCGGGATTGTCTTTCAAATAACACTCAATACAAGAAGCATTCTCTCCAGTGATCTTCTCATCCTTAAACATTGGAAGAAATAAAACATATGTTAAACATTATTATAAAATAATTAATAGTACACAATGCCAAAAAAAAAAAAAAAGCGGGGGGTGGATTTTGAATACTTGATAATCTCTAGAGTCGTCTAATAATCTACAACAAATAGAGACAAGGGTCTCAATCTTATTAATTTGCCGTAGAAGATCTTCGGGAAGAAAGGTGTCCAATAAAATTAATGCATGCAATGTCACTATGGGTGCAGCCACACTTATTACACCATTGTTTAAATATTCATCAAAGCTTGGTGTGTGGTTTGTAGCAATCCACTGAGCTTCTTTTAGGTTGGATAAAATGAAACTCTCCCACTGCAATATAAAAATAGAATGTCAACTACAGAAAATAAATGTTGTCTATTCATAAGTCTACGATGTAGTATGATTCACTACAAATAGAAAATACTATTCGATTAAAACTTACATATTTTTGCATAAATTTGTGTACACGAGAACCATGTTTTTTCTCTGCTTTAATTGCTATTTCCTCAAGCGTTTGTTGGGCAAAGTCAAAACTAGCTTTCATATACTCTGGAAGGCTACGCACAATATTCTTATCCCATCTGAAACAAAATAAAAAGACGTATATACTTGAATATGAATACATATAACTGTAAGATAGAAATGAAGGACGTACGAATCGATTTCTATATATGTAATATTTTTCTTTTACATGTAATATTTATCCTCAAAATAATTTCAAGAATAATAATCAAAGTTGTATGTATTCTTTCTCATATGAATTCAATAAAGTAAAAATAAATCAAAAATAATGCTATTAAATCTAGATAACTTAATCATTTTACATGTAATTATAAATCTACACTCAATATCAAATGACAACTTACTTAACCAATGCAGCAGTGAAAGGTTTGAGCTCCTCCATAGTTCCATACGTGTCATAAATATCATCAAAGAGGGTTATCAAGATGGAAAGTTTCGTAACTTCAATTCTGCTTATACTGAAGTCAGGCTCAAACAATCCGGAAACCCACCAGAAAAAATATTCAACATGTCTATGCTTGAAAAAATCCAGTTGCTTCACTTTTGATGCATTCCACCAGCTTGATATAAATTTTAGCTCCTTTTGATGCTGTGCCTGCAAAATGTTGAAGTCCAATGTTGCTAGTTCCAAAATCTTTATGCCGGGCATCCTGAAAAAATGAGTTATTACTTAAGCATTAGTAAGACTGTTCTGCTTGGAGAAAACCATTTTCCCTTGATATTTTATTAGGATTTATCCTTTTCAAAATAACAAAGAGTGTAATACAAGATCTACAATACTATTTTACATCCACCAATGATTGCATGCCATGAAAACAATCTTTTAAACAATTAATAGACTATTGTTTGTTTGCTAAATAGGTAGTGTATTCATACTTAAATTCTTGGTTGATCATCATCCAGGAATCGTCAAGGCTATATATTTCTATAGATTTTCTTGCCTCACACCGTGGAACTCTGCATTTCCATGGATATTTTAAAACGTATTCAACCTGTGGAAACATAGATTTGGAAACATTTGAATTGTCAATACTTAATTCTGCACAATTTCTTCTGAAAAATACTTAAACAAAACTGTAATATAACCAAGATTGATCAATGGCTTCTAAAACATAAAAGAATACTCTTATTTAATGCATAGCTTGCCTCAACCAACAGTTGGCTTTTCTTGTTTAATTTTAGGCTTTCTTTGACGGCTTTTTCTAGGTATTGAGAGGCAAATATTTCAGCCTCTTTCATTATCTTCTGATCTCCCTGAAAGGAAAGTTCCGAAGCTCGATATAAATTCAACATGCTCCTCAATTGGGCGTCTTGATGAGTGGATTCAGGGTAATAGAATCGTCCATTTGCATCTTTGAAGATCTGAAACACATCTGTTTAAACGAGATATGTTATGAAACTGCTAAAAATCGTGCCAGATATTACTTCTTCAAAGAAAAGCTTAACTAAAATACCTGGAGATACATCATATCCATTGAGGCGTAGAACACGAAATCCCAAAGCAGTAGTGTTGAGGTCACCAATGGGATTTTCGCTGCCTTTTTCAGTCCAGTATCTAACATCACCAATTTTTTACGTTATCTCTAAATATTTTGATCAATTTAATTGATTTAACTGTCAGAGATTTAATGTTTCCACAACCCGTATTATTACTGAAATCGAGATTATAAAAAAACCGTGAAGATTTTTGAATAAACTTCTTAATTTATAATTCAAAATCCTCCAGAGTTTTTCTAAAATCTCTCCTTAATACAACCGTGGAATTGGATAAAGAGATAGAAAAGCATTATACTTGTAAACATTTTCAAGAATAGCTATTTTTTCCGCCTGAAAATAGCGGTCAACCCCAACTCGTTCCACAATGTCAACGACCCATAGGAGTTGAAGAAGATCGTTATGAGAAACACTGGTTTCTACATTTTCCAAAAGGGTATTAAGTATATCCTTGACCTCCTTAATCAACGTTTGGACCCTCTCACGGTATGACGATGCCTGTCATTTCACACAGGAAACAAATATATTTTCTTCAGGTAGTTAAATTACACAGAAAAACAAATACAGCTAACAAAAGCTTCAAGATTAGCAACAATATGGAGATGCCTGTCATTTCGTACAGGAAACGAATATGTTAGTTTTAAATTAAGAAAAAACAAACAAAACAACCGTCAAGATTAGCATTTAAATAATGATTACCCCATAGGGTGATGAAAGGGACTGTATAAAATCGTCGCTCCATATGTTGGCATGATGATTTCCCATTCGTCGATGAATCGATTGCTCTATTCCATTCACTGTTGGAGGAATTTCTCCATTAATAATTAGTTGAGCCATATCACCACCAAATTCTGAGTTAGATTACTCACAGTAGAGTAATCTAAAATTTAAAAAACCATGGTCTCAAAGCTCTGCAAACTGCGTATAAATAGGAGTAGAGGAGCATTATTATCCTCACATATATTATCCACGTGGGTTTCTTGTTTGAAAGTGGTAAATGGTTATTGACGACGATTATTATGTGTCCCATCGCATTCCAATCTGTGAGATTTTTTATTGACAGACGATCAGATGATGGCTTTCTTTGTTTTTGTTGACGACAAGAATTGCTGACATCATCTTTGTTTTTGTTGACGAAGATCGGACGATGGCTTTTTTCGTTTTTGTTGATAACGATAATTGCTGACATCATCTTTGTTTTTGTTGACGACGATCGGACGATGGCTTTCTTTGTTTTTGTTGATGACGATAATTGCTGACATCATCTTTGTTTTTGTTGACGACGATCGGACGATGGCTTTCTTTGTTTTTATTGACGACAAGAATTGCTGACATCATCTTTGTTTTTGTTGACGACAATCGGACGATAACTTTCTTTGTTTTTGTTGACGACGATAATTGTTGAAGTCATCTTTGTTGCATCGTGATCACTGGTCAGTCCGTATTTTTTACCTTCTTACTAAATTAAGTAGTTCCAAAATGATATGGAATGGGGTGTTGTTTTATACTTTTAACGGCGAATCTCAAAATGTAATAATTTAATAATAACTCGTGTTTCTTTTTAACATAATGCTGGAAAGATAACTTCCATTAAACATTTTCCCCCAAGTTCAGGTTCAACAATAAATGTAAATTTTTTAGTACTTAAATGTACAATGTTTCACTATTTCTTACGTAATCCAAATTTTCCTACGTTTAGTAAGGCGTATTTTGTTTCAGTCTATGTTTCTGTTGGTTCTTTCATATGTTTGATATGCACACATGTACTAAAATACAACTAAAACATAGAATAAAAATGTATGTGTGGAACATAGAACCTCAGTTTTAAAAGCTCCTTATGCTTTGTATGGTGTATGTTCATATTCTTGGTTGGAATTATATAAGATTTGTTTTGTGGTTAATGGCTTCCCTCTCATCTACTTCATAATATTACAATATTTTATTGGAATTATATAAGGTTTGTTTTGTGGTTATTCTCTTTTATTTTATAGTGAAATATTTTATCAAAAGAGATATTTAGTTATTGGCTCCACTCCTCCATTTTCAAGTACTACTATTTAATTTTAATTTTGTTTTAAAAATATATATTAATAGAGGTCAATAACTAATTGTAGGAGAAAAATATAAAAAACAATTTTTTTGTTGAAAATTTTGGGATAATAACTCATATTTATTTGCCTTCATTTAAGTTAAAGAAAGAAATTAAATTTGAATTATAAAAAAAATAGAACTTATGTGCAACAAAGTGTATATAAAAAGAAACGATAGGATTGTAAAAGAAAATATAATAATAGTCTAACATTTTAAAACATTTTTTTTTTTAATTGAAAAAAATAAATCGAAACATTTAACAAGATTAACTTTGTATATAAACATAAATAATTAAAAAATATAAATCAAAATATTCAACTAAATTAGCTTTGTACATTAACATAAATTTTAAATATTTACCATAAAATTTTATTACATACATTTGTTTTCCTTCAAGTTGATTGATAAGAATTTTTTATATTAAAGAAAAGTTTAAGCTCAAGTTTAAGAAGTATAATGAATGACCATAAGTGCATTTTGACCCAAATGAAATTATATTATTCTCTTATTTCTTATTCTATTTGTAAATAAAATATATGAAGATGATCTATCGTTTTTTCACATATAAAATTTTGAGGGTAATAAAATTAAAAGTATACAAATAATTCTTGCACTGATATCTCTTATTATTCATGGAAGGCAGGAAATTAGTGTTGTGGAACGCGAGAATTCTAAAATGAAATATTATTTGAATGTCGATTAGGTTGAAGGAGGAGGATTCATGGAAAGCCTGGCCCTGGTACGCTTGAAGTGGTAGAGGTGGCTAAGTGTAACGCCTGCTAAAACATCCGCACAAGACCCAAAAACAACCTAGGGTTAGCTAGAAAAATTATGGAATAATATTTTTTGAAAAACGTGCCCACAAAAGGTATCGAAAACAATGATTGCTTCATTAACATTTCTAGCCAATTATATCTATTAGATAAAATTTTCTCGTTATAATAAATATTAAACACGCATTAAACTTTAATCAATTAAATCTGACTAAGCATGGAAAATTCCCTAAGTGTTATTTAAATACACAAATTAATTCCTACTATAGTTGAATAACCCACAATTAAGTCTCAAGGGTAAAGGGGCTAATAACGACTAAAGTTAATTAATCCCACAAGGTTTTAAATCATTAGCAATGTACCCATTTGACATGGGGTTAGAATTAATAAACATATTACTATCCCAAAAATAACCCCTTAAAAAGTTAACCCATGTTTTTGAAATTAAATCATTTAAATTAAAAGGTGATTTCCACTCACCCACTCTCCACCTACTTTTTGTAGGGATGAATCTTATCCCTTGGATGGATTCATTTAGGACCCATGATTAGGAAAAAGGGCATCTAACCCTAAAGTTTTCTTAAGAAAAGTACTTTCTCTCTTTCCTTTGGTTCATTATTTTTCCTTTTGTTTTGCAGGTTGCTTGGAGGAAGAGAAGTCATTGTAGACCCTTTAAGCCCTTGGGAGGGATGGACATGCTCCATTATTTTCTTGTTTGTTTATACCCTTATTAGGGTTTTAAAAGTATTTAAATATATTTTTTAGCTCATTTTCCTTGTATTTGCCCAAATGGGCTTGTGGGGTTTTTTTTCCCCATTTTAATCAAATAACTACATTAGGTAAGTATTTTCATTTTGATAGGATATGTATATATGTATGTATATTCGTTTATATATATAAGTGTATAATATTAATCTATTTAAATTTATATCTGTATAATTTAATATATAAGTGTATTGAAAATTTAAGTATGTTAATATTAATCTATTATTAATATTAATAAGTTTATTAATATTAATAATATTTAAATATTGATAATACTTCAAGGTAACAAGATTACTATTAATAAGTAATAATAAATTTATGTGAGCTAATGTTAGCAAGTGAAAATCTTGTGTTAGAATCTCCCCCTTTTTTATATACTTACAATTTGATATTGTAGTTAGAGGTAGGAAAAAGTAGATTACATTTTCCTTAACTATTTTTTTTGTAGATTTGCAATAATTTCTAAATGAGAATTACAAGCTAGCATTGGAAATTAATTTCTTCATTAACCAAGTTAAAATTCAATTGCAAATTGAGTTCTAGGAGATGATCTATTTTATTTAGCAAGTAAAAGATCACTAACACTTAAGTTATTTCATTTCAACATACAAATTTAAAATGTCTTTCAACCAATATAAGAGGATGAACAATTATAACTCTTTCACTATTTTATAATCCTTATGCTATACAAAGAAGTAACCATCCCTTTTTCTTTTTCAAACTACTATTTTCCATTCATTCACACAAACAATTATAACCAATTTTTTCAATAAATTTGTAAATGAGAGCTACTGACTTTCCAATAGTTTTTTTTTAAAACAAGAACAACATACTTTTGTGGGAAATAAATCAACTTCAATGGAATAAGTTATTTCATTTTATAAGCTTATTTTCTATCTCAACAACTGACTTTACAAACACAATTATTTCCTTTCCTTATATTACACAACTCAAATTTGAAATCTAATAATCAAACAACTTTTTTGTTTTCTTCACAAATACTCATACAATGTCTTCCACTTGAAGTGGGCAAAACTTACAAAAATGAAAGCTAAAAGGAATACAATATTACAAGTCTTCCACCCTAAGTGGGAATAACAAAAAGGTTTTCTTACAGGGAAATATTTGTTGAAGACACCAACAAAGCTCCATGATTCACATCACCAACAAGAGAGATCCACCATGCTTCATTTGATCACAAAAAAAGGGGGGAGAGGTAACACTCTCCACCCAACCAAGAATTCCAATGAGGAGGAGATGTCATCCTCCTCATTGGCCCCCGATCCCACACCACATTGCAATTTAAAATGGATTCAACTCATTGCTACAAAACAAGATTCCACATCACAATACAAGATTCTACAACTATACCAAAATCCAACCAATACAACTATAATCACAAGAAGGAAAGAAACAAAATACACAAGGCTTCAACATGCAAAATCCAAAGGAGTAAGATCTATGGGGAGGTCACTTATGCCTCCTAATAGGAAATGGTTTCCCACCTACAAAACCTCCAATAAACATCTCAAAACCCCTACACACTCTTATGCCTCCCTCAAGTACCTTTTATACCTCCCACATTCTCTTATGCCTCCCTACAATCTCTTATGGCTCCCTCATAAAAATAGAACAAGTAAGAAATGCAATCAATTTCTTGTCCAAGGTGGGGAACCCAACCCAACTCCCTCCAAAACATGAACTGAACTATTATGCCTCCCCACAATGTAAGGTCCTCATAGTCCCCTCCTACACTATACTTAAGCAATCTACCCAAGTAACCAACAAGCATACCAAAATACTCAAAACATGCACATATACACAATAAAAAGGGAAAAATAGTTTACAAGAGTATATATCCTACCTTTCCATGTTAGATTTTGATCCAAGAGTCCCACACCAAGCTTCTTTAAGCCCAAACAATCACCAAAATCTCCAAAAAAAACCACAAGCATTCCAAAAACCTCTAACTCCCAAAAATTCAAGAGCATAAAGAAATGAAGTAACCCCCAAACAAGCAAAAGAACTTGAATAAATATAAAAGGGAGAGACAAGGCTAAGGTGGCTATTGTATATATCTTCCCCCCAGGTAAATATAGACAAACAGAAGAATATGGAAATCAAAGAAACTTAAAACCTTACATTTATTTGTGCCACCAGGCAGGTTGGAGGCGCACATTAGAGGATGTCAACATGAGAAAAGTTGTGCCACCAGGCAAGTTGGAGGCACACATCAGAGGATGTCGATATGAGAAAAGTTACGACCTGGCACAGGTTGGAGGCACACATCAGAGGATGTTGACATGAGAAAAGTTACGCCCTGGCGCAAGTTGGAGGTGCACATCAAAGGATGTTGACACCACATTTTCAGCACCTATAGTGAACTTAAGAGCATGTTGACATGGGGATGGGTGCACCAAGGCACATCTTCAGGAGGTGCACATCAGAGGAGGTTGACATGAGAAAAGTTGCACCCTGGTGCAGGTTGGAGGCGCACATCAGAGGATGTCGACATGAGAAAAGTTACACCCTGGCGTAGGTTGGAGGTGCACATCAAAGGATGTCAACATGAGAAAAGTTACACCCTAGTGTAGGTTGGAGGCGCACATCAAAGGATGTCGATATGAGAAAAGTTACGCCCTGGCACAGGTTGGAGGCGAACATCAGAGGATGTCGACACCACATTTTCAGCACCTATGGCGCACTTAAGAGTATGTTGACATGGTGATGGGAGCACCAAGGTGCATCTTTAGGAGGTGCATCTTCAGGAGGTGCAACATTTTGAGCGTTGACACCTTGACAGAAAGTAAACCCTGACATAGATATTCAAATGGCCATAACTTTTCACATGGAGCTCAGATTCACGCAAGGTTGGACTTTTCAAAAATCTTACAAGGTACTCTTTCATTGAAAATCATGTCCTTACAGTGATCAGGAGCTTAAAGAAATTCAAGCACCTAGTCTCAAACAATAAGATCCAATTGTTGGTCTCTCATGCGGGAGTCAAGGACTTCCTTCTAAACAAGGATCTGAATGAGAAATGTGCAGGATGGATAACCTGTGTCATGGAATATGACATCGAGGTCAAGGTCACAAAACTAGTACATGGAAAAGGACTATGTGAATAGCTAGCTTTAAGTCAGAAGGTTGAAGTAGGAGATGAAAAAGAGGCTGTCTTGGTACTACAGGATGGTCAAGAATAGGAAAATGATGACGTGCCTGCTCCTTGTTGGACTCAGAATATGATACACTTCCTACAAGTAGGCCTCTGCCCTCCAGAAATCAGCAAAGCAAAAAGGAGATACTTTAGATTACAAGTCGTTCCATATGTGCTTGTTGATGGTGTTTTGTTAAAGAAAGACATCAATGGAGTTCTATTGAGGTGCATTGGGACAGGTCAAACTGAGAGAGTGTTACGAGATTTTCACAATGGAGATTCCGGAGGACATTTTGCCCCACGAGTAACAGCTCTCAAGATAATGAAGGTAGGGTATTATTGGCCCACAGTATTCAGTGACTGCTATACATGGATAAGAAAGTGCAAGAAATGTGCACTCTTCACAGGCAAAGAAATACTAGCAGCACTTCCATTGCACCTAATTTTTGTCTAACCAACCATTTATTCAATGGGGATTGGACTTTGTTGGGGTCATCAACCCAAACTCAAGCCAAGGCCACAAGTGGATTCTCACGAAAACGGACTATTTCACCAAGTGGACCGAAGCAGTAGCGCTCAAAGAAGCAAATGAGTCTAACATACTAGAATTTTATGAAGGAATAGTGACCAGATTCGGTATGCCGGCCACTATCATATCAGACAATGCATTGGCATTCATAGGTTCTAAGATTACATAATGGGCTGTTAAGAATGGAATCTATTTGAGCACCTCTTCAAATTATCACCCGCAGGGTAATGGACAGGCAGAGTCCACGAACAAGAATTTGCTAAGGATCATCAGAAGGACTCTGGATGGAAACCAAAGAACATGGCATACCAAGCTAAAATCAGCGTTATGGGCTGATAGGATAACACCAAAGAGGTCTACAGGTAGTTCTCCCTACAATTTGGTCTATCGGAAAGAGGTAGTATTGCAGGCCTATATCATTAGAATTGCCTGCATTGGAGCTCATGAAGCAGTTGGAGTTGTCTAAGTTCGAACCAATGGAAGCCAGGTATGCAGAGTTGATGGAATTGGAAGAAATCAAAGAACATGCATTTCAGATGATTGAGAAGGATCAGGCCTTAGTAAAAATATGGTTTGATAAGAAAGTAAGAGCAAAGACTTTCCAGGAAGGGTACCTAGTTCTAAAATGGGATGTAGATCAGGCAAAACTAGGAAAGAATTCCAAGTTTGATGCCATTTGGAGTGGCCCCTACATGGTCACGGGATGTAAAAGTAGTAATGCCTTCCAATTTTATACATTGGATGGAGGAGAACTCCCGAATCCGGTTAACAGAATCTATCTTAAACATTGCTACTAAAAGGAAAAGGTTTGCCCTTATAAATATTAACCTAGATTTTAATTCCTCTTAGTGCGGATGCACATTTTCTTGTTTTAGTTAGGTTTCAATTTCCCTAAGTGCTTTGGTACAGGTTTTGTTGCTCTCAGGTTGAATTTCTACAGTCATAGTGTTGTCAGAGAAGGAGTTGTGGTATCAGGCTCAGGATCAGATATCAGGTTGGTTTCAGGGTATTGCTTATGACTCCATGCCCAATGGATTGCTAAAAGGCCACTGATCTTCTACCTAGCAGGCAGGTGATCCTGTTGAGTCACCAAATTGTTGTATATATCTTCCCCCCAGGTAAATATAGACAAACAGAAGAATATGGAAATCAAAGAAACTCAAAACCCGACATTTATTTGTGCCACCACGCAGGTTGGAGGAGCACATCAGAGGATGTCAACATGAGAAAAGTTGTGCCACCAGGTAGGTTGGAGGCGCACATCAGAGGATGTCGACATGAGAAAAGTTACACCCTGGCGCAAGTTGGAGGCGCACATCAGAGGATGTCGAAACCACATTTTCAGTGCCTATGACACACTTAAGAGTATGTTGACATGGGGATGGGTGTGCCAAGGCACATCTTCAGGAGGCGCATCTTCAGGAGGTACACATCAAAGGATGTCGACATGAGAAAAGTTGTGCCTTGGTGCAGGTTGGAGGCGCACATCAGAGGATGTCCACATGAGAAAATTTATTCCCTGGTGCAGGTTAGAGGTGCACATCACAGGATGTCAACATGAGAAAATTTGCACCCTGGCGTAGGTTGGAGGTGCACATCAAAGAATGTCGATATGAGAAAAGTTACACCCTGGCGCAGGTTGGAGGGGCACATCAGAGGATGTCGACACCACATTTTTAGCACCTATGGCACACTTAAGAGTATGTTGACATGGTGATGGGTGCGCCAAGGCACATCTTCAGGAGGCGCATCTTCAGGAGGTGCAACATTTTGAGTGTTGACACCCCGACAGAAAGTAAACCCTGACGCAGATATTCAAATGGCCATAACTTTTCATAGGGAGCTCAAATTCACGCAAGGTTGAAATTTTCAGAAAGCTTACAAGGTCCTTTGTCCAACTATGACTAGATATCTTTAATTGGGTGAGAAAAATTTCTTCAAAAATGTAAAATACATTTCACCATTTTTTGGGTTTGCTAGGGTTCTCACCTATCGCCATAATGAGATGAATTAAATACAACCTTGAGGTGGTTGGGGTAGATTTGGAAATCCTCTCTCTTCCCTCTCTCATTCTTCTTATAAATTTTAAGGAGGGGCTTCTTTCTAAAGGTTGTACATTCTTGTTTTTCCCCTCCCTTCTTCTCTTTAGCAAGTGAATTTTTGGAGTTTAAACCTCCCATCTAAAACTGTAATGCAACTTTGCCTCTTGGCATTTTATAGTGTATTGTATCAATATTTGGAGCAAACAATGCATGTCTGTGGATGATTCTCAACCCTCTCTGTGTTCATTTGCATCCTCCTAATATTTCACTGCAAATTTGTTTCTTTGTGCATCATCTTGCATTGCATTTTAATGGTTTGTGTTTATTGGCAAGACAGGTGTTCTTCATTCCTCGGTGCATCACCTTTGTTAGTTTAGGCTTATTTTCATACATCTTCTTACCCTGTCTCCTTGGAAAGTTAGATTAGGTTTTTGAGTAAACCCTCTGCATTTTTATGTGTGCATTTGAACAGAGGAATAGGAACCGGCCTTCATCTGGAGAGCTTTCCTGATTCACAAGGTCCCACACTTGGGAAAAGCTCCATCTTATGCAATCACACTGAGAGTCTCAACCCATCGAGTTGCAGACATTCAGGAGTGCTATGATTCACCATAAACAGTGGCTCCATGTAAGATGTCACATCACTCATCCTCAACTCCACCTCACAAGTCAAACCTCAACTCCAATGAACCATTAATTGGTAGGTGATAGGAATGACAAGTTACTTACACACACAATCCAAGCCCACACCCCTTAGGGGAAAAAAATAAATGCATGTAAGAAAGTGGAATAAGAACTTACAATTTGTCTTCCCAAAACACATGATTGGGTCTAATTTTGACCCCCCCAACCCATAGGTAGGGTAGGTATAGTAAATTTAGAGCTGTTGGACAAGTTTAACTTGTCCCACAATCCCCCAAAATTGGCCCCTAAGGAAAAATCCGAATTTCTAAGGAGAGGTGGAGTGTTCCACACTCAAGCTTACTTACAATTCACTTACAACACATAAACCAAAGAACCATATAATCTAATAAATGAATTATTTTGTCTCATCCATGATTAGTTTAGCAACATGATTAAATCACTAATCTAGACATAATTAAATAATTAATAAAGGGGAAAAATACATCATTAAAATTCTCATCCTAAAAATAAATAAAGGAAACTAAATGGAAGAATAACACCTAACCCCTTGGTAACAATTGGAGGTGATTCCCCCCATGGGGACCCCCTGAAAACAATTCAAACACACACATAACCAAATACATGTCGCCATGGTGACCCTTGTTGAATTCATCTACCATTCTAATGTGGTTGGTCTCTAATCCCCCTAATGTTTGTTGTGACATGTTTACCTACAAAACACATAACACATCCTTCAACCTCATTACCGCATCAAACATCCAAAATAAATATACAATATAACTCCACAATCATCTATATATGAATCAAAACATCAGCTAGGCAAGTAACAATATCATTTACAATTTCTAACAACATCTTGGTCCTACATTTCATCAATAACCATATGATCATAAGATTAGTTCAACTGTCTAGGTCTACTCAATATGACAAAATATCGCATGTTTGAAATATATATATATATATATATATATATATATATATATATATATATTATAACCATGTCAACAAAATATCAACCTCAATAAAAAAATTCTCTAATAATCTACACGCATCATATATGAATCGAAATCAACAACAGTCCATTATCTCTAACATCTAACATCATGTTAAATCAAAATCTACAATAATATCTGTAAGTATAGTTGACAGTATCAAAATCAATAACAAAAAGGTGTCGAAGGGAAGTGGGCAGTACATCCCCCTTCCCTTAGACTCGACTTCCTCCTGGAAGTCACTGGAACAGGTTTGGAAACTGAACTCGTAGCAATGTAGTATCCTCCCATGTAGCCGCAGTCTCATCATATTTGTCCCACTAGACTCAAACCTGATCAATCTATCTGTGTTGAAGGCCCAGGGTCCTGTACTCTAAAATTTAGATGGGCTCCACCATCACCTGCCCCTGATCCTGCACCTATAATGAGGTCCAATCCAACACATGAGAAGGATCTGTAATATATCTCATAAGTACATAAACATGAAATACAACATGGATGCGAGACAAGCTGGGTGGCAACGCTAGATGGTAGGCCAAAGGACCGGTACACTCCAAGATCTCAAACGGACCCACAAACCTAGGAGCTATCTTAGAGCCTTTTCTGTAACGAATAGGGCTCTTATGTGGCTTGACACGAAGGAACACCTTCATGCCCACATCAAAACTACAATATGTCATATGTTGATCTGCATACTTCTTCTACCTATCTTGTGCCTCCTATAATCTCTGCCTGATCATAATAACCTGCTGCTCCATGTCCTGTAATAAAGTCGGCCCAAGAGAAACCTTGTACTCTAACTTGTCCCAACTAGGAGGTGTCCTGCACTCTCTGCCATACAGTTCCTGAAAAGGAACCATGCCTATCAAACTCTAGAAACTATTGTTATAGGAAAACTCCACCAAGTATAAATACTCCTCCCATCTCGACTGATGATCCGTGACATACATCCTAAGCATGTCCTCCAAGATTTGATTCACCTACTCAATCTATTCATCTATCTCAGGGTGATAAGTTGTGCTGAAATAGATCTTCATCCCAAGGGCATACTACATGGTAGTCCAGAAGTGGGAATTATATAGAGGATTGTGGTCACAAATGATCTTCCATGAAATCCCATGTAATTTGAAAATATCATCTAGATATACCCGTGCCATTGCACTAGCTGTGTAGGTGGTCTTCACCAGAGAAAAATGAGTCACTTTCGTTAATTTATCCACCGTGACCATTATGGCATCGTGGTGGTATCTCGACATCGGTAGCCCAACAATGAAGTCCATGGAAATGGTGTCCCATTTCCACTCCGGTATAGCATGAGGAAAGAGAATGTCATTTGGATGTTGATGCTCAGCCTTCACCTTCTGAAACTCTAAACAATGTGACACAAAAAGTGAATTTTTCTGATGCAAGCCCGCGTACCCACAAATTTTTTTTGCCAAATGTATGGGTTACGATGTTGCGGGGCCACAGAGGAAATTGAGCAAAAGTGAATTTTCGAGCATGGAAATTTTTTTCACCTAAGGAGAACATTCGAGCTAGTGGAGCTGCAATAGACTTCATGGTTTTTACGTTTTTTTTGCAAAAAGTGAAATTTGCATTTTTCAGGCCCACGGATCCGCTTTGCAAAGATTTCATTTTTGCCAATTTTGCATGGCGTCAAAGTAAAATCTTCAGATGATCATAACGTTTTACTAGAAGCTCATATTTGAGAAAGTAAGGACTTTTTGGAAAGGGCTCAAACTCCTCTACGCCATGGAAGAATAAAATATTACTTTTAGCAGACTTAGGTGGGTGAAAAATAAGAAAACATATTTCACGCCATTAATATGTGATATGTTTGTTTCAACTAGCTAGATTTGATTTCAATAAATATAAAAGGGAGAGAGGAGGCTAAGGTGGCTCCATGTAGGATGCCACATCACTCATACTCAACTCCACGTCACAAGTCAAACCTCAACCCCAATGAACCATTAATTGGTGGGTGATATGAATGACAAGTTACTTACACACACAATCCAAGCCCACACCCCTTAGGGGAAAAAAAAATAAATGCATGTAAGAAAGTGCACTAAGAACTTAAAATTTGTCTTCCCAAAACACATGATGGGGTCTAATTTTCACCCCCCAACCCATAGGTAGGGTAGCTATAGTAAATGTAGAGGTGTTGGACAAGTTTAACTTGTCCCACAAGCCTTCAAAATTGGCCCGTAAGGAAAAATCCTAATTTCTAAGGAGAGGTGGAGTGTTCCACACTCAAGGTTACTTACAATTCACTTACAACACATAAACCAAATAACCATATAATCTAATAAATAAATTCTTTTGTCTCATCCATGATTAGTTTAGCAACATGATTAAATCACTAATCTAGACACAATTAAATAATTAATAAAGGGGAAAAATACATCACTAAAATTCTCATCCTAAAAATAAATAAAGGAAACTAAATCAAATAATAACACATAACCCCTTGGTAAAAATTGGAGGTGATTCCCCCCATGGGGACCCCCTAAAAACAATTCAAACACACACATAACAAAATACATGTCACCATGGTGACCCTTGTTGAATTCATCTACCATTCTAATGTGGTTGGTCTCCAATCCCACCAATGTTTGTTGTGACATGTTTACCTACAAAACACATAACACATCCTTCAGCCTCGTTACCACATCAAATATCCAAAATAAATATACAATATAACTCCACAATCATCTATATATGAATCAAAACATCATCTAGGCAAGTAACGATATCATTTACAAATTCTAACAACATCTCGGTCTTACATTTCATCAATAACCATATGATCATAAAATTAGTTCAACTATCTAGGTCTACTCAATATGACGAAATATCGCATGTCTGAAATATATATATATATAACCATGTCAACAAAATATCAACCTCAATACAAAATTTATCTAATAATCCACACGCATCATATATGAATCGAAATCAACAACAATCCATTATCTATAACATCTAACATCATGCTAAATCAAAAGCTACAATAATATCCATAAGTATAGTTGACAGTATCAAAATTAATAACAAAAAGGTGTCGAAGGGAAGTGCTCACTACATTCCACTCCCCTTGGACTCAAATTCCTCCTGGAAGTCCCTAGAACAAGTGTGGAAACTGAACTCGTAGCAATGTAGCATCCTCCCATGTAGCCGCAGTCTCATCATATCTATCCCACTAGACTCGAACTTGGTCAATCTATCTGCATTGAAGGCCCACAGTCCTGCACTCTAAAATTCAGATGGGCTCCACCATCACCTACCCCTTATCCTTCACCTACAATGAGGTCCAATCCAACACATGAGAAGGATCTACAATATATCTCATAAGTACAGAAACATGAAATACATCATGGATGCAAGACAAGCTGGGTGGCAATGCTAGATGATAGGCCAAAGGACCGATACGCTCCAAGATTTCAATGGGACCCATAAACCTAGGAGCTATCTTAGAGCCTTTTTTGTAACGAATAGGGCTCTAATGTGGCTTGACACGAAGGAACACCTTCATGCCCACATCAAAACTACAATCTATCATATGTTGATCTGCATACTTCTTCTACTTATCTTGTGCCTCCTATAATCTCTACCTGATCATAATAACCTACTGCTCCATGTCCTGTAATAAAGTTGTCCCAAGAGAAACCTTGTCCTCTAACTTGTCCCAACTAGGAGGTGTCTTGCACTCTCTCCCATACATCTCCTGAAAAGGAACCATGCCTATCAAACTCTAGAAACTATTGTTGTAGGAAAACTCCACCAAATATAAATACTCCTCCCATCTTGACTGATGATTTGTGACATACATCCTAAGCATGTCCTCCAAGATCTGATTCACCTACTCAATTTGTCCATCTATCTCAGGGTGATAAGTTGTGCTGAAATAGATCTTCATCCCAAGGACATACTGCATGATAGTCTAATAGTGGGAATTATATAGAGGATTGCGGTCACAAATGATCTTCCATGAAATCCCATGTAATTTGAAAATATCATCGAGATATACCCATGTCACTGCACTAGTTGTGTAGGTGGTCTTCACTGGATAAAAATGAGCCACTTTCGTCAATTTATCCACCCTAACCATTATGGCATCGTGGTGGTATCTCGACATCGGTACCCCAACAATTAAGTCTATGGAAATGGTGTCCCATTTCCACTTCGGTATGGTATGAGGAAAGAGAAAGTCAGCTGGATGTTGATGCTCAGCCTTCACCTTCTGAAACTCTAAACAATGTGACACAAACTGAGCCATGTCTATCTGAAGTCCCCTCCAATAATATAACTATCTCAAGGTGGCGTGCATCTTCTTCACCCCAGGATAGGCTGAATAGGGTTCATGATTAGCCTATGTCAAAATGTCTTGCCTCAAGCCTCCATCTCTGAGAACATATATCTGACCCCTGTGTCTGAGAAGGGCATCTGCCTCGAAGGAAAAACCATGAAACTTCCCCTCAAGGGATATCTGAGACTCAATCTCTGCTCTGGCTGCAATGTAGAAACTGTCATGAGGAAGTTGTAATATCATGCTCCACAAATCTATTCCCACTAAAGTGGCCATAATCACATGTATCCGTCTACTAAGAGCATCTATAACCACATTCTCCTTCCCTTCACATGCTCTATCTCCATATCTTACTCACAAAGAAACTCCATCCAATGCCACTGACAAGCTTTGAGATTGGGCTACATGAAGAGGTGGGGAAGACTCAAGTGATCAGTCCTGAGTATAAATCCCTAGCCAAGAAGGAAGTGTCTTCACCGAACCATGGCGTGAACGACTCCCGCAATCTTAAGATCATGAGTTGGATAATTTAGCTCATAATCTTTGAGTTTTTGAGATAGTAACATTCCCTAAAAATGCCCACTCGAGACCCAAGAACAACCTAGGTTTAGTTAGAAAAATTATGGAATAAGTTTTTTTTTTGAAAAGCGTGCCTACATGCAGTTTTCAAAACTACAGTTGTCACAATAATGTTTCAAGGACAATTATATTTAATAAATAAAATTTTCCTGTTATAATAAATATTACACCCACATTACAATTTAATGAGTGTAATTAGTCCAAGCATGGTTAAATTTCCCCTTAAGTGTTAATTTAATAAAAATTAAATTAACACTATAGTTAAATTTTCCCTAATTAAATTTAGAGGGTGAAAGGGGCCAAAATATATTAAATACCCAAGGTATTTAATTCCAAAAGGTCTAAACAATAAACAAGGTCCTCATTTACAAGGGTTTAGAAAAAACATTCCCTTACCCCATAAAGTGACCCCTAAAAATTTCAACCCATGTTTTGAAATAAAACATTTAAATTAAATAGGTAATTTCCCACTTACCCAATCTCCACCTACTCTTGTGATTCAATCTTATTTTTTTATATTTTACACACTTAAGGTTTCCTGAAAAAAAATTCATCAGATAGGAAATTTCTTTCCCTTTCCAGAAATATAAAGAAGTCCTTCTAACTTCTCATATTTTGCAAGTTACATGCTGACAGGCCTTGGGAGAATTTTTTTCCCAAATGTGGGCTGCGCGGGAAAACTTTTCATAGTGGAAGATTGTTTCTTTTCACCTTTCTTGCACGGAAGATTGCCCGCGTGTCCAGAATGGTAGAGATATTCCTAAATGCCCACGAAGCAAAAGCGGGAAGGTTTGCACTTTTTTTTGACAAAAAATGCAATTTACACATGTGGGCCCGTCCGCCAAAAGCTACCGAGGTGGACCATATTTTACAAAACTGAAAGAATTTTTACCAAAAATGGGTTGCGATCCCTGGAGGAAGAGAAAAATCTGAATTTTTGAGCATGGAGATTTTTTTAGACCTAAGAGAACACAGCCAACGGATCCAAGACTCACAGCAAAAGTGGGAAGGATGATTTGTGAAGATTCACAGTGAGGTCGCTTTGGATTTTTGAATCTTTTGAGAAAGTTTTTTGAAAAACTCCTCTACGTGTAAAATATTATTTTTAGCAGACTTAGGTGGGTAAAAATAATAAAATTTCTTTCACGCCATTAATATGTGATTTGTTTGTTTGAACTACACAGATTTGATTTGATCTGCCATTATTCCTTCTCCAACATGCCAAACAGACATGCAGAATCACACTTGACATAATTCGAATAGGATTTTCAGGGATTAATTGTTAGTGGTCGAACTTTTAAATCAGATTTTTCTTCTTTCTCTATAAAGGAATTTTCCTGCTTCTTACCCATTAATGATGTGTTGTGTAAAATTTTGGGGCAATACAATCTGTTTTGTGATGTGTTTTGTTCATCCTTAACTTGTTTTAATGTTTCTTCTCGCTTCTCATCACTATAGGGTATTTTGTGCATTTTCTGATATTCACTACAGATTACAATAAATCTAAATGGGAATCTACAAACTTGAAATAGGAAATCTATCCACTTCATTTACGAGGTAGAGGGTGATTTATGTTTTTTATTTCATTCCATTCAAACGTTAACATGTTTAACTTTTCTACAAAAATGCAAGGAAAAACTAGAACGTAATCCAACTTTTCAAGACATGTCTTTCAAATAACACAGTGATAGTAATATTTCTTAACATAGACTTTTCCAACCTTCCAATATAGAGTTTACAACAATATTTCCAATAACAGATTTTAATCAAGAGCAACACCATTTTGTGGAAAATAAATCAACTTCAATTATAATGAAATAATTTTTTTACAACTCCTTTTAAGTTCACCAAAAAAACAACTTACAAAAAAGATCTTTCTCTTTTTTTCATTCGAATATAAATTTCATGTCCAAAATCAAACAAAATTTTCACCACAAATACTATTACAATGTCATCCACTTAAAGTGGGAAATTTTACAATAAGGAAAAATAAAGTGAACTTTGAAGTTGGTCTTCATACACAGCTCCAAGAATGGAAACAAGAGAGATCCACCATGCTTCATTTGGTCACAACGGATAAAAAGGGAGAGAGGAAACGCTCTCCACCCAACCAAGAATTAAAATGAGGAGGAGAATTTGTCCTCCTCATTGGCCCCCGATTACCAACCACATTACAATGAAAGGCGGATTCAACTCATGGCAACAAACAAGCTTCCACATCACAATACCAGTTTAACTTTTATTACTACAAAATATGCGAGGATAATAGCCTTGCCACTTCGAGAAGGTAATCCAAACCATAGCTTTTCCCCTAATAACATGCCTTTCAAATAACACAGTGAAAGTAATATTTTGTACAACTCCTTTTACTTTGTGCCAACACAGACCAACATTACATATCAACCTTTCCAACATTCGAGAGTTTACAACAATATTTCCAATAATAGATTTAAACATAATTTTGTATAATCACAAATAAGGATTACAATAATAATCAAGAGATTCCACTTTTGTGGAAAATAAATCAAATTCAATTATAATGAAATAATTTTTTTACAACTCCTTTGTAAGTTCACCAAAAAACTTTCTTTTCTTCTTCCACCTTTGCATTTGATATTTTCTTTTTCTACAAGAAATCATCATTTCCTTCTTTTTCTTCATGTTCCTCTTTTGAATCATCCTTATTCCCTTCTTCTCCATATTCTAAATCATCCTCATGGTCTATATTGACTTTTATTTGATTTCCATTAAGCCTGATATCTTGTAAAGTGACCTTCTTCTTTTTGTACCAAATCTTCATAAACTTATTTTTCATATTAATATTAATTGTCCCCAATGTCAACCAAGGATACCTAAGAACAATATCCAAACCATCCATATAAAGGAAAAAAAATCTGAATGTAAAGTATATTTGTCCATAGTAAAAATCTTCAAAAACTTGAATTCTCTTACCATTCACTTGAGCTTCTTTGATATTACTTTCTTGAATATGTAGATTAAATCCTTATTGATGGTTATACTTGTTGTTAGGGTTTATGGAAACAATTATTTATTCCTTTGAATGCATCCATGAAACTGAAATATGGTATCTTCCTTCTTAGGAGCTAAATATCTTCTTCTGTAAATATCTTGTTTTTCTTCCTCTTCTTCATAGTCTTCTTCAACTTCTTCTGCGTTTGAAAGTTGCACCATCATCTTCCCTTGAATCTTCTTCACCTTCCTCTTCATCTTCTTTCTCTCTTGATTCTTCAATATATTCTTCCCCATCATCTTCCTTTGACTCTTCTTCCTCTTTGTGGTCCCATCTATCCATAAAAAGTTGTTCCATTTCCTCCCAAGACCAATCCTTCCTGTCATTTTTAACACAGAAAAACAAATCCACAGGACCACCAAGATAATGTGAAAACCTTTCCTTGTCATTATGAGTCAAATTTTATCCACCATTCTTTAGCAATCTCAAATAAAAATTTGTTATCCCCGTGATCATGATTAGGGTTTAGGAAAAAATATTTCAGCAGATAGATAAAAAGCACAAAGAACAAACCCTAACTGAAATTTCACCGAATATATAAATTTTGCTAAAAAATACCAAGTGAATTTATGAAATGCAAAACAGATCCAATGGAGCTGAAATTTTTAGATATTATGACTTAGAGTGTTTCCAAATTTTTATGAAAAAATTGGGAAAAAATTTGATACCCTCTTCATTATATTCAAAACAAAAAATTAGGGTTTTTACCCTAATTTTGGCCAAATCGCTGCTCTGATACCACTTGTAAGGATATTACTCGTATAAATCAGAACATATACAATAGAATAACATGAGAGAACACCAAAATATAGATAAATGATGAAAATATGCTCATATAGTATCCTTGCCACTTCGAGGGGGCAACCTCCAATACCACTTAGAGGGGGTAACCTCCAAACCATACAATAACACTCCAATACTCAATATCATGATTAACTACAACCTTCTAACTCCTATATATACCATTCTAACCTATGGCCAATACTCATAACATCCTTTCCCTAGGTGCATAGCACATACCAAAGTCCAAATAATGCAACTACAACCACAAGAAGGAAAGAAACCAAATACACAAGGATTTAACATGCAAAATCCCAAGGAGTTAGATCTATGGGGGAATCCTCTTATACCTCCCAATGGGAAATGGGTGTCAACCTAAAAACCAACTAATAAATCATCTCAAACCCCTACATACTATTATGCCTCCCTTGAGTACCTCTTATACCTCCACCATTTTCTTATGCCTCCCTACAAATCTCTTATGGCTCCCTCATCAAAAAATAGACCAAGTAAGAAATGCAAGCTATTTCTTGTCCAAGGTGGAACACCCATCCCAACTCCCTCCAAAACATGGAAATAACTCTTATGCCTCCCTAAAAATCTCTTATGCCTCCCACATTTAAAGATCCCCATAGTCTCCTCCTACAATACACTTAAACAATCTACCCAACCAACCAAAAAACATACCAAAACACTCAAAAACATTCACATATACATAATATAAAAAGGAAAACATTTTACAAGAGTCAAGCTCCTACCTCTCCATGGTAGAGCTTGATCCAAGAGTTCCACAACAAGCTTCTTCAAGTCCAAAAAATCACCAAAAGCTCCAACAAATCCACAAGCATTCCAAAATCCTCTAACTCTCCAAAATTACAAGAGCACAAATAGAATGAAGTAACCCCCAAACAAGCAAAAGAACTCGAATAAATAGAAAAGGGAGAGAGGAGGGTGAGGTGGCTCCATGTAGGACACCACATCACTCATCCTCAACTCCACCTCACACAACAACTTCAAACTCCAAAGCACAATTAATAAGTGGGTGAAGAAATGACATTTTACTTACACACACAAACCAAGCCCACACCCCTTAAGGACTAAAAATAATTACATGTAAGAAGGTGAAATAAAAACTTACAATTTGTCTTCCCAAAAATACATAATGAGGCCTAGTTTTGACCCCCCAACCCATAGGTAGGGTTGGTGTAACAATTTAAGAGGTGTGGGACAAGTTTAACTTGTCCCACAAGCCACCAAAATTCAGCCCCTAAGGACAAATCCGAATTTCAAAGGAAAGGTGGAGTGTTTCACACTCAAAGTTACTTACACATCACTTACAACACATAAACCAAGAGCCATCAAGTCTAATAAATAATTTCTTTTGACCCATTCTTCATTAGTTTAGCAACATGATTACTCACAACTCTAGACACCAATTAAATAAATAATAAAGGGGAAAATACATCACAAATAAAACACATACTAAAATTAAAAAAAGGAAACTAAATAAAAGAATACACATAACCCTTTGGTCACATTTGAAGGTGATTCCCCCCCATGGTAACCACTAACAACAATTCAAACATACACACATAACAAAATACATGTTGCCATGGTGACCCTTGTTGAATTCATCTATGATTCCAATGTGGTTGGTCTCCAATCCCCACAATGTTTGTTGTGACATGTTTACCTGCAAACACATAACACCTCCTTCGGCCTCGTGGCTGCATCAAAACATCGAAAATAAATATAAAATATAACTCCAAAATTATCTAAATATGAATCAAAACATCATCTAGGCAAGTAATGATATCATTTAGAATTTCATCAATAACCATATAATCATAAGATTAGTTCGATTATCTAGGTCTACTCAATAAGACAAAATATCACATGTCTGAAAACATATATATATATATATAACCATGTCAATCAACATAACATCAGTATAAAAATTTCTTTAATAATCCACATGCATCATATATGAATCAAAATCAACAACAGTCCATGATCTTTAACATCTAACATCATGCCAAGTCAAAAGCTACAATAATATCCATAAGTATAGGCGACAATATCATAATCAATAACAAAAAATGTCGAAGGGAAGTGGGAACTACATCCCCCTCCCCTTAGACTCAAATTCCTCCTAGAAGTCACTGGAACATGTGTGGAAACTAAACTCGTAGCAAAGTATCATCCTCCCATGTAGCCATAATCTCATCATATCTATCCCACTGCACTCAAACCTGGTCAATCTCTCTACCTTGAAGGCCCAGGGTCTATGCTATATAATGTGTAATGGGATCCACCATCACCTTCCTTTGATCATGTGCACCTGCAATGAGGTCCAATCCAACACATGAGAAGGATCTGCAATATATCTCCTGAGTACTAAAACATTAAAACACATCATGGATGCGAGACAAGCTAGGTGGCAACGCGAGACGGTAGGCCAAAGGACCGATACGCTCTAAGATCTCAAAGGGACCCACGAATCTAGAAGCCAACTTAGAACCTTTTCTGTAATAGATAGGGCTCTTATGTGGCCTGACACAAAGGAAAACCTTCATGCCCACATCAAATCTATGGCAATTGGTCCTATGCTGATCTACATACTTCTTCTACCTATCATGTGCCTCCTGCATTCTCTACTGATCATAACCACCTATTGCTCCATGTCCTGTGATAAAGCTGGCCCAAGAGAAACCATGTCCTCTAACCTGTCCTAACTAAGAGGTGTCCTGCACTCTCTTCTAAATAGTGCCTAAAAAGGAGCCATGCCTATCGAACTCTGAAAACTATTATTGTAGGCAAACTCCACCAAGTACAAATATTCCTCCCATCTCGACTGATGGTCCATAATGTACATCCTAAGCATTTCCTCTAAGATCTGATTCACCCACTCAGTCTATCCATTTGTCTCAGGGTGATACGTTGTGCTGAAATTGATCTTCGTCCTGAGGGCATGCTGCATGGTAGTCCAAAAGTGGGAAGTATACAGAGGATCGTGGTCACAAATAATCTTCCACAGAATCCCGTGCAATCTTATAATCTCATCTAGATATACCTGAACCACTACACTAGTTGTATAGGTGGTTTTCACTAGAGAAAAATGAGCCACTTTCGTTAATTTATCCACCATGACCATGATGGCATCATGGTGGTATCTTGACATCAGTAGCCCAACAATGAAGTCCATGGAAATGGTGTCCCACTTCCACTCCGGTATAGCATGCAGAAAGAGAAGGCCAGCTGGACACTAATGCTCGGCCTTCACCTTTTGACACTCTAAACAATGTAACACAAACTGATCCATGTCTCTCCGAAGTCCCCTCCAATGATACAACTGTCTCAAAGTGGCATGCATCTTCTTCACCTCGGGATGGGTTCAATAGGGTGCACAATGTGCCTCTGTCAAAATGTCCTGCCTCAAGCCTCCATCTCTAGGGACATAAATCCGACCTCTATGCCTGAGAAGGCCATCTTCCTCTAATGAAAACCCATCAAACTTCCCCTCAAGGGGTCTCTGAGAATTGATCTCTACTCTAGCTGCAATGTAGAAGATGTCATGAGGAAGCTGTTGTAGAATCCTGCTCCTCAAATTTGTGCCCACTGCAGTGGCCATAACCACATGTCTCCATCTACTAAGAGCATCCGTAACCACATTCCCCTTCCCCTTCACATGCTCTATCTCCATATCGTACTCAAAAATAAACTCCATCCAATGCCACTGACGAGCGTTGATATTGGGCTGCGTGAAGAGGTGGCAAAGACTCAAGTGATCAATCCTGAGTGTGAATCTCCAGCCAAGAAGGAAGTGTCTCCATCAAACCAAGGCATGTATAACTACCGCAAGCTCAAGATCATGAGTTGGATAATTGAGATCATAATCTTTGAGTTTGCGAGACTCAAAATTAACTACTCTTCCCTCCTAGATCAACACACCTCCAAGTCCTACCAAAGATGCATCCGTGCATATGAAAAACTCACCCTGACAATCTGGCACTACAAGAATAGGTGTTGTCATGAGGCATTCCTTCAGTATCCTAAAGGCCTACTCACATCTATTTGACTTGAACAAACTTCTTCCCTTTCCGTTGAAGGGAAGTGATGGGGTACATAACCCAAGAGAAGTCTTATACAAATCTTCTGTAATATCCTGCTAAACCCATGAAGTTGCGCACCTCTTTCACACTAGTGGGTGTTGTCCAATCCATAATAGCTTGGATCTTGGAAGGATCAACCACGATACCTTCCATATAAATGATGTGGCCTAAATACTTCACCTTTTTCTGAAAGAACACACACTTCTCCAGGTTCCCATAAAGCTGCTGCTCACGAAGACACTAAAGAACCTGGCGAAGGTGCCCCTCATGCTCCTCACGCATACGTGAGTAAATCAAAATTTCATCAAGGAAGATGAGCATTAAGCAATCCAATAATGTCCTTAACACCCCATTCATGAAGCTCATGAACACTGCGGGGGCATTTGTCAAACCAAAAGGCACTACTGTGAACTCGTAGTGGCCATATATCATATGGAAGGTGGTCTTATGAATATATGCCTCTATAATCCTTGGCTAATGATAACCTGACTTAAGATATATCTTAGAGAAAATTGTGGCCCCATTCATCTGATCAAATAAATCATTAGTGCGCTGGAAGGGGGTAACTATTCTTTATCGTTACTTTGTTCAGCTGGTGGTAATCAATACACAATTGTAAAGATCCATCCTTTTTCTTTACAAAAATCACTAGTGCACCCCAAGGGGATAAACTAGGATGGATTCAAAATTTCTCTAGAAGGCCCTCGAGCTATAACTTGAGCTCACAAAGCTCAAGGGTGGTCATCCGATAAGGTTCTCGTGAGATAGGCTCTAATCCCGAAACCAAATCTATGTGAAAATCTATCTCACGTGGGGGTGGTAACCCCAGTAGCTCCCCTGGAAAGACATTAGAAAACTCTCTCAAGATGGGATGGTCATCAAGTGATGGTCCACTAGACTCATCCTCTAATTTTTCACTAACTGTAACCACATACATCTGACAACCCCATTGCACACACCGCTTAAGTTTCATAGCAGAGATGGTGCGAATGGAAACGGGTCTCCTAACCCCTGCAATCACTGACTCAACTCCTAGATCATTTGTACATGATATAGTCTTATGGTAACAATCCACTTTGGCTTTTTGTTCATACAACCAGTCCATGCCCAAGATGAATTCATACGAACCCAATGGAAGGATACGAAGATCCGAGGTAGTGGTGAAGGGTCCCAAATCCACTACACACTCCTTAACTAAGAAGTCTATAGAGATTTTGGCTCCAGAAGCCATCTCGACATCCCAACTAAGACCCTGCCTAACTGCCACCAGCCTGCATCGCTCTACTAAATATGGTGCAATAAAAGAATCAGAAGATCCAAAATCAAACAGAATGGAGGTAGGAATACCACCAATGCTACCTGTCGTCTCAATCACACTACTCTAGTGCTCATCCTGGTGGTTCTCAACCATTGCATAGATCTGATGACTGTGCCCCATGTCACCAACAGTAGGCTCTAAAATCTACGTCTTACCCTTGTTTCTAGGGTTTTGTGGGCACTCTCTCTAAATATTTCCAGCAACACCACAACCATAACAACTTCTCGGTCCTCTCCAATGAGATGTAGCTCTAGCCGGTACTCTAGAGGTCTATGTTGTGGATCCTGATGATCTGGCTATGGACTACTGAGGTCTCTACTGGTGAGCTCCTACTGACTCAGCTCTTGGTGCACCCTGTGTCCTAATGGGACCCCTAGGAGGAGGCCCAATACTCCTCCCCCTATGTGCATTGAATCTCTATGGAGGTCTGTAAGGTGGGCGGGGCTGCTGGTGCTGGTGCTGGTGCTGTGCTGGTGCTGCTACTGGTGCTGGTGGTCTAAAAGACAATTGTGTTGAACCCTGTCCACCACGAGGAGGAAGAAATGACCCCCTAGTTTTGTTATCCTGCATTTGCTGGATGCGGCTCTAAACTCTGTCTTTGGCCTGTTGTGTCTTTCCCCGAGTCTCCTCTACTATATAGGCCTTCTCAAAGGCCTCAGCTAATGTCTGCAGACAATGGATATGCACCACACCTTACAAATCTAAATTCAGGACCCTGATGAACATGTTAGTCCGTACCTTGCTCATCCTGCATATAGTCGACATACTGGAGTAGGTCTAGAAATCAAATCTCATACTCAGCTACAGTCATAGATGCCTGACGGAGGTCGTGAAACTCGTCTATCCTCTGTTGAATGAACCTCCGAGATAAGTACCTGCTCCTGAACTAGCTCCTCAAAGAGATCCCAGGTAAGCATCTCTGAATCAACATGGATCTTCTACTCCTCGATCCTCCACAAGACACCTGCTCCATCCCTCAGAAGATGGATCGTAACACGAGCTTTCATGTTGCTAGTACAAGGGCAGAGCTTGAAGCACCCTCTCAAGCTCACTAACCAGGCCTCTTCCTGAAATCCACTTGTGTCCCCAGAATAGTGAGATGGTCATAGCTTCAGGATCTCCCTTATATGGTTTGCAGTTGTAGTCTGTGACCCTTAGGCCTCTCTGTATGCTCATCTCTAAGCCTAGGGCTTTGAGACCTATCCATGTTTCCTGAAATCCGATCTCCTTGTCCCCTCTATGGTGACTTTGCTATGTCTGACTCCACATGGGAGTTCTCTGCCCTATGCTCCTTGTTGTGTCGAGGAGATGCATGAGCCTCTATGGATGGCTCCCTATCATGTCTAGTTGAACTTCCTCCTACGGACCCTCCGTGTAGATCGGAATTGAGGTCCTGAAGTGTCTGTAAAATCTAAGGTAGGATGGTTGCTACGGCATGGTCTTGAGGTGGCATGTCTAGGTCTATGTGAAAGGACCCCTCGTCTGGTCCGCACCTCCTACACATACCAAGGTGAGAGTTAGTTCATTATTCTAAGTTTTATTCAGTTCATCCATGTTTACTAAAATATGCAATTTTCAAAAAAAGTTGTTTTCTAGGTTTAAAGGTGTGCTAGCTTTAATATCGTACTAGGTTTAATGTTCATGTCTCAAGTTTTCTAGTGTGTCCAAGGGTCCAAGATTTGAACCCACGACTCTAATACCAAGTGTAACATCCCGTAAAAATGCTCACTCAAGACCCAACAACAACCTGGGTTTAGTTAGAAAAATTATGGAATAATTTTTTTTTCAAAAAGTGTTCCCGCATGCAAGCTTCGAAACTACAGTTTTCACAATAATGTTTCAAGGAAAATTATATTTAATAAATAAAATTTTCTCGTTATAATAAATATTAAACCCACATTATAATTTAATGAGTGTAATTAGTCCAAGCATGGTTAAATTTCCACTTAAGTGTTAATTTAGTAAATATTAAATTAACACTATAGTTAAATATTCCCTAATTAAATTTAGAGGGTGAAAGGGGCCAAAATAAATTAAATACCCAAGGTATTTAATTCCACAAGGTCTAAAAAATAAACAAGGTCCTCATTTACAAGGGTTTAGAAAAAACATTCACTTACCCCATAAAGTTACCCCTATAAAGGTCAACCCATGTTTGGAAATAAAACATTTAAATTAAAAAGGTAATTTCCCACATACCCACTCTCCACCTACTCTTATGATTCAATCTTATTTTTTATATTTTACGCACTTAAGATTTCCTGAAAACATTTCCATTAGATAGGAAATTTCTTCCCCTTTCCAGAAATATAAATAATTCCTCCTAACTCTTCATATTTTGCAAGTTATGGGCCGACGGGCCTTGGGAGGATTTTTTTCCCAAATGCAGGCCTGCAGGCCTGGGGAAACATTTTCACTTGGGGAAGATTGCAGACCAGTGGACCGGCAAAGATATTTCAGCACTTTGCACTTTTTGCAAAAAGCACAATTTACTCCTGCAGGCCCGCATGCCAGCAGAGGACCTTTGCACCGAAAGCAGAAAATATGCCTAAGGCCCGTAAGGGATGTGTGTCCAAGTTTCAAGCCAAAGCAGGAAGGCAGGTCACCGGAGGCACTTTAGATTTTTGAATTTTTTTTTTGGAAAGCGTAAACGTTTAAAATTAAGTCATGCCTCTGCTGACGCTCAGAGATGCCACGTGTCAAGCCAAAAGCTACAAGCGGGGAGGCAGACCATTGGGGGAACTTAGGAATTTTTCCACTTTTACAAAAAGTGAAGTTTTCTGATGCAAGCCCGCGCACCCATCGGAAATTCTTTTGCCAAAAGTATGGGTTACGATGTTGCGGGGCCACAAAGGAAATTGAGCAAAAGTGAATTTTCGAGCATGGAAAATTTTTTTGCCTAAGGAGAACATTCGAGCCAGCGGAGCTGCAGAGAAACTTCATGGTTTTTACGTTTTTTTTGCAAAAAGTGAAATTTGCATTTTTCAGGCCCGAAGATCCGCTTTGCAAGATTTCATTTTTGCCAATTTTGCACAGGCGTCAAAGTAAAATCTTCAGACAGATCATAACGTTTTACTAGAAGCTCAGATTTGAGAAAGTAAGGACTTTTTGGAAAGGGCTCAAACTCCTCTACGCCATGGAAGAATAAAATATTACTTTTAGCAGACTTAGGTGGGTGAAAAATAAGAAAACATATTTCACGCCATTAATATGTGATATGTTTGTTTCAACTAGCCAGATTTGATTTGATCCACCATTCTACCTTCTCCAACACGCCAAATAGACATCGAGAATCACACTTGAATTAATTCGAATGGATTTACAGGGATTAATTGTTACTAGTTGAACTTTCAAATCAGATTTTTCTTCTTTCTCTGTAAAGGTATTTTCTTGCTTCTTACCCACTAATGTTGTGTTGTGCAAACTTCTGGGGCAATATAATCTGTTTTGTGATGCGTCTTATTCATCCTTAACTCGTTTTAATGTTTCTTCTTGCCTCTCATCATTGCAGGGTAATCTATACATTTTCTGATGTTTATTGAGGATTACAATAAATCTAAATGGGAATCTACATACTTGAAATAGGAAATCTATCTACTTCATTTTCTAGGTAGAGGGTGATTTAATTTTTTAAATTCATTCCATTCCAACTTTACCATGTTTAATTTTTCTACAACAATGCAAGGAAAAGCCAGAAGGTAATCCAACTTTTCAAAACATGTCTTTCAAATAACACAGTGAAATGTAATATTTCTTAACACAAAATTTTCCAATCTTCCAATAGAGTTTACAACAATATTTACAACAACATATTGTTATCCAAAATCCACCCCTCAAGGTAATTTTGATAACATGCATCAAATTCTTTAGTCCCAAGCAAGTAGATTGATTCAAGGCCCGAAATCATGTTTTTGGGGCCCCTTTGGCTTCTCTCTAACTCTCCCATCCAAGAAAAAATCCCAACGAGTTAGAAAAAATTAAAAAAATGCAAAAAATAAGGTCACAGGATTGTTTTATATCATTGTGGGTCTGAAGGGTGCGGATTGTACCAGCGTGGGTCGTACCGAGGTTCATCGTACCAAGTTCGCAGCCGAAATACAAAGAAAATCGGCTAAGTCAAACATTTTTGTCCCAGGCGGTCTGCGGGACAGTTGGAACATTGGTACATGCGGGACGCGAATCGGCTGATTTTCCGCAAGTCAGCCAATTGCGGGTGGTGCAGAGATTTTCATCCGGGACAGTAGGGACAAAAGTACACGCGGGACGCGCGAGACGCGCAAAGGTGAAAAGGTCGCAAAGGAGGACAAGGAAGCCCGAATCAGCCAATGTGGAAGAATGTGTCCGAGATAGCCAGGACACGCCGAAACCTGATTTTGCCGCAATATCCGCAACTCAAAAGAAAAGTTAATGTTTGACTCCCGAAACTTCAAACGGCCATAACTTTTGACTCCGAGCTCCGATTTTCACAAAATTGGACTTTCTGGAATGAGCACGACGTCCTCTATGCCACAAAAACTAGATTTATTATTTTTAATAAGGGTAGATATATTTAAATAAAAGAAACATATTCGGCTCCAGTCAGTTAATGCTCATTCCCGTCAAATGACAGAAAATGCCTGCCAGACCCAAAATAGCTGCCCGCACTCAGAAGGCCATAACTTTTGCATTTCTTAATGAAATCACACAAAATTGGTACCATTGGAATCGTGACTCCGATCCCAATGCATAGAAATCAAGAAATTCTAGATTTGATGAGAAATCAATGATAATTTTTCATAAAACATGGCTGGGTTCATAACAGTGTTTTATTTGGTAGTTGGAAGTGTAATTAAGAGGCATGGTCATCATTCTTTCTCTATTGCAGCACCTGGGACAGTATGGGGAGCCTTTTTCAAGTAACACACAGTCATTTCACTCCATTTAATGCCTCTTACAAGTGGTTGAAGGAAAAAATTTGGGATTTCCATTTTCCCCTTCTCTCTCTCTTCTCATTTTCTTATAAATTGGAGTGTTGGGCTCATTGTGAAGAAGAGAGTTTTTGTAGCAAAGCTCTGCCAAAATTGCTTTGTGAAGCCAATGTGCTATAGGCCCTTGTTGTGGACTCCTTGCATGGTGATCCAGGCCCTTATCTTATAACCGATTTAACTGTGCATATCAGGAGGCAATAAAATATAAGTTTGTGGATGCATCTTCCCCTGTTGTGTTTTCTTGCATTCTTCTTGCCCCTTCAACCTTGATTACAAGAATATTGTGTCTATTTTTATGTTCTTGCAGGGATCCATTATCATTGTGTATGTTTGAAATGTTGTTTTGATTACATTTTACTAGATTATGGAGAACTATCATCACCCCTTCTAGTGTGCACTTTGCTTCCAGATCTCACGCATTGGAAGACTACTCTCACACCCTCCTTTTCTAGTGTATCACCATTTTAGTGTAGGCTTTCATTTTATGCATTCTCTCTCCTTGGTCCCTTGGAAAGTTTAGATTAGAATAGTTAGTTTATCCCCTGCATTAGAGTAGATTGTGGCAGGTAGTTTAGGAGCAAGAACCAGCTTTCTCTGGAGGTCTATCTCAAGTAGCAAGTCCCACAACTTGGAGATAGCACCCATGTTATCCAATCACACCGTGAGTTCAAGTATATGCACTTGTATGAACATAGGGGTGTTTTGATTCGGTGATAATAGTTATGGCACGCCTGGTGGGACCTTTAGAGGACTTCACTTAACTACGACAAGATCGATGTGTATTTGTTGTAAGTTTCCAACTTTGAAGGAGCTTTGAAATTACACATCTAGCAACTCCAAAAGAATCCACTGGATTCAGCAGTCCAAGCCTGGTAAATTTATGAGAAGAATACAGACCAGGTCAAGAACTAGGGAGGAAGGATTGTTTGTTTATCTACACCTATCTCCAGGAAGAGAAAGAAGGGGAAGAAGAGCTCAAAGATCTCAATCTCCACCTAATAGAACTTTGTCAACACCTCCACCTAGTAGGCCTTTCATCCAATCAACAAGAGTTCTTCGACCAATCAGGATGGCACAACTAAATCCATATGTCAATTTCACTGGCAGCAGCCCACTTACTCTCAATGCACAAAATCCAATCCTATTTGCGGCACTAAAGAACATTCCATACTTTACTGGAGAAAATTAGACCACTCCTGGTGATCTTGTCAAGGACATTGCTAATATTTGTGCAATCCATGAGATTGATGAGATGCAAGTTACTATCAAACTGCTGGCATCTTCATTCAAAGGGAAGGCTTTGCAATGGTTCAGGAGCCTTGCTTCAGGCTCTATCCAAAATTGGAACCAGCTATGTATAGCCCTCCATGAGCAGTTCGGAGAGAAGGGAGATAACTTGTCCATTTTGAAACAATTGACAACTATCAAGAGAGCTCCCAATGAGTAGCTGACTAACTTCAACTTCAGATTTCAAAGGACTTGGGAGAGAATTGTAATGGAAGTAAGGCCAACAGTAGAAGGTGCTTTTATATAGTACCTTAAAGCCTTAAATTCTAATATTTATATGTTAATTCAATCCATGGGAGGCACAACTATCCCTGTTTCTTATAGCATTGCCATTGGAGCTGAAAATTGTCTGATTCAGGCTGGTAAGCTAGCTCCTAGGCCTCCAATGCCATTATATCCAAATTTATAGAGTCCAAGTACTAATCAAGCACCTATTTTAGCTCTTATCCCCACTCCCAGAAATCAGAATTCAAGTGAAGCTTCTACTTCATCTTCTAGTGCCTCAAATGAACTTCAAGAGGTCATGAAGCAATTGCAAAATTTAGGTAATGAGTTGGTTACACTCAAGAGGCAGCAAGCCCAAAGTTTTAGACCTTCTTATCAGCCTCAAGCTCAGCCTAACAGGCAGCCATATCAGCCTCAAAGAACACCCAATCTAGCTACAAATCAAAATCAAGCAAAGCCTCCTGCCAACAGACCATTTCAGCCCTATAATCCCAATGCTACATCTACTTCTAAAGCAATAGTGCCAGTACAAAACAACATAGCTCAAGAGTATGATTGGTGTTTCCCATGCAATGAACCTCACAACCAGTCTATGTGCTTCAATGGTGCCCTAAATCAAGCATTAATGGTAACAACAACTGGTGTGGAGGGTGAAGGGAGTCAAGGACATAACCAACAGCAAGAAACATCCCAGCAACAATCAGCTCCAAATGATAGCACACTTGTAAACTGACAGGCAGAAGACTTTTGTGGTATGAATCAAACAATATCTCAAAGTGTTGCAGCCAACACAAGGTCAAAAAGGAGAAATTTGGGTGAAGGACAACCATTGGCTCCAAGTAATCCACAACCTTCTACCACTCCACAAAGCTACTGGCAAACAAAATGCAGTTCCAAACATGCAAGGACCACCCAAACCATCTCCTAAACCAACTCAGATGCCAGCTGTTGCTGCCCATGTGCAAGGAATGAATGTGCAAGCTAGAGGACAGCAGAGGGATGCTTCATCCCCATTCAACATCATTGATCAGATGAAGAAGACAAATGTAAACATATCAATGTGGGAATCACTATCCATCCCAGGCCAAAGAGATTTGCTACAAGCTACCATGAAGGACTGGTCAACTTCAAATCAACAGGTCCAAATGCAAGAGAAGGTACTCACAAATGCTGCCCAGCCTGAGGGGAATCATGGAGGACAAGCAAGGTAAAATGTTGAAACCCCCTCCATTTTATGTTTCATTGATCATTGGGGACCAATTAGTACACAATTGCATGATTGACTCCGGGGCAAGTAGTTCAGTAATGCCCAAGCAAATAGCTGATCAGTTAGGGCTTCAATATGAATTCATATCCAAAGGGGTAGTGCAATTAGATGGGACAGTAGTGACAACAGTGGGAGTGATTAAAAAGTTGAGCCTTACCTTGCATGCATGCCCCAATGTTGTTGTTTTGCAAGATATCTCAGTGATAGATCTTCCACCACTCTTTGCCCTATGTTTGTCAAGGGATTTCACAGCTAAGATTAGAGGTTACTTATCTGCTGATTGGTCACACATGTTGTTTAGAACAAGATATGGAACTAAGGCCACAATCAGATCTGAACCTATTGCAAACTTTCACGTTGAACCTCACACTCCAAGCCAAATCAATGCCAATTGTTCAGCGTTTGATCAAGAAGATTATCCAAGCACTGATGAAGCTGACACCAAGGTTGGAAGCATCCCAGATTTGACTCTTGATGAATGGGCAAGTAAGGTGCATGCTTTTGATCCTTATCAAGAAATAGAAGAATCTGAGCTAGGAGTTTATTGTTTGCATGAAGAGAATCAACCTCTCCCCAGCATCACCAAGCTAGATCATAAGGATGAGAATGAAGTATGGAAATTGTTCTTTGATGGATCAAGGAGTAGATAAGGTGCAGGAGGAGGAGATATGCTCATTTCACCACAAGGTACAAAGTATTACTCAGCCTTCCATTTTTAGTTTTCTTGCTCAAACAACACAGCTGAGTATGAAGCCTTAATTCATGGATTGCACTCGGCAAGGAAGAAAGACATCAAGAATTTGCAAGTATTTGGTGATAGTGAGCTGATCGTAAACCAAGTCAGAGGAAAAAATGCTGCCAAGAATGATCTGTTGAAGAACTACAAAAATCGGGTATGGGATCTTATTGAAGATTTTGAAGCTTTTAGCATCAATTCCATCCCAAGAAAAAAGAATGAAGCAGCGGACAGACTGGCAGCAATTGGGGCTGCGTTTGATGTTGTAGAAAGTATCAAAAGTGAGAAATCTCAGCCTCATATCAAATTGGTTGTGAGACCAGCTGTTCCAGATAACAATACAAGTTGGCAAGTCTTCGAGAATGATCAGCAAATTGTTAATTTCCTACAAGAAGAAGCTGAGTTCTCTCGCCAGAAATCAAGACAAGCTGGAGCAGCAGTATGGTGACCAAGTGGTGCAACTGAGAACTAACAAATTACCAAAAGGCCTCATAACCTTGGAGTCAATCTTCAACCCGAATGATCAGTTCCGGAAGGAGAAAGCAAACATTCAAGTAAAGGGTGAAGATTCAGAGCCTATTTTAGTAGATGAAGGCAAGAACATTGCAAATTGGCAAAGTAAGTACTCCACAAGAGAAATCCTGATTTTGTTCAGCTTTGTCAAGAGTTCCCAGATGTCTTTGCTTGGACTTACAAATATTTAAGAGGTTTCAACCCAAGGTTGGCACAACATACTATTGAGCTGGATCCGGAATCCAAGCCTGTCAGGCAAAAGCAAAGGCCAGTGAATCCCCATATTGAACCTCTCATGAGAAAAGAGTTGAGCAAGCTTATTGAGGCCAGTATCATCTTCCCCATCAAACACTCAAGTTGGGTTGCAAACTTGGTGCCAGTAAGAAAGAGAAATGGAGAAATAAGATTGTGTGTGGACTTTCACGATCTAAATAGAGCATCACTCAAAGATCATTATCCGCTTCCATCAATGGAACAAATATTGCAGGTTGTAGCTGGTTCAAAAAGGTTTTCATTGCTAGATGGATATTCAGGCTATAATCAGATAATGGTGAAGGAAGAAGATCAATTCAAGATGGCCTTCACTACAAAATGGGGCACGTATGCTTACAAGAAGATGCCATTTGGACTATCAAATGCTGGAGCAACATTTCAGTGAGCTATGGATATGGCGTTCAAAGGCTTAATCAACAAGACAGTGCTGGTATACCTAGATGATATCATTGTCTTCTCAAATAATGTAGCAAACCATCTCTTTCACCTCAGACAAGTGTTTCAGAGGTGTAGAAGGTTTGGAGTGTCGTTGAATCCAAAGAAGTGTATATTCTTAGCACACGAGGGAAAAATTTTGGGCCACATTGTCTCTAGGGAAGGGCTAACAATTGATCCTAAAAGGGTTGAAGCCATTCGAACACTTCCATTGCCACACCACAAGAAATCTCTTCAAAGCTTCTTGCGAAGGATAAACTTTGTCCGCAGATTTGTGCCTAATTTTACCACTCTTGTGAAGCCTTTAACAATGATGTTGAAGAAGAGTCTTGCATTCAAATGGACAGTAGAAGGCAAAGAGAATTTTGAGAACATCAAGCATGCAATATCACAAGCTCCAACTCTTATCAACCTTGAATTTTCAAAGGATTTCATGTTGTATGCTTTTGGAGGATCAAATACAATCTAAGCTATCTTGACACAGCAGAATAGAGAAGGTTCAAAACAGCCCATAGCATTCTTTAGTCAAATCTTGGAAGATTACGAAATAAAGTATTCTTTCATTGAAAAGCATGTCCTTGCTGTCATCAGGAGCTTGAAGAAGTTCATAAACTTGGTCTCGAACAATAAGATTCAACTACTGGTGTCTCATGTTGGTGTCAAGGACTTTCTCCTAAACAAGGATTTAAACGAGAAGAGAGTAGGTTGGATCACTCGGGTGATGGAATATGATATTGAAATCAAAGTGACCAAGCTGGTTCATGGCAAAGGTTTGTGTGAGTAGCTCGCTTCCAAACAACCAGACGGGTCAAAAGGTGAAGAAGATGTTGTCCTACTACTACAGAATGATCAAGAAAAACCAACTAATGATGCACCCATTCCATGTTGGACTCAAGACTTGGCGCATTACCTCCAAACAGGCTTGTGCCCTCCAAAAATGAGCAAAGCAAAGAGGAGATACTTTAGGTTACAATCCATCCTGTATGTACTCATAAATGGTATCTTGTTTAAGGACATAAATGGTGTTCTATTAAGATGCATTGGAACAGATCAAGTTGAGAAGATATTACATGAGTTCCATGACGGGGAAGCAGGAGGCCACTTTGCTCCACGAGTAACAGCTCTCAAAATCATGAAAGCTAGTTACTATTGGCCTACTGTGTTCAATGATTGTTATTCATGGGTCAAGAAATGCAAGAGATGTGCATTCTTCACTAGGAAGAAAAGGTTAGCAGCACTGCCCCTTCGTCCGATATCAGTAGATCAGCCATTCATGCAATAGGGATTGGACTTCATTGGGATTATCAATCCCAATTTGAGTCAAGGCCACAAGTGGATACTTATGGCAACAAACTATTTCACCAAGTGGACCGAAGTTATGGCACTCAAAGAGGCAAGTGAATCCAACATATTAGATTTCTATGAAGGGATAGTCACGAGGTTTGGTGCCCCCACCACTATCATATCGGACAATGCATTGGCATTCCTTGACACAAAGATCACTAAATGGGCTATCAAGAATTGTGTGTATCTCAGCACTTCATTGAATTATTACCCTCAAGGTAATGGTCAAGCCAAGTCTACAAAAAGAACCTACTAAGAATCATTAGAAGGACTCTTGATGAAAATCAAAGGACTTGGCACGCAAAGCTCAAATCAGCCCTATGGGCTGATAGAATCACACCCAAGAGGTCTACAGGAAGCTCTCCATACAAGCTTGTGTACGGGAAAGAAGTAGTTCTACCTACATCACTCGAGTTGCCAGTGTTGGAACTCATGAAACAGTTGGAACTAGCTGAGTTTGAGCCTATGGAAATCAGGTATGCAAAGCTGATGGAATTAGAAGAAACAAGAGAGCATGAAATGTAAACCATAGAAAAAAATAAAGCATTGGTCAAAAAGAGTTTTGACAAGAAAGCTAAGGCCAGGATATTGCAAACTGGAGATTTGGTACTAAAGTGGGATGTTGATCATGCAAAGCCGAGAAAGCATTCCAAGTTTGACACCATATGGAGTGGCCCATATATGATCATTAGCAAAGGTAGCAATGCCTTCCAGCTAGCTAAGTTGGATGGTGAAGAGTTACAAATTCCAATCAATGGAATCTATCTCAAACGTTGCTACTAGAAAGAGAGCTTCTCACCCTTGTAAATATTAATGTAGAAATTCCATTCCTCTAAGTGCTTATGCACATTGTACTTCTATTAGAGTAGTTTTTTATTTCCCTAAGCACTTGTGCACATGTTCTATTGCTACTACTATGTGCGTGTTTGCAGTTCATTGAGCCTCCGGGAAAGAATTGCAGCCACAGAAGAATCACATCAGACAAATGTTTCAATGGCTCAAGGATATAGGTTTTCAAATTTTAGATCAGCTGAGAGATTATCAAATAGACTCCATGCCCAATGGATTGCTATGAGCAGCTGGCCATTCTTCATCTGGCAGGTAGATAACCCCGTTGAGTCGCCAAAATTGTTATCCAAAATTCACCCCTCAAGGTAATTTTGATAACATGCATCAAATTCTTCAGTCCCGAGTAAGTAGATTGATTCAAGGCCCGAAATCATGTTTTTGGGGCCCCTTCGGCTTCTCTCTAACTCTCCCATCCAATAAAAAATCCCAACAAGTTATAAAAAATGGAAAAAATGTAAAAAAAATGTCACAGGATTTTTTAAAGCATTGCGAGTCTGAAGGGTGCGGATCGTACCAATGCATGTCGTATCGAGGTTCGTCGTACCAAGTTTGCGGCCACAATACAAAGAAAATCAGCTAAGTCAGACATTTTTGTCCCAAGCGGTCCGCGGGACAGTTAGGACATCGGTACGTGGGGGACGCGAATCAGCCGATTTTCTGTAAGTCAGCCAATTGCGGGCGGCATGGAGATTTTCATCCTAGACAGTCGAGACAAAAGTACGCGCGGGACGCGTGAGACACGCAAAGGTGAAAAGGTCGCAAAGGGGGAAAAGGAAGCCCGAATCGGCTGATGCGGAAGAATGTGTCTGGGACAGCCGGGACACGCGGACCCGATTTTGCTGCAATATCCGCAACTCAAAAGAAAAGTCAATGTTTGACTCCCGAAACTTCAAACGGCCATAACTTTTGACTCTGAGCTCTGATTTTCACAAAATTGGACTTTCTGAAATGAGCACGACGTCCTGTACGCCACAAAAAATGGATTTATTATTTTTAATGAGGGTATTTATTTAAATAAAAGAAACATATTCGGCTCCAGTCAGTTAATGCTCATTCCCGTCAAATGATAGAAAACGCCTGTCAGACCCAAAATAGCTGCCCGCACTCAGAAGGCCATAACTTTTGCATTTCTCAACAAAATCACACAAAATTGGTACCTTTGGAATCGTGGCTTTGAGCCCGATGCATAGTAATCAATAAATTATATATTTGATGAGAAATTGGTGAGTATTTTTCATAAAACGTGGCCAGGTTCATAACAGTGTTTTATTTGGTAGTTGGAAGTGCAATTAAGAGGCATGGTCATCATTCTTTCTCTATTACAGCACCTGGGACAGTATGGGGAGCCTTTTTCAAGTAACACAGTCATTTCACTCCATTTAATGCCTCTTACAAGTGGTTGAAGGATAGATTTCGGGATTTCCATTTTCCCCTTCTCTCTCTTTTCTCATTTTCTTATAAATTGGAGTGTTGGGTTCATTGTGAAGAAGAGAGTTTTTGTAGCAAAGCTCTGCCAAAATTTCTTTATGAAGCCAATGTGCTATAGGCCCTTGTTGTGGACTCCTTGCATGGTGATCTAGGCCCTTATCTTGTAACTGATCGAACTGTGCATATCAAGAGGCAATAAAATATAAGTTTGTGGATGCATCTTCCCTTCTTGTGTTTTCTTGCATTCTTCTTGCCCCTTCAACCTTGATTACAAGAATATTGTGTCTATTTTTATGTTCTTGCAGGGATCCATTATCATTGTGTATGTTTGAAATTTTATTGTGAATGCATTTTACTAGATTATGGAGAACTGTCATCACCCCTTCTAGTGTGCACTTTATTCCGTATCTCACGCATTGGAAGACTACTCTTACACCCTCCTTTTCTGGTGTATCACCGCTTTAGTGTAGGCTTTCATTTTATGCATTCTCTCTCCTTGGTCCCTTGGAAATTTAGATTAGAACAGTTAGTTTATCCTACATTAGAGTAGATTGTGGCAGGTAGTTTAGGAGCAAGAACCATCTTTCTCTGGAGGTTTATCTCAAGTAGAAAGTCCCATGACCAGGTGATAGCACCCATGTTATCCAATCACAACGTGAGTTCAAGTATATGCACTTTTATGAACATAGGGGTGTTGTGATTCGGTGATAACACATATTTTAAACAAGAGAAACACCATTTTGTGGAAAATAAATCAACTTCAATTATAATGAAATAATTTCTTTTACAACTCCTTTTAAGTTCACCAAAAAAACATCTTACAAAAACATATCTTTCTCTTTTTTTCATTTGAATATAAATTTCATGGCCAAAATCAAACAAATTTTAACAATAAATACTATTACAATGTCATCCACTTAAAGTGGGAAATTTTATAGTAAGGAAAACTAAAGATAACTTCGAAGTTGGTCTCCATACATAGCTTCAAGAATGGCAACAAGAGAGATCCATCATACTTCATTTAGTCACAACGAATAAAAAGGGGGAGAGAGGTAATGCTCTCCACCCAACAAAGAATTCCAATGAGGAGGGAGAAGTTGTCCTCCTTATTGGCCCCCGATTCCCAACCACATTACAATGAAAGGTGGATTCAACTCATGGCAACACACAAGCTTCCACATCACAATACTAGATTTTACAGTCATACCAAAGTCTAAATAATTCAACTACAACCACAAAAAGGAAAGTAACCAAATACATAAGGATTTAACATGTGAAATCCCAAGGAGTAAGATCTATGGGGGAAGCCTCTTATACCTCCCAATGGGAAATGGGTGTCCACCCTAAAAACCCGCCAATAAATCATCTCAAACCCCTACATACTCTTATTCCTCCCTCAAATACCTCTTATACCTCCACCATATTCTATTATGTCTCCCTACAAATCTCGTATGGCTCCCTCATCAAAAAATAGACCAAGTACGAAATGCAAGCTATTTCTTCTCCAAGGTAGAGCACAAATCCCAACTCCCTCCAAAACATGGAAATAACTCTTATCCCTCCCTAAAAATATCCTATGCCTCCCACAATTAAATATCCCCATAGTCTCCTCCTACACCACACTTAAGCAATCTAACCAACCAACCAAAAAACATACCAAAACACTCAAAAACATTCACATATACATAATATAAAAAGGAAAACATTTTACAAGAGTCAATCTCCTACCTCTCCATGGTAGAGCTTGATCCAAGAGTTCCACAACAAGCTTCTTCAAGTCCAAAAAATCACCAAAAGCTCCAAAAAATCCACAAGCATTCCAAAATCCTCTAACTCTCCAAAATTACAAGAGCACAAATAGAATGAAGTAAACCCCAAACAAGCAAAAGAACTCAAATAAATAGAAAATGGAGAGAGAAGGGTGAGGTGGCTCCATGTAGGATGCCACATCACTCATCCTCAACTCCACCTCACAAGACAACTTCAAACTCCAAAGCACAATTAATAAGTGGATGAAGAAATGACATTTTATTTACACACACAAACCAATCCCACACCCCTTAAGGACTAAAAATAAATACATGTAAGAAGGTGCAATAAAAACTTACAATTTGTCTTCCCAAAATACATAATGAGGCCTAATTTTGACCCCCCAACCCATAGGAAGGATTGGTGTAACAATATAAGAGGTGTGGGACAAGTTTAACTTGTCCCACAAGCCTCCAAAATTTGACCCCTAAGGACAAATCCGAATTTCAAAGGAAAGGTGGAGTGTTTCACACTCAAAGTTACTTACACATCACTTACAACACATAAACCAAGAGCCATCAAGTCTAATAAATAATTTCTTTTGACCCATTCTTAATTACATTTAGCAACATGATTACTCACAACTCTAAACACCAATTAAATAAATAATAAATATAAAAGGGAGAAAGGCTAAGGTATGTATCCACAAATAAAACGTCACATACTAAAATTAAATATGAAAAAAGAAACTAAATAAAATAAATGCATACACATAACCCCTTGGTCAATTTTCATTTAGCTAAGGTGATTCCCCCCTTCATGCCCGTAAGGAACCCCTAAAAACAATTCAAATTCATACACACATAAACCAAATAACCAAAATATACATAAATTTTTTGTCTCATGGTGAGCACCCTTGTTGAATTCATCTAATAAAGGATTCCAATGTCGTTGGTCTCAAATAATCCCCCCGATGTTTGTTGTGACATGTTTACCCCCTAAAAACAATTCAACACATAACAAAATACACCTCCTTTGTTGCCTACCATTCTAATGTGGCTGCATCAAAACATGTTTAAAATAAATCCTTAGCCTACCAATATAACTCCAAAATTATCTAAATATGAATCAAAACATCATCTAGGCAAGTAACGATATCATTTACAATTTCATCAATAACCATATGATCATAAGATTAGTTCAATTATCTAGGTCTACTCAATAAGACGAAATATCACATGTCTGAAAACATATATATATATATATAACCATGTCAATCAGCATAACAACCTCAGTATAAAAATTTCGTCTAATAATCCACATGCATCATATATGAATCGAAATCAACAACAATCCATGATCTCTAACATCTAACATCATGCCAAGTCAAAAGCTACAATAATATCCATAAGTATAGTTGATAGTATCATAATCAATAAAAAAATGTGTCAATGGGAAGTGGGCACTACAAAGACTCAAAATTAACTACTCTTCCCTCATGCATCAACACACCTCCAAGTCCTACTAAAGAAGCATCTATCCAAACGAAGAAATCACCCTGAGGGTCTGGCACTACAAGAATAGGCGTTGTCATGAGGCATCCCTTCAGTGTCCTGAAGGCCTGCTCACATCTATCTAACCATACATACTTCTTCCCTTTCCGCCAAATAGAAGTGATGGGGTGCGCAACCTGAGAGAAGTCCTATATAAATATCTTGTAATATCCTGCTAATCCCATGAAGCTACGCACCTTTGTCACACTAGTGGGTGTCGGGTAATCCATAATAGCTCGAATCTTTGAAGGATTGACTATGATACCTTCCCCAAAAATGATGTGGCCCAAATATTGCACCTCTGTCTGAAAGAACACACACTTATCCAGGTTCCCATAAAGATGTTGCTCATGAAGACACTGAAGAACCTAGTGAAGGTGCTCCTCACATGTACGTGAGTAAATCAGAATGTCATTCAGGAATATGAGCATGAAGCGATCAAAGAATGTCCTGAACACCCCATTCATCAAGCACATGAACACTGTGGGGGCATTCATCAAACCAAAAGGAACCATTGTGAACTCGTAGTGGCCATATCTCGTATGGAAGGTAGTCTTATGAATATATTCCTCCGTGATCCTCAGCTGATGATATTTGTTATCTAAAATAAGATCATGCTTATTTTTGGTTAACTAAATTTTTTTTTCCTCCTTTAGTGTTTCAATCTGAAATTTCATATATTTCAAATGCTTAAGGTTCCCTGAAATCATCTTCATCAGATAGGAAATTTCTTCCCCTTTCCAAAAATATAAATAGGTCCTTCTAACTCATCATATTTTACAAGGTGCGGGATGGTGGGCTTGGGAAGGATTTTTCACCAAATGCGGGCCCGTGGGCCTGGGGAAGACTTTTTGCCAATGGGAAAATTGTGGACTGGCGAGGTGGCGGGAGATATGTTGGCATTTTTCACTTTTCACAAAAGGCGCAAGGTATAAGTGCTGGCCTGCGAGCCCAAGAAGGTATTTTTACTAAATGCAAAGTTGGAAACTTGCGGAGCCACGGGGATGCGGGAGATTTTTGAGCTTTTGCATTTTTGCACAAAGGGAAAAAGTTACAATTGTGGGTCTGCAAGCCCGGGGATGATTTCTTTTGCTAAGTGAATATGCGGGGAAGCAGAGGAAATTTTTCCTAAGTGTAAATTCGGGTCGGTGGGACTGCAAGACATTTTGAAACTTTTGTAACTTTTCACAAAATGGCGTAGTTTTCAAGTGCGGGCATGTGAGCCCGTGGAGTTTTTTTCGCCAAGTGAAAAGTTGTGAAGTTGCAGGGCCATGGAGGTTTTGGTTTCCAAAGTAAAATTTTGAGCCTACGGGGTCTTTTCACCAAAAGTGAAGTTTCGGGGGTGCATGCTTGCATAGGATTTTTACACTTTTGCCTTTTTATGCAAAGGGTGTAGTTTACATTTGCTGACCACTGGGCCTGGTGAAGTATTTTTCAAATGGAAGGTTGTGAAGTTGTGGAGCTGAGGGCTTGAGTGATACTTTTTCCCTTTTACAACTTTTATGCAAACAACGCAATTTCAATTTTGGGCTTGCGAAGCTTTTCGACAAAAGTGAATTTCGGGCTTGCGGGGATGCGGGAGGTTTTTATATTTTTGTGTTTTTTTGAAAAAGGCACGAGTTGTAATTTCAGGCCCACGGATCCATTTTGCAAAATATTGCATTTTCGTGATTTTTTGAATGGATTTGATTCAAATATTCAAATGGGCATAACTTTCGATCGAGTGCTCGAAATTTGAAAAATTTTATACTGTTGGAAAGATCTCGACCTACTTTACACCATGGAAGCATAAAATATTAGTTTTAGTAGGATATGGTGGATGAAAATATGGAAAACGTATTTCAAACCATTAATACGTGATCCGATTGCTTAAAGCAGATCAGATTTGATTCGATCCACCATTCTTCCTTCTTCAACATGCCAAACAGACATGGAGAACTGACTTAAAAGATTACAAGCAGGTTTTAAGGCATTGATGGTTGGTGGTTGAGCTTTCAAATCAGTTTTCATCCTTCTCTTCTTCTCTTCTCTTCACTTCATCTATCAATGTAAAATCTCAACTCATTGTAAAGGGTTAGACATTTTGTCTTTGCCCCTCCCTTCTTCTCCAGTCTGTAGATGAATTTGTGGATTTCAAACCTTCCATTAAAATTGTAATGTAAGTTTTTTGCCTCTTGGCCATTGTAATGCATTGTATAAAATCTTGGGAGAAATAATACAAGTATGTGGGTGATTTTCAACCCTCTCTTATGTTCATCTTGATCTTTCATTGCAACCATGGTTATTTGTGCATGTTAGTTTTATTAAATTTTAGTGGTTCGTGTTTAATAGCAGAGCAGGTGTTCAAAATTCCTTTGGTGCATCACCTCTGTTAGTTTATGTTAAATTTCTTGCATCTTCTTAACCTTGTCTCCTTGGAAAGTTAGAATAGGTTTTAGGATAAATACTCTATGAATTGTACGTGTGCACCTGAACAGAGGAATAGGAACCGGCCTTCATCCGGAGAGCTTTCCCGATTGCAAATTCCCACACTTTTTAAAAAGCTCCATGTTATGCAATCACAATGAGAGTCTCAACCGATTGAGTTGTAAACATTCAGGGGTGCTATGATTTTGCACTAATAGTTTTAGCACACCTGGTGGGAGCAAGAGGTCTTCATTTTTATTGCAGCAAGATTTATGTGCACTTGTAAGTTTTCAGCTTGTAAGGAGATTTTCAAAGCACATCTGGTGACTCCATTTGGTCAACAACCCATTATCTGAGTTACAAACTTTCCTTCCATCCATTTCCACCCATTCTTCTTTCCAAGTCTTTCATCTTCTTCCATCCCATGAAGTTGTGCAATCATGAATTCATTCCCATCTTCGAATTCACACTTGCAGTAGTGCAGTCCACCTCCAATGTATTTCACAACTCCTCCAAATCAGCATCTTGATCAGATTCAGAACCATTATGCCTACCCTTATGAAAAATACCAAAATCATTTTGTCTATGGATCTTACAAGGAACAACGGTATGCATAAAATGACAACAGTCAAATGGGAAACACTGATCTGTTGGAGAACATTCAAAGGATGGAGGCTGACATTGTTCAGTCAAGGAATAAAAAAATGAAGGCATTCAGAATTGGTTACAGGGCACCTTTTCCATGGGAAGGCCCATTTCCAAGACACTACAGCCCTCATGAGAAGATTGACTGCATGGTTGAAATTTTGCCTCAACTTGTACAATGGACCGAGGAGATGGAGGCCTACGAACTTGGTGCCAGAAAACCTTGTCAATGGGTAAGTCCTACACCATCATCCAGTAATTTTCTCTCCATTCCCTAAGTAGCACCATCTGAACTTGATATTCATTTTCCAAGCTTCCCATCCATTGTTTCTATTGTGGAATCAAGCTCCCATCATTGTTTCTATTGTGGAATCCTTTTCTCCAAATCTTCCATCTCATCTCAATTCTTTTTTCCTTTTCCCTTCCAAACAGTCACCCCCTCCAAAGAAACAAGAAGTTCTATCTCCTCCACCACCACAAACAATTACAAAAAGGGTGGAAACCCCATCCACTCCTCCTCTTGCTTTCCCAAGTCCATATTGGGAAGAGATTCCAAAAACTAGCCAAGGCGAGAAACATGAAGAAGAGCCAAATAGAGAAGAAAGGACCACAATCTTGGTAAGCTGGGCTCTCAAATTTGGGATAACAAAGATTCGCTTTATAGTTACACCTTCAGAGGAGGTCAAAGTTGAAGATCTAGTGGTGGCTAAAGATGAGTTTGTAGTAGAAGTAGAATAAGAAGAAGAAGAAGATCAGAAATCTATTTTCTCTGAATGTAGTGTCCATAATGACACTTTTTCTAAAGAGGATGTTGATATAATCCAAGCTACACAACCAGTCATCAAGGAGGAAGAACAATCAGCTCTAAGGCCTATTGAAGAGGAGTAAATGGAAGAGATAAAATCAAATTTAAAATGCTTGATGAAGGAATCATTATTGAATATTTTTTTCTTTTAGTTGAAGGGCCTGGTTTGATTGATGAATCCATGAAGGAAGAAGAACAATCAGTTCCAATTCTAGTTAAAGAGGAGCATATGGAGGTGAAAAAAATAGATTCAGAGCCATTGAATCATGATCCGGTTGTACAAGAGATTACAGATCTCTCTCCCATTCAACCTCTCCAAAAGTCTTATTATTTGGAAGAGTTTGAACTCACTAGCTTCATGTTTGAAGAAGAAGCTTCATCTGGTGAAAATAATGAAGATTTTTAGATGACCAAGCATGAGGGAGAGACCTTACTACAACAGAATAACCAAGAGTTTGATTTTCTATCAAACTTAAAAGAATTTTTTTATGAGGAGGAACCAGTTGAAATTGTAACTTTTTCTCCACCATCATTCAGCCTTCAACCACAAGAACCTGCTACCATGGAAGAGAACATGCAAGCACACCCTGCAGTTTGCAACATGCCTCTTGGATCAAATTTGGAAGATTTTGATCTTCCAAAAGCCACATCGGATGCAGAGGAAGGAAACAATGATGAAACCATTTCCATATAAGTCATCAAGGTAGAGGATCAATTTCTCGAAGAAGTAATCCAAAGAAAAGATCAACATGAAGGCAACCTGTATTTTTAGGAAAGTCCACAAGAAGACTCCATTTTTGGAGTTGAATTTCAGAGGAATGGGAAAAATTCATGGATTAGAAAATTCCCAATTAGGTACTTGGATTCATTGGATCCAAGGGAGAATCCAGAACCAGTCATGCTTGCCTCTAAGCATGAGGGAGCGCCTCAAAGTGCCGAGGATCAACAACAATACCTCTTCGAACCAAGTGAGCAACAGACTGAAGAGGTATTTTTTTTGTTTCCAGTTAATACCTTGATGATCTGGGTGGAGGACCGGCCTCTTGTTAGTTTTTCAATCATACAAGCAGCCATATTTAGTGTCAAATCATTTGCATGGCTGCCTATTTTGAGAAAAGGGAAGATACTTCTCCCTGCTAGTTGTAGGATTTGTTTGAGTTCCCCTAGTTTTCGGTTAGCATAGAGTAGGTAGGTTTGCTTTCAGAAGAAGAAGTGCTTGCGCACACTCTACATACCCCACTTGGGCTGTGTATGATTTCAAATTTTTTACATAGTTTGTGTGGTGGTGTTTTGTTTCTTGTGCACAGTGCATTGGACATAGCATTTGGTGAGATCAACTTCAGTTTCAGTGGTGTTCCAAGTGGCTTGGGGATCAGATTTTAGAGTTCAGATCAGTTTTTTTTGTTTATCAGGTCATGAATCCATGCCCAATGGATGCTTCAAGGCAACTGATCATTTCACCTAGTAGGAAGGTGATCCCCATGAGTCACCAAATTGTTATCTAAAATAAGCTCATGCTTATTTTTGGTTAACTAACACTATTTTTTCCTCCTTTGGTGCTTCAATATGAATTTCCATATATTTTAAGTGCTTAAGGTTCATTAAAATCATCTTCATCAAATATGAAATTTCTTCCCCTTTCCAAAAATATAAAAAAGTCCTTTTAACTCCTCATATTTTGCAAGTTTCGGGCCGATGGTCCTGGGAAGGATGTTTCGCCAAATGTGGGCCCATGGGCCTGGGGAAGACTTTTCACCAATTGGAAAATTACAGATCGGTGGGGTGGCGGGAGATATGTTGGAATTTTGCATTTTTCGTAAAAGGCGCAAGGTATAAGTGCGTGCCCGCGAGCCCGAGAACGTCTTTTCACCAAATGCAAAGTTGCGAAGTTGTGGAGCCGCGAGGATGTGGGAGATTTTTGCAGTTTTGCATTTTTGCACAAAGGGCACAAGTTACAATTACGGGTCCGCAAGCCTGGGGATGATTTTTTTTCCTAAGTGGATATGCGGGGCCGCAGAGGAAATTTTTCCCAAGTGTAAGTTCAGGTCGGTGGGTCTGAGGGACATTTTGGAGATTTTGCAACTTTTCACAAAATGGTGCAGTTTTCAAGTGCAAACCCGTGAGTTTGCGGAGGTTTTTTTGCCAAGTGAAAAGTTGCGAACTTGCGAGGCTACAGAGGGTTTTTTGCCAAAGTAAAATTTCAAGCTTGCGGGGTCTTTTCGCCAAAAGTGAAGTTTCAGGGGCGCAAGCCTACGGAGGATTTTTACACTTTTGCCTTTTTGTTCAAAGGGTGAAGTTTACATTTGCCAACCTGCGGGCCTGGTGAAGACTTTTTCAAATGGAAGGTTTGAAAGTTGTAGAGCTGCAGGCTTGAGGGAGACTTTTACACTTTTGCAATTTTTGCACAAAAGGTGCAATTTCAATTTTGGGCCCACAGATCTTTTGGGCAAAAGTGAATTTCAAGCCTGTAGGAGGTTTTTATATTTTTCTGGCATATTTTTTCGCAAAAGGTGCCAAGTTGTAATTTTGGGCCCGAAAATCCATTTTGCAAAAGATTGCATTTTCATGATTTTCCAGACGGATTTGATTCAAATATTCAAATGGGCATAACTTTTGATCTAGTTCTCAAATTTGACAAATTTTATACTGTTGGAAAGATATCTCGACCTACTCTACGCCATGTAAGCATAAAATATTATTTTTAATAGGATCTGGTTGGTGAGAATCTACAAAAACATCTTTCACGCCATTAATACATGATCCGATTGCTTCAACAAAATAATATTTGATTTGATCCACCATTCTTATTTCTCCAACATGAGAAACAGACATGGAGAACTGACTTGACAGATTACAGGCATATTTGAAGGCATTGATGGTTGGTGGTTGAGATTACAGATCAGTTTTTCTTCCTTCTCTTCTTCTCTTCTCTGCACTTCATCTATAAATGTAAAATATCAGCTCATTGTAAAGGTTTGGACATTTTGGCTTTGCCCCTCCCTTCTTCTATGGTCTACAGACAAATTTTTGGAGTTCAAACCTTCCATTAAAACTATAATGAATTTTTTTTTCCTCTTAGCCATTGTAATGCATCGTATCAAATCTTGGGAGCAATAATATAAGTGTATGGGTGATTTTCAACCCTCTCTTATGTTCATTGCATCCTCCTGATCTCTCATTGCAACCCTAGTTATCTGTGCATGTTTGTTGTATTACATTTTAGTGTTCATGTTTAATAGTAGAGAAGGTGTTAAACAATTCCTTTTGTGCATCACCTATGTTAGTTTAGGTTTAATTTCTTGCATCTTCTTAATGATGTCTCCTTGGAAAGTTAGAATCAATTTTAGAATAGATCCTCTACAAATTTTATGTGTGCACCTGAACAAAGGAATAGGAACCAGACTTCATCCAGATATATTTCTCGATTGCAAACTCCCACACTTTGGGAAAATATCCATGTTATGCTATCACACTGAGAGTCTCAACCCATTGAGCTGTAGACATTCAGGGGTGTTGGAATTTTACAGTAATAGTTCTTGCACACCCAATGGGACCAAGAGGTCTTCATTCTTATTGCAGTAAGATTGATGTGCACTTTTTGTAAGTTTTCAGCTTGTAAGGAGCTTTGCAAAGCACATCTAACGACTCCATCTGGTCAACAACCCATTGTCTGAGTTGCAGACTTTCCTTCCATCCATTTCCACCCATTTTTCTTTCCACATCTTCCATTTTCTTCCATTTTATGAGGTTGTGCAATCATGGCCTCATCCCCACAGTGGAATTCACATTCAAAGTAGTAGCAGTGCAGTCCACCTCCAATGTATTTCTCAACTCCTCTAGATCAACATCATGAGAAGATTCAAAACCATTATGCTCACCCATATGAGCAGTGTTAAAACCAATTTGTCTATGGAGCTCATCAAGAATAAGGATATGCATACAATGACAACAGTCAAATGGAGAATTTTGATCTATTAGCGTAGATTCAAAGAATGGAGACTGAGATGGTTCAATTAAGGGCTACAATACAGATGAAAGCCTTCAATATTGGTTTCAGGGTGCCTTGTCCATGGGAAGGCCCTTTTCCAATACACTACAGCCCTCAGGAGAAGCTTGACTTCATGGTTGAAATGATGCCCCAACTTGCACAATGGACTGAGGATATTGAGGCATATGAGCAGTGCCAAAACTAGTTTGGCTATGAAACATATCAGGAAAAAGAGTATGCATACAATGACAGCAATCAAATGGAGAATGTTGATCTACTAGAGGAGATTCGAAGAATGGAGACTGACATGGTTTAATCAAGGGCAATAATACAGATGAAAGCCTTGAAGATTGGTTAAAATGTTACCCCAACTTGCACAGTGGACTTAGGATATTTGGGCATATGAGCAAAGTGTGAGACAACCTTTTCAATGGGTAAGTCAGTCACCAGCTCCTTGTCCTTCATTTTCTCTTTTTCAAGATTTATCATCTCAGCAGTGTCAAGAGTCAAGCCCATTGTATGCTACCCCCAAGTGTTGATTTCCCTTCTCCATCTCCTAATCTTTGATCTAATCTCAATTCTTCTTCCCTTTTCCCTTCCAAGCAGTCATGCCCTCCAATGAGAAAATAAATTCCACTTCCCTCACCACCAAAAACAATTGCAAAACTAGTTGAAACCCCATCCGCTCCTCGTCTTGCTTTCCTAATTCCATGTGGGGAAGAGATTCCAAAAACCAGTCAAGGAGAATAGTAGGAAGGAGAGAAAAATAGAGAAGAAATGACTAAAATCTTGGTAAGTTGGGCTCTCAAATTTGGGATAACAAATATCCCCTTAATGGTTAAGCCCATGGAGGAGTCAAATTTGAAGAATGAGTGGTGGATAAAGATGAGTTTGCAATAGAAGGAGAACAAGAACAAGAAGATCAACAATTTGTTTCTTTGAATGCAGTGTCCATAATAGCACTTTGTCTCAAGAGGATGTTGATTTAATCTAAGTTGTACAATCAGTCAAGAATTAAGAAGAACAATCAGCTCCAAGTCCTGTTAAAGAGGAGCATATGGAGGTGACCAAAGTAGATTAAGAGGCACTGAATCATGAGCTGGTTACACAAGAGCTTACATATCTCTCTCCCATTCAACCTCTCCAAAATTCTTATTTTTTGGAACATTTTGAACTCACTAGCTTCATGTTTGAAGATGAAGCTTCATATGGTGAAAATAATGAAGATTATAATATCAACATGCAAGAGGGAGAAACCTTAATACAGCAGGACATCGAAGAGTTTGATTTCCTATCAAAATTAAAAGAGTGTTTTGATGAGGAGGATCCTGTTGAAATTGTAACTTTTTCTCCCCCATCATTCATCCTTCAAACACAAGAAAAAATTTTCATGGAAGAGAACGTGCAAACATAACCTGCAATTTTCAACATGCCTCTTGAATCAAAGTTGGAAGAATTTGATCTTCCACAAGCCACATCGGAGGTAGAGGAAGGGGAAAATAAAGAGGATGTCATCATCTCTCCCACACCATTCACCCAGGAAGGTCCGCATGAAGACTCCATTCTTGGGGTTGAATTTCAGAACAAAGCACACATCCATCAGATCAGACCTTGCCCGATAAGGTACTTGGCTTCACTAGAGCCAAGAGAGGAGCCACAACTAGTCATGCTTGCTCATAAGAATGAGGGAGAGACTCAAAGTGCCAAGGATCAACAACAATACCTCTTGAAATCAAGTGAGCAGCAGATTGAGGAGGTATTTGTTTTCTTTCCAGTTGATACCTTGATGGAGGGAGTGGAGAAACATTTTACATTCAGCCTTCCACTCCTAATCTCAATTATATTCAATGCCAAATAATTTTCATGGATGCCAATTGAAAGGAAGGGAAGTTATTTCTCATCACCAGTAGCAGGTTTTGTTTGAAATTTCCCATCTCTCTAGTTATCATAGAATAGGTAGGTTTTCTTTCAGCATAAGAAGTTCTTTTGCACACTCTGCATGTCTTACTTAAGGCATGTATGATTTCATCTTTTGTACATACATTTTGTTCATATTGCTGTTCATATTGCTTCAGTCAGTGCATTGCATCATGCCCTTCATTTGTTACAACAAGAACCTCATAGTTACATGTGATAAGTGTAAATTTCAAGAGAAAGTAAATACAGAATAACTAAGGTGAATCAGGTTTCGAGATAGTCCATTTCAAAAATAGGTTCATGATCGTTAGGTACAAGTAGTTGGGTTTAAGTTTCAAGAGAAAGGTCGGTATCAAGCTATCATTCACAACTCCATCCCCAATGGATGTTTCAAGGTAACTAATCATTTCACCTAGTAGGCAGGTGATCCCCATGAGTCACCAAATTGTTATCCAAAATAAGCTCATGCTTATTTTTGGTTAACTGTACCCATTTTTCCTCCTTTAGTGGTTCAATCTGATTTTTAAGATATTTTAAGCACTTAAGGTTTCCTAAAAGCATCTTCATCAAATTATAAATTTCTTCCCCTTTCCCGAAACATAAAGAAGTCCTTCTAAATCCTCATATTTTGCAAATTGCAGGTCAGCGGGCCTAAGAAGGATTTTTTTCCAAATGTAGGCCGGCGAGTGTGGGGAAGACCTTTTGCCAAAAGGGAAGATTGCGGAGAAGTGAAGCGGTGGGAGATACTTTGGAATTTTGGAATTTTATGCAAAATGCGCAAGTTACAATTGTCATCTCGCGGTCCCTACAAGGTTTCCTTACCAAGTGGAAAATGCAAATGTGCAATTTCGGGACCGCAGAGGAAATTTTTCCCAAGTGGAAATTCAGGCCGATGGGTCTATGGGAACTTTTGCACTTTTGCATTTTTTGCAAAAGGCACAAGTTACAATTGCGGGTCCACAAGCCCAAGGATTTTTCTTTTGCTAAATGGAAAATACAAGTGGCGGAGTGACGGGTCTATGGGGAAATTTCAAACTTTTGCAACTTTTCGCAAATAGCACAGTTTTCAAGTGTGGGCCCACGAGCCTATGGAGGTTTTTTCGTCAAGTGCAAAAATGTGAAGTTTCGGGGCCACGGAGGATTTTCTACAAAAGTGAATTTTTGAGCCTGTGGGGTCTTTTCGCCAAAAGTGAAATTTTAGGGGCATGGGCCTACGGAGATATTTTACACTTTTTCCCTTTTTGCACAAAAGGTGTAGTTTTCATTTGCCAGCCCACGGATCTAGTGAAGACTTTTTCAAAGGGAAAATCTACGAAGTTTCAGGCTTGCGAGCTTGAAGGAGATTTTATCTCTCGAAAATGCACCCTATAGAGAGATGGCTCCAGGTGTTCTAAGCTTGCAAATTTTATCTCTCTCTTTTGTAGATACAATGGAAACACCTCAGGTCTGTGGGTATACCTATTTTGAGGTGAGTCTCTGGTATCAAGGTTGGTTCCTTATTGATGTATCCTAAACTGATTTTTTGGGGTTTAAGGCTAAAATATGACTGTAAAATGAAATTAAAACTGAGGTGATACACCAAAATTGTTTGAGTTCTTTGACTGAGTACATGCACAATTGATATGGAATGAATTTTCTGATGGACAGGCCAACAATTTTCTAAAGATAATTAAGGGTAAACACTTTGATGTATTGAGGGATAAAATCACAACAATATTGCTAAGTTACACATACACATTAATATCATGCAAAAATTACTGAATTTGCAACATGATAAGAGGATTAATTAGGGAATTCAAATTCAAAAGATTAATGGAAACATACACAAGATTGCAAATAATTGGAAAGGCAGAAAATACTTCACATTCAAAGGGCAAAAACTGACAGAAATTGCTTTAGTACTCTTGTATCTAAAAGTCCTCTCCTAACTCCCTTTGTGCTTTGCCAAGGCACACAATATATAGCAAAATAATTTCCCACCCTTCCTAAAAATAGACTAAGGCTATACTCACCCATGTATCCTATTTTTTATCCTTTACTTAATAATAAATAAAGGAATAAAATAAAGCAAACTAATAAAAGAGGCATTAATAGCCTTTGATTACATCTCAGTCAAACTGAAGTTGACTATTCTATTTTTAAGAAAATAATGGTGAATAATTTGCTAATAATAAATCTTGCTTGATGAGCAAATCTCCTTCCTTGTGCATGTGAATTTGTCTTCTTTTTGTTCTGTTCTTTTGTGAAGGCATGCAAAAATACTCCTGTGAGTGAAAAAATAATTATAATACTTGTAATATTTGCAAAATAATTCATCCACTGTGGGGACCACTTGTCCATGTGCACATGATCAACTTTTCTCTCTGCAGTCTGTGGGGCCACCCTGTGGACTTAGCAAATCACTATCTTTGCATAAAAAAATGCCACTTGTGCCCCCTTGGTTTGAAGCCACTCTTGGATTGTTTTAGGGAATGTTGACTTCCTTTGACCATGGTTTTAGGCAAATAATACAAGGGCCACCTTTGAGTGTCAAAGGGGCATGACATAAACAGGGGATCACCTTTGATTACATTTGACTATATATATTTATATCACTATATTTGAACCCAACTTGGCATTATTCAAATGGAATATAAGGTTGACCACCTTTTGATTTGATCATTGCATACATGATTTGGTTGGCATTCTTGGAATATTCATTGAATACTCAAACTATAGTTGATTGTAAAATATGTAATGATTTTTAATGTAAACATAGGGCCCCCCTCTTGACAATGACTCACCCCTTGGAATTTTTTTGGTGGCATTATTTAACTCAGGTTTGAGTTAGGTATTTGATGCAGACCATCCCTGATCTTTGTCCTTGATGAACTTGCACTGTTGATTTCTGACCCTCAGTTAGGGTTTCACTCGATTCACATTTAATGGGGGTAGGGATGACATCTTAACCATGGTGGTTGCATTGATTTTTGGAGATTGATCTTTATTCCCTCGATCTGTGTACTTGTCCCAACCATTTTGGATCGTTTGATCACTAACTCCGAGTGAGTTAGGTTAAACCACGGTTGAGGTGGGTGAGTTAAAACAAATTGAATGACCCATTCATTTTTCATTTTTGTCTCTGAGTTCGCGGGTGAAGCCCTGACAAAATTTTCTTTGACATCATTGTTGATGTGTTGAGCTCGATTTAGTTCCCCTTTTCATGGTCTTTAGCTGAACACTGAAACATCTTTTGACATCTTCATTTTCTTTGATCTCCTCTTGAGCTTGGTCTAAGTGGGATGGTTGATACTGGGTGATTTTTTACTATTGTAACCTTTGAGCTCAACTGTTATTTGTGAAAAAAGAAGTTATGAGAATTAGTCTCATGAAGATTCTCGTGCATGCACATGCTTGGATTTGCTCATTCCATTGAAAAGAGCTTCTCTATTGTTTTTGTGTTTACTCTGTTTTTAAGGTTAAATCGAGGTTTGATTTCAATACATCCTGTACACGGCTGAGTTTCTTGCTCCAAGATTTGTCACTTATGTAGCTTTCATTGTTCTTATGATGGAGGTGTTGTCCTCATGTATATTATTTTGTTGTGGGTTTTCTACTTTGAGCTTGATTTGAGAAGCCATTTATGTGTTATCTTTACTTTGTATTCCCCTCGACTGAAACCATTTTCCCGAATCATACTTAACTTCCGCTTCTCCTTCATTGAGGATTTGGGTCTAAGGTGTTTGTCATTTTTACTCTTTTGAGTAGCTGAGAACCTTGATATTCATATTCCTGGATCTTGTGGAGATACTAGGTCTACACTATTATTTCTTAATTTATGTGATCTGCAGTCGCTGATACTTCTTCTATTCTCACCACTTCTTTTAGCATTTGTTGTATAAGTGACATGGGTATTTGAGTTTCAGTTTCATCCTTTCTCTGATAGTTTCCTTTTCACTATGGACGCCATTCTTGTGCCATCAATCTCCATATTTTTGGGATATTTTCTTTGTATTCTTTTCCCCAAGATTATCTAGGTTTCTTTAATTTTGAAAAGCTCTTAAACACCATTAAAAGAAAACCACATTCTCTATTCTAACTCCTCCGAAATCTTTTGAGTTGTATTGATTCTGCCCCTGGGAGCATTTATAAGCTAAAATAAACTTGAAGCTCATGTTGTGTTTTTCTCCTAGTGATATCATTTATTGATCTCCCATGAAATTGATAGATGTTTCCACATGAGTCAGCTTATTTCACTTCTCAAATGTAATTCTGTATTGGGGTTTCTGAGTCCTGAGAAGGGTCCATGATTTCACTGTTGAGTTATCTAACTTGACTATTCTCAAATGTAATGGTTTAGCTTCTCTCATGATATAGACATATTTCCCTATTGAGGTACAACATTTTTGAAATATTTTGACATATACTTGTATGTAGTTTGGATTCTTTTGTTTGATTGTGGATCCACCTAACTTAGACTCCTACATGAGGGAAACTATGGTTTGTTTTTGAAACTTGTATCCTATAATTATTGATTTTATCACTCATGCTATTGCAAATGATCCTCCTTCATAAGAACCTTTAGTTTGTTGACCTTTGACTCACTTTTCCAAAATTCATCGAAAGTTATTTGTATTCATTTATGTATCTTTGCACTTAAATGAGCTTTATTCTCTTAGTAGCTTCGATACATCATTTACTATTGTAAATAATATGGACATGATTTTCTCTTTCTTTTGATGAAATTGAAATTTGGAACATGTATCTTGAATAGTGTTGATTATTCATTTTACTTACTTAAATCCTTCTGCAAATTGAAAACAGTTTTAGCTCTCTTTTCAGCCCTTATAAATCTGAATATGCTACATTATTCTTTGTTTAATCTTAGTTGAAATTCTTGTTCAATACTTCCCTTCATTCATATCACTTATTTGATCAGTACTGTAATTTATTTTTTTCATAGCTTTCAAGCATGTATTAGTGATGAAATTTACATGATGGAAAGACGTAAATGTCCATTTTACATGGTGAAGCCCTGTCAAAAATTTCTCAGATTCCTTTGACTATCTATGTTTCAGCTGTAATAAATCATTCCAGTTAACCTCAGCCTTTATGTTCTGATTCTTCTGCAATCTCATTTTTGTTTGTGATGTACTTGCAACTTTCCTGTGAATACCATATTTGCACCTTTTGAATGCATGTTTTTCTAAAACTGGAAATATAAGGAGTTAAAATAAAACCCCGAGCTCAAAAATTGACAACCATTTCCTTCTCTTTTTCAGGTACCATGGTGTAGTTTGCAGAAGACAACTGTGCAACAATTCAGAAAGAAAAGAACACCTCCTCGAGGCAATGATGGGTTTACTTTACCTCCTTACATTTTCAGCTTCATAAATATATGCATTATTTTTCCTTCAGTTATTTCTCACGGCTTGTGTGAGAAAAATATGTACATTATTCCTCATGAATAAAATGAAAATATTTTCATGTTATGAGATGTATGTTCTTCCTTTCTGTACTTTCTTTCATTTGTATGGATAATGAATGAACCTATACAACTCAAAACACTTAAATAATTCACTTAATCATAGAAATACATAAAAAATCAAGTGTACCTTATTGTCGCTTATTGAAAATGCAAACTGCTTGTAAAACTGTAAATTGTCCTTCAAAATTGCCACCTATCTGCAGCTTTAAGAACATCATGTCTGATACATGTTGCCCTTCCTTCCTTCCTCAGGGCCTTGCAATGGTTGTTTACAGCTGTTGCATAGTTCTGACGAGGGTTTCAAATGGAATGGCTACATCTATGAGGCATGGAGTTCTTTAACTGTACCCAAGTTATAGTTTTGATCCCAAATGACTTCCAACTTTCCAAAACCAAACAATTAAAATTATATCTTTCTCTGAGATGGCTTGTCCCAAACATAGCCAAACTCATAACTCAACCAATCTAAGAAACTTTAAAAGTTTCGAGTTGACCTTTTTAGCACGGGTGCAAAAAATGTCAACATTTCTAGCGATCCTGCGGGGAAAGCTTCCTGCTAGCTTGTAGACCAGTGCCTTGTTCTTGTCCATTGGGCATGGAGTCTAAAGCATGTAACCAAAATCTATGCCTTTTCTAAAGGTCCAACCCTTCCAAAATGAACTAAAACTGGGAAAGGATCTGGTAAACCAGATCACGTGCACAAATGCACTTATTGAATTGAAAAACATTGCAATGTGTAGGAACTGCACTTATTGAAAGGGAAATCCTAATCTACCCTACTCTAACCAGCAACAACTGAGGCTAAACAAAACCTGAAATAGGAAGTGAAAAGTAGCTCCCCTTTCTCCAAAACCAAGGCCATGAATTCAGCTCTAGAAACCAACAAAATGTCAAAGCTGAAAATAAGATATGTACCTTTATTTCACTCATCAGATCAGTCCAAGAACATGGGAAGCACCTCTATCTGATCTGTAATCTATTCTGACATGATTTAGGCTTTCTATTGAGAACAAGATAACTCACTTTTGTGCTCCAAGACAAGCATGAAATCTTGCAATACTATAGCTGGGTGAGAATCAACCAAATACCAAATAGGACAAGGCCTCTTCACAAGCAAATTGTTGATAGTTTTGATTTGATCTGAATCATGAATATCATTTTCAACAATGAGCTCTTTCTGAAGCTTTCCTGGAGGTTGTTTTGTGTCTTCCAACTGTTGTAACTCATCTTGAAACTATTTTGAGATTTTCTTCTGCTCTACAAGTTGTTGTTTAATAACTGTTATAAGTGATCTTTCAACACTTTATGTCAAATGATTCTGCATTTTTAGATCCTCCATGCAGTCTAAATACTGAAGATCATTCTCTTCTTCTTCATAGGAACTATCCAAATACATGGTACAATCAAAAAATTGAAGATCATCTTCTTCATTTTCATAGGTATTTATGTGAAGTTGTTGTTCTGTATCAGCCTTTTGGACATTCTGAAACTGATCTGAACATACTTCAGCTCCTTCAAATATGTTGTACCACAACTGATCTTTCATCTTGATCATTCTGGTTTGACATATAATCTGTAAGATCAAAAAATGTCTTGTTTTTCTGCACAAGATCTGATTTGAGAAGCATGTTGTTCTGAGACATTCTTCTCCCAAAATGGTTCTTCCAGGAGGGGATAATAAAGATCTGTATTTAATAGCATCTCTTCCTCTTTTTCAAGTACAAGAGGAACCTTATCAACCAGAGGTTCTTTGAATGTTGAAACTAAAAAATTAGTGAGTTCTATAGGTTGTTCTTCACCTTTTGCAGTTTTCCAAATCTGACAAGAAATCAACAACTTCAAGTTGTAAATTGAAACACAATTTCCTTGAATTTCAACCTCCTTTTTATTCAAAATTGATCTATCCTCTTCTGATATGGTTGTAAGTTGCATGAGTATGGTGTCCTCATGCACACTACACTTGAATATGCAGATTGTTGATCATCTTCTAACTATTCTTGATCTGCTGGAAAAATAGATTGTACCTTTTGCATGATTTCTTTTTCCAATTATGGAATAAAATCAAATTGAAACTTTGACACCCATCCATGCAAATTCTATAAAAATTCCAGCCTATTATTGTCTTCTGTTGGCTGCCCCTCTTGCTTGATCTTTTGATTCTCTCTTTCCTGGACTGGAAGTACGGTAAAGAAGGAGTGGGCTTAATTTCAGTTTCAACTGGAAAATTTTGGACAAGAGGTTGGGGTATAAGATCTGCATTTAGAACAACATCTGAACACCAACTTGGACACTTAATTTTGACTTCAGTATGTGATTGTGGGGTAGAAAAAGTAGGAATTGCAGCAACTTGATAATTTTAAAACTGAGGAATAGGCTGCATTGGCTGGCAAGGAGAATTTATAGGCATTGAATTTTGATAGGAAGGTAAGCATGAACATCCCATTGATAGGGTTCCTTATCCTGAGGCCCTATCATTCTTCACTTCTTTTGATTTCTCAATTTGTTCCTTGATAGCTAAATATTCCTGCTTTAAACTATTAAACTCAATTCTAAGATCTTCACCTTTCATACTCAACATAACCCTCTGCATAACTTTGACCTTGAACAACATAACCCTCATATTGATAATCATATTGATGGACAGGGTTTGGGTTATAAGGATATTCATTCTGATAGGGGTTATAAACTGGTCTGAAGGAGAAGGTGAATAAAAGGGCTACTGGTTTGGCTGATAATATTACTGAAAATGAGGGTTCATGGCTGTAGGACCTCATAAAATACTGAAACTATGAAAACAGATCTACTGCTCACAAAAAAAATTGATAACAACAAAATAACAGATCTGATTTCTTGAAAAATACCTGAAAACTACAGCTAAAAATTGGTGAAGTTGAAAAGTGTTGTACTGATCTGAAATCAGATTTACGGAGTCACCAGATGAGTTCTGCTTCAAATCTTGAATTATTTAGAATTCATCAATAGTAGTTTTTTCCAAAACTGCTATGCATGTTGTCTTATCTTCTTGAATGATGAAACACCTTTGAAAAGTGAAACTTTTAGCTATGTGAGTGTCCCACCGGGCATGCCAAAAACTGTTATCTCTCGAAAGTGCACCCTATAGAGAGATGGTTGCAGGTGTTCTAAGCTTACAAATTTTATCTCTCTCTTTCGTAGATACAATGGAAACACCTCAGGTCTGTGGGTATACCTATTTTGAGGTGAGTCTCTGGTATCAAGGCCGGTTCCTTATTGATGTATCCTAAACTGATTTTCTGGGGTTAAGGGTAAAAGATGACTGTAAAATGAATTAAAACTAAGGTGATACACCAAACTTGTATGAGGTCTTTGACTGAGTACATGCACAATTGATATGGAATGAATTCTTGATGCACAGGCCAACAGTTTTCTGAAGAATAATTAAGGGTAAACACTTTGATGTATTGAGGGATAAAATCACAACAATACTGCTAAGTTACACATACACATTAATATCATGCAGAAATTACTGAATTTGCAATAGGGTAAGATGATTAATCAGGGAATTCAAATTCACAAGATTAATGGAAACATACACAAGACTATAAATAATTGGAAAGGCAGAAAATACTTCACATTCAAAGGGAAAAACTGGAAGAAAATTGCTTCAGCACTCCTGTATCTGAAAATTCCTCCCTATTTTGCTTTGTGCTTTGCCAAGGCACACAATATATAGAAAAATTAATTTCCCACCCTTCCTAAAAATAGACTAAGGTTGTACTCGCCCATGCATCCTATTTTTATCCTTTATTTAATAATAAATAAAGGAATAAAATAAAACAAACTAGTACAAAGAGGCATTAATAGCCTTTGATTACATCTCAGTCAACTTGCAGTTGATTGTTCTATTTTTAATAGAAAATCAAGGGTGAATAATTTGCTAATAATAAACTCTTGCTTGCTAGGAAAGTCTCCTTGCTTATGCATGTAAATTTGTCTTCTTGTCTTTTCTATGTCCTTTTGTGAAGGCATGCAAAAATAAACTCCCTGTGAGTGAACAAAATAATTACAATACTTGCAATATTTGCAAAATAATTCATCCACTATGGGGACCACTTGTCCATGTGCACATGCTCAACTTTTCTCTCTGCAGTCTTTGGGGCCACCCTTGCACTTCACCATTAGTCCTCATTGGTTTGGCCACTCTTATGGACTTATAAAATTACCATGGTTTTGAAATAATACAAGGGCACTTTGAAAAAAGGTTGAAAAAACCTTTTATTTAATCATTGCATACATGATTTGGTGAATTTTGGTATATTGGAAACTAGGACTATAGTTGAGACCTTTATAAGTCAATATGCAATGATTTTTTTTAAATAAAAAGGGGTTGGACCCCTCGTGATCATGACTCAACCCTCAATCATGGTGTCGGTGGCATCGTTTAATCAGGTTGAGTTAGATCCTTTGATGCAGACCGTCGATCTTCATCCTTGATGAACCTGCACTATTGATTTCTGACCCTCGGTTAGGGCTTTAAACCCATAATTAATGTGGTCAGTGGAAACTTAACCATAGTGATTACGTTGATTTTAGAGATCGATTCTTGAGCATTGATCTGTGTACTTGTCAGTTTTTGATCATTTGATCACTAACTCTGGGTGATCTAGGTTAAGCCATGGCTGAGGTGTGTGAGTTAAAACAATCTAAACCCAATTCATTTTTCATTTCGCCTCTAATTTACGAGCGAAGCCTTGGCAAAATTTTCTTTGATGCCATTATCGGATTCTTGAAGCTCGAATCTTGAAGTTTGTCTAATTGTACATTTACCGAGCTCTGTGATTTGGCTTCCATGGTTTCTTTCGATATTTGCGAGGTTTTCTTTGTTCTCAAGATCTCTGTGTTGTTTCTTGGTCATTCACAAGCTTTCCCTTTGAAGTGGGCACCATTGTTAATCACTTTGAGCTCTGTAAATTGTGAAGAAGAAGTTCTGAGAATCAGTCTCATGAGGTTCTCATGTATGTAATCACTTAACTTCTGCTTCTCCTTCATTAAGGATTTGGGTTTGAGGTGTTTGTCATTTTTACTCTTTTGAGTAGCTAAGAACCTTGATATTCATATTCCTGGATCTTGTGGAGATACTAGGTTTGCATTGTTATTTCTTAATTTATGTGATCTACAGTCACTGATACTTCTTCTATTCTCACCACTTCTTTTAGCATTTCTTGTATAAGTGACATGGTTATTTGAGTTTCAGTTTCATCCTTTCTCTGATAGTTTACTTTTCACTATGGATGTCATTCTTGTGCCATCAATCTCAATATTTTCTATAATATTTTCTCTTTATTCTTTTCCCCAGGATTATCTCGATTTCTTTAATTTTGAAAATCTATGAAACACCATTAAAATAAAACCCCATTCTCTGTTCTTAATGCTCTGAAATGTCCAGAGTACTTCTATTGATTCTACCACATTGGAGTATGTTAGTAAGCAAGAAATAAACATTGATATTTGATGTTGTGAATTTCTACTGGTGCATTGATAGACCTTATTGTTCTGAGCTTTAAACTATATGGTCTGTATTAGTATATGCTTATCCTCTTTTGCATTTGTAGATTCTCCATTATTCTCTGGTGGATATTGGAGCCTTTGAAGGGTCGATTTATGAGCTATCGTTCAGGTTACCTGAGCTATTTTTCTTTGTATTTTCAAACTTTGTATTCTATTGTGGGCCACTACAAGTTTACTTTCCTCTTGCTACAAGTTGATTGTATTTGTATAATTTGACTATATATATTGAATTTGTTGGTAATTTAACTGTTTCTTGAGTAGGTTTAGGCTCTTTTGTCTACTATTGTCCTTGTTGTATTTCTTAGCTTCTAAGTAGTGTCTATTCTGCAATGGTAAATAGATGCATATGTACTTGTTGTAGCATCTGTTATGTACCTCTAAAACCTCGTGTTATGACTGTGATATTTGAAAGTAGTTGTGGAACTTTTTATTGTCCCATATACTCCTTATTATTTTAGCTTGATATGGACTTTCTGATAATGCATCACTAGTACTTTGAACTTTATGAGGCTTCTCACCAAGCTTGGACTTCTAATCATGCACTTGGTACATGATGGCATGATACAATTGTGATTTACATTACCTTTTTCACTTGCTATGATTTGGTGTTTATTGTCAATTACCATAGTTGTACTTACAATCGTTTCTCTTTTCCCTTCTTTACTTTTGATATTGTATGATGCTGATATCATTCTTGATTTTGAGACTTAAAACACTCAATCTTTAAATTAATCTTGTGATGAACTGAGTGAAATCCTTAATAATGTCCTGTAGAGTGTTGATCATTACATTTGAGCTCAAAAGATTATGCATGAATAACGGAATACTATGTTGTAGCAAATCGCATGACTGTAATGACTCTTATAAATCTTTACTATGATGCTTCCTAAATGTTTGTTTAGATCTCAGTTCATAATTCCACATGATTGTGGGTTTCTTTTTTTAAACCTTTCACTAATTTCAAATCATGTCAACTACAGGTTGTATATGGAATTAGATTGGATAGCTTTTGCACCTATGTACATTAGTGATGAATATTGTACCTTTCCTTGAATGTTGTAAAATGTCCATTCTTTTATGGCGAAGCCCTGTAACAAATGATGTGACAGATTTCAATATCTATTCTCTTCTCAGCTGTATGATATTCTATCTCATTGTCACTTAGCCTCAGCGTATATATTCTTAAAATTTGTACGAGATTTACTTGTAACCAATTCCTATGAATACCATTTTTTCACCTTTCAAATGCATGTTTTTCTGAAACTAGAAATATAAGGAGTTAAAATAAAACTCCGAGCTCAATAATTGAGGACCATTTCCTTCTCTTTTTTAGGTATCATGATGCAGTTTGCAGAGGAAAACTGGAAAAACAATTCAGAAAGAAAAGAACAATCTCCTTAAGGAAATGATAGGTTTTCGTTTACCTCCTTACATTTTCAGCTTCATAAGTATATGCATTCTTTTTCCTTCAGTTATTTATCACTGGCTTGTCGTGAGAAGGACTATGCACAATTATTCCTCATGAATAAAATGAAATTATTGTCATATAATGAGATGTATATTCATTCCATTCTATAATTTCTCTTCATCTGTATGGATAATAAATGAACTTATACAACTCAAAACACTTAAATAATTCATTTAATCATAGAAATAAATTAAAAAATCAAATGTACAATATTGTGCGCTCATTGAAAATGCAAATGGAATTGTAAAATTCCGCACACTGTCCTTCAAACCTGCAACCTATCTAACAACTTTAAAACATCATGTCTGATACATGCTGACCCTTCCTTCCTTCTTCATGGCATTGCATTAGTCGTTTGCAGATGTTGCATAGTTCTAACAAGGGTTTCAAATGGAATGGTTGCATCTATGAGGCATGTCGTTCTTTTACTGTACCCAAGTTGTAATTTTTATCCCAAATGACTTCCAACTTTCCAAAACCAAACAATTAAAATTGCATCTTTCTCCGAGATGGTTGTCCTAAACATAGCCAAACTCGTAACTCAACCAATCTGAGAAGATTTAAAAGTTTCAAGTTGACCTTTTTAGCATGGGGTAAAAAAAATGTCAACAGGATACTTTCACATTTTTACAATTTTTGTGCAAAAGGCACAATTTCAATTTTGGACCCGCAAGGCTTTTAGGCGCAATTTCAATTTTGGGCCTGTGGGGCTGTAGAGGTTTTTTGGAATTTTGTGATTTTTCGGAAATGGCACAGTTTTCCATTGCGGGCCCGTGGATCCTTTTTGCAAAACTTGTTTTTTCACCATTTTTGTATAGATTCGATGCAGAATTTCAAATGGCCCTTTCTTTCAACTAGAAGATTAGATTTGGGCAAGAAAGGACTTTTTGGAAAGATGTCAACGTCTGCTACACACCAAAATACATGGATAACCGAATGGATATATGATTTGAGTGAGGATATGGAAAATGTCTTTCACGTCATTAATATGAGATGTGATTGCTTTACCAGATTATGTTTTATTCGATCTGCCTTTCTTCCTTCTCTAACACACCAAACAGACATGAAGAACCAACTGGATTTGATGGGTGAGGATCTAGAAAATGTCTTTCACGCCATTAATATGAGATTCAATTACTTTAAGAACTACACTGGATTCGATCTGCCATTATTCCTTCTCCAACACACTAAACAGACATGGAGAACCAAACTTGATAGATTATAGGTGGATTTGCAGGGGCATTGATGGATGGCGGTTGAGCTTCCAAATCAGATTTGCCTTCTTTCCCTTTTCTCCTCTCTTCACTTCATCTCTAAATGTAATAGCTTGGCTCTTTGTAAACCGTTGGACATTTTGGCTTTACCCCTCCCTTCTTCTATGGTCTATAGATGAATTTGTGGAGTTCAAAACCCCCTTTAAAACTGTAATGCAAAGGTTTTCCTCTTGGCTATTGTAATGTTCTTCATCAATCTGTGGAGCAATAAAAATAATTCTATGGATGATTTCAAGCCTCTCTTGTGTTCATTTCCTTCATCTGATCTTTCATTGCAAGATTGGTTATCTGTGCATGGTGGTTGTATTACATTTTGATGGTCTATGTTTGGTAGCAAAGCCGGTGTTCAGCATTCCTTTGGTGCATCACCTCTATTAGTTTAGGTTTAATTTCTTGCATCTTCTTAACCCTATCTCCTTGGCAAGTTAGAATAGATTTTAGAATAGATCCTCTACAAGTTTAATGTGTGAACTTGAACAGAGGAATAGGAACTGACCTTCATCCGAAGAGCTTTCCTGATTGCAAAGTCCCACACTTTGGGAAAATCTCCATGTTATGCTATCACACTGAGACTCTCAACCCATCGAGTTGCAAAAATTCAGGGGTGCTGTGATTTTGCACTAACAATAACCTGACTTAAGATCTATTTTAGAGAAAACTGTGGCCCCCTTCATTTGATAAAATAAATCATCAATGCACGAAAGGGGGTAACGATACTTGATCATTACTTTGTTCAGCTGGCGGTAATCAATATACAACCGCAAAGATTCTTCCTTCTTCTTTACAAAAATCACCAGTGCACCCCCAAGGGGATACACTAGGATGGATTAGGCCTTTCTCTAGAAGGCCCTCAAGCTACAACTTAAAATCACAGAGCTCAGGGGTAGTCATTTGATAAGGTGCTCGTGAGATAGGCTTTGCAACTAGAACCAAATCTATGTGAAAATATATCTCACGTGAGGGTGGTAGCCCAGGTAGCTCCCCTAGAAATACATCAGGAAAATCTCTCAAGATGTGATTGTCATCGAGGGATGGTTTACTAGAATCATCCTCAGATCTATCACTAACTATAAAAACATACATCTGGAAACCCCATCACACACACCACTTAAGATGTATAGCTGAGATGGTGCGAATGGAAATAGGCCTCCTAACTCCTACTACCACTGACTCAACTCCTAGATCATCTGTACATGAAATAGTCTTATGGTAAAAATCCACTCTGGCTCTGTGTGTAGACAACTTGTCCATGCCCAAGATGACTCCATATGAACCCAATGGAAGGATTCAATGATCCAAGGTAGTGATGAAGGGACTCAAATCCACTACACACTCCTTAAGGAAGGAGTTTATAGAAATTTTAGCTCGAAAATCCATTTCAACGTCCCAACTAAGACCCTTCCTAGCTACCACTAGCCTACAACACTCTACTAAAGATGGTGTAATAAAAGAATCAGATGAACCAAAATCAAATAAAATGGAGGTAGGAATACCACTAATGCTACATGTAGTCTCTATCACAGTACTCTGGTGCTCATCCTAGAGGTTCTTAACCAGTGTGTAGATCCAATGGCTAAATCCTCTACCACCAACCATAGGCTCTGAAATCTGCATCTAATCCTTGTTACTAGGGTTCTGCGAGAACTCTCTCCAATGATATCCAATAATGCCACAACCATTACAACTTCCTGGTCCTCTCCAGTGAGATGCAGCTCCAGCCGATGCTCTAGAGGTCTATGCTGTGGACCTTGACGATCCAAATATGGACTGCTAAGGCCTCTACTGACGAGCTCCTACTGACTGATATGTTGGTACAACCCTGTGTCCTAATGGAACCCCTAGGAGGAGGCCCCATACTTTTCCCCTTCTATGCATCGAATCTCTGGAGGTCTATAAGGTGGAGGGTCAGTTGTTGCTGCTTCTACTGAGGTGGCTACTATGGTCGTCGAAATGAAGACTTAATTGAACCCTGTCCACCATGAGGAGGAGTAGCCAACCCCCTGAGCCTGATATCTTGCATTTGTTGGATACAGCTCCAAACCATGTCCCTATCCTGGTGTGTCTTTCCCTCGTGTCTCCTCTACAATATAGGCCTTCTCCACAACATTTTCCAAGATCTATCAGCGGTGAATGCGTACCACACAACTTACAAATCTAAATTTAGGCCCCTGATGAACTTGTGGATGTGGATCTTCTTGTCCTACATATAGTCGATATACTGGAGTAGATCAAGAAAACCACTGAGGCTCTCACTAACTTAGGTACATATCCTAGCACGTGGGTTCATATTGAGGTAATTAAAATTACCAATATTCAATTGCAATATACCGGTAGAAATGAGGGGGTGAAAGGGTTTAAACCATTCAAATTTTGAGCTCCCAGGTATTGGTGGTAGGTTAGAATGGGCCAAAGGAAATGGAGGTTTAATTTTCCTAAGACCTCCACCATTTGAACCTAGTCCATCCCTCAAATATGGATCACAACATGAGTGTTTCATATTTGCTAATACTTTTTGAATAAAGAAATATCTTAAAGCATTGTTCAAGCTCACCAAATAATAAGATGGTAGAAAACTAGGATTGAGTATCTCTCAAAATAGTGAGATATCGTAGCTTCACCATCTCCATTATATGGTCTGTTGCTAAATCGACTGGTAACCCCTAACCTCTATAAGCATGATTCCCTCTAGGTCTAGGGCTTAAAGACTATCCCGAGAGGAAATGCTATTAAAAGAAATTGAGTCCTATGATATATTCTTATGTTTACTATATTAGGGTAGAAATCCACGTAGGTGTAAATTTGTAATTGAAAAATGGGTAAGTAAGTCGAGGAGATGCACGAGCCTCAATAGGATGTATCCCTATCATGTCTAATAATATCCTCCTAAGGACCCTCAATGTAATAGTGGCATTAGACGTCTAAAGCATCTATAAAATCTGGGTATTCTTTAATGGCCTAACACACATGCTCTACCAGGTGGCAAGTTTAGGTCTATGTGAAAGGACCCCTCAGAAACTAAATCTCATACTCAGCTATAGTCATAAAAGCCTGATGAAGGTCATGAAACTCATCTATCCTCCTGCACAGACCAAAGAAGAGTTAAGTTCATTATTCTAGGTTTTATTCTAGTTTTCTGTTTACTAAAATATTCTAATTTTCAAACAAAGTTGTTTTCTAGGTAAAAAGTGTCTAGGTCAATATTGTACAGGTTCTGTTCGTGTCTCCACCAGACACCATCTCCATCCTTCAGAAGATGGATCCAAGTTTTGAACACAATATTTTGTGTTGCTAAGTATAAGGGTAGTGATAGAAGCATCCAATCAAGATCACAAAACCTAGGCCTATACCTGAAACCCACATATATCTCAAGAATGGTGAGATGGTCGTAGGTTTAAAGCATGCTCCCTGATATGGTCTACTGCTGACAACTGACGACCCCAATAGGTCTATCTGTATGCAACTCCCTCTACTTACGGCTCTGAGATCTTTCCCTATGTCCTAAAATCCTGTAAACCCACATTCCCTCTCTATGGTCACTCTTCCCTAGCCGAATCCACGCATAAGTTCTCTACCTTATTCTCCTTGCTTTGTGGAGGAGATGAATGAGCCTCCACCGATGGCTCCATATTATGTATAACAAGTATCCTCCTAAGGACTTTCTGTGTATAGTGGCATTAATGTCTTGAAGCGTCTATAAAATCTGAGGTAGAATGGTCGCTACCCACCCGCATGGGATCTCAAGGTAAAAGGGGCTAATATAATTAAATATAGGTTATTTAATGTCAAAAGGTTCAAAAACTAGAACAATGGTCCCATTTAATATTGGTTTAGGATAATGAACACTTCCTTACCCCATAAACGTAACCCCTTGCATAGACCAAGGTGAGAGCTAGTTCATCATTCTAGGTTTCATTTCAGATTTCTAGGTAATTTCGATATTATACAATTATCAGATACCTATGGTTTTCTAGGTCTATATAAAACAATTAATATCATTTTGCACTTGGTTAAAATTTAATGTCTTGGTTTTTCTAGGTGTGACCAACGGTCCAAGATTTGAACCCACGGCTCTGATACCAAGTGTAAATCCCATAAAAAACATTCTTAGGAATACGTTAAAACCCTCAACACTTAAATTTGAAAGATTGCGACTAATTTTTTTATTTATTGTTTTTTTTGGAAGTTGAAAGAAGTTATAAGAGGCCATGTCAAACCTTGGAAGTGTGCATTAAATTTATTTTCACTAATAATCTTTAATTTCCAAGGAATGAACCTCTCCTATAAGTTAAATTACTAAATATTCTTAATTTATATCTTAAGGTCAATTTATTAGCATTCAACTAGGAATGGTGCCATTATTTAATTTACTTGGTTTAATGCCCCATTTTATTCCTCCATAACTAACATTCACACCCTAAAACTTTACCTGATATTTAGTTACTATAGTTCCATTATTTACATATCTTAAGTGTCTATTTCATTATTTTTCTAAAACATGCTAGGAACTATATTAGAGACTTTGCATACTAAGGTAATTAAATGTCCCGATTCACCCATCTACACATACCTTTAATTTTGATTTAAAAAATCTATAAAATGTATTCCTACAAAAAAAAAGTAGGGTTAATTCTCAACCCTTGGATCAATTCAATTGTGGCCACTAGATCGTTCCAAGTTAACCCTAGATATCCTTATGGCATTTTTATTTAATCTCTTTCTTTACCCAAGTCTCCTCATTTGGTCACTTTTTAGTAATGTGTTTCTTAATTTGCAGGTTTGAAGAGAAGGAAGCCATGGGAGCAAGGTAGGGAAGAACCCACGGAGGAGTCTACAAAGAAATCACCAGCTTGGATTAGTTTATATTGTAGGTTTATTGTTTTAATGTCTTTCATTCAAGGATTGAATGGATCTCACTTTTAAAATATGGTTTCACATATTACAACACTATTTGTATTTGGAGTTCTCCATTTGGGGATAAACCACTACCAAATAACTATTAATATATATAAGTTTTAGCACTTCTAGTTGCCCATTTGAAGATTTATGTGCTTTAAACAATGAATATTAATCCATTATTCATATTCGTAAGATGTTTCCTATAAATAATATTTTCATTCTTGATAATTTTTTTAGACCAATTTTAACTATTACATAGGCGCAGATAATACGTTTTCCACAGAAAGTGAGCAGAACCGCTAGCCCAAAGTAGGCCAATAATCCTGGTACTTAGCCGTCTCCACCTAGGTGATGATTCATGAACCACCACCTTGCCGGAGCGATGGTTCTGAGTCTGCCACCTTACCTTAGCGAGTGGTTATGAGACTGCCGCTCTACATAGGGCTGCGGTCCTATTCCTTAGATTTGCAATAGAACCTTAAAAATTTGAGATTTCCCAAAAGACTAAAATTCAAATTAGGTTTCTTTATTAATTCATTTAGAACTTAATTTTATATGCCTAGAGTTTCCAGTTGTAGGAGATTAGTTCCATTTACTCATTCTATAAGTTAAAAGATCTACTAACATTTTAAAGCATTATCTACTCTTTCCATTTCAACAATAACTACAATATCATTCTCATTTTGTTCAACATATTTTCCTTAAAGTCCAATAGTAAAAAGGATCTAAACCTACTTCTAATATTGTTATTTTTCCTTAGTACAAAATGTATACATTGCAATATAACAATATACTTCAAATTTGTTTCCTCTTTCAATTTTCACTACAACTTCATATGTTCAAAATATCTATAACCAACTTTGCTCTACATTCAAGTTTACTATGCATACATTTTTTAACATCTTAAAACTTCTATATTTCTTCTTTCTCATTTAGAATAATACAATTTTACAATGAAAGTAAAGTTTCTTTTCCCATTGAAGATAGCTCTGATTTATTTTTAAAATGAGAACTTATTTTCTCATAATACAAACTAAAACTAAGCTTTACATGCACATCTTTCCATCTTGATTATTTTCTTTCCATACTACAATATAAAGACAAGGTAAATTATACAACTCTTCAAATAACAATTCTTCAACTTCAAATATTACAACTTACAAAGGTACATCTCCTTTAAACAAAATACAATATTACAAGTTTTCCACCTTGAGTGGGAATAACAATAAGGTTTTATCACAAGGAAGGATTTCTTAAGGACACCAAAAATTCTCCATGTTTCACATCACCAACAAGAGAGACTCCACCATGCTTCATTTGATCACAACAAAAACGGGGGAGAGATGCAACACTCTCCACCCAACCAAGAATTCCAATGAGGAGGAGAAGCCGTCCTCCTCATTGGCCCCGAGCCCCAACCACATTGTAATGAAAAATGGATTCAACTCATGGCAACAAAACAAGCTTCCACATCACAATACAATATTTTACAACCATACCAAAACACAAACAACTACAACTACAATCACAAGAAAAGAAAAAAATACAGAAGGCTTCAAATTGCAAAAGCCAAAGGAGAAATATCTATGGGGAGGTCACTTATTCCTCCCAATGGGAAATGGGTTCCCACCTTAATAACCTCCAATAAACATCTCAAATCCCCTACACACTCTTATACCTCCCTCAAGAACCTCTTATGCCTCCCACATTCTCTTATTCCTCCCTACAATCTCTTATGGCTCCCTAAAAAAATAACCAAGTAAGAAATGCAAGAAATTTCTTGTCAAAGGTGGGGCACCCAACCCAACTCCCTCCAAAACATTAAATAAACTCTTATGCCTCCCCACATAAAGATCCCCATAGTCCCCTCCTACACCACACTCAAAAAATCTACCCAAGCACCCAACAAAGCATACCAAAACACTCAAAACACACACACATATATGCACAAAATAAAAGGAAAGCATATTTTACAAGAGTATAGATCCTACCTTTCCATGGTAGAGTTTGATCCAAGAGTCCACACACCAATCTTTTTCAAGCCCAAACAATCACCAATTAGCTCCAAAAAATCCACAAGCACTCCAAAATTCTCTAACTCCCAAAATGCAAGAGCAAAAATAATGAAGTAATCCCCAAACAAGAAAAAGAACTTAAATAAATAGAAAAGGGAGAGAGGAGGGTGAGGTGGATCCATGTAGGATGCCACATCACTCATCCTCAACTCCACCTCACAAGTAAAACCTCAACCCTAATGCACCATAAATTGGTGGGTGAGAGGAATGACAACTTACTTACACACACAATCCAAGCCCACATGCCCTAAGGAAAAAATTTAATTACATGAAAGAAATTGAAATAAATTTTTACTTTTTGTCTTCCCAAAACACATAATGGGGTCTATTTTTTACCCCCCCCCCAACCCATAGGTAGGGTTGGTATAGCAATTTAAGAGGTGTGGGACAAGTTTGACTTGTCCCACAAGCCTCCAAAATTGAGCCCCTAAGGCCAAATTAGAATTTTTATGAAGGGGTAGAGTGTACAACACTCAAGATCACAAGAACTCAACTTACAACACATAAATCCAAGAGCCATCTAATCTAATAAATGAATTCCTTTAGACCCATTCAAAATTAATTTAGCTAAAAAGGTTAATTTACTAATCTAGACACAAATCAAGTAATTAATTAAAGGATAATACATCACTAAAAATCACATACTAAAATCAAATAAAGGAAACTAATAAAAGAGATAACACATAACCCCTTGGTCACAATTGGAGGTGATTCCCTACCATGGGAACCCCATAACAACAATTAAAACACACACATAACAAAATACATGTTTCCATGGTGACCCTTGTTGAATTCATCTAGAATTCCAATGTGGTTGGTCTCCAATCCCCCCGTTGTTTGTTGTGACATGTTTACCTGAAAACACATAACACCTCCTTTGGCCTCATGGCCACATCAAAAACATCTAGGATAAAATATACAATATAAATCCACAATCATCTATATATGAATCAAAACAACATCTAGGAAAGTAACGATATGATTTACAATTTCTAACAACATCTCAATTCCACATTTCATCAGTATTAATATGATCAGAAGATTAGTTCAATTTTTAATGTCTACTCAAAATGACGAAAGTATCGCATGTCATAAATATATATAACCATGTCAACAACATATCATCATCAATATAAAATGTCTCTAATAATCCACACACATAATCCTATGAATAGAAATTAACAATAGTCTGAGCATCTCTATCATCTAACATCAGGCTAACTCAAAATAATATAATATTATCCATAATCATAGTTGATAGTATTAGAATCAATAGTAAAAACTACTGAAGGGAAGTGGGCACTACATCCCCCTCCGCTTAGACTCAAATTCCTCCTGGAAGTCACTGGAATAGGTGGTGGAAACTATTATTGTAGGTAAACCTCACCAATTACAAATACTCCTCCCATCTCAATTGATGATATATAATGTACATCCTAAGAATTTCCTCTAAAATCTGATACACCTGCTCAGGTTGTCCATTTGTCTCAGGGTGATATCTTGTACTTAAATTTATCTTTGTCCTGAGAGCATACTACATCTTAGTCTAGAAGTGAGACGTGTACAAAGGGTCACGGTCACAAATGATCTTCTTCTATTGTCATTTCCATGTTTTAGTGCAATGTTTATGTTGTGGTTGTGCCACATTTTAGTGGATGGAGTTTTCTTTATCTCAGTTGTGATGTTGTTGTCTTTGTGCTGAAATTGTGTTGTCTTTATGTTGACTTCACGTTGATTTCGTATTGTCTATTGATTGGTTTTCTCTCCAGTATTGATTTTGTGTTTTGGTTTTCATTGTTTATCTAGTCTATAGAATTTTTATATCTGGGTAGGAACCCTTCCAAAAACCTTTACCCTTAATTAAAAAATGTTTTTGGTATAAAGAATATTTCATTTTTCCTTTACAATTTGTGTGTGCCTTCCAATGGTACAGCTGTCTCAAGGTGGCGTGCATCTTCTTCACCCTGGCATGAGCTGAATAAGGTGCACGGTGAGCCTCTATCAAAATATCCTATCTCAAACCTCCATCTCTACTAACATATATCTGACCCCTATGTCTGAGAAGACCATCTTCCTCTAATAAAAATCCATTAAATATCCCTTCAAGGGGCCTCTAAGACTCAATCTCTAATCTCGTTGCAAGGTAGAAGATGTCGTAATGAACCTGCTGCAAAATCTTGCTCTGTAAATCTGTACCCACTGAAGTAAACATAACGACATACCTCCACCTACTCAGGGCATCTGCAACCATGTTCTCCTTCCCCTTCACATGCTCTATCTCCATGTCGTACTCACAAAGCAACTTCATCCAACAACACTTACGAGCATTGAGATTGGGCTACGTGAAGAGGTGGTGAAGACTTAAGTGATCAATCCTGAGTGTAAATCTCTAGCCAAGAAGGAAATGTCTCGACCGAACCAAGGTATGAACAACTGTTGTAAGCTCAAGGTCATGAGTCAAATAATTGAGCTCATAATCCTTGAGTTTGTGAGACTCAAAATCAACCACTCAGCCCTCCTGCATCAACACACCTGTTAGTCCTGCCAATGAAGCATATGTGTAAATGAAGAACTCACCATGAGGGTCTGGTACTGCAAGAATATGTGATGTCTTGAGGCATTCCTTCAGTTTCCTGAAGACCATCTCACACCTATCTGACCATAAGAACTTCTTCCATTACCGCTGAAGAGAAGTGATGGGGTACGCAACCAAAGAAAATTCCTGAACAAATCTCTTGTAGTATCCTACCAAACCCATGAAACTGCACACTTCGGTCACACTAGTGGGTGTTGGCCCAAATCTTGGAAGGATCGACTACGATACCTTCCCCAAAAATGATGTGGCACAAATACTACACCTCTATCTAAAAGAGTGCACACTTCTCCAAGTTCCCGTAAAGTTGTTGCTCACGAAGACACTGAAGAACCTCGCAAAGGTGCTCCTCGTGCTCCTCACACGTATGTGAGTATATAAAAATTTTGTCAAGAAAAATCAGCATGAAGCAATCCAAAAATGTCAGGAATACCCCATTCATCAAGTTCATGAACACTGCGAGGGCATTCGTCATACCAAAAGGCACTACTGTGAACTCATAGTGGTCATATCTCATATGGAAGGCTTCCCTATGAATATTTGCATGCGTGATCCTCAGATGATGATATCCAGACTTAAGATATATTTTGGAATATATTGTGCCCCCCTTCATCTGATCAAGTAAATTATCGATGTGTAGAAGGGGGTAACATTTCTTGATCATTACTTTGTTCAGCTGACGATAATCAATATACAAACACAGATATTTGTCCTTCTTCTTTACAAAAATCACTGGTGCACCCTAAGGGGATACACTAGGATGGATTAGGAATTTCTCCAGAAGGCCCTAAAGCTATAACTTGAGCTCATAGAGCTCAAGGGTAGTCATCGTATAAGGTGCTCATGAGATAGGCTCTGCTCTTAGAACTAAATCTGTGTTAAAATGCATCTCATATGGGGAAGGTAACCCCGGTAGCTCCCCTTCAAAGACATCAGAAAAATCTCTCAAGATGTGATGGTCATCAAGATATGACCCACTAGACTCATCCTCAGATTTATCACTAACCGTGACAACATACAACTAGCAACCTTGTCGTACACACAGCTTAAGCTACATAGTGGAAATAGTGCGGATAGAATTGAACCTCCTAACTCCTTCTATTGTTGAATCCAGCCCCCAAATCATCTATACATGATATAATATTATGGTAACAATCCACTCTGGCTCTGTGTGTAGATAACTAGTCCATGCCCAAGATGACTCCATACGATCCCAACGGAAGGATACGAAGATCATAGGTAGTGGTAAAGGGTCCTAAATCCACTACACACTCCTTAACTGAGGAGCCTACATATATTTTGGCTCCAAAAGACATTTTGAGGTCCCAACTACGGCCATGTCTACCTACCACCAGCCTACAATGCTCTACTAAAGATGGTGCAATAAACGAATCAAACAAACCAGAATCAAATAGAATGGAGGTAGGAATACCACCAATGTTACTTGTAGTCTCTATCATAGTGCTCTAGTGCTCAGCTTGGTAGTTCTCAACTGCCACATAGATCTGATGGCTACGTCCCATGTCACTGACTGTAGGTTCTGAAATTAGGTCCTTTCCCTTGCTACTAGGGTTTAATGGGTACTCTCTCCAATGATGTCCAACAACACATCCATAACAACTTCCTGGTCCTCTCCAATGAGATGTGGCTCGAGTCGGTACTCTAGAGGTCTATGTCGTGGATCCTGATGATCCGACTATGGACTCTTGAGGTCACTTCTGACGAGATCCTGCTGACTACGTTCTCGGTGCACCCTATTTCCTAATGGGACCCCTAGGGGGAGGCCCTATACTCCATACCCTCTAAGCATTGAATCTCTATGGAGGTCTGAATGGTGGACAAGCATGTTGTAGCTACTGCTGAGGTGGTAGTTTTGGTTGTCTTAATGAAGATTGTGTAGAAGTATGTCCACCATGAGGAGGAGGAGATCACCCCCTCGACCTGTTATCCTACATCTATTGTATTCGGCTCTGCACTATATCCCCGCCCTACTGAGTCTTTCCCCGAGTCTCCTCTATAATATAGGCTTTCTTAATGGCCTCTGCTAAGGTATGCGGTCAATGAATGCACACCGCACCTCCCAAATCCCAGTTCAGGACCCTGATGAACCTGTGAATCCTGACCTACTCGTCTTTTATATAGTTAACATACTGAAGTAAATCTAGAAATTGAATCTCGTACTGAGCTAATTTCATGGATGCCTGACGTAGGTTATGGAACTCATCTATATTCTGTTGAATAAACTTTTTAGATAAGTATATGATCCTGAACCACTCCTCAAAGAGCTCCCAGGTAATTGTCTTTGAGTCTACGTGGAGCTTCTGCTCCTCAGTTCTCCACCAGACACTTGATCCATCCCTTAGAAGGTGGATTGCAACACTAGCTTTCATGTTGCTGGTGCATGGGGAAATATTGAAGCATCCTCTCAAGCTCACTAACCAAGACTCTTCCTAAAAACTACTTGTATATTAAGAAGAATGAGAAGGGCATAACTTCATGATCTCCATGATATGATCTACAATTGATGACTGTTGACCCCTACATCTCTCTGCATGCTCCTCCCTTGGTTTAGGGCTCCGAGATCTGTCTCTATGTCCTGAAATCTTGTCTCCATGTCCCCTGTGTGTTGAATCTTCTTTAGCTAACTCCCCACAGGAGTTCTCTGCCATATGCTCATTGTTATGTTTAGGAGAACCATGAGCCTCAACTGATAGCTCTCTATCCTGTCTTACAGGTCATCCTCCTAAAGATCCTCTGCGTATATCGACATTAACGTCTTGAAGCGTCTGTAATATCTGAAGTAAAATGGCCACTACAACCTGATCTGGAGGTGGTAAGTCTAGATCTACATGCAAGAATCTCTCATCTAGTCTACACCTCCTGCACAGACCAAGGTGAGAGTTAGTTCATCATTCTAGGTTTTATTTCATTTTTTTAAGTTTTCTATATTATACAAATATGATATAATGTTGTTTTCTAGGTTTAAAATTGTGCTAGGTTAAATGTTCATGTCTCGTATATTCAAGTGTGCCCAAAGGTCCAAGCTTTGAACCCATGGCTCTGATACCAAGTGTAACACCCACAAATTTTCCCACATGAAACCCAAGAACAAAGCTAGTCAAACTAGAAAAATTATGGAATAATTTTTTTTGCTAAACACACTCGCAAAACAAGGTTAACATTTACAGTCACACTTTTTCGTTTTAAAATTTCATTAAATTAATATTATTAATTTCCCCTTAGATCCCCTTTTAATTAAAATAATAAAATCTCTCAATACTATCTAATAAATTAATTATTCTAACACAAGACTTAGACTCCCTTAACATTGGTTTTAATACACTTACATTTAACCTTAATTAGAGATGCTCAAAATAATCCCAAGGTTATTGTGGTCTATTTAATTAAATAAAAAAATTCTATTATACCCACAAGGGTCAAAGTTGGCATTAATTTAAAAGCTTTCTAATAAGACATTTCAGTTAGAAAAGTAATAACACCCAACCCTTACACTTACTTAAGTGGCCCCACTTAAATCCTACTCATAAAATTTAAATTTGAGTTTCTCTCACCCACTTCCCACCTACTTTTTGTTGGGATGAATCTTATCCATTGGATGGATTCATTTGGGGCCCTTAGATTAGGGAAACTATCTAACCCTAAGTTTGCTTATGAAAAGCTTTTTCCTCTTTTGTTTGATTTATTGTTTCTTTTGTTTTGTTTTGTTTTGTAGATTGGTGGAGGAGGAGGAGGAAGCCATGGGAGCAAGCCCAAGCTCATGAATGAGAAAAAGTGTCCTTTTATTAAGGATTCCTTTCATACCCTCATCTAGGGTTTACACTAATGTATTTATGTATTTTGTTTATCTCATTATTTTGCATTTTCCAAAATGGGCATATGGGTTTTGCCCCATTTTAATGATATGGTTAAATTTGTATATGTATTTACTTGGGTAAAATAATATGTGTGTGTGTGTGTATACATATATATATTTTCTTTTACGAGCTCTATTTAAATAAAAATTTAATAAAACATATATATATATATATATATATATATATATATATATATATATATATATATATCGGCTGTGTGGAACCACACAGGCCGCGTTTAAAAGTGAAGGGACGAATGCGCAGAGAATATCGTGCCATGGGGGTGGGGGGTTTATTGTATAATGGGAAGTTAATTGGGTTGTGGGGAGGGTCGTCAACCCCACCCCCCATCCCATAAATATATTAAAAATATCAATAGCATTATTAATATCAACATTACTAATATTTTAATATCACTACTAATTTTAATGAGTAATAAGATTTATATTATTCACTAATCTTAATTTTACTTAAAATATCTTTTATAATTTGATAGTATTTTGATAAGAGGTTTAAAATCAATCCAAATTCCACTTGTTACATTAAATTTACATTGAGTTTATATATAAATTTATAATAACTTAATAATAAATTTACATACTCTAATAAGGCTATGGTCGAAGTGGTAATCAAGCAACTTCTTTACTCCACTAGATTTAGGAATCAATCTATTTTATTGACCAAGTAAAAGACATAAAATTTAAGTTCTTTCCATCTTCACATATACAGTTTGAATCTCTTTCAACCAATAAGAAAAAATTCACAAATATAGTTTATCTTACCATCATATGCCTTTCAAATAATACAATAGGATTAATGTTTCTTTCCTTTGCAACAAACAATTTTTCAAACATTCCCACAAGAAAATTTCAACAAGATTTTCCAATAGTTTTTGAAATAAAGCAACACACCTAAATAAGAACAATGAACCAACTAAAATTATAACAAGGTTTTGTTGTATATATCTTCCCCCCCGCGTAGATATAGACAAACAGAAGATTATGGAAATCAAGGAAAATAAAAATCCTTCATTTCGGGTTTTGAAAGTGCATTGCATGGTCGAAAACATGACATTTATTGCGTCACCAAGCACCTCTGGCGCAAAGCACAAAGTGTCGACATGGAAAAAGTTACACCCAAGGTGCAGGTTGGGGGCGCACAGCACAAAGTGTCGACATGGAAAAATTCGCACCCAAGGCACAGGTTGGGGGCGCATAGCATAAAGTGTCGACATGGAAAAAGTCGCGCCCAAGGCGCAGGTTGGAGGCACAAAGCATAAAGTGTCGACATGGAAAAAGTCGTGCCCAAGGCACAAGTTGGAGGCGCAAAGCACAAAGTCTTGACATGGAAAAAGTCGCGCCCAAGGCACAGGTTGGGGGCACACAGCACAAATTTTTGACATGGAAAAAGTCGTGCCCAAGGTGCAGGTTAGGGGCGCACAGCACAAAGTGTCGACATGGAAAAAGTCGTGCCCAAGGCACAGGTTGGAGGTGCAAAGCACAAAGTGTCGACATGAAATTTTCAGTGCTTATGGTGCACGTAAGAGTATGTCAACATAAGGATGGATGCACCGAGGCGCATCTTCAGGAAGCGCAACATTTTGAGCATTGACACCCTGACAAAAAGCAAACCCTAACCCAAATATTCAAATGGCCATAACTTTTCACAAGGAGCTCGGATTCACGCAAGGTTGGAATTTTTGAAAAGCTTACGAGGTCCTCTATCCAACTACGACTAGATATCTTTAATTGGGTGAGAACAAGTTCTTCAAAAATGCAAAATACAATTCACCATTTTTTGGGTTTGCTAAGGTCCTCACCTACCGCCATAATGAGATGAATTAAATGCAACTTGGAGGTGGTTGGGGTAGATTTGGATTTCCTCTCTCTTTTCTATCTCATTTTTCCTATAAATTGTAAGGAGGGGCTTCTTTCTAAAAATTGGACATTCTTGTTTTGCCCCTCCCTTCTTCTCTATAGCAGGTGAATTTGTGGAGTTCAAACCTCTCATCTAAAATTGTAATGCAACTTTTCCTCTTGGCATTTTGTAGTGTATTGTATCAATCTTTGGAGCAAATAGTACATGTCTATGGATGATTCTCAACCCTCTCTGTGTTCATTTGCATCCTCACTGCAAATCTGGTTATCTGTGCATGATCTTGCATTGCATTTTAATGGTTTGTGTTTATTGGCAAGACAGATGTTTCTTCATTCCTCGGTGCATCACCTTTGTTAGTTTAGGTTTATTTTTTATGCATCTTCTTACCCTGTCTCCTTGGCAAGTTAGTTTAGGTTTTTTAGCAAGCCCTCTGCATTTTTATGTGTGCATCTGAACAGAGGAATAGGAACCGGCCTTCATCCGGAGAGCTTTCCCGATTCACAAGGTCCCACACTTGGGAAAAGCTCCATGTTATGCAATCGCACTGAGAGTCTCAACCCATTGAGTTGCAGACGTTTAGGGGTGCTGTGATTTCCCATCAACAGTTTTGGCACGCCCGGTGGGACCAAGAGGTCATTCCACAAGATTTGAAGTAATTTTCAAGAAATTTGGACTTAGAAATTACAAGTTCTCCAATTTCAAATTTTTCACTTTCTAGGTTGAACTCTAAAATCTATTTTCAAGGGATTAATTTACTCAAAACAAGTCAAAATTTCACCTCCTGATAGATCTGGGGGTAATCTTCAAAAGGGTATCTTTATTTTTTCCAAATTTTGATTTTTAAAATTTTAGAGCTTTTTGAATTTCAGAAGTCTGGCATTTTTCAGGTTTTCAGGACTGTCATTCCAAATCAAATTCCAAACCCAAGAATCTCAAATATATAAGTCTTTCAAAAATTTTGAGTTTAATTTTTTGTCAAGGTTGGTGTGTAATTTGGAAAAAGCCATCCTTTTGAGGCTCTTTCCCCAACACATATGGTGACTCTGAAGGGATATAATTCAGTGGTATAGTAGCACAGGTTGCCCAGGTACATGAGAAGAATTTGAACCAGGTCTGATACTCAAGAAGAGGGGTTATTTGTCTACTTGTAAGTATCACCAGGTAGAGGAAGGAGAGGAAGAAGACCACAAAGATCACCATCTCCACATAATAGTACTTTATCAACCCTTCCACTTAGTAGAACTTTCATCCAATCAACAAGAGTTCTTAAGCCAATTAGAATGGTGCAACAAAACCCTTTTGTCAACTTCATTAGTAGCATCCCACTTTCCCTCAATGCATAGAATCTAGTTCCAATTACAACATTGAGGAACATTCCATTATTCACTAGAGATCACAATCATACCACTTCTATGGTTTATACAAGCGCATATAAATTGATCTCACGGTTGTGCAATCCATGAGATAACATGAAATGGATACTTCTCTCCAAGTTGTGGGACATGCTACGTTGAAATAGACCTCCATTGAAAGTTGGTTCTTGGAGCTTTTAAAACTACCTGCCACAATCTACTCTAATGCAGGGGAAACTAACTATTCTAATGCATAAATTCTCCAAGGGACCATTTTGGAGAGAGAATGCATAAAATTTGAAATCTCTACACTAGAAGCGGTTGATACACTAGAAAGAGGAGGGTGTGAATGAGTAGTCTTCAAATGACGTGAAATACAAATTTCAAAGTGCACACTAGAAGAGAATTCTAGTGGTTGTTAGGCCATACATCTAGCAAAACGCATTCACAACAATATCTTCAAGGCATACACAATCTGATAATGGATCCCTGCATGTTACATTCAATCAATAGGAGGCACAACCTTAGTTGCTGCTTGTAGCATTGACAGGTTGAAGGGCTGCAAGGAGACTATGCAAGAAAACACAGATGGGGAAGATGCATCCACAAACTTATATTTTATTGCTTCCTCGATATGCACAGTTCAATTGGTTACAAGAAAAGGGCCTGGATCACCAGTGCAAGAAGTCCACAACAAGGGCTCCTATTCAACACATTAGCTTCACAAAGCAATTTTGACAAATGATTTTCTATCTAAAAACTCCCTCCCTTTACAATGAGCTTCAACACTCCAACTTTATAAGAAAATGAGAAGTCATGAGAGACAATTGTAAAATTTGGGAAATCCTGAGATCTGTCCTTCAACCACTTGTAAGAGACATAGCAGGCCCATTAGCTTTAGACCTTCTTATCAGCCTCAGGCTTAGCTTTCAATAGGCTCACCATACTATCCCAGGTGTTGCAGTAGAGCCACCCAATCTATGACCATGCCTCTTAATTGCACTCCCAACTGCTAAATAAAACACTGGCCTACGAACCCGGCCACATTTTATAATAAATATCCATTGATCAGCCCATCAAATATACCCCAATGTTTCATCTGACTTCTAAAGCATGTAGTCGGGCAGTGGAGCCACAATATAGCTCAATGAGAACCAATGATTGTGCGATTTTGTCCCATGCAATGAACCTCACAATTTATGGCCTTCTGATGTGCGGGCAATGGCTATCTATTGGGTCTGGCAGACGTTTTCTGTCATTTAATGGGAATGAGCATTAATCTGGATTCTAGGTTGATGTTCAGGCATCCAGTGTCTTTTAATTAAATCGGAGTTCCATGGAAGTCCAATTTTCTCCAAGCGTTGGGAATTATAAAGATGAGAAAATTATTCTCCGTTTGAAGTTTCACAGGTTCAAACTATTGACTCTATTCTTCTTTGCACTTCAAAAAATGCATAGGGTTTCGCTAAAACCTAATCTAACTTGCGTAGGGAGACAGGGTAAGGAAACTGTCCCGTAGAATTCCTGGGAAAAATTCTCCCTACATCAGGTGATTCGGGCTTCCTTGTCCCTGAATGTTAGACACTGGCTTTTTGCAAATTTAACATAGACCACATAGATGCCCCCGCAAACACCATGCACAGGTAACCAAACTGCAATTGTCCTGAGATCAAAATGGACAGCAATGATCTCCGAACTGAGAGGAATCGAGACTGTCAATTTCGGCACATATATTATTGGTCGATTCGAGTCCCACACAGTACATTTGCAGTTGGCCAAGTCCCAGAAAAAGATCTCCGAACTTACTCAACCCATATAGGACTGTCTTTCGGCAAAGGTCAGCACGATTTGCGTCCTAGCACAGTGACTTTTGAATAAGGTAGTCCCAAACCGCTCGAAACAAAAGATGTCTAGATGATTTTTAAAGGAGCTCTTCGGCCGTTTACAGCTATATATCAAGAAATGAGTCCCCCGCATCCCTCGAGAGAGTACTTTTGTCCAGAATCTACCCCAGACCACTTATCTCCGACTTAGTAGCGATTTAAAATCATTGTATTTATGGCCCCAAGCGGTGGATCCTAGCAAAACGCACGGGTACGTCTAACAGGAGCCTTCAGAGCTGAAATGCTGCATTAAAGTTGGTCCTGTTGAACCATTACTTCTGTCTATTTTTCCTACGCATCAGAGACACTTCTAACTTAATTGGGATTCCTCCAAACTACACCAAAATGTGAGAGTTAGAGAGAAGCTAGTATCATGACCCCAGATAATTTTAACATAATTTTCCGTTGGCCTATAAAGAACGTGCAAATCTACGAGCTCTGGATCGAAATAATACGATACATGTTATGAAAAATTACCTTTAGGGTGACAAAACAGGATAAAACAGATTTTTAACATTCCATTTTTTCCCTGGCGAAAATCATACCACTCTTGGACGATCACGTGGCAAAGACATTGCTAACGTTCGATGAGAAATTTTCTGAGATCCACCTGAAATTCATGGGGTTGTCAAATCTTGTGGGCATCTTAAACATGGACACACGGCAGGGATTGCATTGGTTCAGGAGCCTCAGTGCTCGAAAACTCGCCAAAATTGGACTCAGTTATGGACCTAGTTCTCCATGAGCGACACGTGTCATGAGAAAAGGGAGACAATTTGTCCACGGGCCTGCCAGAACAATTGACAACTATCAAGAGAGCACGTCAATGAGCAGTTGAATGACTTTAACTTAAGATGTTAAAGGTGCTTCGGATAGGATAGAAGTGGCCGTTAGGCCAACAGCCTAAAATGTGATTTCCTCTATCCCTATCTTCTGGCTGGTGACATGTGGCGTGATATTTCTATGTTAATTGGCAATCTATGGGAGGCCCAACTTCGGCTATCTGCATCCCGCACGTCCCTTTGTCCCACTTAGTCCTTGGATGCTGAAGTTTCTTGTTTCAAGCTGGTACCAGCCGGTTCACTAGGCCTTCCCATGTCCATCTGCATCCCAAACTTAGAAAATCCCAAGCACTAGTGTGGGACACCCTCTTCCGGCTACTATTCCCACTCCTAGATATCAAAGTTCAAATGAAACTTCTACTTCATCCTCCGCGCACTCTTGTCCCGCTTGAACTCCAAGAGGTCATGAAGGACAATTGGACAAATTTTCTTTCTGAGCTCGGTTACGATTCAAGAGGCATTTCAGCGTCCATTTGCTCCTAGATGTCCCTTTTCTGTATTGGGCTGCTTGGAGGCTCAACCTAATAGGAAACGATACCAGCACCATTCCGCCACCTAATTGTTCCAACTGTCAAATCAAATCCAAGTAAGGCCTTGAGCCAGGAATTAGACCAATTTTAGCGATTTTAACTCCAATGAATGCATCTACTTCTAAAGCATTAGTGCCAGTGCTGAAAAAACATAGCTCAAGAGTATGATTGGTGTTTCCCATGCAATGAACGTCACAACCAATCTATGTGCTTCAATGGTGCTTTGAACCAAGCCTTGATGGTGACAACTACTGGCGTAGAGGGTGAAGTGAGTCAAGAAACAAATCAGCAACAAGGGACATCTCAGCAAAACATAGCTCCAAATGATACCGCACTTGTGAATTGGCAAGCTGAGGATTTTTGTGGCATGAATCAAACAATTTCTCAGAGTGTAGCAGCTAACACAAGATCAAAGAAGAGGAATATTGGTGAAGGGCAGTCATTGGCTCCAAGTGATCTACAACCTTCCATCACTCCACAAGGTGTTGGTAAGCAAAATACAGTTCCAAACATGCAAGGACAGCCCAAACCACCTTCTAAACCAACTCAAATGCTAGCTGTTGCTGCCCATGCGCAAGAAAGGAATGTGCAGGCTAAAGGACAACAAAGAGATATTTCATCCCCATTTAGCATCATTGATCAAATGAAGAAGAAAAATGTGAATATATCAATGTGGGAATCTTTATCCATCCCAGGCCAAAGAGATCTTCTACAAGCTGCCATGAAGAATTGGTCAACTTCGAACCAGCAGGTCCATATGCAAGAGAATGTCCTCACAAATGTCTGCTCAGCCTGAAGGGAATCATGGAGGACAACAAGGTAAAGTTTTGAAGCCCCCTCCATTCTATGTTTCATTAATCATTGGGGATAAACTAGTACACAATTGCATGATTGATTCTGGGGCAAGTAGTTCTGTCATGCCCAAGCAAATAGCTGATCAGCTGGGTCTCCAATATGAAGTCATATCAAAGGGGGTAGTGCAATTGGATGGGACAGTAGTAGCAATGGTGGGAGTGATTAAAGGTTTGAATCTTACCTTGCATGCATGCCCCAATGTTACCGTTTTGCAAGATGTGTCAGTGATAGATTTGCCACCACTCTTTGCCCTATGCTTATCAAGGGATTTCACAGCTAGAATTCGGTGGCTACTTATCTGCTAGATTGGTCACACATGTTGTTCAGAACAAGATATGGTACTAAGGCAACAATCAAATCTGAACCAATTGCAAACTTTCACATTGAGCCTCATACTCCAAGCCAAATCAATGCCAACTGTTCAACATTTGATCAAGAAGATTATCCAAGCATAGATGAAGCTGACACCAAAGTTGGAAGCATCCCAGATTTGAATCTTGATGAATGGGCAAGCAAGGTACATGCTTTTGATCCCTACCAAGAAGTAGAAGAATCTGAGCTAGGAGTCTATTGCATACATGAAGAAAACCAGCCTATTCCTAGCATCACCAAACCAGACCATAAGGATGATAATGAGGTATGGAAGTTATTTTTCGATGGATCAAGGAGTAGGAAAGGTGTAGGAGGAGGAGCTATGCTTGTTTCACCTCAAGGCATCAAATATTATTCAGCTTTATCCATTTCCAATTTTCTTGTTCAAACAACACAGTTGAATATGAGGCCTTGATTCATGGACTTCATTGGGCCAGGAAAAAGGGCATAAAGAACTTGCAGGTGTTTGGAGATAGCAAGCTAATTGTCAACCAAGTCAGGGGACAACATGCTACAAAGAATGACTTGCTGAAGAACTACAAGAATAGGGTATGGGACCTCGTTGAGGATTTCGAAGCTTTCAACATCATGTCCATACCTAGGAAGAAAAATGAAGCCGCGGATAGGCTCGCAGCAGTTGGAGCAACGTTTGATGTGGTTGACAACATCAGAAGGGAAAAAACACAACCACATATCCATGTGATTGTGAGGCCAGTAGTTCCAGATAATAACATAAGATGGCAGGTGTTTGAGAATGATCAACAGATCATCAATTTTTTACAAGAAGAGGTCTGAATTCTCAGCTAGGAATTAGGACAGACTAGAGCAGCAGTACGGGGATCAAGTAGTGCAGCTGTGGACAAACAAGCTTCCTAAGGGTTTAGTAACATTGGAGTCTATCTTCAACCATAACGACTAGTTCCATAAGGAAAAGGCTAACATACAGGTCAAGAGAGAAGATTCAGAGCCAATTCTGGTTGGGGAATAGAAAAACACTTCAAATTGGTAAAGTGGCCACTGAACAGGAGAAATAAGATTTCATACAACTTTGCCAAGAATTTCCAGATGTCTTCACTTGGAGCTATGAAAACTTGAGAGGATTCAATCCAAAGTTGGCACAACATACCATAGAATTGGATCCAAATGCTAAGCCCATCAGGCAGAAGCAGAGGACCAGTCAACCCTCACATTGAGCCTCTAATGAAGAAAGAGCTAAACAAGCTAATAAAGGCAAGCATTATATTCCCAATCAAGCACTCAAGCTGGGTTGCAAACTTGGTTCCGGTCAGGAAGAAGAGCTGAGAAATCAGGTTGTGTGTGGACTTTCAAGACCTCAATAGGGCATCTCTCAAAGACCATTACCCACTTCCTTCAATGGAACAAATATTGCAAGTGGTATCCGGTTCGGAGAGATTCTCTCTCCTAGATGGCTACTCAGGGTATAATCAGGTAATGGTGAAAGAAGATGACCAGTTCAAGATGGCTTTCACCACCAAATGGGGCACCTATGCCTACAAGAAGATGCCATTTCAGCTATCAAATGCTGGAGCCACTTTCCAAAGGGAAATGGATATGGAATTCAAGGGATTGATCAATAAAATAGTTCTGATATATCTTGACAACATCACTGTATTCTCCAAAAATGTAGCAGATCACCTCTTTCATCTGAGGCAGGTATTTCAGAGGTGTAGAAGATTTGGGGTATCATTGAATCCCAAAAAATGCATATTCTTGGCTCACGAAGGAAAACTTCTAGGCCATATTGTTTCAAAGGAGGGGTTGACGATTGACCCAGAAAGAGTTGAAGCAATTCGAGTGTTGTCATTGCCAAGTCACAAGAAGGCTCTTCAAAGCTTCTTAGGAAGGATCAATTTTGTCCGCAGGTTTGTTCCAAACTTTGTAGCTCTCGTAAAGCCAATAACGCTGATGTTGAAGAAGAGCATGGTATTTAAGTGGACAGTTAAAGGCAAGGCAAGTTTTGAGGCAATAAAAGAGGCTATATCTCAAGCTTCGACTCTCGTCAATCCAGACTTCTCCAAGGACTTCATGTTATATGCCTTCGGTGGTGGAGACATAATTTCTGCAATCCTGGTACAACAAAACAAAGAGGGATTAGAACAACTAGTTTCTTTCTTTAGTCAAGGCTTAGAGGAATACGAAACTAGGTACTCTTTCATTGAAAAGCATGTCCTTGCAGTGATCAGGAGCTTAAATAAATTCAAGCACCTAGTCTCAAACAACAAGATCCAATTATTGGTCTCTCATGCGGGAGTCAAGGACTTCCTTCTAAACAAGGATCTGAATGAGAAACATGCAGGATGGATCACTCATGTCATGGAATATGACATCGAAATTAAGGTCACTAAGCTAGTACGTGGAAAAGGACTATGTGAACAGCTAGCTTTGAGTCGGAACAAGTTGAAGCAGGTGATGAAAAAGAGACTTTCTTGGTACTATAGGATGGTCAAGAATAGGAAAATGATGATGTGCCTACTCCTTGTTGGACTTAGAATATGATACACTTCCTATAGACAGGCCTATGCCCTCCAGAATTGAGCAAAGAAAAGAGGAGATACTTCAGATTACAAGCCATTCCATATGTGCTTGTTGATGGTGTTTTGTTCAAGAAAGACATCAATGGAGTTCTATTGAGGTGCATTGGGATAGGTCAAATTGAGAGGGTGTTACAAGATTTTCATGATGGATATTCCAGAGGACATTTCGCCCCACGGGTAACAGCTCTCAAGATAATGAAGGAAGGGTATTATTGGCCCACAGTGTTCAGTGACTGCTATACATGGATAAGAAAGTGTAAGAAATGTGCACTCTTCACAGGCAAAGAAAGACTAGCAGTGCTTCCATTGCACCCAATTTTGGTTGACCAACCATTTATGCAATGGGGATTGGACTTCATCAGGGTCATCAATCCAAACTCAAGCCAAGGCCACAAGTGGATTCTCATCAGCAACAGACTATTTCACCAAGTGGACCGAAGCAAGTAGCGCTCAAAGAAGCAAATGAGTCTAACATACTAGACTTTTATGAAGGAATAGTGACCAGGTTCGGTGTGCCAGCCACTATCATATCAGACAATGCATTGGCATTCATAGGTTCCAAGATTACAGAATGGGCTGTCAAGAATGGAATCTATTTGAGCACCTCTTCAAATTATTACCCGCAGGGTAATGGACAGGCAGAGTCCACGAACAAGAATTTGCTAAGGATCATCAGAAGGACTCTGGATGAAAACCAAAGGACATGGCATACCAAGATAAAATCAGCATTATGGGCTGACAAGATAATGCCAAAGAGGTCTACAGGTAATTCTCCCTACAATTTAGTCTATGGGAAAGAGGCAGTATTGCCTATATCATTAGAATTGCCTACATTGGAGCTCATGAAGCAGTTGGAGTTGTCTGAGTTCAAACCAATGGAAGCCAGGTATGCAGAGTTGATGGAATTGGAAGAAATTAGAGAACATGCAGTTCAGATGATTGAGAAAGATCAGGCCTTAGTAAAAAGATGGTTTGATAAGAAAGCAAGAGCAAAGACCTTCCAGGAAGGGGACCTAGTTCTGAAATGGGATGCAGATCGGGAAAAACCAGGAAAGCATTCCAAGTTTGATGCCATTTGGAGTGGCCCCTACATGGTCACGGGATGTAAAAGTAGTAATGCCTTCCAATTGTCTACATTCGATGGAGAAGAACTCCCAATTCTGGTTAACGGAATCTATCTTAAACATTGCTACTAAAAGGAAAAGGTTTACCCTTGTAAATATTAGCCTAGATTTCAATTCCTCTAAGTGCAAATGCACATTGTCTTGTTGTAGTTAGGTTTCAATTTCCCTAAGTGCTTCTGGCACAGGTTTTGTTGCTCTCTAGGTTGAATTTCTACAGTTCAGCATGCTCTCAGAGAAGGATTTGTGGTATCAGGCTCGGGATCATATATCAGGTTGGTTTCAAGTTATTGCTTATGACTCCATGCCCAATGGATTGCTAAAAATCCACTGATCTTCTACCTAGCAGGCAGGTGATCCCGTTGAGTCGCCAAATTGTTGTATATATCTTCCCCTTGGTAGATATAGACAAACTGAAGAATATGGAAATCAAGGAAAATCGAAATCCTTCATTTCGGGTTTTGAAAGTGCATTACATGGTTGAAAACACGACATTTATTGTGTCACCAAGTGTCTTTGGCGCAAAGCAAAAAGTGTCGACATGGAAAAATTCACACCCAAGTTGCAGGTTGGGGGCACATAGCACAAAGTGTCGACATGGAAAAAGTCGCGCCCAAAGCGCAGGTTGGAGGCACACAGCACAAAGTGTCGACATGGAAAAAGCCGTGCCCAAGGAACAAGTTGGGGGCGCACAGCACAAAGTGTCGACATGGAAAAAGTCACGCCCAAGGCGCAGGTTAGAGGTGCAAAGCACAAAGTGTCGACATGGAAAAAGTCACACCCAAGGCGCAGGTTGGAGGCACAAAGCACAAAGTCTTGACATGGAAAAATTCACGCCCAAGGTGTAGGTTGGAGGAACAAAGCACAAAGTACTGACACAGAAAAAGTTGTGCCCCTGGCACAGGTTAGAGGTGCACAGCAGGAGGTGCTGACACAGAAAACGTTGCGCCCCTGGCACAGGTTAGAGGCACACAGCAGGAGGTGCTGACACAAAAAAAGTTGTGCCCCTGGCGCAGAACAAGAACTACTGACACCAATGTATGTATTCAGCGCCTAGGATGTTGTTACATTGTAATTAGTAGTAGTGTCAACGATAGCAAGATGGATGCACGCCTGGTGCACCTTCAGGAGGCACCAACATTTTGGATTACGCTGACACCCGAAGTACGACAGAAATGTTGTAAACCCTGACGCAGATATTTGTCGTAAGTGGTTCGGTAATGTTAAAATTTCACAGTTTGGGTAGCTAGAGAAGTCAGGGTCTACAAGGTTAGGAATTTTCAGAAATCTTACGATTGGTCCTAAAGACAAGGAGTGAGGTCATACATATTTTATGTATCTTTAATTGGGTGAGAACAATTTCTTTAAAATGTAAAATACAGTGTGCCACTTTTTGGGTTTATCTTAGGGTTCTCACCTAAGCCTACCATGTACATGAGATGAATTAAGTGCAACCTGGAATATGGTTGGGGTCAGTTTTGGATTTCCTCTCCTCATTCTTAGAGATAAGTTGGATAAGGAGGGAAGCTTCTTTCTAATAGAGTTGGACATTCTTGTTTTTCCCCACCATTCTTCTCTTTGAAAGCAGTAGTGAGAAATATTGTAGGAAGTGTGCGAAGGAAGCCATCCGACCTAAAACTGTGTTGAATGTAACTTTGCCATCTTGAGCATGTAATTGTAGTGTATTGTCCCATAGTCTTGTTGAAAATAATATCATGTCTGTGAGATTGTAACAGTTTCATGTTAATATTATAATTTATTTTGATATTTCAGATTTGTCAAATCATTTTGTCTTATCATAGTCAATGGTATTCTTGTGTTCGGTTGTTGTTTTGTTTTCAGATTACACCCACCAAACTAGAGGCTATGCATTAGTAAATAATCATAGCACGAGGATTTCCCGGTGAAGAATTATCATAGTGCCGGATTGCTGATGACATTTTGGTTCCATTGCCGGGACCATTCCTCGTTGGTGGATTTTCTAGAGAGATATTCCCACTTAGTCAAAAATCAATTGGAGGGTAAGCTTTTTTTTACTGTGCATAGTAGTTACCATGGTAAAGTCATTTTTACCGTGAATAGTAGTTACCATGTTAAAGTCATTTTTACCATGAATAGTATTTACCCTGGTAAAGTCCTTTTTGCTGGGAATAGTAATTACCGCAGTAACTGTCACTTTTTACTGTGAATAGTATTTACCAGTAACTTCACTTTTTACCGTGAATAGTGTTTACCACAGTAAATTCAGTTTTTACCGCAGTAAGTCAGATTTTACCATAGTTTACCGTGGTCATTTCTATTGTAGTGATTCCAATTATTTGTGCACATAAGTCTTGTTGATTGTACTTGTGGGTTGGTATTTCACGGTGGTTACTTTTGAAAATGGGAAAGATTCCTGTTTTTTCAGCTCAATCTAATGAAGATGCTTCTTCTTTCATTCAAGAGTTTAAACGATCTTGTATTTGTAATGGCCTTATAAGAAGGGAACAATGGACTGAATTTTTTTCCTACCTTTTTGGATGGTTCAGCACTTAGGTGGTTTGAAACACTAGGTGATAATGTGAAAAATTCATGGGATTTATTAACTGAAAGTTTTCTTGAAGAATTTGGTGAACAACAGAAATATGTAGATCTCATGATCGAGATCACAAAGCTATCCCAAGGAGAGAAGGAGAAGATAAGGGATTATCATGCTCGTGTTCTAGAGCTAAGGAGGAAGCTCGATGCCCAGATCTGGAAGGAAGGACTAGCAGATGGGTTGATGAATGGCGTGGATAATCTCCTCTGTAAGCACTTCATTCTTGGGATGAAGCCAGAGATCAGACAACGAGTGAAGTATGACCGCCCAGCTACCATTGAACAAGCAAAGGAGATTGCAAGAAGGCAAGAAGAAAGCATGGAAGAGGAGCCCAAAGAAATTGTTGCTAAAGTAGAGCCTACACCAGCACCTTTGGTCCAAAATCCACAACCACTCCCGGTGAGCACAAATATTTCTCCTAGTACATCTACTGAGTATGAAGATCTGCTTAGGAAGATGGGCCAGTTAACTATTAATCTTCTTCAAGGAAAGGAATTTAGTTCTCAGGGAGGAGATAGAGGTCCAAAAAGAAATATTTCTGAAGTTGTTTGTTATGGTTGTTATAAAAAGGGTCATTATAAGTATAATTGTCCAGATAGAGCTTCTACATCTGGTACAAGAGATAATGATAAAGGAAAAGCACCTGTGAATTCTTTTGATGTAGTAGATAGGAGCAGAAATAATGAAGTAGATGTGTTTGTAACAAAAAGAAAGAAAGAAAAAGATAATCAAGATGGAAATGATCCTAAGAAGATGAAAGAAGAAACTAGTAAGAAACATAGGAGAAGAAAGTTGGGTGTGCAGGATTTTCTGATTTCACAGGGGCAAGGACCATACTCCATCTTGGAAGATCTGTCCAAAAGGCCTGCAAATATTACATATGGTCAACTCTTGGCTATGTCTTCTGAGAAGAGGCGGGAGTTGCGAGGTGGACTCAATGCTTGAAGAAGGAAGGAGGTTGAGGTCCTTGTTTTGGAGGCAGAGGCAGATCCCTATGCTCCACAAGCTGAGGTATTATGTAATGGTATTTCAATTCATGATGTCTTAGTTGATGGAGGTGCTGCAGTTAATGTAATGACCGAGTTTGTAATGAATATGTTGGGTTTAAAAATTGATCACCCTTCAACACTTATGTTAAGGTCATTAAATAAGGGAAAAACTAAACCAGAAGGTGTAGTTTCAAATGTGGCAATATCTGTTATGGGTGTTGTATGTGTGGTAGACTTTCAGGTGATGAAAAATGGTACTGTTGCGTACCCAATGCTGCTGGGAAGACCATGGCTAAGGAGAGTTCATGCAAGAAACTACTGGAATGAAGGTTTCATGAAACTTGGACATGGTAGAGAGAGGGTGAAGATAAACGTGATCCCTCGACATCATAAAGTAGAACCTGTGGATTCAAGTGATGAAACTGATGATTGGACATCCTCTGATTACTCTAGCACCAGTGAAGTGGACACTGAAGATGAAGAAAGTGAGGTTGATGTTTCAGTCATGGATATTCTTCCAGTCACACCAACCCAGGACCCCATAAAATTATCTGAAGAAGAATTTGATGATCATCTCCAACAAATAAAGATTGGTGATGCTATGATGGAGAGTGAGAAGGAATCCTACCTCCAGCTCTTTCGAAGGTACATACACCTATTCACTTTTGATTACAAGGAACTCCGTCAAGTAAGTTGGGTAGAACATTGTATTGAGCTGGTAGATGGTGCTAAGCCCATAAAGCAAATGCCATATAGAATGAATCGTAATTTTTCCAAGACTATAAAATAAGAAATAGATAAGTTGCTTGATGCAGGATTCATATTTGCTGTGGAGAATTCGGAATGGGTTTCTCCCATTGTGATCTCAATAAAAAAGAATGGGAAGCTACGCATTTGTGTTGATTATAGGAAGCTCAATAAGGCAACAAAGAAGGATCATTACCCTCTTCCATTTTCAGATCAGATCTTGGACGAAGTAGCTGGCCAAGAGTGCTATAGTTTTGCTGATGGATATAGCGGCTACAACCAAGTTCATATAGCAGAGAAAGATCAGCTGAAGACCACGTTCACCACTCCTTGGGGAATTTTTGCTTATAGAGTTATGCCTTTTGGGTTGTGTAATGCTCCAGCAACATTCCAGCGTTTGATGAATAGGGTGTTTGAACCCTACATTGGGACCTTCATCAGAGTATTTTTGGATGATTTTTACATCTATGGGAGCAAGTTGGACCACCTGCACTAGATGGAGACAACATTTCAAATGTTAGATGAAGCACAAGCCTCACTAAACCCTACAAAGTGTGTCTTTGGATGTTCTAAAGGCGTTTTGTTAGGGCATGTTGTATCCAGAGATGGTATTGGTACTGATCCTGATAAAGTTTCAAAAATCAAAGATTTACCATTTCCTATTAATAGAAGTAAGTTGAGATCATTTTTAGGCCATGTGGGTTACTATAGAAGGTTCATCAAGAATTTCTCAAAGATTGCACAGCCACTAACCCAGTTCTTGAAGAAGGATGTTACTTATGAACTAGGAAATAAGGCGCATGAAGCTTTTGGACAACTGAAGGAAGCCCTGGTGTCTTCACCTGTTTTGAAGAATCCAGATTGGAGCAAGCCATTCATTGTGTACACTGATGCCTCAGATGCAGCACTAGGAAGTACTTTGAGCCAAAAGGATGAAAATGGGAATGAACATCCAATTTACTTTGGGAGCAGACAAATGAGCAGTGCTGAGGTAAACTATACTGTAACTGAAAAAGAGGCTCTGGCTATCATTTTTGCTGTAAAGAAGTTTAGAAATTACTTGCTAGGGCAGAAATTTATAGTTGTAACAGATCATCAGGCTCTGAAATATATTGTCAATAAGCCTAACCCATCAGGGAGGATAGCAAGATGGATAATTTTACTACAAGAATTTGAATTTGATATTATAGATAGGCCAGGAAAGAAGCATGTCAATGCAGATGCACTCTCTCGAGCCTATGATGGTTTAGGATCATCTTGTGATGATGATGATTTTCCCCGATGCAGCATTGTTATCCCTTGACACAATCCCTAGTGAATACATAGATATTTGGAATTATCTGAATGAATTCAAGTTTCCTGATGGTGCCAATGCAAAGACTAAGAGAAAGATTACTCAAGCCAGTCGTCCATATTCTATTCTGCATGGAGCATTATTTCAAATAGGACCTGATGGACAGTACAAGAGGGCAGTTGGACATGATCAAGGAAAGGAGCTGCTAGAAGAATTCCACAATGGTACATGTGGAGGGCACTTCTCTAGACAACTTACAGCAAGAAGGATCTTGGATGCAGGTTATCACTGGCCCACTCTTTTTAAAGATTGTTATAATTATTGTAAGACATGTGATATTTGTCAAACACATGGTAACCGTAAGACTTCATCAGCTCCATTATGTCCTATTCTTCCACTTGGTCCCTTTGAAAAGTGGGGAATAGACATTGTAGGTCCACTTCCAACTACATCACGCCAAAATAAGTATATTGTAGTTGCCACAGATTATTTAACCAAGTGGGTTGAAGCTAGGCCATTGAAAACAGCTTCCATGGATGAAGTGGCAAGGTTCATGTATGAACGCATTGTCACCAGATTTGGTTGCCCATTAGAAATTGTAACAGATCAAGGAAGCCACTTCATTAATGAGGTGGTAGAAGCCCTAGTCAATAAGTTTTCTATTAAGCACAGGAAGGCAACAACATACAAGCCAAGCACAAATGGACAGGTGGAATGAACAAATTTTGTGCTGTGTCAAATTCTAGCAAAAGATGCAGCCTTGCAGGTACATAAATGGGATAAAAGGATTCATGCAGCATTGTGGGCATATAGGGCAACATCAAAGTCAGCAACAGGATACTCCCCATTTCAGTTGGCCTATGGCATTGATCCAGTTCTTCCTATTGAGTTTGATATTCCCACTGTGAGAGTTATGAAAAATGAAAGGATGGATGAAAGTGATTCAGTAAAAGAAAGGTTGGTACATCTTCATTTGCTAGAGGAAATGAGGGAAATAGCAAAGGATACAAGCCATAAGAAGAAAATGAAGCAGAAGGAATACTTTGATCAAAAGATCCGATGGTCTCCATTTCATGTGAATGACTTGGTCCTAGTATATGATTCCAGATACAAAAAAAGAAGACAGAAGAAAATTTCTTCCAAAATGGATGGGGCCCTACAAAATAGCAGTTGTGCATGAAAATGGTACGTACCGACTGGAGGAATTGGATGGCACTCCCATTACGAAATGGGTCAACCACGACAAGTTGAAGATTTTCCAAGCACCAGAATAGTCTACTCCGAGGACGGAGTAGAAGCTAGGAAGGGGGAAGATGTCGACACTAAAATTTTCCTCCAAAATTTCTATTTCATTAATGTATGTATTAGGAATAGGATGTTGTTAAGTATAATTAGTAGTAGCGTCTGATAGAAGATAACGGCACCGTCAGTACGGTGCTCGCCAATAATGTGGAGTACGGTAATAGTCAAAGTACAATAGGAATGTTGTAAAAAGTAAATATTTGTCGTAAGTGGTCCGGTAATGTTAAAATGTCAAAGTTTGGGTAATTAGAGAAGTAGGGTCTACATGATTAGGAATTAGAAATATTATATTGGTAATAAGGACAAGGAGTGAGGTCATAAATATTTTGTGTATTTTATTTGTAAAAAGTCTAAAAATGTGGAACCCATGTAAAATGATAAGGTTTATCTTATCTTAACAGATAAGCCTACATGTACAGATAAGAGTTAAGGTATGGAATATGATTCGTCAGAGTGGATTTCTTATCCTATCTTAGAGATAGGATGGATAAGCTTGGAAGTTCTATAAATAGAGAGGTCTACCCCCCCTCATTTAGCATAGAAAGAAGTAGTGAGAAATATTGTAGGAAGTGTGCGAAGGAAGCCATCAGTTAAAGGTGTGTTGAAGAAGCCATCAAGAGGTGTAATTGTAAAGTTTCTCCCATAGTCTTGTTGAAGTATCTCATGGGTGAGATTGTAACAGTTTCATGTTAATATTATAATTTATTTTGATATTTCAGATTTGTCGTCATTCTGTCTTATCATAGTCAATGGTATTCTTGTGTTTGAGTTGTTGTTTTGTTTCCAGATTACATCCACCAAACTAAAGGCTGTGCATTAGTAAATAATCATAGCACGAGGAGTTCCCGGTGAAGAATTATCATAGTGCTGGATTGGTGATGACATTTTGGTTCCGTTGCCAGGAAGGCAACAACATACAAGTCAAGCACAAATGGACAAGTGGAACGAACAAATTTTGTGTTGTGTCAAATTCTAGCAAAAGATGCAGCCTTGCAGGTACATAAATGGGATAAAGGATTCATGCAGCATTGTGGGCATATAGGGCAACATCAAAGTCAGCAACAGGATACTCCCCATTTCAGTTGGCCTATGGCATTGATCCAATTCTTCCTATTGAGTTTGATATTCCCACTGTGAGAGTTATGAAAAATGAAAGGATGGATGAAAGTGATTCAGTAAAAGAAAGGTTGGTACATCTTCATTTGCTAGAGGAAATGAGGGAAATAGCAAAGGATACAAGCCATAAGAAGAAAATGAAGCAGAAGGAATACTTTGATCAAAAGATCCGATGGTCTCCATTTCATGTGAATGACTTGGTCCTAGTATATGATTCTAGATACAAAAAAAGAAGACAGAGAAAATTTCTTCCAAAATGGATGGGGCCCTATAAAATAGTAGCTGTGCATGAAAATGGTACATACCGACTGGAGGAATTGGATGGCACTCCCATTACGAAATGGGTCAACCACGACAAGTTGAAGATTTTCCAAGCACCAGAATAGTCTACTCCGAGGACGGAGTAGAAGCTAGGAAGGGGGAAGATGTCGACACTAAAATTTTCCTCCAAAATTTCTATTTCATTAATGTATGTATTAGGAATAGGATGTTGTTAAGTGTAATTAGTAGTAGCGTCTGATAGAAGATAACGGCGCCATCAGTACAGTGCCACCAATAATGTGGAGTACGGTAACAGTCAAAGTACAATAGGAATGTTGTAAAAAGTAAATATTTTTCGTAAGTGGTCCGGTAATGTTAAAATGTCAAAGTTTGGGTAATTAGAGAAGTAGGGTCTACATGATTAGGAATTAGAAATATTATATTGGTAATAAGGACAAGGAGTGAGGTCATAAATATTTTGTGTATTTTATTTGTAAAAAGTCTAAAAATGTAGAACCCATGTAAAATGATAAGGTTTATCTTATCTTAACAGATAAGCCTACATGTACAGATAAGAGTTAAGGTATGGAATATGATTCGTCAGAGTGGATTTCTTATCCTATCTTAGAGATAAGATGGATAAGCCTGGAAGTTCTATAAATAGAGAGGCTACCCCCCTCATTTAGCATAGAAAGAAGTAGTGAGAAATATTGTAGGAAGTGTGCGAAGGAAGCCATCAGTTAAAGGTGTGTTGAAGAAGCCATCAAGAGATGTAATTGTAAAGTTTCTCCCATAGTCTTGTTGAAGTATCTCATGGGTGAGATTGTAACAGTTTCATGTTAATATTATAATTTATTTTGATATTTCAGATTTGTCGTCATTCTGTCTTATCATAGTCAATGGTATTCTTGTGTTCAGTTGTTGTTTTGCTTCCAGATTACATCCACCAAACTAAAGTCTGTGCATTAGTAAATAATCATAGCACGAGGAGTTCCCGGTGAAGAATTATCATAGTGCCGGATTGGTGATGACAGCGCAAAGCACAAAGTGTCGACATGGAATTTTCAGTGCCTATGGCGCATGTAAGAGTATGTCCACATAAGGATGGATGCGCCGAGGCGCATCTTCGGGAGGCCCAACATTTTGAGCATTGACACCCCAACAGAAAGTAAACCCTGACCCAGATATTCAAATGGCCATAACTTTTCACATGGAGCTCGGATTCATGCAAGGTTGGAATTTTCAGAAATCTTACAAGGTCCTCCGTCCAACTACGACTAGATATCTTTAATTGGCTGAGAACAAGTTCTTCAAAAATGCAAAATACAATTCGTCATTTTTTGGGTTTGCTAAGGTCCTCACCTACCGCCATAATGAGATGAATTAAATGCAACTTGGAGGTGGTTGGGGTAGATTTGGATTTCCTTTCTCTTTTCTCTCTCATTCTTCCTATAAATTGTAAGGAGGGGCTTCTTTCTAAAGGTTGGCCATTCTTGTTTTTCCCCTCCCTTCTTCTCTATGGCAAGTGAATTTGTGGAGTTCAAACCTCTCATCTAAAACTGTAATGCAATTTTGCCTCTTGGCATTTTGTAGTGTATTGTATCAATATTTGGAGCAAATAGTACATGTCTGTGGATGATTCTCAACCCTCTCTATGTTCATTTTCATCCTCCTGATCTTTCACTACAAATTTGGTTATTTGTGCATGATCTTGCATTGCATTTTAATGGTTTGTGTTTATTGGCAAGACAGATGTTTCTTTATTCCTCGGTGCATCACCTTTGTTAGTTTAGGTTTATTTTTTATGCATCTTCTTACCCAGTCTCCTTGGCAAGTTAGTTTAGGTTTTTTAGTAAGCCCTATGCATTTTTATGTGTGTATCTGAACAGAGGAATAGGAACCGGCCTTCATCCGGAGAGCTTTCCTGATTCACAAGGTCCCCACACTTGGGAAAAGCTCCATGTTATGAAATCGCACTGAGAGTCTCAACCCATTGAGTTGTATACGTTCAGGGGTGTTGTGATTCACCATCAACAGGGTGTTTTCCTCTTTAATCACATTTCCATAGTATCAAGAACTTGTTACACTGAGATTGTTTATGTTTCAAACAATACATTTCAACTTAATAACAAAGTATTCAATACACCTTTACTTTCAAATACAATACTATAAATCTTCCACCTTAAGTGGGAATTTTACAAGAAAAGGTATCTATAATTAAGAATTTCTTAGTCTTCTACAAGTACTCCAATTTCTAAATCTCCAACAAGGCTCCATCTTTTCTCCACTTGATCACAACAAAAAATGCAGGAGAGGCAACACTCTACACCTAACCAAAACTCCAATGAGGAGGAGAAGCAATCCTCCTCGTTGTCCTGTGAGCCAAAACCACAAAGAAATAAGGAATGTATCAAACACATGGCAACTATACAATGGTTCCACACTTACTTTCAAGCCACCATCACACAAGGAAAATAACCAAAAAACACTCATTTTCAAGCACAACAACTTACCAAACAATGGCTCTAAAACAAGCAAAGTAGAGAAAGGAATATGAGGATATCCTTGTGCCTCCCAAGGGTTTGGATGCCAACCTCAAAAATCCTCCAAAACACAATCAACCCCAAAATCTCTTATGCCTCCCTATAACTACAAAAATATGTCTATTATGCCTCCTTCACTCTTATGCCTCCCTCTCTCTTATGGCTCCCACAATGAAAAAAAATAGAAAAATAAAAACAAGGTGGGGCATCCCAACCCACTCCCTCCTAAATACCTAAAGAATATATTATGCCTCCCAAAATATTTCATCCCCATTTCACTATCTCAACACAACCTAAAGCCATTTCACTACCCAACAACTTTAAACAAGAAAATACATCCATTCAACACATAACATACAAGAATAAAGAAGAAAGCAAGGGTGTAAGATCCTACCTTGTCATAACAAGGCTTCAGTTTACAAGCTAGTCCCAAAATTCCTCCAAGCTCAAGAAATTTCAAGCAATCTTCAACTCCAACAAGCAAGCATTCCTAAATGAGAAAGCCAAAACCAAGCAAGTAACCCCCAATACTTTCCAAATTTTTCAATAAATAGAAAAAAAAAAGAGGGGGGTGATGTGGCTCTGTGTAGGATGCCACATCATTTCTTCTCCATCCCACATCACCAAAGTCAAACCCATACCCCAAAGAATAATAAATGGGTGGTTGAGAGGAATGGAAAACCTCATACACACACCACTCCAACCCACACCCCTTAAGGGTAAAATTTAAACACATGTAAGAAATTCCAATTAAATATCACCTTTTGCCTTAGAAAACACATAATGGGGTCTATTTTTGGCCTCCCAACCCATAGATATGGTTGGTATAAGAAATTAACAGGTGTGGGATAAGTTTAACTTCTCCCACAAGCCTTAAAAATGGCCCTTAAGCCAAAATCCGAGTTTCTCAAGTATGGTGGAGTGTACAACACTCAAAATAAAATACACTCAACTAATAAACACAAGAACCAAAGACCCAACCACTCTAATAAATGACTCATTTTTGTCACATCCATGATTAGCTTAATAACATGATTAGTTCACCTAATTAAGACACATAAACCAATTAATGATAAAAGGTAGTTACATCACAAATTAAATCACATACACCAAAATTAAATAAAAAGAAGGAAATGAACTACACACAAACCCTTGGTCACAATTGGAGGTCATCCCCCCCATGGGGAACCCCTAACAACAAATATCAAAACAACAACATTACACAAGTTACCATGGTGACCAGTATTGTATCCATCTAGTATTCCGATGTAGTTGCTCTCCAACCCCCCTTTGATTGTTATGATATAATTACATGTAAAATCACACAATATGTCATTTAGCCTCATTTCCACATCAAAACATCCAAGATAAAATATATGCATGCAAATCAACAATCATCCATATGTAAATTAAATCTTCATCTAGATTAACAATGTTATTGTTTTAAAATTCCAACAACAATCTCAATTCTAGATTTTACCAATACTGAGAAGATCACAAGATTAGTTCAACTACTAAATCCTCTACTCAATATGATGAGAATGTTGAATGTCATAAATATATTATTATGTCGACAACACATCTTCATTAATATAAAATGTCTCTCTACAAATCCACACAAATAATACTATGAATTGCAATCCATCAATAGTCAAAGTATCTCTATCATGTAATCATCATGCTAAGTCCAAAATGATACAATAATATCCATGTATATAGTCAACAGTAATAGCAATCAAAGTATAATAAGTGTCAAAGTGAAGTGGGCACTGCATCCCCCTCCCCTTAGACTCGAATTCCTCCTGGAAGTCACTGAAATAGAAATGGTAACTAGACTCGTAGCAATGTAGCATCCTCACATGTAGCAACAGTCTCATCATACCTATCCCACTGGACTCATACCTGAGTCAATATCTCTACCTCAAAGGCTAAGGGTCTTGTGCTCTAAAATACGGATGGACTCCACCATCATCTTCCCCTGATCTTGCACCTGCAATGAGGTCTAATCTAATACATGAAAAGGATCTGCAATGTTCCTCCTAAGTACAGAAATGTGAAATACATCTTGGATGCTCAGATAAGATGGGTGGTAATGTTAGACGATATTCCAAATGACCAATACACTCCAAGATTTCAAAGGGACCCAAAAATCTAGGAGCTAGCTTAGAACCTTTTCTATAATGGATAGGGATCTTATGAGGTCTGACACGAAGAAACACCTTTATGCCCACCGCAAAACTACGATTTGTCCTATGCTGATCCACATACTTCTTCCAGTCCTAAGCCTCTTGTAATCTTTTCCTGACTCATAACAACCTGCTGCTTCATATCTTGTAGTAAAGATGGCCCAAGAGAAACCTTGTCCTCCAATCTGTTCCAACTTAGTGGTGTCTTGCACTCTCTATCATATAGTTCCTTAAAATGTGCCATGCCTATCAAACTATGAAAACTATTATTGTAGGAAAAATCCACCAAGTACAAGTACTCCTCCCACTTTGACTAATGATCCATGTTGTAATATCCTAAGCATGTCCTCCAAGATCTGATTCACCCACTCTATTTTTCCATCTGTCTCAGGGTGATAATTTTTACTGAAGTTGATCCTAATCCCGAGAGCATACTACATGGTAGTCTAAAAGTGAGAAGTATACAAGGGATCGAGGTCGCAAATGATCTTCCATGGAATCCTGTGCAATCTAACAATCTCATCAAGGTATACTTTTGCCACTACACTAGTTGTGTAGGTGGTCTTCACTGGAGAAAAGTGGGCCACTTTCATCAATTTATCCACCGTGACCATGATGGCGTCATGGTGGTATCTCGACCTCGGTAACCCAACTATGAAATGCATGGAAATGGTGTCCCATTTCCACTCTGGTATAGCATGAGGGAAGAGAAGGCCAGCTGGATGTTGATGCTATGCCTTCACCTTCTGACACTCTAAATAACATGACACAAACTGAGCTAAGTCTCTTCGTAGTCCCCTCTAATGGTATATATGTCTCAACGTGTCATGCATCTTATTCACCCCGGGATGGGCTGAATAAGGTGCACCGTGAGCCTCTGTCAAAATATCATGTCTCAAACCTCCATCTCTAGGAACATATATCTGACCCCTATGTCTGAGAAAACCATCTTCCTCTAATGAAAATCCATCAAATCTCTCCTCAAGGGGCCTCTGAGACTCAATCTCTGATCTTGCTACAAGGTAGAAGTTTCGTGAGGAAGTTACTGTAAAATCCTACTTCGCAAATCTGTACCCACTGAAGTAGCCATAACCACATGTCTATGTCCTACTCAAGGCATTTGAAACCAACATTCTCCTTCCCCTTCACATTGTCTATCTCCATGTCATACTCATAAAGTAACTCTGTCCAATGCGCCGTTGATGAGCATTGAGATTGGGCTACATGAAGAGGTGGTAAAGACTCAAGTGATCAGTCCTGAGTGTAAATCTCTGGCTAAGAAGGAAATGTCTCCACCACACCAAGGCATGCACAACTGTTTGCAAGCTTAAGGTCATGAGTTGGATAATTGAGCTCATAATCCTTGAGTTTGTGAGACTCAAAAGCAACCACTCATCCCTCCTGCATCAACACACCTCCTAGTCCTGCCAAAGAAGCATCTATACAAATGAAGAACTCACCCTGAGGGTCTGGCACTGTAAGAATAGGCATGTTATCGTGAGGCATTCCTTGAGTTTCCTAAAGGACTGCTCACATCTATCTGACCATAAGAACTTCTTCCCTTTCTGTTGAAGGGAAGTGATGGGTGCGTAACCCGAGAAAAGTCCTGAACAAATATCCTATAGTATCCTACCAAACCCATGAAACTATGCACCTCGGTCACACTAGTGGGTGTTGGCCAATCCATGATAGCTCGAATCATGGAATGATCAACTACGATACCTTCCCCAGAAATGATGTGGCCCAAATACTGCACCTTTTCTGAAATAATGCACACTTCTCCAGGTTCCCGTAAAGTTGCTGCTCACGAAGACACTGAAGAACCTGACAAAGGTGATCCTCATGCTCCTCATGTGTACATGAGTATATCAGAATGTTTGTCAAGAAAAATGAGCAAAGTGATCCAAAAATGTCTGGAATACCCCATTCATCAAGCTCATGAACAATGCGGCCCGGCATTCGTCAGACCAAAAGGCACTACTGTGAACTCATAGTGGCCATATCTCGTATGGAAGGTTGTCTTATGAATATATACCTCTTTGATCCTCAAGTTGATGATATCCAAACTTAAGATCGGTCTTGGAAAATATTATGGCCCCCTTCATCTATTCAAATAATCATCAATGTGTTGAAGGGGGTAACGATTCTTGATCATTACTTTGTTTAGCTGCCTGATAATCAATACATAAAAGAAGAGATCCATGTCCTTCTTAACCAAAATCACTAGGTGCACCCCAAGGGGATACACTAGGATAGATTAGGCCTTTCTCTAGAAGGCCCTCAAGCTGAAACTTGAGCTCATAGAGCTCAGGGGTAGTCATTCGATAAGGTGTTTGTGAGATAGGCTCTGCTCCTGGAACCAAATCTATGTGAAAATATATCTCATGTGAGGGAGGTAACCCTAGTAGCTCCCCTAGAAATGTATCAGAAAAATCTCTCAAGATGTGATGGTCATCAAGAGATGGGCCACTAGACTCATCCTTATATTTGTTCACTAACCGTGACAGCATACAACTCGAAACCTTGTTGCACACACCACTTAAGCTACATAGCAGAAATAGTGCAGATAGAAATGGGCCTCCTAAATCCTACTATCATTGACTCAACCCCAAATCATATGTACATGATATAATCTTATGGTAACAATCCACTCTGGCCCTGTGTGTAGATAACCAGTCCATGCCCAAGATGACTCCATACAAACCCAACAGAAGAATACAAAGATCAGAGGTAGTGGTGAAGGGTCCCAAATCCACTATGCACTCCTTAACTAAGGATTCTACAGAGATTTTGGCTCCAGAATCCATCTCGACATCCCAACTACGGCCCTATCTAACTTGCCACTAGCCTACAACGCTCTACTAAATATGGTGTAATAAAAGAATTAGATGAACTAGAATCAAACAAAATAGAGGTAGGAATACCACCAATGTTACCTGTAGTCTCTATCACAGTGCTCTGGTACTCAGCATGGTGATTCTCAACCACTGCATAGATCTGATGGCTATGTCCCATGTTGCCAACTATAAGCTCTGAAATCTACGCCTTAACCTTGTTACTGGGGTTCTGTGGGCACTCTCTCTAATGATTTCCAATAACACCACATCAATAACAACTGCCTGGTCCTCTCTAATGAGATGCAGCTCTTACCAGTAATCTAGAGGTATGTGTCGTGGATCTTGATGATCTGGCTATGGACTGTTGAGGTCACTACTGACGAGCTCCTGCTGACTGAGCTCTTGGTGCACCCTTGTGTCCTAATGGGACCCCTAGGGGGAGGCCCCATACTCCGTCCCCTCTAAGCATTGAAATCTCTGTGGAGGTCTGAATGGTGGAAGAGTCCTACTGTTGCTGTTGCTGAGGTGGCTATTGTGGTGGCCTAAATGAAGACTATACAGAACCATGTCCTCCAGGAGGAGGAGAAGATCCCCTCGACCTGTTATCCTGCATCTTCTAGATTTGGCTCTACACTCTATCCCTGGCCTGTTGAGTCTTCCCCCGAGTCTCCTCTATAATGTAGGCCTTCTCAATGGCCTCTGCTAAGGTCTGTAGGTAATGAATGTGCACCAAACCTCCCAAATCCAAATTCAGGCCCCTGATGAACCTGTGAATCTTGACCTACTCATCCTACATATAGTCGACATACTGAAGTAGGTCCAGAAATTGACTCTCGTTACTCTACTACAGTCATGGATGCCTGACAGTAGGTCATGGAACTCATCTATCCTCTGTTGAATAAACCTCATTAGATAAGTATCTGCTCCTGAACTTCTCCTCGAAGATCTCCCAGGTAACTGTCTCTGAGTCTACATGGAGCTTTTGTTCCTTAGTCCTCCACTAGACACTTTCTCCATCCCTCAAAATATGAATTAAACACGAGACTTTGTGTTGCTAGTACATGGGAAAAGCTTGAAGCACCCGCTCAAGCTCACTAACCAAGCCTCTTCCTGAAAACCACCTGTATCTCTAGAATAATTAGATGGCGTAGCTTCAGGATCTCCCTGATATGATCTGCAACTGATGATTGTCGACCCCTAGGTCTCTCTGCATGCTCCTCCCTCGCCCTAGGGCTCCAAGATCTATCTTTGTGTCTTGAAATCCTATCTCCATGTCCCCTCTTAGGTGACTCCACTCTAACTGACTCTACATGTGGAGATTTCTCTGCCCTATGCTCATTGTTGTGTGTGGAGAAGCACGAGCCTCAACTGATGGCTCTCTATCCTATCTTGCAGGTCATCCTCCTAAGGATCCTCCACATATAGTGGGCATTAACATCCTGAAGTATCTGTAATATTTGAGGTAAAATGGCCACTACATCCTAATCTAGAGGTGGAAAGTCTAGATCTACGTGAAAGAACCCCTCATCTGGTCTGTGCCTCCTACACAGACCAAGGTGAGAGTTAGTTCATCATTCTAGGTTTTATTTCAGTTTTCAAGTTTGCTATATTATACAAATATCATATAATGTTGTTTTCTAGGTTTAGAGTTGCACTAGGTTTAATGTTCAAGGTCTCGTATGTTTTCAAGTGTGCCCAAGGGTCCAATCTTTGAACCCACAGCTATGATACCAAGTGTAACACCCAAAACATTTCCTACACGAAACCCAAGTAGAACCTCAGGTCAACTAGGAAAATTATGGAATAATTTTTTTTTGTTCAAAACATATTCGCAATATAAGATTCAAATTTACAGTCACACATATGCTCGTGTTTAAAATTTCATTAAATTAACATTATTAATTTTCCCTTAGATCCCCCTTTAAAATAAAATAATAAAAACTCTCAATACCTTTATAATAAATTAATTAGTCTAAAACAAGACTTAGACTTCCCTATACCATTGGTTTTAATACAATTTAATTTCTACCTTAATTAAATTTGGTCAAATTAATCTCAAGGGTATTGTGGTCTATTTAATTAAATAATAAAGTTCTATTATACCCACAAGGGGTCAAAGTTGACATTAAATTTAAAAGGTCTCTAATAAGACATTTGAGTTAGGAAAATAATAACACCCCCCCATTACACTTACTTAGAGTGGCCCCAAATAAATTCTACCCATGCATTTTAAATTTGAATTTCTTTTCACCCACTTCCCACCTACTTTTTGTAGGGATGAATCTCATCCATTAGATGGATTCATTTGGGGCCCTTAGATTTGGGAATCCATCTAACCCTAAGTTTTCTTATGAAAATATCCTTTCTCTTTTGTTTGACTTATTGTTTCTTTTCTTTTTCTTTTTTTTTTTCAGATTGGTGGAGGAGGAGGTGGAAGCCATAGGAGCAAGCCCAAGCTCATGGGATGAGAAAAAGATCTCCATTTTATTAAGGATTCCTTTCATACCATCATCCTAGGGTTTACACTAATTTATTTTTATTTTTTTATCTTGCAATTTATTTTGTATTTTCCCAAATGGGGTAAATGGGTATTTACCCTATTTTAGTAAAATGGTTGGGATGATGTAAAATATATGTATAACTTGGGTAGAAGGATACATACATACATACATACACACACACACATGTGTATATATGTGTGTGTGTGTGTGTGTATATAAGTACATTTTATTAAAATTAATTTATAAAAAAAAACTCATTATTAATAATATCCTGAAATCAAAAATATACACACATTTATATATATGTACATATATATATATATTAATATATATATAACTAATGTATGTGTTTGGTGTGATATAGGGACTTACACAGTACATACAAAAATACAAAAAGAACTGACTACGCAAAACCTCCTATCAGATGGCTTTGGCCGCTTTGGGACAGTACAAACCAGAGAAATGAGAATATATCTTAATGGCTGAGGGTCTCCGACCCAACCCCCCATCCCATTTGTAAATGGGGTGGGGGTGGGGTCGGCAACCCTCCCCCCAACCCTTTTCCTCTAATAAGCCAGCACATGCTACAGGTTTACTAAGCCCAACACGTATTAAACAATCTCCAAAACTGATTTCTAATTGGTCTTTTTTTATGTTTAATAAAATTTTTGGTTATTTATATAATATATATATATATATATATATATATATATATATATATATTCTAAAGAGTAATAATATTAATATGTATTAATATTATATTTAATATTGTAAAACAATAATTAATAAAAGTAATTAATAATATTAATAATATTAACATATATTTATTATTATAATATAGATATAGATATATATATATATATAATATTTGTTTCCGACCATACCCATTTAGTAAGAGTTTTAACTTCATTTCAAGTATTGGGTGCTTAAATCTAATTTGAAGTTCCTCTTTATTGATTGCTACTTTAATTAATCATTAGATTTATATGTATAAATTTATAATAAATTTGCAACTAATTAATTTCACAACTCAAATGAGGCTAATCTCTAAGTAGGTAACCATGACATTTGTTCTTTACTCAATTTGATTTAAAAATCAAAATGATCCATTTGTTGACAAATAACTAAGAAATGAAAATTTTAAAAGCTTTCCATAAATGCATATGAGGTTTAAACTTTCTTCTTTAAACCAATACAAAAAATGAACAAATATAGTTTATCTTGCTATCATATGTCTTTCAAGTATTACAATAGGAAGGAATATCTCTTTCTTTTGCCAAACATACAAGTTTCAACAATTCACACAAGAAACTTGATAACAAGATTTTCCAATAGTTTTAAAATAAGAACAACACACCTAATGAGACAAAAAATCAACTAAAATGAGAACAAGTTGTTTTCTTTTCAATCACATTTCCATTACATCAAGACTTGTTACACTAAATTTTTTTTCTCTTTCCAACAATACATTACAACTTAATAAAAAAATGTTCAATACAAACTTTTCTTTCAAATACAATACTATAAATCTTCCACTTTAAGTGGAAATTTACAAGAGGGTTTCTACAATGAAGGATTTCTTAGTCTTCTACAAGTGCTCCAAGTTCCAATATCTCAACAAGAGTTCCACCATTTCTTCACTTGATCACAAAAACAAAAATGGGGGAGAGGCAACACTCTCCACCCAACTAAAAATCCAATGAGGAGAAGAAGAAATCCTCCTCATTGGCCCCGAGCCCCAACCACAATGCAATAAGGGATGGATCCAACACATGGAAACTATACAATGCTTCCACAACACAACAAAAATTTTCACAATCATTTCAAGAACATTCAATCACAAGAAAAATGAACACAATAATACAACTTTACAAAATACACAAGGCTTTAAAATGCAAGCCAATGGAGCAAGGATCTATGGGGAGATCACTTATGCCTCCCAATAGGATTAGGTACCCACCTTAAAACCCTTCAAAATAAATTTAAAAAATTCCCTACACAACTCTTATTCCTCCCTCAAGATCCTCTTATGCCTCCCACATTCTCTTATGTCTCCCTCAATCTCTTATGTATCCCTCAAAAAACCAAGTAAGGAATGCAAGCATTCTCTTATCTAAGGTGGGGTACCCAACCCAACTCCCTCCAAAACATGAAATAAACTCTTATGCCTCCCTACATATATATATTCCCCATAGCCTTCTCCTACACCTTACTTAGGGAATCATACCCAAGAACCCAACAAGCACAAAACTCATTCACATACATACACATATACACACATATAAAAAAAACAAGGAAACAAGGGTGTAGCTCCTACCTTTCCATGGTAATCACTTGATCCAAGAAGTCATAATCCAAGCTCCTTCAAGCCCAATTCAACACCAACAAGCTCCAAGAATTCAACAAGAACTCCAAGAATCCTCTAACTCCTCCAAAATGAAAGAGCACAAAATGAAAAGAAGTAACCCCAAACAAACAATTAAACTTGCATAAATAGAAAAGAGAAGAGGAGGGTGAGGTGGCTCCATGTAGGATGCCACATCACTCATCCTCAACTCCACATCACAAGTCAAACCTCAACCCCAATGCACAATAAATGGGTGGTTGAGAGGAATGAAAAACCTCTTACACACACAACTCCAACCCACACCCCTAAGGAAAAATTTAAAACACATGTAAGAAAGTGCAATTAAATCTCACCTTTTGCCTTACAAAACACATAATGGGGTCTATTTTGACCCCCTAACCCATAGGTAGGGTTGGTATAAGAAATTAAGAGGTGTGGGACAAATTTAACTTGTCCCACAAGCCTCCTAAAATGGCCCTTAAGCTCAAATCTGAATTTCCTAAGTAGGGTAGAGTGTACAACACTCAAAATCACATACACTCAACTAAAAACACAAAAACCAAAGAACCAACTACTCTAATAAATGACTCTTTTTTGTCACATCCATAATTAGCTTACTAACATGCTTAATTCACTTAATTAAGACACATTAATCAATAATGATAAAAAGGGAATTACATCACAAATTAAATCACATACTCCAAAATTAAATAAAATAAAATAAAATAATAACACACAAACTATTGGTCACAATTGGAGGTCATCACCCCCATGGGGACCTCCCTAACAACAAATAACAAATACAAAACATTACACAAGTTGTCCATGGTGACCATTATTGTATCCATCCAGTATTCCGCTTGTGGTTGGTCTCCAATCCCCCTTTGATTGTTGTGATATAATTACCTGCAAAATCACACAATACCTCCTTCGGCCTCATGGCCATATCAAAACATCCAAGATAAAATATATGCATACAAATCAATAATCATCCATATATAAATTAAATCATCATCTAAACTAACAATGCTATTATTTTAAAATTCCAATAACATCTCAATTCTATATTTCATCAATACCAATAAGATCACAAGATTAGTTCAACTGCTAAATCCTACTCAATATGACCAAGAATGTCGAATGTCAGTAATATATATATAATATATATATATATATATATATATATATATATATATATATATATATGTCAACAAAACATTATCATCAATATAAAATGTATCTCTATGAATCCACACAAATAATACTATGAATCACAATCCATCAATAGTCGAAGTATCTCCATCATCTAACATCATGCTAAGCCAAAATAATACAATAATATCCATGTCTATAGTCAGCAATAATCAAAATCAAAATATAATAAGTGTCAATAATAAGTGGGAACTACATCCCCCTCCCCTTAGACTCGACTTCCTCTTGGAAGTCATTGAAATAGGTGTAGAAATTGGACTCGTAGCAATGTAGCATCCTCCCATGTAGCAACAGTCTCCTCATACCTGTCCCACTGGACTCGTACCTGATAAAACTCTCTACCTCGAAGGCCCAAGGTCCTACGCTCTAAAATATGGATGGGCTCCACCATCACCTACCCCTGATCTTGCACCTATAATGAGGTCCAATCTAATACATGAGAAGGATCCGTAATGTACCTCCTAAGTACAGAAACATGAAATACATCATGGATGTGAGACAAGCTGGGTGGAAATGCTAGACGATAGGTCAAAGGACTGATACACTCCAAGGTTTCAAAGGGACCCACAAACCTAAAAGCAAGCTAAGAGTCTTTTCTATAATAGATAGGGATTTTATGAGGCTTGACACGAAGAAACACCTTCGTGCCTACCTCAAAACTAGGATTTGTCATATGTTGATCTGCATACTTCTTCTTTCTGTCATGAGCCTCCTATAATCTCTACCTGATCATAACAACCTGTTATTCCATGTCCTGTAGTAAAGTTGGCCCAAGAGAAACCTTGTCCTCCAATCTGTCCCAACTCAGTGGTGTCCTGCACTCTCTGCCATACAGTGCCTAAAAAGGAGCCATGCCTATCGAACTCTATAAACTATTATTGTAGAAAAACTCAACCAAATACAAGTACTCATCCCACCTCGACTAATGATCCATGATGTACATCTTAAGCATGTCCTCCAATATCTTATTCACTCGTTCTATCTGTCCATTTATCTCAAGGTGATAAGATGTACTGAATTTTATCCTAGTGCTGAGAGCATATTTCATGGTAGTCTAGAAGTGAGAAGTGTACAAGGGATCGCGGTCACAAATGATCTTCCGTGGAATCCCATGTAGTCTAACAATCTCATCAAGGTATACCTGTGTCACTACACTAACTGTGTAGGTGGTCTTCATTGGAGAAAAGTCATCCACTTTCATCAATGTATCCACCGTGACCATGATGGCATCGTGGTAGTATCTCAATGTCAGTAACCCAACTATGAAATCCATGGAAATGGTGTCCCATTTCCACTCCGATATGGTGCAAGGGAAAATAAGGCCAACGAGTTTCTGATTTTTGACCTTCACCTTCTGACACTCTAAATAGCACGACACAAACTGAGCTACATCTCTCTATAGTGCCCTATAATGGTACAGTTGTCTCAAGGTGGCGTGCATCTTCTTCACCCCGAGATGGGTTGAATAAGGTGCACAATGAGTCTCTATCAAAAAATCCTTCCTCAAGCCTCCATCTCTATGAACATATATCTAACCCTTATGTTTGAGAAGATCATCTACCTCTAATGAAAACACATAAAATCTCCCCTCAGGTGGCCTCTGAGACTCAATCTCTGCTCTAGCTACAAGGTAGAAGTTGTCGTGAGGAAGTTGTTGCAAAATCCTACTCTGTAAATCTATACCCACTGAAGTAGCCATAACCACGTGTCTCCACATACTCAAGACACCTGCAACCACATTCTCCTTCCCTTTCATATGCTCTATCTCCATGTCATACTCACAAATAAACTCCATCCAACGCCACTAACGAGCATTGAGATTGGGCTGCGTGAAGATGTGGTGAAGACTTAAGTGATCAGTCCTGAGTGTAAATCTTTGGTCAAGGATGAAATCTCTTCAACAAACCAAGGCATGAACAACTACTGCAAGCTCAAGGTCATGAGTTAGATAATTGAGCTCATAATCCTTGAGTTTGTGAGACTCAAAAGTAACCAGTCAGACCTCCTACATCAACACACCTCCTAGTCCTTCCAATGAAGCATATGTGTAAAAAAGGAAATCGCCTTGAGGGTTTAGAACTACAAGAATAGGTGTTGTTGTGAGGCATTCCTTCAATGTCCCAAAGGCCTAATCACATCTATATGACCATAAGAACTTCTTCCCTTTCTGCTAAACATAAGTGATGGGGTGTGCAATACAAGAAATTTCCTGAACAAATCTCCTGTAGTATCCTGTCAAACCCACAAAACTACACACCTCGGTCACACTAGTGGGTATTGGCCAATCCATAATAGCTAGAATATTGGAAGGATCGACTGCGATACCTTCCCTAGAAATGATGTGGCCCAAATATTGTACAATTGTTTGAAAGAATGCACACTTTTCTAGGTTCCTGTAAAGGTGTTGCTCACAAAGACACTGAAGAACCTGGCGAAGGTGTTTCTCGTGCTCCTCACGCATACGTAAGTATATCAGAATTTTATTAATAAAAATTAGCACGAAACGATCTAAAAATTTCTGGAAAACCCCATTCATTAAGCTCACGAACATTGCGGGGGCATTCATCAAACCAAAAGGCACTACTATGAGCTCATAGTTGCCATATCTCGTACGAAAGGTTGTCTTATGAATATCTACCTCCGTGATCCTCATCTGATGGTATCCATACTTATTATATATCTTGGAAAATATTGTGACCCCCTTCATCTGATCAAATACATCATCAATACATGGAAGGGGGGTAACAATTCTTGATCATTACTTTGTTTAGTTGATGATAATCAATATACAAATGCAAAGATTTGTTCTTCTTCTTAACAAAAATCACTGGTTCACCTAAAGGGGATACACTAGGATGGATTAGGCCTTTCTCCATATGGCCCTCCAGCTACAACTTGAGCTCACAGAGCTCAAGGGTAGTCATTCGATAAGGTTCTTATGAGATAGGCTCTACTCTTAGAACCAAATATATGTGAAAATCTATCTCACATGGGGGAGGTAACCCTGATAGCTACCGTGGAAATACATCAAAAAACTCTCTCAAGATGTGATGGTCATCAAGAGACAGCCCACTAGACTCATCCTCAAATCTATCACTAATCATGACAGCATACAGCTGGAAACCTCGTTGCACACACCTCTTAAGCTGCATAGAGGAAATATTGCGGATAGAAATGGGCCTCCTAACTCCAGCTATCACTGATGCAACTCCCAAATCATCTGTACATGATATAGTCTTATGGTCATAATCCACTCTGGCCCTGTGTGCAAATAACCAATCCATACCCAAGATGACTCCAGGCGAACCCAATAGAAGGATACAAAGCTCTGAGGTAGTGGTGAAGGGTCCCAAATCCACTACACACTCCTTAACTAAGGAGTCTAAAGATATTTTGACTCCATAATCCATCTTTATGTCCCAACTAAGGCCTTGTATAACTACCACAAGCCTACAATGCTCTACTAAAGATAGTTTAGTAAAAGAATCAGACGAAATAGAATAAAATAGAATGGAGGTAGGAATACCACCAATGCTACATGTAGTCTCTATCACAGTGCTCTGATGCTCAGTCTGGTGGTTCTCAACCGTTGTATAGATCTGATGGCTACGTCCCATGTCACCAACTTTAGGCTATGTAATTTGTGCCTTACCCTTGTTACTAGGGTTCTATGAGCACTCTCTCCAATGATGTCCAACAACGCCACATCCATAGCAACTTCCTGGATCTCTCCAATGAGATGTAGCTCCATCTGGTACTCTAGAGGTCTTTTTCATGGATCCTTATGATCCGGATATGGAATGCTGAGTCCATTGTTGATGAGCTCCTACTAACTGAGCTCTCAGTGCACCTTGTGTCCTAATGGTACCCCTAGGGGGGCATACTTCGTTCCCTCTGAGCGTCGAATCTCTGTGGAGGTCTAAACAGTGGACAAGTCTACTACTGTTGCTACTACTGAAGTGGCTGCTGTGGTGTCCTGAATTAAGATTCCCCAGCCAACCAACCAACTCCCCAGCCAACCGACATCTTCCACCATGGCCTCCTCCCAACTTGGCTTTTCGAGTAGCTCACCGAGTTACTCAGCGAGTTGTTTTGAGCTCGATGCCTCAATAAGCACATATAGGACATTTAATCACACATATTTATTCTTAAGGGGATTTTTCCTAATTTTTTTACTGAGGTTGATTGGGATAAGTTCCTGGAACACTAAAATATTACATTTTCTATTATGGGATTTTTTTGACTGATTTTGGAGAACAAAGACTGCTTATTGCACTGAAACGGAGTACTGATCCCGAGATGGCCTTGAATGGCCCAGATTAGCTTGAATACTTTCTTAATGCCTATGAATGCTCCCCAATATCCCAGAGACTATCTATGACCTATTTACAACCTATGGGGCCTACTTAGGAGCTCGTGATTACATTGGGATGCTCTTGGATAATTTTGGCTCGTGGAGGAAAAATTGTGAACATGCAGTCTTGATGTTTCTTGGGCCCCTATGACCGGGGGAAGCTATAGTTACTTTATCATATTGGCACGATTCTCAGCAGTTTCAAGAGTAGTTTTCAAAGTAGATGTACAGTCCTACAACTACTAGAATGCATTCTATCTTATTTTTATACTAGGATTGAAATGGATCAAATATGGAATAAAACAAGATCACACCATCTACAATAGTGTATAAATTCGGGAATCAACCAGGGATGGAGAATAAAAGTAGAAATTTCTTCCCAACACTCTTTTGTTGTGGCATGAGATTGCCCAAAAAACTCATTCTTGACGTGAGATCACTCGAAATAATAATTTTTGGCATTAGATTGCCCAAACAAATTGACTCTTTTACAACATTTAAGGATAATTTCTTTCCTTTAAATATTCACGTGTCAGATGCACATATTATTTTCTATACTTGTTCACATTTTTAGGTAATTTTACATGTTTTTTAGAGAGCTTTCATACTGAACGAATTTGACTACTATTTCTATCTTCTTTTGCAGTTCCATCTTTAAGACCCAACAAGAAGCAACAACACAGTAACAAATCACAACGACAACAATAGGTACAAAAATGAAACAACACATACACTTCAACCCTGGGGTCAGTTCCTCTTCCTTAGCTTCCACACTTCATTTTTTATCACTATAATATTTTTCTTATCTCTTGGCCACACTTTTACCATCAATATACATGTTTATTAGGTACATATCTCTTATGTACTTTATGCTATCAAGTATTCACTCAACAACATAAGGTGGGGGAAAATGTAGACACAAAATCATGCACTTGGGTACATTTCTAGGTTCTAATCACATACTACTATTCATATGATTCCTAAGTGAGAAAACTAGTAATTGGTATCTATATTTGGCATCTTTTATAATTTCTAGTTTCCTCTTTTGTCTTACACACCCCATAGCCTAGTCTAATCTTTTTTGCTTTATATTTATTGGATTTACACACCAGTTCCCAGCCAGAACATCAACGCCCAGGTTCTGTCGTCCCATCTGGGTTCCCTCGACCTCTTTGTATCTTACTCATATCTTTTGGGCCTTTTTTATCTTTTTGGCATATTTTTTTCTTATGGGTCCCCCTTTTAGTTATTGGTTACAAACTTTAAACAAAGGAATCATATAAATACAAAGCTATGTGACCAAAATAAAGGACGAAGATCTAAACATCTACTATCATCACCTAAGGTTGCATCCAAAGGTAATCTAAGAGAAACAAAGAATCCATCTAATACTCACTCAATGTACAAGGGACTACATTTTCCACATAAACGTATAAGAGGGGAAGTTCATTTTTCCATCCACACATCTATTTACTTTGTTACATATAGCTATTTCTCTCTATCAATTGCATCTTACACAAGATCTTCCAATGACCTGATTATTTCAAACACTTCACAAGAACTACATGGAATTTGAGATGTAGAGTAGTGTTTGGTCGTAAGTTCACTCTGTTGGGTAACTTTCAATGGCAATCCAAATCACCATTTGCATATTTATTTTTTAATGGGTATTGTAGGATATCATTTGTTTTTATGGTTATAAGTGAAATCTCTGATCAACCAGCAACATAAACGTGAAATCCAGCGACAACCTTGCAACACAGGAAAATTTAGATTCTGACCATTATCACAGTCACGGGCCCCTGAAAGATGGCTCGAGTGCCCAAGCACCCCTGACACACTCCTGGCGTCACGGTCTAGTCTCATTTGGAAGATCCATAATTTACTGCACATGGGTGTGACAATCTTCCCTTCTTTTTTCTCAGTTTCTCCAGTCTCCACAGTCTCAACATCATGCATAAATAATCTAACTCATTCTTTCCCTCTCTTTCACTTAGGGTTTCAAATTTATTAGCTTATTGGATTATGTCAAATTTATACTTTAGCGTTTATGTATCATACGTGACTCTGCAATTAGGGTGTAACATAAATCTATTTTTTTAAAATCATACGGAAGAACCAACTGAATCATCCAACACCTCTAGTCTTGATATCAGCAAGACCTCAAACACATCCACATCTACCATATCCAATTTAAACCCGCTTATGACCTCTTTGAAAGCCTTTTAAAATAAACCTCTCATTGAAATAAATAAAACCTCATTCCATGACTATGTATACTAACATCATATACAAAATATCATTAAATCCACTATCTAACATAGGAACCATCTATCTAAGAAAATAGAAATTATATCATAAAATCATTAAGCAACTTCACCACAAGTTACAAAACCCCTACCTTCCATCTTAGAGCCTCATCCTTCATCCAAATTCACAGTCACTATCACTTAATCCAAGGTCATTTCTCAATCGAAACCCAAAATTGTCGCACAAGAAATGACCTCCTCTACACCAACCTCTAGGTCATCAAATGAAAGACAAATCCCATCAACCTCAGTCTCGGTAGGGTACTAAACTACAACCCTTGAAAAAATCATCCTATTATCTATCACAACATTGCTTACTCTCAATCCATCTGACTCTCGAGGGTGGAAACCCTATTGGTACAACTTCGAAGCATTCTTTAAGTACCATCGCACTTCAGGACATTCCACTGAGGACTATAAATCCTTCAACGCTAATAGTTGAAGCCTTGCTAACAAAAGGCTTCTCCCTACATATCTAAAACATTCTAAATAGATGAAGCAAAATCATCCAACGCCTGAACCCATACTCTCTAAACCTTCATCCAACACTCCATATGTGTCCAAAAATAGAAGCATTCTTTTAGAAAAATGGTGTTAGTTGTCTTTTTATGCTCATTGAATGTTATGGTTATAATATCATTTACTCGAGTTTCCCTCTATATTTTCTTAGTGATGTCCATAATTAATTCATGAATGTACACACTCCCTTTTGTTGAGACTATGGGAATTTCACCTCAAAGGATCACTGGTTTTTTTTTTACATAAAATCCTTGTTGAACTTTCACATAATTTAGTAAAATTTCTATGTGATAATGAGTGTGAGTTCTCATTTATAAATATGTAGGTGGCCTACATTATATAATAATGAAAAAATTATTTGTTTAGATTAAAAAAATCATTTAACTACCCAATGAGAACTACTATTATTGAGTCAATTCTATTTAAATTTATTTCACCAAATCCTCTTTGTAACTTATTAGTTAACTTTACTATAATAATAAGGTCTAAGTTTGACAATGTATCATAAATGTGAATTTTCCCTTCACATCTTTCTTTCTTTTTTCCAAGTATCACAATTATTTTAAATAAATTATGAGTAATACCCCTAATTATAGTTTACTTGTATAAACCATTTTCATTATTCTTTACTTTTTATTAAATGTTGACAAAATTTGTTGAGGAATAGGTATTAACTTATGTTTTGAGCCATTTGTTTAAATACCTATTCTTAGTGAGCCATTTGTTTAATCACCTATTCTTAGTGAGACATTTTTTTAACTAACTATTCTTAGTGAGCCATTAAATTTATGCTCTCAAATTATGCAAAAGGATCATATGATGGAGATTTGTATAAAATAACTTTTATATTGAAGAGCTCATGGGAGTGGTAAAAGGAAGAATAAATTGAGATACTTGTGATTCTGATGGGAGAGATGTCATACGATTATGTATTATAGGTGGAAGGGCTAACCCTATCCAATTTATGAATGGAAAAGCCTTTGGAATTCTGGGGAAATTCCTTGAGCCTCATCACTAATTGAAGAACTAGGTAGGACAATAAGATATAGTAAAATCATTGGACTAACAAAAACAAAACCAATTTGTGACACAATAATAATATACACATATCAATATTTGGGACATCAAATAAGTCATCATAAACTTGAGGAAATAGTTATTGAGACTTAGATATAGGTGGAACACTTTGAAACTCACCATTATATGAATAAACTAGAGGGAAAATAACATATATGATTGGAACATGAAAAGAGGGAGTGCTTACCACATTTGTAGTGGTTTCTTAAAAATTTAATGTGGGTGGCACATTAGAGCTAGAACCATCTTCATGATAACCTAGCTCTGTGAAGAGAGGTGTGGCATTTTTGAAGATGAAGGAGGCTTAGGAATTCCTTTGCTAATAGATTTACTCAAGCCCTCAAGTTTTACCTCTTACTGATTTTATTCCTCATCTTCTTCTTCCTCTGTTGGCAATGTAATTCCCTCCTAAATGACGTGTAATTGCACATTTCTCGTATAAAATGTAACCTTCATTTGGGGATTGAGGAAGATATGATCCTCTTGGATATACTAGTGTGCAGGATAGTTATCTATCATGATCTTGGGTTTTCATGCAATGTAATGCTTTCTCACTAAACCTTGAGAGTTCCTATATCTTAAAGTAATGGTTTCTCACTAACCCCTGAGAGTTCCATCTAACCTTATCCATTTAACAGGGGTGAGATGATCATATAGGGCATTGTAAGCTACATGTATGGGTTGGCCTAAGGGCCACAAAGGAATCAAATTGTATTTGAAATGTAGCCTAGCAAAAACTGCATCTACTAAATAAAGGTCATGTAGAATCCTTACTTTTATTTTAAATGAAATAGACTTCACTTCTCCGATAGATTTGAGATAATTAGAAAACCAAAAGGTGTTTGCAATCCTCTTTTATGGTTCCTACTAATATAGGAACTCATGATTGATCAACAATATTAGTTCTCTTAGCTCACCAAGTTTGATTGAGACTAAAAAACACTCAAGTGCTATTTATTTCAAAAATGAGATCGGTTTACTTCTTTTGATACTGAAATATGATTTACTCAAGAAATGTATATTATTTTTAAAGGATCCTTAATAGTGTTCATTTTAAGACCCCCTTCAAAAAATTATTATAGAACGGGTGGTGAATCTCCAAAATGGACTTTTGAAACAATGACGAATATCCAAAAAAATATTTCGTGGAAAACGTGATTTGGCAGGTCCTAGTTTTCCTAGATTTCGCATAGTTGGACGGGTGTTAGATGGCTGTCTATTTATAGTCAAATGAGTGAGTCAGACGTCCGTCCTTTTGAGGTCAGATGGACTAGGTTGTACTGTCATCTCACCCCTGTTAAATGGATAAGGTTAGATGGTTGTCTCTCCCCTATTAGATGGATAAGGTTGGACGTCTGTCTCTTATACATTGCAAGGACTGTGTTAGATGACCGTATTTTCTCTACTAGTTGTACAACGTTGGACATCCATCTTTTTTTTGTTTATTTTTCATGGATATAGACGCATGTCTACCACTGTGACTATCTCTTCAACACTGTACGGTCGTCTATTGTGCTTAGATGGCACTAGGTTGGATGATCACATTCTACGTTTTTCTCTCCAATGTGCAGACCCACGTCTCTTTCCTGGCCATTAGAGGTGTACGACGGTAAGCTTGGACAATCCTCTACGTACCGAAAAAGGAATAAATACAATGAATAAATACATATAAAATGTAGCTTTCCGAGGTGTTACCCCTGAATTCCCACCGGGGCACTCGGCTCCCGGACCCCCCACTGAGGAGGCCATCTCTCTCAGACCCGTAAGGGGAGTACACCTCGTTGCAAGCCCCGGACCATATGTATTATACCTTGGCGAATATGAGCGCACTTTGATTCGTAATGCTCGCAAAATACATGCATAAGTTAAATTTTATGTGTAAATTGTAGGCGAACTTACCCATACTAATGACCTGTTGGCCGATTTTAAGCGAATTGGGAGGTAGTCGACTACTGAAAAATCGCCATTTCTAATTTTCAAAATCCCTACAAAAATTTACCACTAAAATTTTCATCAGGCTGTAATGGTGTTCCATGTTTTTCTCAATGTTATACACCATAGGTAGCTCAAAGAATTAGATCTGAGATGACCACATAATATAATCCCTGACATTCGTGTAAATCAAGTTTCCTTCTTTATCTTCCATGGTTGAGTTACAACTATTATTGGAGCTATCTTACGGAGTTCAAAGGACAACAAGTTGTTGGTGTCATGATGTCATCCAAGCCATTACATGGTCAAATGAGGAGAGGCCGATAGTCACACCAGATGAGTGATCGAGAAAGACTTTGAAGACAACTTGAATCTAAAAAGAAAGAACATTATTCCTATCTTCACATACTGTTGTGTTGGAATATTTTATTTTATTTGTGTTTGGCTTTTATGCAGTTATTTTGTAAGTTTTGTCTACCCAATTCTGTAACATATATTTTATTTTGTTTGTCTGTGGCTTTTGTGCAATTATTTTGTAAGTTTTGTCTACGCAACTTAGTTTTTCCTATTGTCCACACGATGCAATCCTATCATTATTGTTGATGTCATCATTCATTTAAGAAAATTGTCTTTAGTAGTGAATTGTCAAAATCGAGAATACATTTGTTTACTGCTTTTATTATTTTTTAAGTCATGTTTGACTGGTTTTAGGGTCACAGAGCTATCCAACAGTTTTTTGAATTTGGACATTTCGCGGGTTTCAAACCATCAAACTCCTACCTATCGACCGTTAGAATGCCCTAAGCAACCACACAAACGAAAATAATCACAAATGCAACCATTTTCATATATTATAAGTTCCTATTATAAATTCGAGAGCATAAAATAGTTCCATATATTACAAGTTTGTTGTAAACCCAAAAATACACTCCACAATATAATGGACCATATAAGACCTCTCCCTTTTCTCTAAATCTAATTCCACTTAATTCTATAGGTTCTATAAGACCTTTCTTTTTCCTCTAATTCTGATTTTATATGGTTTATATTATATTCAATTGAATGTAATTCTCATCATAAATTAAATGTTACAATATAATAATTCTATGTAATTTTTAAATTTTATTTAAAGTATAAATATATTAAATTATATTAAGATTTTTTTTTATTAGATTAGGTAAAAAAAAGGATTTTGAAGGGAACCCAGAAACCCTGTACAAGCCCAAGATAGAACGATGAAGCGCTAAGGAGAAGCATAATAAAGAAACAAATCCAAAGGACCGCAAAGAAATAGACCGACGAGACGCCAATGAGGAGGAAGCACAAGAGGATAGAAAAGGCTACAATAATAAAAAACACTTGACCAAAAAGTGATCCTAACCTCCAAGAACTCCCCCCCGATGAGAACGACGGGTCATGTTAGAGGGCAAATAACCATCTTTTTTTTTCTTCTTTTTAGTCACATATGGCCACACATCCTTAAAACCAAAAGCCTTCGAAGAGGACTATTCATCGAGCAATTTACCTCTACCGGTTCTTAAATTCATTCCACATTCCACTTACAGTTCAACCATTTGACCAGGAGGTAGTGGTGGGATCCCTGTCCTAAGCGCAAACCACGAAGCTTGCATTAATTCCGCCACCCGATACACCAACCGCCCTAGAATTTGAATTGTTTTCCCTCCTTGCCACCTAGTGTAACCCGTCACAATCATCGTCTGGACCGGTCGAAGGCACCAACGCACTACACATGACGTCATTGGTTTTGGTCCCTACCAGGGGCGTTTCGTGCTCTGTTTCAGTCTCCTCAATCACTTTTATTTCGTCAATGTCGGGCTCACTATTTGTAACACCCACATTTTACACACACAAATACAACAGTAAAAATATCATCATATTTTTTTGATTACTTACATTGCTCACTACACAACACCATAAGGGCTCCAAGTAGAGAAACTCAACAACGCATGTGCGAAACTTACATAAGTCATCTACTCACATAGACACGTGACAACATCATATGCATGTCAATGCCACACTTTCCCAAATGAACAAATGCTAGAAATTACCCAACCACAAGAAGGGGGCCCAAGGATTAGCAAATCCACAACACATTATTACCATGATTATATCTTAGTTACGATTAACATTCCAAGAACAATATTATGCAAGGATAATTTTATCTCTCTTTTTTACCTACAGGTTCTTAAATTCATTCCACATTCCACTTACAGTTCAACCATTTAAGTTGGCTCTTTATCCCTTACGAAAATCTCCATAACTTACATAATTAATTGTCATATTTCAATTTGCATACAAAGATCCTAATTCTCTTGTTCTTATGTTAAGCTTATGCTTCTCAATGTTTATTCATGTTTAAATTTTACCCTTACTACAAAAGTGAATCTAATGTGACGTCAAGAAAGAATCTTAGGATTTGAGAGAGAATTAGATTCAAGATACCTTTTCCCACAAACATTATTCGATCATGGTATCCTTATTTCCCTATCGCAGTAAAAATAGTTCAATAACTTGTTGAATTTATTCACCATTTCTACATCAATTAAAATAAGATTAATAAATTGTAAGAGGACGTTGACAATAAAAAGGGAGTTACATGATTAGCATGCAACATGTAGGGGGAAGTTATTTTTCTTTTACAGCTTATAGCCTTACAATCTCATGGGGATTTTTTTAATTATTTTTGATTACAACAACATGGTTTTTTTTTTAAAAAAAAAGGAGGACGACTAACAAAAAAAATTCAGTTACAAAAAAAGTTGGCTCTAATGAAGCCTATCGGCCAATAATAAGGTCTAAGTTTGACAATGTATCATAAATGTGAATTTTCCCTTCAAATCTTTCCTTATTTTTCCAAGTATCATAATTATTTTAAATCAATTATGAGTAATACCCCTTATTATAGTTTACTTGTATAAACCATTTTCATGATTCATTCCTTTTTATTAAATGTTGACGAAATTTGTAGAGGACTAGGTATTAACTTATGTTTTGAGCCATTTTTTTAACTACCTATTCTTAGTGAGCCATTAAAGTTATGCTATCAAATTATGCAAAAGGATCATATGATGGAGATTTGGATGAAATAAGTTTTATATTGAAGAGCTCATGGGAGTGGTAAAAGGAAGAATAAATTGAGATACTTGTGATTGTGATTGGAGAGATGTCATACGATTATGTATTGTGGGTGGAGGGACTAGCCCTACCTAATTTATGAATGGAAAAGCCTTTGGAACTTTGGGGAAATTCTTTGAACCTCTTCACTATTTGAAGAATTAGGTAGGACAATAAGATACAATAAAATCATTGGACCAACAAAAACAACACCAACTTGTGACACAATAATAATATACACATATCAATATTTGGGACATCAAATGAGGCATCATAAACTTGAGGAAATAGTTATTGAGACATATATATTGGTGGAACACTTTGAAACTCACCATTATATGAATAAACTAGAGGGAAAATAACATATATGATTGGAACATGAAAAGAGGGAGTGCTTACCACATTTGTAGTGGTTTCTTAAAATTTTAATGTGGGTGGCACATTAGAGCTAGAACCATCTTCATGATAACCTAGTTCAGTGAAGAGAGGTGTGGCATTTTTGATGATGAAGGAGGCTTAGGAATTCCTTTGCTAATAGATTTACTCAAGCCCTCAAGTTTTACCTCTTATCGATTCCTCATCTTCTTCTTCCTCTGTTGGAAATGTAATTCCCCCCTAAATGACCTGTAATTGCACATTTCTCTTATAAACTGTAATCTTAGTTGGGGATTGAGGAAGATATGATCCTCTTAGATTTATTAGTGTACAGGATAGTTATCTATCATGAGCTTGGGTTTTCACGTAGTGCAATGTTTTCTCACTAATCCCTGAGAGTCTCTTTATCTTAAAGTTACTCTACTTGTGAATCTGAGATGGTTTGCAGATTCAACCATGTTAACAACTTAAGGCCAAATATTAGATTCAATTTCTTTCATCTTAAAAGGGATATAAAACCAAATTATTTTTTGTTTGGCCTTAAAAATAATTATAATTCCATGTACCTTTTGCGTTGCCATTTCATTTGTCACAAGTACATAAATTTGACATATAATAGGAAGATATAATCAACCATTGAATCTTAATATCTTGCAATCATCATAATATCACTACGATCCCTATTCCATGATAGATGCATTATTTGGAAATTAGATCTGACATCATTAATGTAATACCCATAATTATGATCATATAGGGCATTGTAAGCTACATGTATGGGTCGGCCTAAGGGCCACAAAGAAAGCAAATTGTATTTGAAATGTAGCCTAGCAAAAACTGCATCTACTAAATAAAGGTCATGTAGAATCCTTACTTTTATTTTAAATGAAATAGACTTCATTTCTCTGATAGATCTGAGATAATTAGAAAACCAAAAGGCAGTTTGCAATCCTCTTTTATGGTTCCTACTAATATAGGAACTCATGATTGATCAACAATATTAGTTCTCTTAGCTCACCAAGTTCGATTGAGACTAAAAAACACTCAAGTGCTATTTATTTCAAAAATGAGACCGGTTTACTTCTTTTGATACTGAAATATGATTTGCTCAAGCAATGTATATTATTTTTAAAGGGTCCTTAATAGCGTTCATTTTAAGACCCCCCTTCAAAGACTTATTATAGAATGGGTGGTGAATCTCCAAAATGGACTTTTGAAATAATGACAAATATCCAAAAAAACATTTCGTGGAAAACGTGATTTGGCAAGTCCCAGTTTTCCTAGATTTTGCATACTTGGACGAGTGTTAGATGGCTGTCTATTTATAGTCAAATGAGTGAGTCAGACGTCCGTCCTTTTGAGGTCATATGGACTAGGTTGGACGTTTGTCTCTTATACATTGCAAGGACTGTGTTGGATGACCCGTATTTTCTCTACTAGTTGTACAACGTTGGACATCTGTCTTTTTTCTGTTTATTTTTCATGGATATAGACGCATGTCTACCACCGTGACTATCTCTTCGACACTGTACGGTCGTCTATCGTGCTTAGATGGCGCTAGGTTGGATGATCACCTTCTATGTTTTTCTCTCCAATGTGCAAACCCGCGTTTTTTTCCTGGCCGTCAGAGGTGTAGGATGGTAAGCTTGGACAATCCTCTACGTACCGAAAAAGGAATAAATACAATGAATAAATACATATAAAATGTAGCTTTCGGGGGTGTTGCCCCCAAATTGCCACCAGGGCGCTCGGCCCCTGGACCCCCACCGAGGAGGCCATCTCTCTCAGACCCGCAAGGGGCGTACACCTCGTTGCAACCCCTGGACCATATGTATTATACCTGGGTGAATATGAGCGCACTTTGATTCATAATACTTGCGAAATCATGCATAAGTTAAATTTTAAGTGTAAATTGTAAGTGAACTGACCTATACTAATGCCATGTCGGCCAAAATTTTAGGCGAACTAGGAAGTAACCGACTGTTGAAAAATCACCATTTCTAATTTTCAAAATCCCTACGAAAATTTACCACTAAAATTTTCGCCGGGCTGTAATGGTGTTCCATGTTTTTCTTAATGTTACACACCATAGGTAGCTTAAAGAATTAGATCTGAGATGACCACATAATATAATCCCTGACATTCGTGTAAATCAAGTTTCCTTCTTCATCTTCCATGGTTGAGTTACAACTATTATTGGAGCTATCTTGCGGAGTTCAAAGGATAGCAAGTTGTTGGTGTCGTGATGTCATCCAAGCCATTACGCGGTCAAATGAGGAGAGGCCGATAGTCACACCAGATGAGGGATCGAGAAAGACTCTGGAGACAACTCGAATCTACAAAGAAAGAACATTATTCCCATCTTCACATACCTATGCTCACATGTATTATTAGTACCTGCCGCTGGGAGTGTACTAGTGTTTTCGGCTATTGCTATTAGTTGGAAGGCAGTGGGGCGGTGCTCTGGAAGTGGCTGATTTTTTTGATTTCCCCGTAATGTTTGGCTAAATATTTACTTGAACTATTGCTAGTCTAATGTTAATGTTTATAATCCGTGGCAGATGATTGGGTGAGCTTTGTGCCCTCATTGTCACATTGTATTGTGCGCGCGCCAGATATGCCCGGTTTCCGTGAAGTTTTGTGCCTTTTCAAGGTGGAGGTATTTCCTATTTTCCCCCATTGGTTGCTGCAGCGGCTGCTTATGTTGTGTCCAGTTGGCTTCCTCCATGCAGGAGCTTGCTGTAGAAGGCGGTGTTCGGAACATACAAGGGTTTTCCCTCCTGCTGTCTGCTGTGTTTGCTGCGTGGTCCTGCCGTTTTCAACACAGCGGTAATTTCCTTTTCCTTTCTGTTTTCTTGCTATTTCCTTTCTTATTGGAATTTGCTCTGTTATCTGGGTGCCATGGAGTATCTGGTAGTGTAGATGATAGTCAAAATTTGCAACCCCTAGGTTCTCCGCTTAACCTAACTTCTAAACCTGCTCTACTGGATGGAATCTCTTCTAATTTTGTGTGAGATTGGAGGTGGGGCGCATGCTGATTAAGCAGGGGATTCTAAATTCCTAGACTTTTCTTACTCAGAACAACTCAATTAAAGTCTTCTCAACATTTTCACTTTCCTATAACTATGATTCAGATTCAAATGACAGGAACGTTACAAGATTCAGGTACTCACGAGGTAGATAGGTGTGTATTCTTAAGGAACCCCCGCATGATGTCAATAACAAGCCACGGGTCCTACAAATGTAACAAAATAGATTCAAAAGAGGCAGGCATATTTTCTTAACACATAAAATGCCTCTCAAAGGGACTGTTGTAATACAAATTAATTCTTTAGAGACATAGAAGTCTGAAAAGCAAGGTCAGATCTGATTCAAATCAAAACAGACTCTTACACAGCCATACTTCGGTGTCAGTTACTACTGAAACTGTACCTATTATATATTTTGAATTACAAACTCACAGTCATACCTCAATTATGGACCCTTGACCATTATAGATGAAATTATGGATTTGCGTAAAAGTTGCAGTTTACATAGATGCTCAGGAAGTGCTGAACACAGTTGAGTTGATTTATTAGAGAAGACAGAAGCATCCAAATGAGGAAACTGGAGCATAGATCATGTAATGGTCTGATGAACTTATAAACAAGCTACGTAGGAATCTACAACCTTTTACGAATAATATCTTGGAAAGCACAACAGAGATTGCGAACCAGGGAAAATTAGCATTTATAGATTCTGAATAATGTCTTCCAAGGCACAAAGAGAGAAAAATTGCCAGCAGACGAGGTAAAATTTCAAGTCAAAAGATCCTGGCTCTCATACAAGCTAGGTAGCCGGTACGTGGGTACGGTTCGGGTACGGGTACGGGTACGGGGATCCGATATGTCGGTACGGGCAATTTTTTTGGGGGCCCCCGGGTACGGCACTTGGGTACGGCAGTACAATATACATATAAAATATTAAAAATATTTTGAAAAGTAACAAGATAAGCAAAATTCCAGCCTTACACATGCATAGATTAAACAAATCTGAAATATACATAGGTGAAATAGCGACAAAAGTTAAAACATATTGATAATTCATTGTTCGAACTTATAACCAGTACATTGTTCAAATCAAAATGTTACAATGTATTATCATTATCTGACATTGTAAACACAAAAATGAAGATACATCAACATTCTAATTAGTAATAGTCTAATGGCTCTGCATCTTCTCCAATGTCTTCAACGAGAGCATCACTACCATCACGTGGTTCATTAGAACCACAAGCACCAGGAGTACAACCAGAACTATCAGCAATGCCGCTCCCGCTAGCCCCACTTTGCAGCTCACGCAAAGTACTATCTAGGTCCGGGTCTAGCAATGAAAGTTGGGCAATGGGAACATCCAAGTTTGGAGTCTCTGGGTCTATATCCCAACACTTTGTTGGCCCTTTCCTGTACTCATCCTTCTTATGTGATAGAAGGCGCAGGTTAGAATGCACAAAGACCAAATCCTCTGCCTTTTTTGCTCCCAACTTGTTGCGGTTAACCGAGTGGATAAATGAATATGTACCCCAATTCCTCTCAGTTGAAGAAGAACTCGCAACCTATTGAGGCAAGCCGCAAAGTCAATGCAAAATTAAAATTTTAAACTTATAAATATAAAAGTAAAAAAGAAAGAGTTAAGAAATTAAAAAAATTAAAATCTTACTTGTGATAAAACTTTTATTGCAAGTGGCATGAGGTAGGGGTATGCTTGTCCATGGAGGTACCACCACGAATAAACATCCATCCTGTATTTGTCACGAAGAGCGCTAATGGAGTGATCCCTAGAGGATATGAAATTCACAAACTCGCCTCTAACCATGTCTTCTACTTCTGGATCTGGGAAGATTCTAGAAAATGCCGCCTTATACCCCTCACTAACTTCAACATCCCTATATGGTGGGACCCTCCTAGGCAAAGAAAGGATCTCTGCGCTATAGTATTTTGGAGTCAAGGCAAAAGCAAGAAGATGCAATGGAGTAGTCATTTTGTTCCACCTTTCAATGAGATGTGAGTGCACTTCCTTGAAGAAGGTCTCTGTAGGATCTTGCTCTTTGGCATTTATGATGGTCTTAATTGACTCAATCATTGAGTCAATTCCATCATAAATCTCACCCATGCATGGATGATCCATATCAACAAATCTCAACATACTCACGATGGGCTCAGTAAAACTAAGCAAGTAATCCACACGATCCCACCATGTTTCATCCAGGATCAACAATTTCACATTTCTAGCCCTCTCACTGTTTGCTTGCCTCCATATACTCCAAAGGTCACTGATAACCATGCCACTCAATGCCTCTCGCACCTTCACAAGCCGTCTCAAGACGAGCGTGTGCGAGGCAAATCGAGTCTCAGCAACCTAATAAGAAATCAAAAGAAATAAAATTAAGACAAGTAAATTTAAAACATTCAAAATTCTACAAATTACAAACTTATAAAATTAATTTAATGAATTTTAAAAACTAATAATTATTTTTAAAAATAAAAAAGAATGTTACGGGCTACCTTCAATAGCTGCAATGTTGAGAATTTACGAAAGATGGCTTGGGACATGTGGTGGTTGCTGACAAACATTTGAATCTCACTTGCCTCCTCATATACTTGTTTGATCCAAGCAATTTTTGTGCCCAATTTTTGTAACATTAAGTTGAGGGAATGAACCGCACAAGGTGTCCAGAATATGTGTCCATACCGTGCCTCAACCAACAACCCTGCAGCTCTACAATTTTTTGCATTGTCCGTTACAACTTGGACAACATTTTGAGGCCCCACCGCCTCAATAGATTCTATGAGGATGTTGGCAATGAATTGGGCATCCTTCACTTGCCCCTCACAATCAATAGCCCTGAGAAACATTGCCCCTTTAGGACACACGACAACCACATTGATCAATGGCCTATTTGCTGTATCTTTCCATCTGTCATAAACGATGGACACTCCTGTTTCGAGCCATTGATTCTTGATGGGTAACAATGAGTCTTCAACTTTTTTTCTTTCTTTTGACAATAAGGTGGTGCGCACCTTTTCATACCCTGGGCTAATGTACCCTTTAGGGGCTTCATTAATACATCTCACCATATCTTGCCAGTATGGTGATCTAACAACATTAAATGGGACACCACATGCATAAATAAAGCGTCCAACACTTTGGTTAGCTATGTCCCTGCTTTCATTCTGGAATGCCCTTTCCAATGGGCCTACATCTTTTGTTCTTTTGCGAGAAAGAGGTGAATCCTCTTCCCCTCCAGTTGCAATAGGTGTAGACAAAAATGGGTGATCTGGGGCCACAACATCAACAAAATTAGAAACAGGTGGCTTGCTAATGGTATGTGATCTTCCTTTTCTTGCCATAGGATGATTGGATTTTAATGCCATTGTTGCATCTGCTTCCTCTTGCTCTTTGATGTATGCAAGGGTCTTTGCACGTGGCAACCCCTTTCCATCCAACCCTCCACATGTTCTGATTCCGTGGCCAATAGCCCCACACAAATGGGCTTTCACCTGACTGTAGGAGCTCTTAAATTGCATATTACATTGTGAGCAAACCCAAACAAAACCCCCTCCACCTGGTAATTGTTCTAGTTGTTTGACATAGCTCCAAAGGGGGGAGGATGGATCACTTTTGTTAAGGAGACCTTTACTACTTTGACCCACAGAACTAGAACTCGCAGCCATTTTAAGTTTTTAACTGCACAATGCATTTAAAAAAATGAAAACAAATTTAGTCTTGAGAAAATGTTGGAAGTTTAAAATTTAAATTTAAATGAAATCAAATATAGAAAAATGAAGCTTAAAAGTTAAAACAATAACAAAAAACAAACCAAAAAAACAACTAAAAAATAATAAAATATTAAATACAATTAACAAACTAAAACACTGTAAAAAAATCACAAAATACTTACCTCAATACACCCAACACCAATAATGCAAGCTCCTTGAACTCCTTGTCACTTGTTGCAAGCTCCTTCAACTATATGGCACTTGAAATCAACCCTAAGCAATTGAAAATAGTGGAAAAATTGAAGGTGAGAGTCAAATATGCAAATAAGAGGCAAGAATGCAAATGTGAGGTAAATGACTTGTTGTTGTTGTTATAGAGTTTGGGGGCACAAATTAGGGTTTAAAAGAATATTTTAATGTTTATAAAGTCGGTTTGACCTTTTTTTTGACCAAAAAACAAAAAAAAAATTAAAAAAATGCGTCAAAAATCGGGTGCGGGTACGGGCAGGGTTCTCCCTGCAGGGCCCGGGTATGGTTGGGTACGTCCACCGTACCCGGGCCCTGCCCTGGGGAGAACCCTGCCCGTACCCGCGCCGTACCGGACCCAGACCCCGTACCCAGTACGAACTGTATCCTGAACCTGCAGCCCTTAGGGGCCGTACTGGCTACCTAGCACACAAGCCAATATAACCAGGAGAACAAATCATGGACACAACCAAAGGCAAGTTAAGCCAGCCAGTATAGACCAAACATACTTATCATAGTTAACAATGTTTAGAAAAGAAAAGGCGGCATATTGGTTAAGTCCTCGATAATGTTTTGTCGAAATTCAAATCCACCACTAATGTACAGTCCCTTGCACATTCTTTGCACACTCAATTCTTCTCCTACCGTGGTCCACTCTGCAATTACCACACTTTATGTTTGTTTCTAATGTGTAATCAATGGCGCAAACTTCAAACTGCCCTGGCACATAGATGATGCCACAAATTATTCTCAGGCCTCTGTGTCAATTGCTGCAGATTACCTAGCTTGGCGCACCTGTTTCATATTCTTTACCATAGAAATTTTCTACTGTAACTGCATGTACTTTCCAAAGCAATCACTTAATGCATCTGGATTAATGATGAGATCTGGAACAATACTTTCTATTGTAAAAGGCATATTTTCTTGCTCTTCTATAAAACCTACAACTCCTTTCTGACCATGCACACTGGAAAAATTATGTCCAAGTGAGGCTGAAATTTGCATCAGAAGGCTGTGGACTCACATTTCCAATTAAAATATCACCACTACATAGGTCTGATGCAATATAAGGGAATCCATCATCATCAAGCTTATCTACCCTGAGGTTTGCTGTCTTTGGATGTCCACAATCTATGTCTAGATTGGATGAAATTTTAGAGTTGCTGTCATCACAGTCTGTCTCTGATGTAAATGTATGCAAATGCATGGTTGAAAACAGCCCATGATCTATTTACGCCTGCTTTAAAACCACAAAGTTTCCCTGATTGTATCCATAATGAAAATTGACCTAAATGGCAATATCAGAATGACCAGCTAGAAATTGTACATTTACAGGTGGATTCATGCAAACAGAGTCATTCTTTCCTTCTCTCTTTCCTTGTGTATTTATATGTAGATGTGACCCTTCAGATTTCATGTTGCTCTTCATCTTCTTTGTGGCTTCTCACATTCTCCATGCTACAAAAATAATTAAGGTAAATTTAGTTTTGCCCCTGCTAACATATGCCAACGTATTTTGAAATATGTTTGTTTTATTTTTCCTTTTTCAATACAAATTTGTTTTGTACATCTTTGTATGCAAGCTCATGAAGCTTATCTATGCTGAGGTTTGCAGTGTTTGGCTTTCCAAAAACTACGTCTAGCTTGGATGAACTTTTAGAGTTACTGTCATCACAATCTGTCTTTGATGTGAATGTATGAAAATGCATGGTTCAAAACAGCCCATGATCTATTAACACCTGGTTTAAAACCACAAAGTTTTCCTGATTGTATCCATAATGAATATTCACCTGAATGGCAATATCAGAATGTCCGGTTAGAAATTGTACATTTACAGATGGATTCGTGCTTCAATAGTGTAAGTTACAGTAAAAATGAAATACTTGTGTCATAGAATACCCAGCCATAGAGAAATATCTTTTGCCTACGAAAAGATGCATAAAAAGGAGACGTAGCTTACCATTTTATATGTACAGTAAATCCAAAGTTAAGTCATTGTACATAGTGGAAACTAGTTACAAACTCTTACTGCGCCAGTGAGTAAAATATCTTACTTTCTGCTTAGCATACATCAGCAGAAATTGTAAGTCTCTATAACCCCTGGTGATGTTTAATAAAAACCACATACAATTTCATGAAAAAAATTATAGATATTCATCTCATTTCATCTAAACCTTTCAAGAAGCAGGTTCTCAAATATGAAGACTAATCAGAAGACTCCAGAGACATGAGCCAAAGCAATAAAACTTGAATCGAAGTTTAAGACTCACTTATATCTCCATGATGGGGCAATGAAAAATAGAAGGAACCTCTCCCAAAACTGATTACCAGGTAAACTCTCGATTGCCATGTAAGCAAAGTAGCCCCACAGGACTGATGTAGGAACCTTTTTTATAATAGGCATCACACCAACACAAACACCCACAAGAATGGACTGCACCAAAATACTCATCCGCTGCTCTTTGACTCTAACTGGAAGCAAATCATCGACATGCTTTTCAAGATCAAAAACATGCCCATTCATTTCAATGTCCAAATGTTTATCGCTTTCAAGTCCTTCAATGAATGCAGAGTAAAAATGCCAATATATGCCGCCCTTTTAATAGACATGAAAAGAAAATCAAGTGTTCTGTCAAAAAATGGCATATCCTTACCTATATAAATAGTTCTAATATCAAGTACAAGTTTGAACAATTTGAACTTGTGTTCAGTAGGTAAGGACAACAAAACTTCAATCTAAAAAGATTATATGCAAAAAATTCAAGCTTAGTTGAATGTACAGAGCTTGGTGAAGGTTGCCCAGAGTCTATTTTCTATAACTCCAAGTGTGTGCAGAGAAACTGCATTTAAAAAAAAAATAAATTTCTTCAATTCTATTCTTTAAATTTGTCCAGAGCCTATTTTAAATAATTTGCAATGTGTGCAAGACAACTGTAGTTTTGTTTGTAATTAATTTCATCAATTTATTTAATTTTCCCAGAGTCTATATCATCTCCTGTATTGATTTTAATCTCTTATGTACTGCACCTTGTGTGTAATTTTATCCATTAAGTATATATTCCCTGTTTCGAATCTTTTATTAAGGGCAACTGGTAATTTATGCGGTTCTGTTGGGTTCAAATAATGTGAATTCTGCACAGAAAAACTGCAGACTTTTTTTTTATAAATTGAAAGAACAAGTAATAATTTAGAGTTACTAGATTATTTGATTTCTGTACAAAGCAACCGTGGTTTTCTTATGCAGTATTTTTTAATGAATTGTAAGAACAAGGTAATGATTTAGAGTTAAAAAAAAATTTGTATTCTGTGCAAAGAAACTGCATTTTTTTAAATAATTTTTTTATTTACGTAATTGCTAATGCACCAATAGGTTAATGCTATTTTCTTATTTACTGTGTCGTATTCAGGTACAATTATCAAAACGTTTGCAATTGTTGTTACCTTTACATTGGCAATTAGATCATAAGAATCGCACCATCTTAAAGGTTAGTAGTTTCACAATTTGCTATACGCCTGTATATGGTTTTCCGCAACAATTTGTATTAACATTGTTCCATTTCTTCCATGCATAGACCTACATATACATCTTGAAAATGTGTCCTTATAACCATATTCATTTTCTTATGTTCTATGCAATATATTTGGACACAGTTATCAAATTCTCATAACAGCCCAACAAAACTGTAAGAAACTCAAGAGTACTTTTATGGTTACATCTGTGAAGGTATGTAACACCATCTACAATATCTTTTCAATTTGATTTAGTTTCGTGCAATTCATTGCCCAATTTTTTTTGCCTTTTACTTTTCATTGGTTCTTGGTTTTTTCTTCATTGCCGGAATCATATTTATTGCTTGTTTATTTATTTCACTGAGTCATGTTCTTCTTTGGTGTTGACACTTGGCTGCATGCATGGCTGCTACGGTTAAAGCATAGAGTCGTGCGCAGAATGCTCTAAGGGATGAATTATTGCATTTAATCTGCCATGAAAGGTTGTATGTCAGTCTCGGTAAAATCCTTTCCCAGTATGTAAAATCCTGCGATTTTGAAGATACAGGCATTTTTCTGAGTATCACATTTCATAGGGTTTAGCTTTTAATGAAATAGTTATTGTTTTTTAAATGGATCTGTTTTATTTTGCTTGAAGACTTGCTGGTATTTTCTTCCGGCTGTCACTTTTCCCCATTTTACCCAAATGTCCCGTGCCTTGTCTATGCTTCACCATAAGTTTTTCAGCACTTTGGATTCGAATATTTTGGATTTGGTTGCTGGCAGTGAGTTCATTGATTACATTATGTTGATAAGTGATCAGTCATTAAACTATTATGATGTACTCAACATGTAGAGAGAGCGTGAGAAAGGACACCATGGCTGGAGAACTCATCCTTGCTCCATGACATCTCTGTCATATGCATACTCAGTATGTAATATTAAATGAGTATGCATTTTTAAACTGTACATAATAATTTAATTGTTTGAATTGCCTGAGTGCGCTGTTTCAGAAGTCTATCAAACGGTCCATGAGACCACATTTCTTTGAAGCATTCTATCAAACAGTTCATGGGCCTCTTCAACAAATCCATTTTCCGCATATCCTGCAACCATGGCATTTTATCAAACACTTCACATTCCTTGTCTATGCTTTCACATTTTGCATACATGTGTGTCAGGCAGTTGCAACTACATCAGTCAAAATTCCTCTATCCATTATGCTTTGACGAATGTCCATACCCTGTTCCAAAGCTCCCATTTTGGCACAGACAGCAAGCATGCTGACAAAGATTGTGGAATTTTCCTTCACATTTGCCAATTGCAATTGTATGAATGTTTGTAAGTAATCAGGATACTGCTAAATATGGATTGCAGTTCCTGCAACTAATTGAATAGGCCTCTGATCAGTAGCAGCAGGTGCCTAATTTTGATTGTTATATTTTTTACACATTATAAATTGATATATAAACTCCATGTCCCATCGTTGATTGGGATCCATACAATAGCTAAGTGCAAGATTGTTGGATTTTGCATGCACTTTGTGTAGCAGTTCCTACAATTATTGCTATTTTTTTTCCATTCTCAATGATTGAGGCCTTGTATAGAGGAATATTTGGTAGTATGGCATTTCCCTGCAATTCAGTACTGCTCTTAATCACTGTCTTTGGTGGAATACCAAGAAACTCTTCATAAATTCTACATGTATTCAAAGCATATTTTCAAACTACCTCATTTACACATTCGTCAGTTCAACCAACATTCCAACAGTTGTCTTCAATAAATCTACAACAGGTCTAAATACCAGGAGCACAAACATCTTCAAGGCACTGGTTTGTGTCCAAGCTTAGACAAATGATAACACTGCCAATGGTTTAGTTTATCTTTTTGGGAGCTGGTCTAGGGCCATCACCATCAATACGAATAACAGTGTAGATAGGAGCTCCCACCAGAGCTCCACTTATTGGTGCCACTACATACACCCAAATGGCTTTATAGTTGCCTGCTGCAATTGCAGGACCCAGAGTTCGGGCTAGGTTCATTGAAGCTCCATCGCTTGTTCTATAGGTACCACAAAATAAAACAAATAATTTATTCTCTTCGATCTCCACAAAATATTATAAAAAAAAAAAATAAAAAAAAAATTGTGTTATTTAATAGTCTCTTACCCTGCAATAAGTATATTAAGGGTGACGGTGGCACCAACAGCGATACCTGCCAGCTCACCCACTGGACCCTGTAACCATAAAAATGAAACAGAAACTCAAAAGTGCCAAAATATGCTTCTGATCAGCATTCCATAAAATCCAATTGCAATGATATAACCACTCAGAAATGGCTATCCTCATAAAATCTGATGTATGAAGCACTCTAAAGATGAACTAGAATCAACAAAAAGTATGGTATTTAAGAGAACAATAAAAAAAACGTTAGAATATGATCAAACCTCAACATCAAAATACCATTGAAAAAAAATTATGCAAAGGATGATTTTGCAGTTAACAACAATTCTACTAGAGGGGTGTTGTTTAAATCATGTAGCTTATTTTTACCTTTTTGGAGAATTATTTATTTTTTTTAGCATTGTTATGATTTTATCATTGGTTCCTATTTATTCATGTTTATCTAGTGCAAAGTGAGGACATGTCCATATGGCTAACCAAATGCCCAAAGATACTACCAGAGGTAAAGCTCTAAAGTTGTTATTACTTTTTTTGATACCATTTCTTTAGGAAATCATCGACAGCATCCCCCTGCCATCCTCTCCTACAACCTGTCATACCTTCCGTGTCTCTCCTGACCTTACCATTATATGGACATGTGGTTAATAAATTGTCTATTGTTTCAGACCCCTATTTACACAAGGTACACCAAAATTATTTCCTCCACCATGAACCTGCTTCTTTATCTGCACTTAGAAAGATAGCTTTGACCAAAGCATTCTCTTCTCTGATTGTAGCCTGACGCCATTTCAATTTCTCCACAGATGCTCCTCCCTGTTCACCTTCCACCTCTATATTCAAATTATAGCTCGCAATTGATGCCTTGCTGCAGTCCTCGATAATGTTTTGTCGAAATTCAGATCCACCACTAATGTACAGTCCCTTGCACATTCTTTGCCCGTTTAGTTCTTCTCTTGCCGTGGTCCACTGTGCAATTACCACACTTTATGTTTGTTTCTAATGTGCAATCAATGGCGCAAACTTCAAACTGCCCTGCCACATAGATGATGCCGCAGATTATTCTCAGGCCTCTATGTCAATTGCTGGAGATTACGTAGCTTGGCACACCTGTTTCATATTCTTTACCATAAAAATTTTCTATTGCAACTGCATATATTAGTGGAAAATATGTATTGTTTTGTATTTAGCGTTTCGTGTTACATGTAACTGCTCATGCACAATTAGAGTAATGCGAATTGAGTGTTCAATGGATCATAGTCATGTACAATGTCGAAAGCGTTTGCAATTACTATTTGTATTCATAGTTTTGCATTTCTTCCATACCTACAGTTTCATATACATATTCAAAATGTATCTTTATAAGTTTTCCCATTTGCTCATGATATATGCAATATGTTTGGATGCAGGTACCAAATTTCCGATAACATTTGAACAAAGCAGTAAGAAAGTGACACTACTTTTAAAGTCATTTTTTTTGTGAAGGTATGTATCAGCATTTACATTACCTTTTCAATTTTCTTTAGTTTCGTAAAATACATATACATTTCAGCTTTAGAAAATAGTACATCCAATACTGTATGTACTGAAATTTAAATAGCTAAAGTCGTTGAAAAAAACATGAGTAGAATTGCGAATGACGTAGGGATACTGTTATGTTTGTGGAGCCTGTTTTCATGTTAGAGTTTGGTACACCTTCCATGTGTTACACTCGGATATTTTTTATAGCGGTACCGCTCGCTGATGAGCAGGTCAAGGGGGTTCGGGGGGGTGAAGCCCCCGAAGCAAATTTTCATGGGTGGTTTATTAACCCATGGGTAATGGGTAACCGTTATGGGCTGGTTTTGGGCCCATGGCTTTTTTGGTACCCATTGTTTTGTAAAACTGCCTCTTCGGCTACCTATTGATGTACTTATATATAGATGGACATACAATAGGATTGATATGAGTGTTTTTGTGAAGGTGAATAGTGTGTGCGAATTCAAGTGCGAATTCGGGAGGGTTTGTTGAGCGCAACTCCAAACAAGATTTGGTTATTGTAATTGTGAAGACTGTTGGCTTGTAATAAAATATGAGCAAGTGTTCTTGGTGGATGTAGCCCACATTGGGTGAACCACATTAAATATTGTCTTCGTGTTTTGCATATTTCATTTCTGTAATTTCTATTCATATATCTTATTATTGCGATTCTGAGGAATTATTTCGCATTAGATTCTATTAATTCCTAACAGATACAGTTTAAGAATTTCCATGCACTGAAAAACAAAATGCGGAAGAGGATAGAAAATGACGCTGAAATAGAAAAATACATTAAACATAAGCGAACAACAAAATGGAAAGACACTTTAGATCCCGCAACAGAACCTAGGCTTCTCGATAATGAAATTCCAAATGAAAAGGAAGTAATTAATGCCGAAACATATATACCTCAAAATATGCCGCCGTTTATTGACTTTGAAACTGCATTAAAATATGACCACCTATTTCGAAGCACATCATTCAACTACAATGCAGGGGATTGTCTTTTTGACACAATTCAAGTATTGCTGCATTTTCAATATACGTCAATCAAATTACGTATAGGTACAATAGACTATTTTACATCATGCTTAAACAACGGAGACCCAACGGCAATATCGTCATATGAAAATGAATTGCATATTGATATGCTCTTCAATTTACATGGAATATACGATAAAAACATTTACTTGCATAGAATGTGGCTTTCTGCAAATGAAAATAGAAACAACACTGAAATAGGTCTATGGGGCGATACATTCTGTATCCATTGGCTGTCTAAATGGCTAAACATTTCGATTTGTATATGGTCAATCACTCACAAAAGAAAATACCTTCACTTTAACAAAGAGTCGTTGACGCCACCATATTCGATACTATTTCACGACAGAAACCCAATTTGTGGCCATTACGAACCTTTGTTCTGTATGGTAATGAGCCCTGGACAGATTGTAGATATCCATACAAAGCTATCGCATACTTGTAATGACCTAGCTGGGATTTGGAATGCCATAGCTTTTGAAATAGAAAGGTGTGGCTTTTTAAAAACACACGATTTCAGTAATGACTATGGAAACAACATGTAATGCAATTAGTCTTTTAACAGTAGAAAATTTTAGCGCAATAGTTCTTCGCCGCTATATGGCACAAACTCTAACTAATGTAATTCTAGGAAAAGATACATATGCAAATAGATGCTTAGAGCTATGCAAGCCAAACCTTGATAATGCAACAGGAAATCAAGTTTTCGACCCACAAACATATCTTGCTTTAGTTGGACTACCATATGGAACAAGTGGAATCGAAAGTAGCGATTTATGTTTCTTATGGCTTTCACATATTTTGGAAGCAAAAATCCAAAAATGGTCAACAACTACTAAAAAAATTGTTTGTGTATACGAGCTTTGCTTGCAACCAAGAAGAACATTCAATATCATGTCGTATGAAACAAATACAATGCACATTCATTATGAACTGCTGAGCTATTTGCATATAACAACAGCAAATATTATGCATACGCCAATAGAAAATACGATAACTAACGAAATGCATTTCACCATAAACTATGGAAATGGCCCGACCAAGTTTAGGCAACATTCAACATTGCCATTTCCTAATGCAAGTGCAAATGTAAACGTCAGTAGAAGATTGCGGCATCATAAATCCTACATCAGAAGAACTAAAGCAAAGGAACAAGAAATCCAACAAGAAAAGGAAATAGAAAATGCATTGGCCAATCAAATGCAACCTTCCATAACCAATGGAAATGACATAAACGAGTGTAGTCAACAGACAACAATACCATTTTCTACGGTAAATGCGAATGCGAGTATTCGTCTGAAATTACATCGGCTAAAAGCCCACATAAGAAAAACGAAAGGCTAGGAACATGCAATACAACAACAAAATAGGCAAACAGATAAAACAATTACACTATATCTCTGTGCTATAGCAGATACACCAACATATGTCTGTGCTCTTTGCGAATGTTTCCAGTTCAGGAAAAACGTAACCACAATTGCCAAGAATACTATGAATGCCTTTGTGTCCATATCCACTGACGTATCAATAAAAAAACTTAGATTAGGCGACAAGATATGTAAGCAGTGCAATAATGCCATTCAACATCAGTTGTTGCCTAAATTTGCTGCTCCTTTCAACATAAGATGAAATGCGAAAATAACTTTAGTTCACAGATTAAGTCTTTTAGAAGAAAGGCTTGTCGCTTTGCGTATGCCATTTGCACAAATACGGCAACTTGGATACAAAAGACCGCAATTTGGCCTTACCGGAACACTTATTAATGTGCCTGTTGACTTCAATTGAGCACAAGAAGCATTGCCAAAGAAAATAAATGAAACCGAAACAATAGCAATTCCGATAAAAAGAAAACTGGAATACAGAAGTCCATATCTGATAGGAAATGTTAGGCCTAACTATGTCATGCAAGCATTGACGGAACTATGTAAATGTCCACTGTATATTGACAACCATGTGGTTAATAATGACTGGCAAAGTATCTTTGAAATGCAAGTTGCAGAGACAGTAGATGACACTGTAAACGTAAACGAAATAGATTATAATCCTAATGACATTGAGGCCGAACCCGTTTCAGAAACCGTTGTACAAGCTTACGAGAATGCTCATTCAATAAAAGGCCTCCAAGAAAATGTTCTTGCAATTGCACCATCAGAAGGATTCAAACCCTTAGGCCTTTTTGAAGACAAATTTTGTGAAGAAATGAGTTTCCCTACTTTGTACTATGGAATACATCGCGACGATGACATTACAAAAAAATTCCAATACCAACAAATCGCAAAATGGGAACTACTGCATTGTAGAAATGATTTTGCAACACACACTACCAATCTTTTTTTCAATGCAATCAAAGTTAACCTGCGACAAGTATCGAGCTGTGCATGGATATGCATACACAAAGCTCAACTGCAAGACGACAAAATATATGCGAAAGACCTTAGAAGCAAAACAGGGGTTTCCAACATACTGAAATCGTCTATAGGATTTACAAGTTTAAAAACCATTCGAACTTCGCCTGATTATTTAGCAAAGACAAGGAAAAACATATTTGCAATGATAAGACAACTAGGCGCACCAACTTTTTTTATAACGCTAACAAGTGCTGACCACCTATGGACACCACTATGCAATGCGCTATATACTATAGCTATTAAAAACAGAAGACATAGTGAAAACATTCAGGACAATAGCATTGATGCAATTATAAGGAAAAACCTAGTAATTTTTAGCCGTTACTTTAACCATAAGATCACTGCATTTAAAAAATTGATGCTCACCAATGATACTCTATTTGGAAAAGTCTTGGAATTTTTCTTTGTAACAGAATTTCAAAACCGTGGAAATGAGCATGTACATTTTATGCTCTGGATAAAAGATGCTACTGTTTATGGCAAGAGTTTGCACGGAGAAATACAAACCTTTAAAGACAAATACATTTCTACAAATTCATCACTACTTGACGCCAATTTAAAGAAAATGCAAACCCATCACCATACTGAAACATGTAGAAAGCCCGGAAACCACACTGCAGATTTAATTTCCCGTTACCGCCTATGGACAAGACCACGATACTAGAACCTTTACAAAATGCAGATTCCATTACCAAAGGCATAGCAAAACAATTTTTCCAAAGCCTGCAAACCAAAAAATATAAGCATTCCACAACATTTACTGCATTTCTTGAAGAGCACAACTTGACTAGGAAAACATATCTTACACTATTACAATGTCTTCTCAGCCGTCCTGTCATAATCTTGAAAAGACAGCCACATGATATGTGGACAAATGCATTTGTTCGTAAAGTACCGAACATATGGTATGCAAACAGCAATGCACGGTTCATTTTAGACGCTTACTCAGCTGCAACTTATTGTACATCGTACATGACTAAACTAGACCGGAAATTAACAACTGCTTTTCACAAAATTCGTGAACAAGCATCACAGAACAATGAAACTAAAATACAATTCATACGTCGTTTAGGGACCAGTTTACTTAATTGCCAACAAATGTCCACACGCCAAGCAGTGCACATTGTTCTTTCACTGCCATTGCATTATGGATCTAGAAATACGATTTTTATAAACACATCTCCAATATCAAGTAGAACGTTCATTTTAAAGCCTCCTAAGTTGATAGTTAAAGAACATGACAAATCCGAAAACATTTTATGTGCTTCCATTAGCGACAAATACAATGTGCGGCCTACATCATTAGACAACATCTGCTTAGCAGAATTTGCTGCCTGCTATACGAAAACATTAGGAAACATAAAACACCGTAAAAAAGCCAAAATCATACGGTATGTAAGATACAATAAACATGTCGACCCAGAAAACTACTACAGAGAAAAAATAATGTTGTTTATACCATTTCATGGGCCGGAAGAATCACTGAAGAACAACTTTGAAACATGGTGCTCAGCATTTACCGCCCATCAACCATTGGTAAATGAAAACGAAAACCAATTCATTTCAAAACCAGATGGGGAAACATCGACATTGCTGCTTACAACATTGAAAATGAACCGAACTTGACATTCGACTATGACAATGTAAACGAATCTAATGCAGCTAGGCATTTTGAGGAATACGACATTGGAAATGATCTTGCATATGCCACCAAGAAAATAACAATTCATAATCAACCAAGCACCGCATTTACCATAAGCAAAATTCCTTTCTTGATAGACACTGAAGAGTACTTTGCTTTGCAGCAACAATTAAACGAAGAGCAACAACTTATAGTAAAGGACCTTGTCATTAGAAAATTGTTAGCTCCAAACGACCCATTCCACTTATTCTTGACAAGCGGCGCAGGCACAGGCAAAACGTATACTGTAAAAGTAATATACCAAGCCATCTGTCGTTTTTACAATAGACAATTAAATAGCGATCCTCTAAAAGTGAAAGGCATTACCGTAGCATATACTGGCAAAGCTGCGTACAATGTCAATGGTGCAACAACTCATTCTGTTTTCCAGTTACCTTATTGAATGTCGCAAATGCTTCCATTAAGTGGAAATAGTTTAGATACCATGAGCAAGCGTTATAGCGAACTATAGATACTGCTAATTGACGAAGTTTCGTTGATTGGAAGCCGTATGCTATTTAACATAGACAAACGTCTACGTGAAATTATGCATAAACCAACTACACCCTTTGGAAACGTAAATACTATTTTCTGCGGGGACTTATACCAAGCGCAACCAATTCTCGATTCATGGTTATTCAAAAAACCAACCATGCATAACGAAACAATACAATATACATTTTGGCAAGACTATGTCAAGTGCTTTCAACTGGAACATGTAATGCACCAACAAAATAGCATGTTCATATCAATTCTTAACCATATCAGAACTTGCACACAAACAAATGCAGATATTGAATATCTAAACCACCACTGCTACAGACCCCCGCCAACAGATCCATGTTTCCCATACTTATTCCACAAAAATGCAGACGTCGACCGCCACAATCAGAATATGCTTTTGCTTTTGCTAGGAGAAATGTACACACTCACTGCAATTGACTAAACAGAAACTAATGTCATTGACGATGACTTAGTAAGCATGAAAAGACCAATATTGCCCAAAACTATATTGGTTAAACAGGACATCAGGACATCCGAATAGAATTGATTGGCGGAAACTACAACATAAACGATGGCCTAGTGAATGGCACAAATGGATTGTTCAAAGCTTTTACAACTGGAACACCATCTTTACTATGGATAGAATTTAACAATACGGAGATTGGTAAACTCGAACGTATGAAAATGGAAAGCATGTACACAACAGGAATTAGCAAACACTTGACTCCTATAACTAGAATTGTAAAACAAATACACATTAGTAAACAAACTAGTACTCGCTACCAATTCCCCGTACAAGTAGCCTGTGCCAGAACTATACATAGAGCCCAAGGGCTAACAATGGAAGCACTAGTTTTTGACCCTTATAAAGTAAATTACCATGGCCTTGTATACATAGCACTTTCACGCGTAAAAAATATTGAATCACTGTATCTTATACATAAACTAGAACAAAAGAACTTCGTACTGTCACTTGATGTTCAAACTGAAATGCATAGGCTTTTACAGTCTTCCAAATGGATACCATTATACAAGTTCGCACACACAAGCCCCAAACACGTGCGCATTTGCTCACTGAATACCAAAAGTTTAGCACTTCATATTCAACACATAACACATGACTTTGCAATAATGCAATTAGACGTAGTATGCTTACAAGAAACACAGACTGCGAAAATGCCAAATGATACAACTCTATTGCAAATATTCGATGTTATTCCTACCATGACTATGCATGGTCTGCTTACATGCTGCAAAAAAAACCTGAAATGCCACAACATTAAAAGTTTTAGTACCCCCCACATCAAAAGTAATACAATTGACATTTGTTATTTGAATACACAGATATGAATAGCAAATATATATTTGAAACCATTAAGCCTAGTAAAAAACATTAATAGCTTATTACAAGCAATTACATCTACTGTACCAACAAATATGCAACTGGTAGTAGTTGGTGATTTCAACATTGATATGCTGAAAAGCAAAAGCAGACAAACAGAACTTTACAATGAAATGCAACAGCAAAACCTCTTCCTCGTACCAAGCATGGCAACAACCGACAACAACACACAAATAGACCAATGTTGGACAAATATGAACATTACAAAAACTACCACTGAAATCAGCCATGCATATTGGACTGACCATAATGCACTTTTAATATCATTGCCTGTTCTATAGCCATGCAAAATACATACTGCCAAAACAATTGCAAATACAAAATACAGGGGAAAATCTGCATTGGACAAGATACCTGTTATTAGTTGCGTTTATACTTTGCATACAAGTAAAACCGTAATTTGTTTTCCATACCTATTATTTATTATAAAGCTTCTGTCATTGCACTTTTAATATCATTGCCTGTTCTGTAGCCATGCAAAATACATACTGCCAAGACAATTGCAAATACAAAATACAGGGGACAATCTGCATTGGACAAGATACTTGTTATTACTTGCACTTATACTTTGCATACGAGTAAAACCGTAATTTGTTTTCCATACCTATTATTTATTATAAAGCTTCTGTCATTGCAGCTACCATGGCAGACACAACTCCAGCTGCCCAGGCAGATGTACCCTTGCAACCATCCGCAAAAAGGTATTTTGTTTATGCATTTCACTGTCAATTACAATTATTGCAATGCACTCGTAATTGTATTTGGACCTCTAATAATGTAAAGGAAAAGAAGCGAAAGGCCAACTCTTATATCTATTGATGATATAAACAACTACAAGTTAAGAGAAATTTTTGAAGGCGATGTCATGGCTACATATAAAACAGTTCTTGACAAACAACGAGGAAAAGAACTATTACGAGTAGACTTGACGGACTGCAAAGGCGAACTGACTATAACTGTTAACATTATCGGGCCTCTCATTAGAAGCCATGAAGCTAAAATACAGATGCAAAAAGCCATTCGCGTAACAAACTTTACCATAAGCCCAAAAAGTGAATATGACCACTGTGACTGTGACTTTATATTACTGGTCACTGAAACCACCACCATAGAATCTATTGATTCTATTTGCCCTCATCATATGTTTATTCCCAACTCAAATATCCATCAGCTATTGTCCATTGCCGAGAATTATGCAACTGTGACGATAGCTGCAATTTGTACAGCATGCCAGAAAATAGGCAACCAGTATATCATTGACATTACAGACGGTAACTCGCCCAATGATAAAGCTCGGGTTAGCCTCGCACTATTTGCAACAACTATTTGACACACTTCTCATTACAAAATAACTTATTTGAAATTTCCCTTACTGGATGACAGGTATATGTGTTCCATACACTTGCACCAGAATTCCATATAATTGAACAAAAAATCCGAAGAAAAGAAGCAGCAATATACCTTTTTAAAAATCTAGCAAAGCAGGGCGATAGTGGAGAAAAGACTTTGCGAAGCACCCAATCCACTTTCATAACCCCTGTGAAAGCAAAAAGATCTTTGCAACGCCTACAACTACTTCTCGATACAACAGTGCAGGTAGTAATAGCGAAACCATCCTTAATTCAGCCTTCTGCTTTTCTACTGCTTTAATATTTGCAAAACTTACAAACAATTTACTATAATTGTATAATAGTAGTCCTTATTGCCTTATCCGCATTTTCATGTAAAAGAGCCAATGCCTATATGCATTGCAAAAATGGCCCTGTCTAAATAAATTTGATTTCCTGTTTTTACAAATATTCATTGCATTCGCATACTTGTACTTTGTAATTTACACAATAATTTGGTTCCTTATGTCCCCAAACATTTGCATTGGAATTTACACTGAAACATATTTGCATCTATGACTTCTCTACATTTACTACAACCTGTTTATTGCTACTGCACAGGTTGAAGGAACGTTGACTGTGGCAAAGGTGTACTCTAGCCCATTTGAGCCAATTTGCAAAAATTGCAATCTGACCATTGATCGTCTACCACCAATGCATGCAGAAATAGCGTATTGCAGCAACTGCGACCAGCTTTTATGCACCATCAAGAGCGCAGACAAAACATCACTACAATGCATAGCTAAGAACACAGTTCTAACTGAATTGATACCTTCTCTTACTGCTATAACATATGCGTAGTACATAGAAGACAAAGAACTTGTTATAGAACAACTATCACGTCTAACAACACATGGCATCTTCACAGTAGACAAAAACAACATGATCAGACAAATGACACCAACTCTAGAAGAAAGTATGTACCCTTCGACTGCTTTTAAATTTAGAGGAATATTGCCAAAAACACATATGGTGGCCTGATACTAACGCTTACTTTTATTTGCTACAGACATTCCAATGCAATTTCAATCACAAGAAAGCAGCCACGCATCTTCAAGCCATACACTATCAGGACCTGCATTTTAACGTAAACCGCTTTCGTCATGCAACCTAAGATGTTGCAGATCTTCCATTTCAAATACAAGTGGACGATGATTTATAATGCTACTCCATTTTTTTGTCTATGCAGGCACACAGCTGCGGCTACACTGCCTATGTTCTCTCCTATTCGCTTCTACAGCTGAGCCAAAAGATTTTGGCTTGTCTGAATGTTCTCAGGTAAATACTTTGTAATTCACCTTACCCATTTGTTGGCATTAAATACCAATTTCTGTTGATGACTGTAAACATTTACAAATATATGTAAATTGACACAGGCTGCCCTTTGTCATCGACTTTTTGTCTCCAGCAACCATTTTCATTTCATGGCTGATGTAGCTGTTATAGTATCTTTGCAGCAATTGAAATTTGTACTTGGGATCACACACTTTACTTGAGAAATGCACATGGTTTCTGTCAAGGACTCAGTTTTCAGAAACCCCCACGAGGTTCTTAGACTCATTTTACTTGAATTGTTAATTTCTGAAGAGGAAAACAAAAGCGTTTTTAAACTGATTCCAATGCATATCCGTTGCAGTGGACATGGCAATTTGCTCTAATGGCAATTTTTTCCTTCTTTTGTTGCTCATGGCATATTACATTGTACTTTTATTATGCACTATTACCTTCCTTGACATTGGTTTTGTATACATGTTCCAGCTAAATGTAGATGTTTTCAGTCTTATATTTGTAGACGCTAGTAGATACTTACATATAATTTATTTGGCAGAGTCAGAAGAGAACCAAGGACTTATGATTTCAGCAGCTTCCATTCACCTCAGCGATTGTAGCTATTGCCTTCGGCTACATTCCCATTGTCAGGAATCTGCATCCAACTTTGGAAAGCTTGTATTGTTTTACCCGTGCAATTTCCTTACTGTCTGAAATACCAACTAGCAATATGCGTTTAAAAATCAATGCATATATATCTAATGGCTTGGTTACAGGACTTCGAATGGAGGTATTCTGAATATGAAGTCTAATTGACCTCTTTCTGTTTTCATTCTTTTCTATGCACTCCATTAGACTACAAAACTGGGACTATAGTCGCACATTTTTCTGAAAACACAATGACAAAACTAAATTCCTTTTTTTCTGTTAACTGCAGTAGCTAAAACAAATTTTTTATATGAAGTGAATCTATACCTTGCTCTTAACTGGCTACAATGCTACCTTTTCATCTTCTTGGAAGTTGCTTAGGTGTGGATATGGCAATCATACATGAATACATTATTATATTTTTCTAAGGTGGCCATGTTATTATCCTGATGTTTTTACTGTTTTTGAAAACATCATCAAGCGAGTTTAAATTTGGTGTAAATCAAGAGAATACTTAGTTCCATTGCACTGATTTTATTGTTTTTTAATTCCTTATCAGGTTCTTTTCTTGTTAACTTCTGTAGACATTCTTATTTTTTAATGTGACATCTATGCCCATAGTATTGTGTATACTTTTATTTTTGTTTTGCTCAGTTCCAATAAGCTAGCAATGCAGATGTTTTCATTCTTATATTTTAGACACTAGTTAGATACTTACATGAGTTTTTAAAAAGAATGCTAATTGTATTTGGACAGATTTACACTGTCAGAAGAATTAATTTTTATGATTTTATCTAGTATTTTGCCAATTTTGGACTTATGGATTTCAGCAGCTGCTGCTGATTTCACCTCAGCGATTTTGTTCATCCTAGCTATTTTCAAGGTGCTTCATCTTTGGCTACATTATTTTTTATTTATTGTGAGGAATTACTTGCATACCAACTGTTGAGTCATACAAACATTGTATTGTATTTTTCACCTTGGGGTTATGTCTCATCTTTTATTATGGCATTCTTTCATCTCACTGCAATTTTACCTTTCAATGAGGCTGTGGTATGCTGAAATACCATCTAGCAATTTGTCCAGTATGGTCACTTCCTATGATTCATCTTAAAAATCAATAATCCAATATGTGAGGAATCATATATATTCTTCATTTGTACTAATTCTCCTTCCACGGCTTGATTCTTGTAGGTTGCTTGGCAGTATGCACATAATAGAAATTGTTTCTGTTTGGAACTTACAAGAAGAAATCAAGCTGCAATCCTGTCTCCGGACCACCTGTCATCAGGCTAATAACATGTATCATTTCCATTTTGTATAGATTGTATAGTATAATTACTTCTAAGTTGTTACATTAATTACTTGACTTCTCTGGTTTCTTCACTAAACAAAGCACTATCTCTTGATACCAATGGTGCTTGATAATTTTCTATATCCTCTGTCAGCATCTAATTCGCATTTACGCAGTACATTGATCTCAGGAGTTCGGTATCACCTAAAAAATGGGAAGATCTCTCAGTTAAATGTTGAACGTTTGGTGTTATGATTTTTTTGATTGTTTTTTTCTCAGTTACTATTATTACATAGATTTGCATTTATTTGTTTTTAAACATAAAGGATGGTCTTGCAAAGATTGCTGCTGACACTAAGAGTACAATAGAATAAAGTCTCTTCTTTGGATTTTCTCTATGTCAAAATGGAGACCTTTTGGCAATGGATTGCCGTTTCGAGTCCTAGCTTCACCTTCTTTTTAAAATTCTATGTCATCCAATCCTCTCCTGCAAAGACTTGATATCAGGTTTCTAAACTTTGTAATGGTTACTCAGTGTACAAACAATGTTGATTTGGGGCATAAACTGTTCAACAACACTGCTTTGTCATCCTCCTGAACCTGTTTCATCAATCAGTTTAATTAATGTGCTTATGTGCCCTGTCATATGCTAAGGATCTTTTTATGCTTACTATTCTTTCAACGCCTTCTCACAGTTTCTGGTTGCTAATATTGTAGAATGGTGTCTAATTCCTAATCCAATTATAGATTCACTACCTTTAATTTTCCATTCAGCTAGTTTGTGAGGTGTTGTAGGTTAATTTCTAGTTGTTACATTCCAGGCATTCTTTTGCATGAATGCAGTTTTTCACTTCAAAATAAAAAATCCTGTTAAATTTAAACCATGTTTGTGACTTACACAGACCATTTTTATTTCAGTTGGCATGAACAAGAAACAAGGCCAAACATGACCCCTTACTCACTATGGGTGAAACCATATGCAGTGGCAAGAACTTTTGCTTCAATTAAGGACTACCAGGTTGATGGAAACAAGGAAATGATGGCCATCGCATTTATGAACATGGCAAGGTCTTGCACACCCTGCTATGTCACATCTGGTGTATATTTAGATATATATATTCCAGCGTCGGTTTCCACACCACAACATTTCTGAAACTCCAATTTGCCATAGCACAAATCGTTGATTCACATCATTTTCTATATTCACAGTTCACTACAAACAACAACTCATGGATTCACAGACTTTTATATTGACCTTCATCAAATGATACTGAAATGACCTTGAAAAATTTGAAATTGAAACTGGAGCATCATACAAAACTATATTTTTCCAAATGTTTATTAAAAGCTCTTGTATGATTTTGTTTTGTAGTAGTTCGGTTTATGTTCATTATATTTTAGGTAATTTCCCTCACGAGCTTATGGAAAGTTTGTATAACATCAGGTTGTAGATTGATTGAGAGCTCAGAAGTGGTTAAAAGGCAGATGGGGGAGCAAGAGCAAACTATAGAGATGGAAAGTCTACATTTTGCACATTTGCATCTGGGTAATGCACAAAGAAGTCAAGCTAGAGGCCAATTCAATATGCCTCTTGTGCAGAAAAATCATTTCTCCAATGGTTTCTCCAGTGGTTTCTCTAGTGGTTTACTCAATGCTAACCAAGATACAAAAGCTTCAGAAGGTGCTAGTTCTCAGTTTTCAAGCATTGCTTCTGGTACTCCGTGATTTTCTTGCTTTGAATTTGAGGAGTTTTATGGTCGTGTTTTTTACAATTTGCTTCAGTCAATGCAGATCTCAACGGCCTTGATCCAACACTGGATCAGTTCAGTTATGTGTTAGATGTGCTTGAAAGCGAGCAGAATAATGAAGTAGAGACAGAGAATAAAACTGACAGTGATGATGAATGGTAGGAACTATTAACAGTCACGTTTGTTTATCTGCTTGCATTTGAAGCAAAAACATGCAAAACCATTAGTTAATTTGTTGATCATAAGTTATGAAAAGTTAATTTGTTGATGATAGGTAAAATCATAATTCTTTGTTGTACGTGGAACATGCAGCAATATTGGGCACAACCTTCCTGATAGCCCCTTTTCAATTTTTAATGGAATTAAAGCATCACCCCATATGGAGAAAACTAAGATTCTTACCATATTCAACAACACAGCACAGGAACCATCCACCTCTGGTTTCACCCAGGAAAGGACTAGTTGCTCTCTTTGTCTTGGTATCCTAATTCTATTTTAAGCTTTATAGTTTTTGTCTGATTATGCAACTCATCTACTTCTTAGAGTCTAAAAGTTTTCAATTATACATTTAATGCAGGTTCCATTGTGGAGCAGGTGCAGTTAACATGACAACAAGGGTTTTGCATTGACTGTACTCCAAAGGTGAGACATCCTCTCTATTAAAAAACTATAATGTATATATTTTAAGCTGAATAAATTTTGGGTTATGTTATGGATTGATACCATCACAAAATCATGTTTGGACCACATTCTTAGGATTTGTAATCATCCTTATGTTGGAAAACCATCACAAAACCATGTTTGGACCACATTCTTGAGATTTGTAAGACTGTCACAGCCATGTTTGGATTTCATGCTTTTGGTGTTCTTTATAAACAATGCAGAAGGTCCACCATGTCTAAATCAAGAGAACATGCTCTTTAAATTCTATGAAAGGAGATAATTCTATATGTTCCTGATTTTTTAGGTGACTTCCAATCCATGTTTCCAATAAAAGCTTCACATTCTCAAGCATTGCTTGTCTTTGCTTTATGTGTTCCTTTATGGACAATGCAGAAGGTTCACCATGTCTAAATCAAGAGACCATGCACTGTAAATTCTGTAGTCTTTGGGGAGATAATCCTTAGTTCCATCCCATTTTTCATAACTATAAGAAAATCCAAGTTTTAATGCTTGATAACACTTTCAATGGGCTACTCTTTCCCCTGACAATGTGTTGTGAATCTAAAATTGGATAGGACGAATTTCTTGCCTCATCTGAAAGGCCATGCAAAAGTGGATAATATCGTCCATCCTACTATTGGTAAAACCCTGCAAGATAATAATTTATGCAGGATTTTTTTCTTCTTGCTTATTATTCTGATTGGTAAGGTTACATATGTGGAAATGTAAACTGCGTTAGTTTTACATCCAATGCAGAGTTTGTCCTTTTCTGATCTGTTTTTTGCTGCCATGGCATAAATATGATTGCCTGTAGTGGACTTTTCCATGGTTTTCCTCAAAATTCTAAATTGTGATTCCTGCACCAAAGTTTATACTGTCTTTTCTCAGTATACCCGGGGCTTTTAATCCCGGAAAGCAATTTTTGTGGTTAACATCTTCTGTGGTATTTTGTTTTTGAAATGACATAAGAACCACTCTCAAATAGCTTGTGGGATTGAAATTTTAAGGATGGCTGAAAAGAACTTAGACTATGGACAATTTACTCATTGTGAGCTGGATCCATTTGATGAGGCTCATTTACAGAGGATGGATGAGGTATTCTACAAAACTGATGTGACAAAACTGTCAGCTGCACCTGATGTCAGCAACTACTTGGTAACAAAGGTTAGGCTTTGACAACTTTTTTTGTGGCGCTGATTGAGTTTAATGTTGTCCATTCATGTTTCAATTATTAAGTGTAAAGTTTGATAATTGGAGATGTTTGGTTTTCTATTGTGTCAGGGTTCAGGATAAAGCAGCCACAAATAAAAATGTCAGTTTGCCTATATCTAATGGCACGACAAACTCTGAGGTTGAAAAGAAGTGGAATCTACAAGTAAATTTCTTTATCATTTTTATTCTTCAATTTTAGGTTTATAATATAAATTGTGACTAAAAATTTCAGCTAATTTCCTACCTCTTTTTGGGGCATTCTTATATAGGTGTATAGTGTTCCAAATTGTAAATTGAATTTTAACTTTTCTCTGTACATAGCTTCACATTTTGCACTCATGCTTACTCAAAGATTAAATCTTAGCACAATTCCAGGCTTTGGATTTCAAATATAGTTTACTTTTTTGGTCAAATTTTCTCGGATTTTTCTACAGTTTGCACTCGGCAGTATAGCCACATAAAATATTAACTTCATTTCAAACAATAGTTAAAATTTCAGCCTATTTCCTTGCACGTTTCTTCATTTTTAGGTGATTTACATGAAATATTTTACCTTAATTTTCCACTGTTCTACTACACGTTTGGTCTAAAATTTTGCACTCTACTACAATCAGATGATTTCTGTATTGGATTCTGAAATACAATTTTATTTTTTGTTGCTTGTTTCTTGATAATTTCACACTCCTATCGTATATGGTCTATATTTTGGTATATAGAGTTGAATTGTCTGATTATATTGTCTCTATTTTTGAAATGAACATAATTTTTCTAATATAGATTTCAATGTTCAAAACTTTGATTGTCTTCAGGATCAGAATTTACTCCCAGACACAGGCCCTGGCAGTGTTCTTTTCGACTATGTCTTCTGAGTGCCTCAAGAAAGTGGAGCTCTATAATGGTCAAAATGTTATTGTTGCTGTGAATGTTCATTATGGATACAATCAGGAAGACACTGTGGTTTTAAACAATGCATCAATAGATCGTGGGTTGTTTCGAACCATGCATTTCCATACATTCACATCAGAGACAGACTGTGACGACAGTAACTCTAAAAGTTCATCCAAGCTAGACTTAGATTTTGGAAAGCCAAACACAGCAAACCCCAGGGTAGATAAGCTTGATGATGATGGATTGCCTTATATTGCATCATACCCATATAGTGGATGTAAAATGAATGGATTGAGTTTCAGTATCATTTGTAATTATGTTAAAACCTCAAATACAGATTATTATTTGGCTTCATTTGAGCCCTTGAATAACCTTTGGTGCAAATATAGAGGAAAAGAATCAGGAAAACTGTATCTGTACAATAGTCCGACATGGGAAAGCCTCTTTTTAGTGTATTTCTTCCATAGAATTGTTTCTTACACAATTGCAACAATGCTGGGATATTTTGTCCAATTTTTTTGAAAACTACTCTTCAACAACTGTGATTAGGCAGAAATTACTTGTCACAATGTATCTGCTTATTGTATCAATTTTTCCATTGTATATTTTAGACATACATAAAACACTAATAAAAAAAGTTCACTAAGTCATTGCCTCCAATATCAACAACAATCCGACATTCGCAATATGCTTTCACGGCAGGTACTACTGCTGCAACGCAGCCCTATGCAATCATATCATTATTGTTGATGTCATCATTCATTTAAGAAAACTGTCTTTAGTAGTGAATTGTCAAAATCGAGGATACATTTGTTTACTGCTTTTTATTATTTTTGAAGTCATGGATGACTGGTTTTAGTGTCAGAGATCTGTCCAACAATTTTTTGAATTTGGAAATTTCGCCGGGTTTTAAACCATCGACCTCATACCTATCGACCGTTAGAATGCCCTAAGCAACCACGCACACGAAGATAATAACCACAAATGCAGAGACCCTTTTCATATATTATAAGTTTCTAATATAATTTTGAGAGTATAAAATAGTTCCATATATTATAAGTTTGTTGTAAACCCAAAAATACATTGCACAACATAATGGACTATATAAGACCTCTCCCTTTCTTCTAAATCTAATTCCACTTAATTCTATAGGTTCCATATGGACTATATAAGACCTTTCTTTTTCCTCTAATTCTAATTTTATATGGTTTATATTATATTCAATTGAATGTAATTCTCATCATAAATTAAATGTTACAATACAATAATTTTATGTAATTTTTAAATTTTATTTAAAGTATAAATATATTAAATTATATTAAGAATAATTTTTTTATTAGATTAGGTAAAAAAACGGATTTTGAAGGGAACCCAGAAACCATGTACAAGCCCAAGATAGAACGATGAAGCGCTAAGGAGAAGCAGAACAAAAAAACAGATCCAAAGGACTGTAGAGAAACAGACTGACGAGACACCAATGAGGAGGAAGCACAAGAGGATAGAAAAGACTACAATAATAAAAAACACTTGACCAAAAAGCAATCATAACCTTCAAGAACTCTCCCCCAATGAGAACGACAGGTCATGTTAGAGGGCGGATAACCATCTTTCTTTTTCTTCTTTTTAGTCACATGACCACCCATCCTTAAAACCAAAAGCCTTCGAAGAGGACTCTTCATCGAGCAATTTACCTCTACCGAGGTCAACCACAAGTGCCACGTCATGAGGTAGTGGATCTTCTAAATTTGACCGGGAGGCAGTGGTGGGATACCTGTCCTGAGCACAAACCACGAAGCTCGCATTAATCCCGCCAGCCGATACACCAACCGCCCTAGAATTTGAATTGTTTTCCCTCCCTGCCACTTGGTGTAACCCGTTGCAATCATCATCTAGACTGGTCGAAGGCACCAACGCACTACACATAACGTCATTGGTTTTGGTCCCGACCAAGGGGGTTTCGTGCTCTGTTTTAGTCTCCTCAATCACTTCTATTTTGTCAATCTCGGGCTCACTATCTATAACACCCACATTTTACACACAAATACAACAATAAAAAATATCAGACTATTTTTTTATTTCACTTACATTGCTCACTACACAACACCATAAGGGCTCCAAGTAGAGAAACTCAACAACGCATGCGACACTTACATAAGTCATCGACTCACATAGACACATGACAACATCATATACATGTCAATGCCATACTTTCCCCAATGAACGAATGCTAGCAAATGACCCAACCACAAGAAAGGGACCCAAGGATTGGCAAACCCACAACACAAATCATTACCATGATTACATCTTAGTTACGATTAACATTCCAAGAACATTATTATGCGAAGGATAATTTTATTCCTTTTTCCACCCTATAGATTCTTAAATTCATTTCACATTCAACTTATAGTTCGACCATTTAAGTTGGCGCTTTATCCCTTACGACAATCTCCATAACTTACATAATTATTTTCCATATTTCAAATTACATACAAAGTTCTTAATTCTCTTGTTCTTATGTTCATATTATGATTCTCAAATGTTTATTCAATGTTATAATTTTACTCTTGCTACACAAGTGAATTTGACGTGATGCCGAGAAAGAAATCTTAGGAACTAAGGAAGATTTAGATTCAAGATACATTTTTCTATGAACATTCTTCGATCATGGTATCCTTCTTTCCTTATCAGTAGTTAAATTTTTTTATATAACTTGTTGAATCCATTCAATATTTTCCACATCAAGAAATTCTATTTAGGTTTATATGTATATCTTTTGTTTTCTCGAAATTTTCTCTCACCAAGGCAATTCACATTTTGTTAATCTTAAGTAAATGTATAATTGAGTTATAAGGACTCCAAGAGGGACGTTATTCCTAACCTCAAATCTCTTTTTAATCTTATATTATTTACTCTAGCATTGCACTATGGTCTCATTATTGGAATCACTTTAAAACAAAAGAGTTACGAAAGTACTTGTCTATCATCTTGAAGAAGTACAAGATTGGAAGCATTATAAGATACATATAAACCACAAGTGACTTGTGTTAAAGGTAAGATCAAATGATTATCCTAGTTCTTCTTGCAGGCAATAAAATGAACCATTGAAGCACACCTTCTGGTTAATTTCAAGAACGTCTTAACTAGGGTTATGGAAGCCTTATGTTGTTGAGTGGTCCATTATTGTGAAGTTTCTCTTAAGTGAACATATTTCAAATTAATTTTGCCTCATCTCCAAAAATCATTTACTTATAATTTTCTACCCCAAGTTAACCTTTGTATCAACTAAGGTTTAAAATTAATTCCTAAAATTGCACTTCAAGGATCTTCCCTATTGTATATCAAATTAAGGTGTAAAAACATATTTACCCTTAAAGTGACCTCTTAAAAAATCAAGGCGTATAATGACTGTAGCCCAAGGTAACACATTTAAAATTGTGCAAAAGAAGGATATCATTAACAAGAGTTTAATTCATAAAAAACTATTTACACTAGGGTCCATTTGACCGTCTGGATCCCAAGGGAATTCATTCAAAGATGAGGACAATTCTAGATCTAACTTCGTAAGACTTGCTATCCATCTCTAGGATACTAAGTGAAAATGGCCAGTTCTACTTATCCTTGGCTAGAAAATGACACACCATGATCTATCCTAAGTCTCTCAAGTTCACGTCAATCTGATGTTGCTAAACATACTTGATGAAAGGAGAAAAAATTTGGATCTTACATTACTTAACACTAGAAGGTGTCATACGATATTTTAAAGTTTAAGTTCATTTAATAGACCTTCCAATTTCTTACAATAAAAAGAAGGATCAAAATGAAGACTCATGTGTGGATGAACATCCCCTTATACCTTGACATTAATTATTATAGAACTTAAATTATAAACTTTATTCATACTTTAGAAATGTTAAGGATTTGACTATACATTTCCAAATATATATATATAACAATTGAACATGGGAAAATGACTAAAATGAGTATTAAATATTCAATTTTGATTCATTGTTACATAAAATATATATTCCAACCCTCATTTTACCATATGTAACAATGAATCAAAATAACACCCATGGTTACATGCACATTTCCCCAAATCATCCCTAAACACTAGCATCTCATACACATTACCAAATTTCAAATACTAATTACATATATGTTACTTTGCAATTACATACATATATGCATTTTCCAATTAAATATAAAAACACTACAATAAGAAATAATGAATTTCACCACACCTTTTCACCATCTTTCTTGCATCCTACAAAACCATGTGATGCATGAAATCAATGATAAATAACTGGCATGGAATCCACCCTAATCGAACATAATTAATGTATTTAGTTTCCCATTTACATATTAATAATAATAATTTATATTGGAAAGGAAAAGGGGTTAGAGACATGTATTCATTTCATTTCACTTCATTTTGTAACCAAGGAGGAGAGAAAGAGATAGGAAAGAGAGAGAAACACTATTTCCCCAAAAGTACAAATTTCACACAACAAGCCTTACAGATAGAGTTTCAAACAATTATTTACAAGTGTCAATAAGTTTCCACGGTGGTTTGGTAACTTGACTAGGGTCCTACAACTTTCTTTTACATTTTCCCTGATGGTTGCAAAAATATTCAAAAATAGGCTCGAAGGCTAAGAAACCACTTTCCAACGTTGTCTATCCAATGAGAAAACACCCACGGTAGTTTTATATGTCCCTCCTATTTACACCAAGAATTCTTAGGAACTAACACATAACTCAAGTTTGAACTGGGACAATACGGTTTTTAACCAATGACGAGACTTTTCTGGAGCCACCGGTTGTAATTGGTCCAATTTGACCTAGTCAAACTGCGGCCAAAGGCCTACAAAATGATTTTTCCAAACTATCTAAGAAGGGTGTTTTTCTCCAAACTGAAGGTCCCCAGGAAATTTTCTAGTAAAAATACTAGATGTTTGCAAAGGCGGATAAGCAAATTTCATGGTTCAGGGTTCAAACAGCCGAGTTGATATGAAATCCAACTTTTCAATTTTAACAACCTCCTAAAAGTGCAACACGGGGTAACATGGCTCTTAGGGGAGTGTCGAAAAGATCATAGACGATCAATCAAGGTTGATCTAAGGATTGAAGTGACTCCTCACATAACAAGGTACACGAAGGAAACTTAACATATCCTTTTCGGAGTTACAAAGTTTGATTTGCGAGTCTCCGAAAATCACGATTTATTGGATTTAACAAGGGAACAATCAACATATATACAGGGAACTCAACCTCAACTTGACAATAAAAAAAATTAATGTAGCAATCTAGTTTGGTTAGGAAGCTTGCTAGATCATCTCAAAATGAGGGGTTCATTCCATTGTTGTCTACTAAGGGATATATGGATTTCGAAAGTTACGATATGAGATCTTATTGTTTTGAAACAAGTTTATCTAAAACAATCAAATGTATGATAATCCTAAGGTTTTAAAATTTATTTCGTTGCAAATGGAAAACTACAGTACGAGAATTATGAAAGATAAGGAGAGATGAACCATGTCTGGAAAATATTATCATCCCCATTGTGAGCGGTGCTCTAGGTGGTTTCATCCACATTCTACAAGGATCCATGTCTCTTTTAGCATCTTGTCAAATAACTTGCGTGCATCCACAACCCCTCCATAAAAAAAGAAAAATAGAGCTTAGGTACCAAACTAGTTAGTTACTAAAGTCAATTTGTGGAAAGTATGTAATGAGTTCCAATTTATTTTAAAGCATCAAATAAATAAGAGAAAATAGAGTTAGGTTTTTAGAAAAAGAAGGTATATCTAACAGAGGACTAACCTAATGAACAAATAAATGAAGAAAAACGATTTGGGAGAATCCAATGGAATGAGCTATAAAGGTTAAGAGTGACCCATTGAAATCCATATGCCAAGCACGACCAACTCACCACATACCAACCGGCAAGTTAGGTAGCAATTCCATGGCGAGCCAACAAAACAATACTTAGCATGGCCTAAGCCACCATGTCCAGGTCTTATGTTGGGTTCCACAAAATTGAACAAAGTGTGACTGATGTCACAAATAGGTCTAGCTGGTCAATTTTAGGAACGGTGAGCTACAGGTGCAACAAACTCGAACTAAACCCTCACCATAAAGCCCAAATGGAGAATTAGCTCAATCAGTTGGGTGATATGGAGATGGCTCACAATATGGGCACAAATTGATCCGTCCGTTGAAAGAAAGAACCAAGTTGAGTACGTATAATTAGGCAGCGAGAAGAAGAAACTAACTGTGGACATCTATTTTTCTAATTTTAGATATGTGCTTACAATGAACAATTTGAGCCCATGAAGATGAAATCCACAAAAACCCCATGAAATTCAAGGTTATAAATAGAGCATAAAGAAATGGTTGCAACCAAAAATGTGAACCTAACAAAGAGATACCCATCATGAGCTCGTGAATGAGCCTACAACATCGAGCGACCAAAGTAGAGAGTTTGGAAAGCACTTATAATGGCAATTTGTTTGGAAACGGAACCTAAAAAAAAATCGGTGCAGGAGCACCAAATACCACAGTGATCTATAAATACCTTTCCTTTTTCATGCCTATTCAACAATACCATTCAATTTCGTAACCAATAACCATTGCATCCTAAGATATAACATTTATTTGAGGTTTTATGTCAAATAATGTGTATGTGTTGTCTACGCTGAAACATTTTTCATACATATCCAACAATCGAAACATTCCATGAAACTACGTTTCTTTGAGGCATTTTTCAAGGAGTCCATACTCTATTTCAATCACACATTCTTGGCACAACTGGGAGGAGTGGCTGACAAGGAAATCCAATCAAATAAACACCTATCAAATGTAGTTGCTTGTAGTTCCCATGGCATCTCCAACAAGTCCAATTTTTTTTACTAAATATATTAACTTTACACGGTTGGAGAGGATGCGTGCTAGGGAAAGGATCTGTCAGGGAGTCCTATACACCTACAACCCTGCAATGATATTAAAATATCTGAATAAATCTCATACTTATTCATTCTCCCTTACATTTTGGTCTAAGACCATGCCCTGCGACTCTGAAAAAAATATGTCTAGTCCTCCCCCCTACATCTCCTACAACACGCCTCCTTTCTACATTCTCAACCACCATTATTACTTCTTCACCAACCTCAGTAATTTCACTTCTACTACCATTTCTCCAAGTTTTTATTTTTGTTTAATAATCTAATTTTTTTATTTGTTGGGCATTACATTTCCCTCCCCTTATAAGAGCATCATCCTCAATACGACAAAAAACCAAAGTTTGAAGGTTAGGTAGTAAAGAAATTAAATAATGACACTTGTTGTTTAACAAAACAAATTTTCGGTACAACGTGACCACACCGAAGCAAAAACATAAAAAATAAAAATTTAGCATTATCTTAAATTTTAATGTTTTGTGAATATTGGTAGTTAGTTATCTTTTACTTTATTACTAAATTAGTCTTTTCTTTTACAATATTTATTAATCTCAAGCTCTTAACATTGATTGTTAAAATTTTTAGTTATCTTATGTTTGTGGATTCCCAACAGTAACTGACATCAAGGTGTCACACAAAACTCAACAAAACAAAAATGACCCATGAGACAACTTGCTACATAGTTGCACTACAGTATCACATCACAAGAACTCAACCAAACCTTGGAAATAACATACATATCCTTTACAACACAGTACTTGTCACACATGCTTCTGATACAAAGGTAATGTTGATGCGTAATCACAACACCCATGAATGTCTGCAACTCGATGGGTTGAAACTATCAGTGTGATTGCATAACATGGAGCTTTTCCCAAGTGTGGGAATTTTCAATTGGGAAATCTCGTTGGATGAAGTCCAGTTCCTATTCCTCTATTTAGATGCACACATTCAAGTTTTAGAGGATCCACTCTAAAATCTACTCTAACTTGCCAAGGAGACATGGTTAAGAAGATGTAAGAAATTAAACCTAAACTAAAAAAGGTGATGCACCAAAAGAATGTTGAACACTTTCTCTTCCATTAAACACAAACCTTTAAAAATGTAATACAACCACCATGCACAGATAACCAAAACTGTAATGAGAGATCAGATGAAGGCAATGACCACAAGAGAGGGTTGAAATCACCCACAGACTTATTTTATTGCTCCACAGATTTGATACAATACATTATAATAGCCAAGAGGAAAAACTTGCATTACATCTTGAATGAGAGGTTTGAAATCTACAAATTCACTTGCATACAAGAGAAGAAGGGAGGGTGTAAATCCAAATTGTCCAACACTTAGAAAAATTCCCCTCCTTGCAATATATAGGAAGAATGAGAGAAAAAAGAGAAAAGAATTTCAGAATCCAGCTTCAACTACCCCAAAAATGCATTAAATTCTCCTGCAACAGTGATGGGTGCCACTACAAATCCCATGCCTGCATGTACTATTCCTTGTTGGGCAAGAAATGAAGCCCATACCTCATCATTATTGTGGTAGGTGAGGAGCCTCAGATCTTAAAAAAAAGGTGGACTGTATTTCTTCATTTTTACTAACTTAGTCTCAATGATTTTAAGTTATCCAATCGTATTTGGGCAGAGGACCCTGTGAGATTTCCAAAAATTCCTTTCTTGCGTAAATCTGAGCTCCCAGTCAAAAGTTATGGCCACCTGAAGGTCGAGGTAGTATTCTGGAAAAATGGCGGGTGGTTGGCTCTATCTTTTTCGGAGTCTGAAAAACATACAACCTCAAAAATCCTGAAATTCAAACTGTGGGACATTTCCATTTCAAAGATGGAATCAATTTTCATCCGCCAAATTGATTGAGAGTTCCGAAACTCCAAAACTCCAAAGCCCAAAAGTCCAAAATTTCAGACTTTCGGAATTTAAAATTTCGAAGGTTGAGTTGTGATTTTTGTGTTTTGGGGCTTGAGAGTTCTAAAACTGCGAAGTCCAAAATTTCATACTTTTGGACTTCAGAGTTTCGAAAAAAATTCGACCTTTTTCTGTTTGGCCCTCGAGAGTTCTGAAAGTTTGAAACTCGAAATTCTAAAATTTCATACTTTCAAAGTTCAGGATTTTGGACTTTTTCCTGTTAACCTACACATGCTTCCCGAGATCTCCGAAACCCTGAAATCTTGAAAGTCTAAAATTTCAGACTTTCGGGGTTTTGGGTTTCAGAACTTTCTACCTCATTTTTACCTTTATGCTCTGAGAATTCCAAAACCCCGAAACCCGAAAGTCTGAAATTTCAGAGTTTAGGATTTCAGAATTTGCTGTCCATTTTTCGAACTTCATGCCCGATAGTTCTAAAACCCTGAAACAAAAAAAGTTTGAAATTTCAGACTTTCGGAGTTCGGGATTTCATATACTTTTTGGCACCTTTTTCCGCTCGGCCTCCTGAGATCTCCGAAATGCCAAATGCCCGAAGTCCGAAGTTTCAGACTTGGGTTTCCATTCTTTTCTCCGAACTCTACAACTCACTCAACCTTCATCAACCAAATTCGACCAAACTCAAAATGCAAGTCCCCAGAACTGAACTCCTTCATTTTCTCCTATGTGTAAGGTCATTTTTTTCCATTTTGCCTGAGAGGAAAAAATGGATAACAGGTACTTGTAACGTAAGAAAACTACACAACATGGAACTCCCAACATGTACATATATAGGGTTTCACGCAACTCAAAACCATAACTAGATCTATATAGGGTCAAGATGGAAAATCCATCATCCCAACAATGAGGAGCATCAATCCTCAACATCATGAAACACAAATGAACTCACAAGAGTACACATAAATGATAACACCAACTCCACGCACCTCCCAAAACATCACAAAATAACTCCATATACCTCCCGAAGCATCACAAAACATATCCATATACCTACGAAAGCATCATAAAACATCTCCATATACCTCCCAAGCAATAAAATAAAGATAGATTTTCCTTTTTGCTCCCCAAAAGAGGTCGTCCACCCTATGGCCCTAGGCCCATAGAGTCCAAACACCTCTAACCCAAGTGACATAATAACTCATGGTTCAAAAATCCACTAGTTATATGTAACTCCTTGGGGCATACCCCTATACAACGAAGTGGGTCCATAGGTTCTACCACTCCATGGTGAATCCCATTACCCTATTCCAACACAATACGCCATTAGAACCAACATAAAAATCCATTTCAAATGCCAAGTGGCAACAATCCCAAGCCTTGGGCTAGGCTATAATATTTGTAAACTTAAAAATAAAATTTAAATCTAAGAAAAAAATGGACAAATAGCCATAGTTAGTGCAAAACTTTGCATGATAGTGCAACAACCAAATAAAATGCCCAAAATATAAGAACATATCAATCAATAAAACTACTGGTTCTTGTAAGAAAAGATAAAATATTCAATTTACGAATAAAATACGTATATAGGAATAACACATTACAATAACTATGTGGCCGTATACAACCACCAAAGGTGTATTCAACGAGCTGCTGACACTCAGACATCGAGCCTCAGCTCGTAAAATAACATATCAAATAATGTAACTATCATCATCTCTATCTGAATCATCTCGCCACCACAGAAATATCTTGGACAAGAATGTCATGTAAATGTTATAATGATTTTATGTTAAGCATTCACTCAACTTGAAGCATCAACTCCAATACTTTAGTCAAGCTTCCACTTGGCCTTTAACAAACTTGAACTTACATGGAAGCTTCAACTCCCAACAATTCAACTAAACTTCAACTTGATCTTCTATAAACTACCACTTACAAGGAAACATCAACTCCTTGTGTGCTAAGCATCCACTTAGACTTATTCTCTTATTTTGATCACTTTTCTTGTGTTATCTCTCACAACAAATTATGATCACTTCTTCATCTCAATTTCTTCTCTTCTCACTCTCCTTCATCTGTTGTAAGTACCTCACTCAAAGCATCTTCTTCATACATATTATATCATGGCTCTAGTTTCAGACACACCTCTCAAACCTTTTCACTTTCACATCTACAACTTCTGTAGGTTTTTTAGTCCTTAGAGCATTAATTACATACTCCCTTTCATGTCCTTACTATACATTCAATAGAATTTTCTTCAACAACTACACTTCAAGCACAAGTAAGAGTTTATATCATAAAGGAATATACACTCAAATTTATTTTTCACTTCACCTCCTATGGCCCTTCACCTACATATCTTTTCAACTCATAAAAAGGAGGACTTAATGACATCACAAAAATTCCAACTAGCATCAATTACATCTGATTTTGTGTCAGTTACACACTCATGAGTTACACAACCTATCAAGATGCTTCATATTCTTGTTGAACAAATTCCCTCATTCATGTTCTAATTAGTGAACAAATACTAAATAAAATAAGTAACTCCAAATATGTGAGGGTTTATGGTACCTCGAGATGGGATGACGATGTACAGATGCAAAATGATGGATCCTCCTCCATAGTGACACTAAGTGACCTAGAAATCAAAAGAATACTCAATAGAAAAATATTGTATTAGTAGATAGGATGGGAGGGTTATGTGACACTATTCAGTCCTGAGAAGTGAAAACTTCCTAGGATGGATGTCAACCCTCTTTTAGATAAAAGATAAGATAAAATAAGATATTGATAAATTTGATGTAGTAATATCTAATAAAATGAAACTGAAAAGATAGATATGAGATAAAATGTAGATATGATTATAAATAGATGCTAAAGTAAATCAAACTTGGTGGGTCAATGGTGACCCGAGATATAGAGGGCCAGTCGACAATGACTGGGGTGGATGAGATGAACCTAGAAAATGATGTAAAATGTATATCTGAAGGCTCCTGTGGTAGATCTAGGAACTGATGATGCATCTGAGATGATAGACAGGAACTTGCAAGAGATATACTGAAAATATCTAATAGAAAGGATGCAAGAAAATTATGGAAACTAAGGATGAATGTAATAAAGAATGATTAGTTCGAAGGACAACTAAGATGAGTCGGCAGGTGACTTAGGGGACTGGCTAAATATATCTGAGATGGTAGAGAGGACAAAATGACTAGATCTAAAATGGATGGATGTGAAACATAGAAACATGGGATGGGGATATGAATGACAGGAAACTGATGGAAAGAGGCATTTGGGTGACTAGGCATGGTCGACGGTGACTAAGACTGATCTAAACTTGGACGAAAATGGAATGGGTTGAAATGAAGACCTACAATCAATAAATGAAGACCTGGGAAGTGGATGCAAGGTAACAGAGATCATTGGATGACACTTTAACCTACACAAGATAGATGAGGATAGTTGCAAAAGAGGGCCCAAACATGCAATGATAAAAGAGGGCTTCAAATATCCCCAAGATGGTCACAAGATCTCCAAGAAAGATTCAAGATGACTATAGTAGTTACAGAAAAAGTGACATAATGAAAGCAAGATCACAAGAAATATTGAAGACTACAAAATTACATCCCTGAGAGGTAGGGGTAGGGGTCAGCTTTATAGGGTCAACGTAATACCCAGATGGGTCACCACCGATTGTGGGGATCCATCCATTTGGGTAGTGGGAAGGTGATGAGCTTGAGATAAAGAGCCCAATTGATGCGAGATTAGGGTTTGAAAGGATAGAATGAGTTAGGGTTGCATAAAAATGAGTAAATGGGTAGGTGGATGGTGGAAATATCAAATAAAGGAAATGGAGAGATGAAAACATTAAATGGGTGGTTGCCTAGAAAGGATAAAATGGAGGATTTAAGAAGAGGAAATAAATTAAATGGGAGTTTAGAATTAACTAAACATGATTAGGGATAGATAATAATAGATTAATTAATGATGGGGAAAATAATGATAGGTGGGATAAATTGAATTTAGGAGGGAAGAGGAGAAATTCAAAAGGGAAAAGAGGTATGCATGAACAATATGAGGAGAGAGAACATGGGGTGAAGGATAGTGATACCAAAAATTGGTGTCTACATTTTCCCCCTTTTTGTCAAGTGGTTTGCGTTGGGAAAGCCACGAGACAAAAATGAAAAAGATGAAAAGATGATTGATGAGGTGTTCCCCCTCAAACTAGGGATTGACGACATGAAAGGAAGTTGCAATCACGAGTTTTGAAAGAGATAGAGGAAGAAGGAAAGGATGGAAACGATGAGAAAAATAAAATGATGAGATAAGATATCCCAGACGATGATAAACAAAAAGTAAAAAGTAAATAAAAATATGATGGTGATTTCATGAATCACTTCAGTAGGTAAAAAACTATAGCCTCAATGGAGATGAAGGAAATGTCCTACAGACCTAATGAGTCGGAAAAAACCATTGCAAAATGGAGGGAATCCAATGGGAATTTTCTCAAATGGATGTGCAAGCCATGTGACCAATGGGTCAAAGGAAGACATCAAATACACAAACAAATGTGAAAATGGTTGAATAAAAGGTCACAAAAATAAGGATAGGGGTGGGAAAAAAAGTGAAAATATGCATCTGTGGTGGGAAAAAAAAGAGATAAAATAATGGTGCCCCAAGAGGGAACACAAAAATGGCCATAATGGAAAGATAATGAAGGATAAGATAATGGTGCCCCAAGAGGAATCACGAGGATGGCCACAAAGGCACACTAATAAAAATGATAGATGTGATAGATAATAAAGCCCATGCGGGACACAGTAAGGATGTGATATGAGGACCACTCAAGGAAAAAGTGGAAGAAAAGATAATTTGAAAGGAAGGATTGATCAAAAAAAAAAAAGAGGGAGATTGATAAAAAATAGACAGGGTCGATGGTCGACTGACCGGGTAAGGTCAGCGGTGACCAAAGATGAAGTGGTGGAGACCCAAAGGGGTCGGAGGTGCCAACTGGACGGTGGGCTATATAAGCCCATGGGTTGGCCGATTAGGCTCATTTTCATTGTGCAAAGTGACGATCAAGAGTGCTAAGCTAAAAAGAGAAAGTGAAATTTTGAGATAAATGGAGGCCAGAAGAGCACGAAGGAAGTGTTAGAGGACTCGTAGGATGGTAAATGTGCCTAAACCCTAGCTTGTTTTTAAGCATTTTTTATTTTTGTTTAATTTTTTTAGCATTTTTTCAAATTTTTTTGGATTGACAACAAGGGGCGGTCACTTGAAAACTGGATGACGGTCCGTTGACCAAGCCTAAAAGGGTGTCAACCTTGGAGGTTCGACCCAACTTGGTGGATGTTGACCCAACCTAGGTCAGCATCGACCATGGGTCATAGATGATGGTTGATTTTGGATTTTTGGATGAGACAGAGTCTAATGTTTGCATGTTTGATTGGTTTTGCATGCCTGAGAGACCTTATACTTGTACAAGAAAGAGTCCTACACTTTTATTTTATCAGATCATAGGGGATGTTACAAATACTTAGTGGGATCACTTAGTTGCAGTGGTTGGATTGGGTGGATTCCAGATATTACCAATAGATTTCCATGAGATGTAGGGTTATGATGATTAGCACTGGTGGATAGGTGGGATGTGTGTCCAGCACATTCTAGTTTAGGATAGGTGAGATGACCATCACACTCAAGGATGTATACCACATCTTAAGGCTTCCTATATAGGGGGAGCCCATACATGCCCATAAAAGTCTGATAGCAAGATTGGGGGTTTTGACATGGCTGTTTGGAGCCAATGCCCACATATTACCTTTACATCTGGGGCCTTTCACATTATGACCTGATATGAGTGGGGTTGTCAAGAGTCATTTTGATTTGTTTAGTGATGATGGCCATTTCATAGTTATGCACTTCCAGATTCATGGGGCATGATAGATTCCTGTCAAAATTAACATGAGTTACCTAGATATTGTTGATCATACGACTGGTGTTTTAATTTGTGCCTAAAAATTTATTGGCACAAGTATATCATGAGTTGCATGTATTTATACTGAGAGGAGGACAATGGATCAGATGTGGGATTCCTTCTCTATTGTTGGGCTTACAAGAATATCATATTGATTAGGCCACCAGGGATATCATGGGTTATAAGTGACCACATTGAGTTAACACTTGGATTTTTGAGGTGGCGAACCAATCAGAATCATGGAGATAGAGGAGAGAGGGGATCACAAATGGTATGGATATATATTATGCAGAGTTGGAGATAGTGAGATGGAATATATGGTGATTATCCTGTCATGGCCTAGGTGAATTGGAGTTGGAAGGGATGATCTACATCACAGGTGGAGCTACTAGGGAGATGGCCCTTTAGGGACTATGCCCCTAAGTTTATACATAGTTTATAGGGTGAGGTGAGATAGTTGAGAGGATTGTGACAGACAGTGCCTAGAGATCCTATTAGATATAGGAGAGCATCTAGCTACATGATAGAGCATGAGAAAGTGACCCAATTCCTTCTAAGAGTATTGTGAGTGGGAAACAACCACTACAAGATGAGGTTTGTGATGTGGTCCAGGGGTTTATACAAGGTCCTATCCTAGGAAGGAAATACTTGAGATTGTCTAATATAAAGTTTATAGATTTTGACAATGTATCTGGATTGAGATAGGATTCGTAGCGGCCTGTGATTTGATATTTGGATGTAATTGGATTCTTGATGAGATATATATATGTATATGTATATGATTTTTTTCATGGTTTACTATGTTTCATGTTTTGATTTATGATTTTTATGATGTTAGATGTGATGTTTATGGATATCATGGATTTAATTTAGATGGTTTATTATTTGTTTTGATGTAGATGTGACTATGGATGATGATTATGGTGTTAGATATTAGATTATGAATATTTGATGATGTAAAATGTGGATTTTATTGTTTTATGTTAGTGTGAGATGTTTGATGATAGATGTAGGTGTAAATTCATGATGTGATGGACATGATGATGATGGCTATGAATGGTTTTGGATTAGCATATATATTTTATAGATATAAATGCTTATGATGTGATTGATGTGATGTAGATCTGAAATTTTGATATTATAAACTTGATTTAGATGTATGTGATGATGGGTCATGATGAATTAAATATTTTGGATTATATATGGATGTGATAATTGATTTATATTATTATGACGTAGATATTTGATTTGGATTTCTGAATTATGATGTGACTGTGTATAGGTGATGATCTAAAAGATCTAAATGACACTTGATCATATAAAAGGATCACATGAAGGAATGATGCCTCAAACTGATTGGGGGTAAACAAGAAAAGGATCCAATTAAGGAAATACAGTTGAATCCAATAGCATGTGTTAACACATAACCTTCACTAGTTAGTGACCTCACAGATCATGAAGGAATGTATAGAGAATGAACTTATAGACCTAAATGACGACACGAAATAAGGAATTCTATGTGTAACTTATATTTGGGAATATAATTTCTCCATAGCTAGGTGTTCTTAATTATATGCCCTAGTTCCAAGAAATATGATGTCAATTAGTCAATGCGGAAAGTTCTCTATGGATGAGAAATTTGATCGATGCAATAAGCTTTCTTAGGATGCTTGCTTTTGATATACATAGAAGTTTGATCAATGCATGAAGCCTTCACTACCATGATATGAGATGGTATCCATCCTTTAAGGGAGTGGTCTACATATTTATTTTATGTTTTCTTTTGGATTTTTTATCTTTTTATAAATGGAAGGATATGATATGTATGATAATTTTCCTTCAAGGGATCAATCTATACCTTTTTGATATTTTTTCTTTTTAGATACAGTTTTCCTTCAAGGGAGTAGTCTAATTTATTTATATGATAGCTTTTAAATGATAATCCATAATTTTTTTATGATTTTTTAAGATGGAGTTAAACATAGCTAGGTAGACCACTTATGAGGAGATAAATAATGTAGAAGTGACAACTGTGGACCCTTTACGTGGTTCCAATAGGAAAATAAGAGGGTGATGGATGTAATGATCATGGATTTATCACCAAAAAGGAAGAACTTATCCATAAGGAATATGCTATGAGCATAGCCATGGTGCCCATATTCAAGCTCATAAACTAGGAAAGTGACTGTATACCACATAGTTCCAGATAATTACAATGAAATATGGAGATTGTTAATGATAGATCAATGGCCACTTAAGATAACTAAGTTCACAATGGTGGGTATGTTAATAATAGAAAGGATGTAAGTTTAGTGTGTTAAGAGGTTTTGTTTCTAGTTTAGCATCAAGGGAAGCCAAGCAATAGGCTCTAGGACAATACTTATGCATGATAATGAAAGGTCCAATCTAGTTAGGAGAAAAATTTCCACGTTGGCTCCTTTATAAAGTACTGAAATTCTGATTTTCTTTGAGAACAAGGTTAGTAATGTTAAAATTATATTCTCTGAGGTGTTTTTTATAATAATTTTTAATACATTCTTGATAGACATGATGATATTCAAGATCGAGAAGGAGGCATTCATCTAATAACTCAAGTTGTGTTAGACGTTATTGGTGACAATCTTCATCTGAAATTAATTCATGAAGAGAAATGAGAAAAGAAGGGATATGAAATTTAAGAGGAAGAAAAAAACCTCAAAACCATAGACGAGAAAGGAGTAGCACTTGTAGAGGTGCGGGTTCTAGTTTGATAAGTCCTATAGAGCAAAGGGGATATGAATATATCAATCACAACTAGATTCATCAATAGTCTTAGCAAGGATGTTATGGAGGGTCTTGTAAGTGGATTCAACATGGTTGTTAGCTTGAGGATAGTATAGATAAGATAAATTAAGATTGATATTGAATGAGTCACAAATATTCTTGAGATATTTGTTTTGGGGGGACTTTCTATTGTCCATGATGAGCTTCTAAGAGGAACATCAACGCAAAAAATGATATACTAATAGATAACATTAACAATTTAATTGGCTTTATTTGATGTGAGAAGAATTTATTCCACCCATTTATTGAATTATTTTTTGGCAATGATGATAGAATGTTGGCATTAGGAAGAATGTAGATTGATGAGGCCAATGAGGTCAATTCCCCATTGTGAGAAAGGCTAAATGTCCTAAGTTGGCTGTAAGCCCTCACTAAAAATGGGGATTAGAATGGAATGTTGTTGGCATTTGACACATTTTTTAATGTATTCATAGTATTCTTGATTAAGAGAGGGCCGATAATAACCCATGAAAAAGATGTGTTTTACAACAATGAAACCACTAAAATGTCCACCATATATACCATCGTGGAGTTCTTGGATAGTGCTAACATATTCATGATATTTAAGGAAAAAAAGCAATATGTCATCGAAGCCATGATAGTAAAGGATAACATAGTGGTTGGAACATTGAAGAAAATACCTCATAGCATTTTTATATAAGTCAGATGGGATGGTGGATTGAGGAATATAGTCAAAGATTTGAGAATTCCAAAGATCGCTAGGAATTTTATCAACCTGGTTGATGTAAGGAAGTTGATCGACATGGGAGGGTTGATATTAAAGATGAAGGATGGAAATCCTATATTCCTTGATTTTCCAAGGGATTAGAGAGGAAAGGCAAGCCATAGTGTCTGGAAAATGATTAGATGAATGAGGGATGTTCTTAATGGTGTATAAATCAAATTCTTTGAGGATGAAGTCAATAATGTCTTTATACTTTTTAAGAATGTAATTTTTACTTTGATAAATACCCTTGACTTGATTGATGATATGTTGGGAGTCCTTTTAGATGTCAAGGACTTCAACACCAAGTAAGATGGTATTTTCAAGTCATAAGATGAGGGCTTCATGCTTGGTCCATATTGTTAGTGCATTCAAAAATTAATATTATTGCTAATAGGAATAGGAGTATCCCAAGGAGGAATTATAATGATAGAAGTGCCTCACCCTTGTTGACACTTAGAGTCGTCAAAGAATAGTTTCATCTTAAGAAGATAAAACTCATGTTCAAAGTGGTTGATGGATTCATCTGGAAATTGTTCATGAGGAAGGTGATTGTCAGAAAGAGGGGCATCAAATAATTGATCAATGATAACTTGGCCCTTGATTTATTTATGAGATATGAACTCTAGGTCAATCTTTGTCATAAGCATGATCCATTGAGAGATATGATCACTATGATAGGGATTTGAATGCATCATCATGGGAAGTTGAAATATATTGATGACATAAGTCTTATGATTGAGAATATAATGACAAATCTTAGAGTTAGCGAAGAAAAAGGTGCAACATAGCTTTTGAGCTTTAGTGTAGTGAGTCTCATAATCATGAAGGGTGCGACTGATGTAATAAAAAACCTACTCCCTGCCTTTCTCATCGCGATGTGCCAACATGGAACCTAGAGCATGATCGGAGGCAAAGACATATAGATATAAATTCTCCCCCTCACATGGAGGTGTAAACACAGGAGGAAGTAGGAGATAGTGTTTGATATCATCAAATAAAATTAGTTGTTGTCATCCCATCTAAAGTCGACATGTTTATGAAGAATATGGTGAAAAGGTTGGAAATGGTTAGAAATTTATGAGATGAAATGGTAGACTGATTGAAGGTGACCTTAGAGACTATGAATTTATTTCAAGTTAGGAGGGGAATCTTGAGGATAGTCTTGATTTTTATCGGGTGAACTTCAATACCCTTAATAGAAATAATGAAGCCAAGGATTTTACCAGTTAACACTCCAAATACGCACTTGGATGGATTAAGATAGAGAAACAAATGGATAAGGCATTTGAAAATTATCTTAATAATGGTAAGATGGTTATGGAAGATGCTTGGATTTACCCAAGAGGTCACTAACATAGTCTTCTACAATATTTTGGATGAGATCGTGAAAGATGTAAGTCATGACTCCCTGATAGGTGGCTTCAGAATTTTTCAAACTGAAGGGCATGACACGATAGCAGAAGGTCCCCCCAAGGAGTGATGAAATAGGTCTTATGTTTGTATTTTGGTGTGATGAGTATTTGATTATTTTCAGAAAATCCATCCATAAGAGAAAACATATCATGGCCTGTAGCAAGGTCTACAAGCTGATCGATGTTAGGAAGACAGAAATTGTCTTTAGGATAAGCGAGATTAAGATCTCGAAAGTGAGTGCAAATGTAGAGATTTATTGAAGCCTTGGTAATGGGTATGATATTGGATACCCATTGCAAATAGTCAATATGGATGATGAAATTAGCAGAAAGGAAACATTGCCACTCCTATTACACAAGGAGGGAAACTTGATGATGCATGTGGCAAAGTTTCTTCTTAACAGGATTTACATTAGGAAAGGTAACGATGTTTTTGACCTAAAACCCCAATGGACTTGTGAGGCTTATACGCAGATCGATCTTAGTTAAGGATGTACTTGGTAAATAAACACCACTACCATGCTAAATATAGAAAAATAAATAACAACATGCAAGATAATTTAATCCCGAAAATCTAATTCTTTATACATATATCAAAATCTATTACATCAGTCCAGTACATATACATCTCTTTCACTCCAATCTCTCTTACAAAATATAAACAAGGTACTCTCATATGAGTCTTCGCAAGCCTCCTTTTCATAATACATTGATTACAATAAATATAAAAAGTTACAATCTATTTCAAAGGTCACTTCCTTTGACTCATTTCTCTGTCAGCTTTAGTCACGATATGGTTTGCTTATTCTTCACTTCATAGAATTTTGTCAGCTTCCGTGGATTATTTCATTCTTCCTTGGATCTTATTAGTATTTCACAACTTCTTTCCGTTATGCACGGATTTACTTCATTATGTGAATTTCCTCCTTTACCCGTGGCTTCCTTGGTTTATTACGACTTCCTTCTCTGTATCACGGATTTGTAGTCTTTGGCAGTTTTTATCCTTTGTACGTGGCTTATCTATTATCTTCCGTGACTATCTCTATCTTATTGTGGTTATCTCCTTAGAATTGTGGTTTTTACCTTAACTCCTACCAACATTATCCCCCTCTTAAAATTTGTCTCGTCCTAGAGACAACAATTGATGACATATTTTTTATTCCTTCCTTAAAAAAATTCTTTCCAAAATTTGGATCAATGGGCATCAACCACCAAGACTTAGATGTCTAGCGTAGGGAAGGGTTCCCTCACTCGACTCGCATGACTGAATTTATGGGACGCCAAGGTATGGAAGCATCAAGCTCCCAAGGAGCTTATATGTCTGGCATAAGGAAGGGTTCCCTCATTCGACTCACCCGAATAGGTTTAATAGTATGCGTCGACCTTTAATCTTCTAAGGTGTACTCTGTGGCATGTACTTTGTAATTTGGGGAATGATATTATTTTCATAATTTAACCATGAATTCAAATGAGTATTCACTTGATTAATACATTCCTACAACTGTGTGATTTCTTAAATCAATGACACCAATTCTGATGGAGTACGATGTGTTTGTAGTTCCATCAATCTTGGGCTAGTGTAGTCTCTTATTGCATCCATGTCAAAGATTTATCTGATGTAGTGCTATAGTATTGCATGTTGTAAATATTTATTTCCACTACCGTTGTTAATTTTTATATTTTCTATAAGTTCTGTTAATTTGCTTCTTTGTGTTCCGTCTTCATTTGTTGTAATGTCATATTCTGTGGAAAGCTTATGTATTTCTTGATCAATTTGTTCCATCTTCCCCTTGTCATCTATAGTCATGCTTGGCCATCCAACTATGTACGTGTGGTATATGATGGCATTGTTCAGTTTTGTCTCGAGCTTCTTCACTGTTGTTTGAAATTCATTTATTTTCTTCTGATTCTCAGCTAGGTGCGGTTTCTTGGCATCTTCTTGGTATTCTTTGATTGCATATTTGTAGATTAGTTATTTCTCTGTCTCTAAGTTGATGTGGTGTTCCTTCAAGATTTCACCCACCGCGTACTATGTACATGCTTTTATATAAAGTGTAGTATCAATGCGGATCTGTGGCCTCTATGTTTGGATGTTGATGAGCATGTTTTACATTGCCTCTTCCAAGTCTACACACCTTTGCATCCAGTCTTGAGTAGCACTCTGCTCTAACACCTGATTGCAACTAGTTTTTTTCTAGAGGAGTTAGTTTATCTAAATGGACTTTAAATCCTTCTGTGGTTTTTTCAACTACTCCTTGTTGCAGTTGGAAATATTATTCTTGTTTTCTCTTCTGTAGAGCTTGCTTGATTCTTGCTAGCGAGTCATGAGGTGTAGGTGGATTTGTCAAGCTGGAAGATGATATTTTTGATGCATGTTTAGCCTATTATGCTTTCTCCTATTCTTATTTTTATTTTTCTTCTTACTTTTTCCGTTCATGCTCTGCTTTGGCTTTCTTATCTTCCTCTCCCTTTTGCTACTTTTGTTTTTCTTCTTCCTATTTCTTCTCTTTTTAGCCTCTTCTTTCTTTTTCTTCTCTACTTCTTCTTTCCTCTTCTTTTCTTCTTCTTATTTATTTTTCTTCTCTACTTCCATTTCTTTCCTTTTCTTGTCTTCTTTTTCTTTCTTTCTTTTCTCTTCCTCTTATTTATTTTTCTTTTCTTCTTGTCCTTTCTTCCTTTTCTCTTCCTCTTCTTCTTTATTTTTCTTTTCTTTTTGTTCTTTCTTCCTTTCCTCCTCTTCTTTCTTTTTCTTTTCTTCTTGTTCTTTATTCCTTTTCTCTTCTAAATCAATTTTTCAGTTTTCTCTCTTCTTCTACCTTTCTGCTCCTTCTTCGCTTTATTCTTACTAATTTCTTCTTCCCTCTATTTCTTCTTAAACTCTTCTTGTTCTTTTTGCTTCTTCTGTCTTTGGTATTTTGATTCATTTCCTTGTTTCTATTCCTCTCTCTCCCTCTTTTGTTTCTCCAATAAACCAATTAACTCGTCCACTTCCTTTATGCACTGTGTTATTCTCTTGTTGTGGAGTTTCTTTTGTTTCAAAGTAGTTCGTTCTTGTTGAAGTATGGATAAGTGGTGTGTTTACTCTAACTCTATGGGTTCATGTATTTCTGTTTCCAATGATGATGTCAACAAGTGACTTATATCCTCGATTATAAGTACATGCTTCTCTAGGTAGTACACTATGACTTCTGGAATAGCCATATGTTCTCCACCTGTACTTACGGTATATTATTGGGACAACTATGAAATTATGCCAATAGTTAGACTTTTTTTGGTAGTATGTATAAGCTTGTTGACTAATCCATGTTTCTTCCATGGTTTCACATCTTCTAAAATTGATGGTGCTGAAGGGTCTTGCGGATGTGGAGGTGATGGAGTGTAGGATTTTTCTTCCTCTGATTCAGAAGTGACTTCTATTTCTTTAGATTCTATTTCCTCCTTGGCTTGGGTGGCTATGGATTCTTTCAACTTGGCCTTTTCTGCTAGAGCTTTTTGTCTTTTTGTGATGGGTTTTGTAATGCTAGGGATTTTCTTTCATTTGTATGTCTTGGGAAGAGGATTTTCTTGATTCAACCTTGTCCCCTTTTGTGGAGAATTTATGTGAATATTATTCAAATGTCTCTTCAATTACCTCATCAAAATTTGGCAGGTGAGCTTTGGTAGAATTGACAAGCAGACTTTGAATTGCTTCTTTGGAGGTAGCCACTAGTTCTTCTGATGCCTCATAAGGTAATGGGGGTATGTATTGTGTACACGGAAGTAGTAAAAATGAATGTATAGTCAATGTCGGCAATAAAACACACATCCTTTTCATATTTTTCAACAGCTTTCTCAGATATCCTAGATTTGTTTCCAATTATTTTTAACCCTTTTTATCCATCCTAGCAATGATGTGATATGAGTTATTACGTCTAGAGAAGCCATATATTCCTAAATTTATTTTGCGATAGGTTTATTTTTCTGCCATTTTATTGGGTTTGTTATATGAGGTAGGGTTTTTGTGAAGTACATAACCAAACATATCAACAATGACCCGCAGCAAAAAGTATGTTTCCCTTCTTTTATCCTCATAGTATTTTCATGGAATTATGCCGCTAATAGCTCTGCCAGATTATACTCTGAATGAAATTGAACCATATCTAGGGCAATCTGTGCACTAGGCCTGTGGGCACAATCCTCTTTATTAGTGTGATGAATTTTTAGGCATATAGATTTGGTGACATACCTTAATGTGTGGTTTGAAATATCTGATATTCGTACTCCACGTTTTGATTTTGTGACGCCCATTACTCAAGTTTTATCTTTTAGCACTTTCTTCTTTTTGGTAATTGTAGAACATCCTTTATTTGATAAGCCAATAACCCTAGCTATGACCTCTTTATTAATCTGATATTGTTCATCTAAGTACAACATCTTATTATGGAGTCTACTCAATAGAACTCGAAGTATGGAATCCTCCCGAGGAAAGTAGGGTATTCGACTCCAAACATTGATTTTTAATTCCTTGATAAATTTAGCATTCTTCTTATATACCATTGCTTTTGTATTTTGATCTTACTCTAACATCAATGCTCTCTCTACCTTGAGTGTTGTGTGATCATACTCCATAATTTACGAGTGTATGTATTTTTGTATATCTCTCGCATGTGTAACTTTGAATGGAATGTCTGAGAAGGAACCCTTAGGGTTACTGGTGTATGAATTCATGGAACGCTTGAGAAATTTTGGCTTCAGAAGGTCTACTTGTGTGATCTCGACTGGAACATCCATTTCTCTTTCGTAATTTTCCTTCATTGTGCCCTAGTTTTCTTCTTCGCACTTGTACTTTGATTTCTCTTCTAGCTTTTTGTGCCTTAGTTTGGTTCCCTTCAACATATTTTATACTATTATTGATCCACCTACCACATTTATTGCTACTTATGCAGAAAATTTCTTCTTTGTCTGTAGCTGTATGACTCCGTGTATTTTCTGTGTTTTTGTAATTTCCTTCATTCGGTAGTTTGTTGTTTGTTCCATAGCTTGTTCCTTATTTTCTTTGGACTACATATTTTCTCCTCCTTCGTGTCACAGTTTTTTCTTCCTTTTTCTTTATTTCCTGGAATTATGTGTCACATAGCTTCATGGTATCCTTTCTTTCACGGTTTCGTTGTCTCCTTCTTTATTTTATAGATTTGTTGTTTTCTTTTATGTTGCATCTTTTATCTTTTTCCTTTCTTTGCTTCCTTTCCCTTTGTATGTTACCTCCATGGCTTATTTTTCTCCCTCTCCTTCTTGAGGGTAGAGATTCCCTAGCGGGTTTTCATCCTACCCCTTGAACTATTCGTCGAATTGTCAGTTTTCAAATAGGCCAGTGTTATTTTATTATTTTTATTTTTATTTTTATTTTTCTAAGGGTAGAGATGCCCTTGTAGGTTTTCATCATACTCCTCAACGTACCTGCCGAATTGTCAGTTTTCAAGTAGGTTAGTATTTTTGATTTTTTTTACTTTAATTTACTACTATGTTATGTATGCCTTTAATTGGGCTCCATTTACATATCCTGTCATCTCGTTCAATTGTAAGGTTTGTAGCTTTATTGCTCCTAAATATATTATTTATTTTATAATATAAGGTCCTAACATCTGACCTTCAATTTTCCTAGATGTTTGTACTTGTTGTCATATAGCAGAACTTAGTCTACCACATCAAATTGTTTATTCTTTATAGTTTGACCTAAAACCCCAATGGACTTGTGAGGCTTAGATGCATATTGTTCTCAGTTAAGGATGTACGCGGGAAATACACCACCACTATGCTAAAGACAAAAAATTAAATAACAACATGCAAGATAATTTAATCCCAAAACTCTAATTCTTTATTCATATATCAAAATATATTACATCAATCCATTACATATACATCTCTTTCACACCAATATCTCTTATAAAATATAAACAAGCCACTCTCATATGAGTCTTCACGAGCCCCCTTTTCATTATACATTGATTACAATAAATATACAAAGTTACAATCTATTTCAAAGGACACTTCCTGTGACTTGTGTCTCTATCAACTTTAGTTAGGATATGGTTTGATTTGTCTTCACTTCACGGCATTCTATTAGTTTTTGCGGCTTCTTTCAGTCTTCCACGTCTCTTCTTAGTATTTTGCGACGTCTTTCCTTTATGCATAGCTTTACTTCATTATGTGGATTTTCTCCTTTACCCGTGGCTTCCTTAGTTTATCGCTTCTTCCTTCTTTGTATCACGTATTTTTAGTCTTTGGCAATTTTTATCCTTTGTACATGGCTTCTCTATTATCTTTCCCGACTATCTCTATCTTCTAGCAGTTATCTCCTTAGCATCGTGTCTTGTACCTTAACTCCTGCCAACAATGTTGTAGACAATGATGGAAGGATCGAGGCCTGACATGTTGGCGTATAACCATGAAAAGGCTTGGTTATGTATATTAATGAAGGAAGTGAAAAATTCAAGCTCGTGTATATCAAGGTATTGATCAGCTTTGAGGATAAACAGATCTTTCGGAGTCCCTATGTTGATGTCGATGGTGGATTCTTTAAGTAGGGTGGACGTGTTTGGTAGTAAGGTATTACAAAGATAGGAATATTTTTCCCCCATGTGAGAGAGAGTGGATTTGTCCTTAGTGTATTGAAGTACGTAAATGGTAGGGGAATCTTCCTCTATCATTTTTGTAAATTGAAGAGGGAGGGATCTAGTTTCATTTTCATATTGATAAGTCAATTGTCATAAAGTGATGGTGGATATTAAAAAAAATCCAGAGGTGATAGAAATTTTTTATCCATATCCATAACCTTGTGGGATGGAGAAGATGGATGATCTATGTCCATGAGAGCTAAAGATGGTGGAGGAGGGTTTACATATTTTTCCTTATAACCCAACCCAAATTTTTCATGAGGTTTATGAGATTGATCAATGACGAGGTCATGCATTCCTTTTTCATAACACCATATTCCAAATCCTTTCCAGGAACAACAATGAAGATAGGTGTAGGCAAAGGATTTATTGTAAATAAAGTCAAATTTGTTTCTGTATAGTTTGGTGTGTGGATGAGTGTCAATGTGGGAGGAAGGGAAATTGATGCCACCATATATGAAATTGGTTCAAATATGAGGTGGAAAAAAAGCAATGATATCCCAAACATTAGGTTGATACATTGGATATTTTTCGGGTCTATAAGGTGTTGGAAGAGTGCTAAGTATGAGAAGGTGATACTCCCCCAGTGTGAGATGATCCATTACTTTGTATAAATATTCTTCATTATGAAGCTTAGATGTGGAGACCGATGAGCTAGTAGAATCCTTAGAAGAATAATGTGTGGGAATGAGCATGTTGTTAGGATGATAAGTCATGTGACATGCTTTAAAAGGAGTTTCTGTGGGGAGAGTTAATATTTTCCCCTCATGTTCATACTTGATGCATTGATGAAGGGTGGAAGGAACAAAAAACAATGTGCAAATCCATGGTCTTCCAAGGAGGATGTTGTTTTGAAACTCCCCTTCTATGATATGGAATATCTCAAGGAGGATATTTTCACCAACACATATATGAAGAATAACCATGCCCAAATCAAGGGCAACAACATCATTGAATGCACAAAGAACCATGGGTGATTGGGTGATAATGGATTTAGGGAGCTTAAGCTGATCAAAAGTGTGAGATGAGATAATTTTTATGTTAGCCCCATTGTCAATCATATAAAAATAGATTAAAGTGTCAGTGGTGTGCATGGTGATGAATATGGGAAGGTCATGTTCTTTGTCATGGATTTCAGTATCGTCAAAGGATATAGATGTGGAAGAAGTGAGTGCTCCAACAAGATATGCAAAAGACTGAGCCTCGTCGTTAGTAGTGGGGATATGTTTGAGAGCTTTAATGATATATTTCTTTTGGTTTGGAGAGCTTTAGATAATCTCATAAAGTGACATCTTAAATTGGTCCTAAGTAAGTTGTTTTGTAATGCTTTGTTCAGTGGGAGTAGGTAGAAGGGTAGCTAAGATAGACACCTTACGTTTTGATGAAGAAGCGAGAAGAGTAGAATCACTAGAAGGAGCGGTGATAAGGAGATTGGATTTTAATTGCGTGGGTGGTTGGAATTCATGAGGATGAGAATGGGTTGTGACCCAAACAACATTTATGATAAGAGGTAGAATGTATTTATGATAATTTTAAGTTGGAGGAGGAATGGTAACATAATTTTTGGTTGAATGAGGAGATTTATATGTCTTGACAGATGAATGTTGGGATGAAGAAGTCAATTCGGTAGATGGAGGAATGTGGTCCCCTTAAACAATAAGGTTATCCTCATTGATAAGATAATGAATGATGGTTTGAAGGGCTTTACAATGCTCAATTTCATGCCCTGGTGCACGATGGTTTACATAAATAATATTGGAATTGAACCATGAAGGTTTTAGGCCATGTGGATTGAATGGTTTGATTTATGGAAGAGTGATTGTAGATGGTTGGAGTAAACATTGAAATATTTATGTGTAGGGACTAATGGTAGTTTTCAAAGAGGCCATAGGTGGAGTACATTTGAGGATGGGGATGAAGTTAGAAGGGATAATTTATTTTGATGAGGCTTTATAAAGGCCTTTGATTCTACCTTGGGAATTGAAGAAGAAGAGGATGATTTTTTCGTTGTCTAAGTTTTAATTATTGGTGACTTAGATGGTTTGGATTCTGTAGATTATTTAGAAGGAATTTCAAATTTGGAAGAAATATTATATGGATTTGACTTGGATTTGTTGATAATGGGGATCTTGGATGAAGGGGATGGTCCTAAAATGGATGGAGATATTCCCAAAAGTGATGATATGACATTAGATTTATTATGATGGTTATTCTTAAGAGGGGGGAGCTCTAAATTTTTATGTGGGTGTATGAGAGATTTTTTGATGGGCACGCCAAGGTTCTTAGTCTTTCGTTGTGAGGTCTAAAGAAACATAATTGGATTATGTATATTGTTTCATATATGAGGATATTGTAGGTGGAATAGGTTTTTGAATGATGCACTTGATGATATTTAAAGGGGTTATATATTGTGTAGATGTAGGAATTGTGGATGTAGAGATGATTAAAGTTGCAGATGTGGTGAGAGTGTCATTTTTAGATGTATTTTTCATAGTGGATGATTCAAATGGTGGTAGCATTGATGCAGTTGTAGATTTGGATGTTGATGTGGGTATAGTCACAGTAGTAGATGTGTTCAATGTGGAAGTAGGTGTAGATGTGTGAGATGGAGTTGAGGTAGTTGTAGATAAAGTACTATAGATGATAGATGAGGATGTGAGTGTTATGGATGGAGAGGTGGGTATGATCGAGGTTAATGTCAATGTCGTATTTTTAGTTGTAGTTTATGTTTATATGATGGGTGTAGATATTGATAAATTTGTAAGGGAAGAGTCCAAAATAGTGGTGGATGTAATGGATGACAAAGTGATGGGTATAGGTGATGGTGTCGAATTTTTGTCTGTAGTATTAATTCTATAGGAATTATGTGGTTGTGATGTGGGAGGTGGATTTTTATTGTTGGATGCATGATTAGGAAAGGGTTGTTTGAATATGTCAAGTGGTTGATTAGGAGACACATTAGGATTGTCCATTTGAAGGTCTCCATAGTCAAGAAGTTTTTTTATGACATCTTTAAAAGAGCGACACTTCTTAATTTCATGGCTGTGAACTTGATGATATGTGCAGTAATGTTCCTCATGATACCATGTTGGTTTGGATTGTGATTCGTCAAAGAATTGGATGGGAGGAATTCAAATGATATTGACAGCCATTAACTTGTCAAATATTTCACTTTAAGATTCCCCAAGAGGAGTATAGTTAGGAAGCGGTCTAGAAGCACATTGTGGAGGCTCTATATGAGAATTAGATGTGGAAGAGGATTTAACCATGATGGCATTAGAAATATTCTTGGATTTTTTACCATGTGTGGAGGATTTAGTGAACTCAGATTTGGGTTTGTTTGATCAAAGTTTAAGATGGACTTGCTCAAGGGTGCCGAGTTCAGGTTTACGAGCCATGGTAAATTCCTCCTTAAAGGTCTGAAATGATTGAATTTGAATATTAGATAATATATGCTTCACACAATAATGTGAGAATAGTTTAATAAGCTTACTTTGTGGAAGGGAAAATGATAGTTGAGTAATGATTCTATTTCATCATGCAATGAATTCTTTGATAGACTCATCATCATTATGTCCATACAGGTTTGTGATACTGATATTACGCGCAATATTGATTGAGAATTTTTTAGGAATAATTGTGTGAGTTGGGTGAAGGAAAAAAATGAATGTTGTGGGATGCCATTATACCATTCTAATGCGGTTCCGGCTAACGAAATGGGGAATATAGGAAGCATGAGGTATTGATCATCGGGAGATAAGGTAATAAGCATGTCTAAAATCATGAAGATGTATTATTGATGCTTCCTCCTTGTTGTATTGAATTTAGATAATTTTGGTAATTCCCAATTGAGGAGGATAAGGCTTTACATGGGGATAGGATGGATTTATAAGTTCATTATATATTTATCTCATATGAGAAGGTGGTTTTGGATCACCAAGGTAGCAAGCTTCAAGATTAGCTAGTGTACTCAATAATTCATGTATGGGATAATTATATGGATGGGGTTGAGAGGTTGAAGGATGAGATTGTGAATGCATAAGATGGTAGATGGATTCGGTATGTTGATAAGGTTTATATCTTTGAGGATGTGTCAGGTGTTGGTGGAAGTGGTTGATAAGGGGGAATGTAATTGAGGGGTTGTGATTGAATGGGTTGTGATGAAGGTTTTTGTGTCGGGAAATGAGGAATGTGATAATATTGGTGAGATTGAGTTGGTTGTTGAGAGATGGGGAAATGTTTGATTTATTTTACCATAGGGTGTGATTTGGGATGTAAGTAATAGGTGGTTGGGATACTTCAGTTGAATGAGATGAGAAGTATGTAGCGATAAGCACCTCGAGGAGGAGGTTGATGGGTTCACAGTAGATTCATAAGCATGAGGCTTATGAAGTGATTACGTATTGGCATGAACATGGGAAATTGAGATAAGAGATAAATGTTGAATTATGTTGTTCAGGTATGAGGAGGAAGCAAGTGATGATTCTTGAGATGAGTGGATAGGGGCATAAGTGACTGTAGTAGATGATGAGGTGCTGGGGTTATAAGAGGTGATAGTAGTGTTAACAACGAGGAAAATTAGGGGGAATGGGGACTACTAATTGAGTGGTTAGATGATTGTGAGGGATTGTGAAGAAGAATATTAATGAGGATCAGGATCTTGGTGTGCTGATGGCAAGTTCATTCATAGTCTCGAGGGAAGATTACAACAAGACAAATTGTTATGTGAGGACTTGCGTGGATTCAGGATTAGAATGAGTATGAGCACATATTTTTGTACAAAATATGTTTATCAACGGGGAGATTGGTAGTATTAGGAAGGATATATTCATGAAGAGTGACCATATTAGCATCTATGAAGCTCTTGGAATTCTTTCACACCCATGAGGGATGATAGGAGGTCCAAAATGCTTTGATAGAGGTGGCAGAAGGGGGTGTCAGTTGATCTAGATGGAACATATTAGTGATGATAGAGACAAGAGATTAGTTTCAACATGCAGTGATAGGTTGGTCCAATTGAGTGTCTCTTGAAGAGAGGGAATGGAAACCATGGGTGTTAGGGTAAGCAGATTGGTAAGACATGACCAATAGGGATCAGAGGTAAGGATACATGCAAAGTAAAAATGGATAGTTTTACTAGAAGAAGTAGTGGACAATTCAGGAGACATGTTGTTGGATGACATGTTTTATTCTAGTTGTCTTTCTTGTAATGTGTGCTACGTCCACTGACATGAAATGAAGCAATAAAACAAATTATACTTAGATTCGATAAGATATAGAATGAAGATTTACAATCTTCCAGACAACAAAAATGTTCTGTACTTATCTTCCTCAAGCTTATGCCTTCTGTGACCAAGAAGTCTCTCCCTCACAATGGGCTTTTAATTAGGATAAATTTCTCTCCTTCTAAATGGCAAGATCTATGGATGGTTTCAGGTAGTCGTTTAAGACTTTAGGAGTCCTTAGCCATACAATTACATTCATTAAATATATTCTGAGGATAACAATAGATGTAAAACCCGATAGTTAAATAAAACCTCGATACACAGGTAACCTGTATTGCCGGTTCTACCCCCTTGTCACCGATTCATAACTTGCCCTGCAACTGATAAGCCGGTTACTGTCAGGTGCTTCCCACAAGTTTAATTACTGATAGCCAAGACATGAATGTAACTTGGCTCCATACTCACTACGATGGATTGAGCTATTGGGTGACAGAAATCCCAATCAATTCCACCTAGGAGGAAATGTTTAAGATGTGTAGTTTTGATGCTTTAATGTTAGGTATATCTTTTTTAGTGTTACATATGAATAGGTTATTGTAAGTTAGAATAACTCATACATATTAGTTCCCTTTGTTTGTAAAAGACAAATTTGGTGGAGAATCTAAATGAGGAACAATTCCAATAAATATAAATATGCTTGAAAGCCTATTTAAATGTATTGTAAGTCAAGACACAATTTTTGGAGAATCTTGATTATTAGGAACATTCCTTAAATATAGAAGTATGAAAAATGGGCTTGATGGGTGCCTATGTAAATAACAATCCCATATGAATGGTTTCAGAATAATTATTGGTTGTGTATTATTTGATCTAAACCAAATCATTTGGTATCATGAGGCACAGATTTGTGATATCTATTGGTACAAAGCTTGGTGTCAGGGGCTAGCTGCAGTGATCTTCATAGTCCACATGTGGCATAAGTAATTCGGGTGTTTAGCCAATAAATCTCAGTCTAGCTTAAAAAATATAATGCAGTTTTTATTTTTTGGTATTGATTTAGCTTTTGGGTGATGAAATCCCATACAGCTTTGGCAAATAGGTGTTCAGTGGATTCATTATCGATAGTGGCTTCAATTGATGCTTATGTGTATAGATCCATAGTTTCTTCCATTCAAGTGATTTGCATAGTCTGAAACTTCCATAGTCAATCAAACTATATCACAATCAGAAATCACAGGGAATTAGCAGTCTATTAGAAACTTTCAGATCTTGAATCAAAGTGTGTAGATATCGATATGATGGTGGCTGAATGTAATCACATTGAATTCTATATATTCCACTGTTTGTAGCAGATGCATGTTTTGATTTAATCTCAGACCAATCCCTGGATAACGGTTATTCACTTTGGTTATCATGAACAATATACACTTCTGGAAAAAGCAAGATCCTCAATGTCCATTCCTCTAATCTGATCATGTCAATTCGTGATCTCCTTCATGCATGCCCTAAAGCAATTAATCTATCTTATCCTATGAAATTAGTACCCACATAGAAGGAAGGACATGAAAAACAAAGGAATAAATAACAGGACTCGTGTGGAATGGCGTGGGTCCCATGTGGAAGCTTAGCCAGATAACATGTTGTACCAGGAATATGGGCTTATTCCTATTTCAGAGTAGTGAACTAGTACTAAAGAAAATAAGTCATTGCCAAGTTTGATTCAGGGTTTATGGTACTTTTTGATGGGATGACGATATAAGGGCCTGAAATTTAATGGATCCTCCTCCAGATTGTTTTTTAGTGATTTTAGAAATAAATTACAATTTCGATAAAAAACAAAACTGTCAATTAGTAGACAGGATGGGAGTTTTTCCTAACACTGTAAGTCTTGAGAAGTGAATTTTCTTAGCAAGGATGTCAACCCCTTATTATTTATAAATCTAAGATAAAATTTCATAGATATTCATAAATATTATGTCGCAATCACATGTGCAGTAAAATAGCAATGTGAACGTCTAGATAAAAGATACAATGTAGATTTGATTTTAAAGGGAACAAATTAAATCAGTTTTGGGTAGGTTGAAAGTTGACCCAAGAATGCGTGATTGGCCATTTAATGGCGAAGTGTAGGTAGATCATAGATGAAGCATTACATTGTAAAGGCTCTATCTCTACATTTGAAGGCTCCTGTTACAAATCTCGTACATATGACGATTTGTAAATCTTATATGACATGAGTGGTAGCATTTTGCAGGACTATTTTGGAAAAGAACTAAACATGAATAGGATGCAAAAAAATTCTGTACATTTAAGATGAATTTTATAAAGACATGATCTGGTAGTATTTTGACTAGGCCAAGTATCTATGGTGACTGGGGACATGAATACATTTATACATTTGATACTACTTTGGATACAGAGGAAGAATTATAGGATCTAAGGACTATTAGTGGAGGTGCTATCAAAAATATGTTGGCTAGGTATTTGAATGATGGGTTGATTGTTAGGTTAATGTGATATTAGTCAGGATCGACAGAGACTTTGGTTAATGATGAACTTGGAAAAAAATAGATGGGAATTCTGATATGGAGACTAGCCATCTAGAAATTATGGCATGGGAAAGACTGAGCAGTATAGAGCATCTAATTATAGTTCAACCTGCACAAGAGGTGTTGTATAGGTTCAAGTGTGCTCCCATAGGGCCCAAACATGAAATGATTGATGAGGTATTCAAACCTTGTAGATATGGGTTTCAAAAGTATCTCAATAAATTCAAGATGACTGTAACTGTTATCCAAAATTCACCCCTCAAGGTAATTTTGATAACATGCATCAAATTCTTTAGTCCCAAGCAATTATATTGATTCAAGGCCCGAAATCGTGTTTCTGGGGTCCCATTGGCTTCTTTCTAACTCTCCTGTCCAAGAAGAAAACCCAACAAGTTTTAAAAATGTGAAAAATTTGCAAAAGCCAAGCCTGGTTCCGGAAATACATGAAAAAAATCGGCTAAGTCTTAGTCCTAGCGCAGGTCAGTTGTGACAGTTGGGACATCTGGGCGCATGAATCGGCCGAAAAGCTGCCAGGCGGTCCGCGTAGCATTTGGGACAGTTGGGACGTCGGGATGCGCGCGACGCGAAAAGATGAACCAGCTGAAAAAGTGGAAGAAAATTACGACTAAGTGTTGTTTTCGCGTAGTTTGGGACAGCCTGGCCAAAAGTACGCGTGGGATGCGAACCAGCCAAAAAGTTGATCGGACAGTTTGGGACATCTGGGCCAAAGGTACACGCGGGACACGAGGGACATGAAAATCAGAACCGGATCGAGAGAAAAGTTTGTCAAGTTTGGGACATCTGGGACAAAAGTACACGGAGGAAGTGAACCAGACGATTCAGCCAAAACATGAGACTTTCATCCAAGGCACGTTTGGGACATCCGGGCCAAAGGTACGCGTGGGATGCGAAAAGCCGAATCGGCCAAAGGCAAAGAAGAAAAGTCAACGTTTGACCCGTGAAACTTCAAATGACCATAACTTTTGACTCCGAGCTCCTATTTTCAAAAAATTGGACTTTTTGAAACAAGCACGACGTCCTCTACGCCACAAAAACATGAGGGTAGATATATTTAAATAAAAGAAATATATTCGGCTCCAGTTAGTTAATGCTCATTCCCGTCAAATGACAGAAAACGCCTGGTAGACCCAAAATAGCTGCCTGCACTAAGAAGGCCATAACTTTTGCATTTCTCAACAAAATCACACAAAATTGGTACCGTTGGAATTGTTGCTCCGAGATAGATGCACACAACATTAAATAAATTATAGATTTGGTGAGATATTGATGGAGATTATTTTATAAAACGTGGCTGAGTTCATAATAGTGTTTCATTTGGTGGTTGGGAGTGCAATTAAGAGGCATGGTCATCATTCTTTCTCTACTGCAGCACCTGGGATAGTATGGGGAGCCTTTTGCAAGTAATATATAATAATGTTCACTCCATTTAATGCCTCTTACAAGTGGTTTAAGGACAGATTTCGGGATTTCCATTCTCCCTTCTCTTTCTCTACTTCATTTTTTCTATAAATTGGAGTGTTGGGCTCATTGTAAAAGGGGAGAGTTTTCAGATAGCAAAGCTCTGTCAAAATTTCTTTGTGAAGCCAATGTGCTACAGGCCCTTGTAGTGGACTCCTTGCATGGTGATCCAGGCCCTTATCCTGTAATAGATTGAACTGTGCATATCATGAAGCAATAAAATATCAGTTTGTGGATATATCTTCCCCTACTGTGTTTTCTTGGCATTCTTCTTGCCCCTTTAATCTTTCTACAAGAATATTGTGTCTATTATTGTGTTCTTACAGGGATCCATTATCATTGTGTATGCTTGGAATATCGTTGTGAATGTATTTTGCTAGATTATGGAGAATTGTCATCACCTCTTTTAGTGTGCACTTTGCCTCTATATTTCACGCATTTGGAGACTACTCTCACACCTCTCCTTTTCTGGTGTATCACCGCTTTAGTGTAGGCTTTCATTTTATGCATTCTCTCTCCTTGGTCCCTTGGAAATTTAGATTAGAACAGTTATGTTTCCCCTGCATTAGAGTAGATTGTGACAGGTAGTTTAGGAGCAAGAACCAACTTTCTCTAGAGGTCTATCTCAAGTAGCAAGTCCAACAACTTGGAGATAGTACCCATGTTATCTAATCACATCGTGAGTTCAAGTATATGCACTTGTATAAACATAGGGGTGCTATGATTCGGTGATAACAATAACAACTGCAGATAAAGTAACAAATGAAATAAAGATCATAAGAAAGCTTGAAGACTCCAAAATTTCATCATGAGAGAAGGAGGATTAGCGACATATTTATAGGTTCGACAGTGACTTGAATAGGTCACCACCGATCATGGGGATCCATCCATTTGGGTGGTGGGAAGGTGATGAGCTTAATACAAAGAGCCCAATTGATGTAGGATTAGGTTTTGGAAGAGATATAATGAGTTATGGTTGCATAGAATGGGTAAATGGGTAGGTGGATGGGGGAAAATATTAAACAAAGGCCATGGAGAAGTGAAAACATTAAATAGTGGTGTAGAAAGGATAAAATAGAGGATTTAAGAAGAGGAAATATATTAAATGGGAGATTAGAATTAACTAAACATGATTAGGGATGAATAATAATATATGAATTAATGTTGGGAAATAATGATAGGTGGGATAAATTGAATTTAGGATGGAAGAAGAGAAATTTGAAAGGGAATAGAGGTATGCATGTAATTGCCATGAAAAATTTTATCTTCTTCCCTCTTGGTGAGTTCCTTTTATCTTTTTTTTCTCTTACACAAATAGATTAGTGTCTCAAGAATGCATGCATGTTACCAAACTCTTTTTATAACCTTGTAACTCGTTAAACACTTTTTAACTCACCATTTATTATTCATTCTTTTTTGGAGCTTCATACATGTTCATGGAGGTCCATAAATTACATTCATGGAGGTGCTTGAAATTTCAAGGAACGGGTATTCAAATCTTGGATAAGGTGGTGAGTAGTACTACATTACCTTCAGATGCCTATAAGATCTTCATTAGTCACATTCAAGCAAGAACAAGCTGATTTGAACAAACAATAGTCAGATCTTCACACTCAAAAATACAATCCTCAAAATTTGATTACTTATAGTACTAAACCTTGTCATCCAACCACCTATCATACATAAAAATGAATCTCATGGAATCTTATTTCACATCTAATTGATAGAATTTAGAAAAAAATTGCAAGGACCATCATTTTGCTCCATCTTCTCAAATTGGTCTGATTGGGTTATAGTGTTCTCAAGAACTAGTCTTGGTTTCTCATGTTAAAACATCTTTAAAGCGATCTCTAAGCTCAGTTATCACTTTTAACAATTTAAAGACATCACAAATAACAAGTACAAGCATTTAGAGGCATACATTGTTTGAAAAAAAAACTTCATCTACTGGCATGTAGCAACAATATTCTTCACTAGCTCAAAATGGCAATTTTGGATCATTTAAAATTATGCATGCAAACACTTCATAAAACCAAATAAAAAACACTCTTAGTTAATATGGGATACCTTCATGTTACTCTGGACCAAAAATAATCACTTTATGATGCAATTCATCATGTATTCCCTTATACTACCATGTATGGTGTCTCTTCATTGCATTTTGAAATGGTAGGAGCACAAACACACCTGTATCATCACATTTTTCCAAAGGAGTGGTCCAGATAACTTCATGAACATCACGCTCATATCTCCAACATCCTTCATAAAATATTTTAGCATGGGTTACTTTGTAATTTTAGCATGTACACTGAATTCTTCACAAAATAGTTGATTTATTGAGGGGCCCACCTTGTGTCAAGAGCTCAAATCACCATGGAAATAATCTCTAAGGAATTATCTATAATCTCAAGTCATTTTCCAATAAAAAAAATTCCATTTTTAGGCTTAAACAAAAAAAGTCTTTATACCACTCTAAACTGGGGTTTAGGATGGTTTAAGTCAGCTCCACAAAAATGAATAGAACTTTCTTGATATGTGAGCATCATCAAGAGGCATACAAGTATCAAATTTCCTAGTTATGATTTCATGGGAGAATTTTAGGTGATGTGAAGTCAAGAGAGAGAGAATTAATACTGAGAAAATTTGAATTTCAAAAGGGATTTTTTCCCTACCAAAAGATGTAATTCCATTGTAAAGGCATATCAAAGTGTGTTGAGGTGTTTGTTGAGGTTTTATAAGCGTCTTATTAAGGTGTAGGATTATGTGTGACGAGTCTTTGTGAGCTAAGGAAATCAATATGTAAATGCATAAATTAGTGATAAGATGGTAGTTATGAGTCTAAGAGGTAAATCGAAGTCCAAAAGTTCACAAAGGCTCAGTCATAATGAGTCTTAGTATTTATGCAACAATGCTAGTAGTAGGTAAATTCAAGAGAAAATCGAGTATAGGGGAGTAAGGGGTTAGTGATTTTAGAATCTGGTTCCTTGTGTAGAGAGATGAATAAAAGTTGAAATGAAAGAAAATACATTGATTTGTACAAGAAAGAAGAAATATACTTATGTTTGGATGTATAGTTTGTATGTTTTACATATTGCCTAGACCAGAGTGTCTCTAATACTGTGCACTAAGAATCAATGAGACTATTCCCTAAGTCAATGCATGGAATTATAACTATGAGATCCTCTTCTACATGAATGTTTAGTTCAAGCTGTTGGAGTGTGTCATGTAATTCCTTGTTTTGATTAATTCTAAGTTATGAAATGCATGTACTCTGCTATGTTTGGAATGTGTGTGGTTTTTTCATTCATTTTTTAGGATAGAATTACCAAAAGGTATGAACTCTATTATCTAATGTGTTTGTTTTGAGGAGATATTTGAACATAAAAAATCAGGCTAGAGGTGAGTAAATACTCTTTTCTTGAACTAGTAGTGACCCTGGTTGTGAATTTCTGTGAAAAGTTGTTAAATGGTCATTTTTGGACTGTGACTATACTTTTTTGAACTGATGCATTGCCAAATTCATGAATCTTTATGGAGTATTTTCATTTTTATGACACTCTCATCAAGACTTCTTGATAATTATTTTTCAACATTTACCAAATACCCTTAAGCATAACCAATCTCATCAAACTTATGTTGAGGATTTCATGCATACCCCTATCCGCATGCAAGAGCAATTGGAATCAAGGTAATGAAATAATTTCTCCCTACAAAAACCTACTACTTGTAAGTTAGGAAATCATAAAGGATTTGAAATATAATTGGAGATAAAATTTCAATTCTTGAAGTTAAACTCAAGGGAATTTATAGTATTTTCTGTAATCCACGGGTTTTAGCACAGTGCACAGTCAAGTCCTGACTAGGGCATGAAATTTGAGGGTAGCAAACTAAGTTATTTTTTCCTTTAATTTGGAATTGATGAAAATGGGTATGTTTTTAAGGTGACTTAAGAATAATTTAAAATTTTCATTTGATAGAAAATGATATTATCTTGACATTTTTGTGAGAATTTTGTTAAACACAGTCAAAGGCTAGTTTAGAGGGGTGTTTTGCAAAAAAAAAAGTTGTGTTTTCCTCAAGAGATGAAGCTTGAGATTTTACACATTACTATAAATTATTAATGGGTTCTTAATAATTCCATTATTTTTTATTTATAATTTCTAAAAAGTAATATATGCATGACAGTAGGTTGGGGCAGACCTAGTTGAGGGTTTAAGAGCTAAAATGCAAAAAGTGGGATATAAGGAGTTGTGAAAGGAGTTAATTACTAAGCTTTTACATTCATATAAGGGGTGATGAAATACAATCTGAGGAAGGTGATAGTTAATTTTGGGTAACTTTATAAACCCATAACCCTAGTGCTAGAAAAATACATGTTCTCAAGAGCTTGGAAGGGCAGGTTAAGGTGAGTTAATAAGAGCCTCAGTTTGGAGTATCTTTTGGTGCATTATATTGATGCTTATAAAATTGGTTAGAGTGTAAGATAGACTACCTTGTAGGGTGCAAGTATCAGGAAGATAAAAATAAAATAGTTGATAGTGTTCAGGAGCTAGTGAAGAGAAAAGAGAGAAATCCAACCAAGGAAGATAAATGCAAGTTAGTTTACATGACTTGGGATTTAATTTATGAATACATTAGAGTGAATAAAGGTAGTAGAAAACTTGAGGTGATGGTAATAACTTTATATGTGTTAAATTATCAATTTAACAAGTTTATATCAATTTAAGGCTTATTATTATGGATCCTCGAACAAAATATTTAGATAGGGACTTTAGATACCATGCCCTATAGTTCTACATTGCAATATACTACAAGCCACATATAGTTTTATCTGGCCAGATTCTATGGCAGTCCGGTAGGTTTGGGGGAGGAGGGGGAGTATACATATCCTCTATATAGAGAATATATGGGGCACCCCTATATAGAGCTAAAGTGAAAGTTGATGTTTATAAGCATCTTGATAGCTCAATATATGATTGTTTCTAAATTGCTCGACATCATTTGGTAATAAAGTGTGGATTTGTGGTGATTTTTTTATATTTGAATCCAATATTTTTTGGATAAAAAGTTTTTGGAAGTTGTGTGGTAAATGAAGTGGAAAGTGAAGAATTAAGTGAAATAAGAGAAATTGAAGACACCAAAATACATGGTGAGGCCAAGGTGAGGTGTGGAAGAAAAGGAAATTTGAAACAAACTTGTCAGAGAGAGATGGATCAAGAAGAAGCAGTAAGAGAGTTGTAGAAGTTGGTTAGCTACAAGATAAGACAAGAAGAGTTAGAAAAGAAGAAGAGAGAAGAAGCCAAGAAAGAGAAGTAGAGGATACATGAATAATGGATGGAAGAAGAGATGAAAAATATAAGAGAAACCATAGAGAGGTTTACAGAGACAATGGGGGAGAACTAATGTATGGACTTGATTTTATGAGGAAGAGGAAAGTTAAATGTCCTATGATGCAGATTGTAAGGATAAATCAGAATTGTTAGTTGAAAAGGATGATCAAGAGTGGATAAAATAAGATGAGAAAATAAGAAAAGAGAAATGATAAGGTCGAAATGAATAAGAATGAATATGAAATCCATAACAAAGAATATGAACTCATGGTAAGAAATCAAATTTCAGAGGACAAAGAAAAAAAAGTAAGCCAAAGGCGAATAAAAGGTAAGTAAAATTAATGAAATCTTTCTTGTTATTGAGGATGAGGTGAGTGAATTCCTTGAAATTTTCCAAAATGACTTTATTTGTGCATTTGAAGTTGGCAAGCATGATGGTGAGTAAGAATGTAATTAAGTTTTTGATGATCTTTTACAAATTTTGTTAAATGAGTTGGATGGCAAGAAGAAAAATGTAGGTACAGTTTTGACAAAGATATTTTCTTGGGCATATGATAATGTAAATGAAAGAAAGGAACCATAAAATATAAAGTTAAAGAAGCTTGAGGTGGTGAAGGTTGAGAATGAGCAAGTGGATAAGCAAGAACATGAATCTTCTTGATAAGGAAATGATGAATACATGCACTATATATAAGAGATGGATTGCAATGTATTTTATATATTTTTGTGTTTATGTGTATAGGTAAAAATCATGGAAACTTGAAGATGATGGAAGAAAGGATGAAGATCAAGAAAAAAGGGAGTAATGTCAAAGAAAATGGAATACCAAGTACTACTATGTGGGACCCATGTGGACCTAAAGGATGCAACGACAGTGGGAGAAAGGAAATAAAACAAAGGACACACAAACATGATGAAGACATGAGCAAGAAAGTAAACTATATGCAAGATTTTTCCCCACCATGGTAGTATGATGCAAGGGTATCATCAAGAGGCAAGTATCAATTTTCCTAGTTATGATGTCATGGGAGTATTCTAGGTTATGTGAAGTCAATAAAGAGAGAATTAAGAGTGAGAAAAATTTTGAAATTCAAAAGGGAGTTTTCCCTCCAAAATATGTAATTTCACTGTAAAGGAATTTCAAAAGAGTGGTTGGGTGTTTTTTTGAGGTTATATAAGTGTATTATTAGGGTGTAGTATCAGTTTGATGAGACTTTGTGAGCTAAGGAAGCAGTGTAAATGCTTAATTTAGTGAAATATAGCAGTTATGGGTCTAGGAGGTAAATGGAAGCACAAAAATAAAAAATAATCGGTCCTAATGAGTCTTAGTGGTCAGCTACATTGCTAGTAGTAGGTTCATGCAAGAAACATTTGAGTATATGGGAGTAAGTAGTGATTTTAGGAAGCTCATTCCTCGTGTAGAGGATGAAGATGAGTTGGAGTGGAAGGAGAAATTTTGGAATGAAGGAGAACTCTATGATTTTGGACTTAAAGGTGAAGTAATACACAGATAAACCAAGTTTGCATACCTTTTCATGTCTCCTTTAAGAGTATTCCTGAGTTTTGTAGTAAGTATCAATGAATCCTATTCTCCATTCATGTGTATCATAGCTATGGGAGTGTTAATTGATTCCTTGTTTGTATTCATTTCAATTTGTTATGAAAGATCTAATCCCCTATTCTAATGAATGGGGATAGAAGGAATTTGATAGGATGAATTATGAAATTGTGAACTCTATTAGCTAATGTGTTTCTTTTGAGGAGTTATTTGAACATCAAAACTCATGCTAGAGTTGAGTTAATACTCTTTGCTTGAAATAATAGTGACCTTGTTTGTGAAGTTTTATGACAAGTTATTAAATGGTCATTTCTGGAATGTGACTATACTTTTCTAAATTGATGCATTATCAAGTTGATGATTATTTGTGGAGAATTTGAATTCTATGAAAATGTCATCAAGACTTCTTGGTCAATGATGTTTCAACAATTAGCAAAAGCCCTTTAATCAAGACCAATATCATCAAACATATGCTAATGTTTCATGCATACCCCTATCCACTTGCAAGAACAGTTAGAAATCAAGGTAATGAAAGAATTTTTCCCTACCAAAAATACTAATAGTAAGCTAGGACTCGTGAGGGAGTTGAAATAGACTTGGACATCAAAGTTTAAGGCTTTAATTTAAAGGCAAGGGAAGTGTAATGCCCACATTTTATAGACACAAATACTACAATAATAATACCAGAATAATTACATGACACTACAGGAGATCATCTAAGATAACACACAACACATGATATGTTTGCACAAACATTAACCCACATAGATAACATGAAACCACGTGATGCAAATCAAGGCAATTTTTTTTTAAATGACAAGACACAACATAACGATTCAACTGCAGTATAAACTTATAGATAGGGTATTCCCATGGCATGATTTTTTTAGGATTACAAATTTATAAAAATCATGTTTCAATCTTTAACTTAAGTTCTAGAAGGGATCATAATATATGAATCATACCCTTATCTTCCTTTTTGCTAGATTTCCTTTATACCGTTTAACATTTAACTTACAGTGTGTCTCATTAAATAAGGATCATCTACATTATTTCAATTAATTGATTAATTCATTTGTTCGTTAATATGGTATTTCTATACACACAAGGCTATTGGGTCTTATCCATTAGGATTCACATCCTAAGGGCATGCAAGTTGATCTTATATCATACCCTTCATTACATAACAGGATGTGTAAGTTCAAAGGAGGTGAAGTTCACAATTTGTTTAAGGGTTTAGGTCACGTTTCTTTCAATCATTTATAAATTAATAGTTGATTTAGTACCCACTAAGGATTATATACGAAATAGGTTCTTTATCCACAGCAAGAGGGTCAAATAAAATTACAAGTGAAGATCATGTTTCACTTTCCTATGGAATAACATCCCACGATTACACTTCCTAAGGCCAAGGTGTCAATTATAATTTTACTATAGTTATGCTCCAACAATTAGTTAAGGATTCGAAGGAACTTAACATGGAAACATACTTCCTTATTTTTTGTTTCTAGATTAGGTTTCTTGAGTATCATTTACGTCCAAATTAAGAGGGTTTTCCCTAACTAGGTTCATATGCATTTGTAATGAATTGTGTAAACTATTTATTAATAGGGAAATTTGCATCCTTATGAGACTACTAGTCCCTATCTTAGGGGATTTTACTCTAAGAACATGATCACATAGTTTCACATCATACATCCATTACATAATAGGACAAGTGGGAGAGAAAGATGGAGTAGTCCATCATTTAAAGGGTTAAGGTTCACATTAGATTTTACACAACATGGATCCACTTTCTCACCACAAGATGGTTTAAACATGTTATCAGAATGATCTAAATTTCACCTTTCTCCAAGCACATCATCTTATGGTTACATTTTCACAAACTAATCATAAACTAAAATGTTGTTAAGTTTCAAATTAACTCTTAGTATTGCACCATAAAACCCAAATGATAAATTGAGATTGGGTATCGAGTTCATTTATGATCCCAACTCTTAAAGGTGAATTTGAAGGGTAGTTGGTGATATTTTCCACCTAACACTCTTTACTCTACATGTGTGGACCAAGAATATTTTACACTATGTTTAATGTTGGTTTCCCATGGAGTAATACCTTAAGAGAACACATTCTCCTTACTACACACATGATTACCAATCCTAGGAGGGAACCACATACTCAGAGAAAAATTTTAACCATGTCGTTCCTAACCATTGGGTTCATGAAATGTCACTAAGCATACAGCTATGATGATAAATTCAAACTAGGGAACTTATTTACTTAAGCTAGAAGGTGATATCATTGAGTGTAAATATTTAACTTCATTCTAAGGTTTTAGTTTCTTCTATGCTAAGAAATATCAATGCGAGAAGGGTAGATATTTACAAGTTTTAAGCTAAATTTGATTGTTATATTTAGGTTTCCTTTCTACATTCGCTAGTTAAATAACACAACACTCTAGATATTTCATCATAAATTTCACAACAAGAATGCACTATATGATATCAAATTCAAATTCATTTAACATATTTATCTAACTTTTACAATACAAAATTTGGGAATGAAAATAATACCCATGTTTAGATGAATATTTCCCTTAAACACTAGCATCTAAAAAAATATTACAAAACTTCAATAAACCTTTTAATTTTTGTAAAATGTTAAATATCCTCTACAATTTCATTTTACATATATATCCAACCCCCTTTTTTTTTACTATATGTAAATCTGATCAAAAGACACCTATGGTTAAATGCACATTTCCCAATGAACCCCTAAAACTAGAATATCATACATATTACAAAATTTCATTAATAAACTTTACTGTAACATAACAATACATACATAAACATACATATATATACATATCATTCATATTACCAATTACATTATTTACAATATAGATACAACAAATGTTTTCATTAACATTTACAAATTGTAATAGTACCACTTCACCATTTGTTTTTCCATCTTACTTGCATCCTGCAAAACCATGTGAGCATGAAATCAATGATAAATTTTTGGCATGGCATCCACCTAAATTTAGCATAATTAACATTTTAAGTTTTCCATTTACATAATAATAATAATTTTCACTCGCAAAAGAGAGCATTAGAGACATATATTGATTTCATTTCATTTCACTTCATTTCTTAACTAAGAGAGAGAAAGAGATAGAGGAAGAGAGAGAAACACTATTTTTTTTTTCCAAAAGTCACATTTCACACAACAAGCCACACAGAGAGAGTTTCATACATTTATTTATCTACATTTCAATAAGTTTTCACAATGGTTTATTGTCTTGACTAGAGTCCTACGTGACCTTATTTTACATTTTTCTACTAGTTGCAAAAACGTCCCATTTTTGGCTCAGAGGTGAAGAAACCATGTTTAAAAATTATCTTCTGATGGAAAACATGCACAAAGGTTAAATTCCTATATGAGTCCTCCTATATACCAAGAAATTCACTGGAACTGAAATTTTAAACTGACTAATGGTTTCAATTGGCGTTAGACCTGGCCACCGAATGGTTAGTTGCAACAGCAACAAATTTTTTCTTGGGGCTAGAATTGACTACCAAGTTTTCTGACCTTCGATACCACAAACCCATTTTTAGCTCGAGGGCTAAGACATTCCTCATCCAAAAACTGACTTTTGATGGATGGGATCTCATATATTCCTATGTGAATATGGGGAATTTACGACAGAATTTGGGAATTGAGAAAATGGGTTACAAATGGTGACAGGTTTTCCGAGCCACTGGTCATAATTGGTCTAGTTTGACCTAGTCAAACAACATTCGGAGGCCTACAAAACCCTTTTGGAAATCTATCTAGAAAATTGATTTCTCCCAAAATAAAGGTTGAAAGTGATTTTATAGTAAAATACTAGAGGTTTGCGAAGGTAGATAAGAATTTCGTTGTTTAGGGTCCAAACGAGGAGCCGAATTGAAACCCAACTTTTAAGTTTTAGCACCTTCCTAAAAGTACAAAACGAATTAACAGGGCTCCTAGAGGAGTGGGGAAGAGAGCGAAAATGGTAAAACAAGGTCATTATAAATCTTGATGCAACTCTCCACATAGGAAGGAACACATATAACGATTGACATTTCTTTTATGGTGCTCAGAGTGTTGTTTTACACGTCTCTGGAAATTGAGTTTTTCTAACTTTGCAAGGTAGACAAAATGGTTATTTTAGTTAACTCATCTAGCTCTCGCCAATACCAATGGACACGAGCACCAAATTTTTACACCCTGGGTTTAGCAATGTATGATGTTGTGGTCACGACATGGTTGAGGGTCAAATTGTAAGTCGGTAGCATAAATTACGAGGTGTTGTTTTATTGATTACACTAGCCATCTGTTTAAAATATCCAATTGTTTAAGTTTCTAATAGATTTAATATTTTTATTATATTGCAAAAGAAGAACCAAGTCATATGAAAATTATAAAAGATGAAGGTAAGTAGACCATGCTTTTGGATTGAATCCGCAAACAAAATTATGGGATTTGGTCCTGCATCTCTAATAGGCATTTTGTCAAGCAGTTTGCATGTGTTTAGAAAGCTTCTCCATTTTTCCATATATGTCAAACACAAGGATTTTGTAATCCATAATGTATGCAGATACAAATCTTGGATCCATTGTGCCTTGTATGGACGTCAAACATCTTAGGCTCAAATCTCCCGAATTCGGCATAGGAAGGGAGGATGCTGGAAATGGTTGTGGAAGTTAATGGATTTACCCTTTCTAAACTTTACATTTCCATTAAATTTTCTATGCACCTTTCCAACTGAAAATCGACACAGTACACCTGCAACATATAGTTAAAGATTCCAATGAGATACGTCCCCTTGTTTTTGAAGGAATTTTTCCAAACATTTCTTGACCAAAATGCAATGTTTATGCCTCTCCACCTTCACATACATGTGTACCTGGGCAATTTGTAGATACAACATTGTAACAAAAATCTATATCTTTTTATGCCTTATGGGTACGCATACCATTTTCTCAAGCTCCCATTTTGGCACATCCTGTATTCAAGGAATGTAGGTCGCAACCTATGCCATTGAAGTATACATTTAACATATTATCCATAAATTTTCATGCAAATAAAACAGTATAACAAAATATAAGGAATTCAGCCCCATGGGACCGATTATTCCTTCAAAATTTTTTCTTCTTAAACACCATTACTGCCACATTTGATGCCTGAAGTTGACAATTTACCGATAGAAATCCTCGATGTGACACTTTAACAATGAAGGTTAGAAGAGGTGCTCATGAGAAATGAGAAACAATCAAAATATTACTTTCACCAATGAAAGATACTTGAAGTAAAGGTGACCATTTAGAAGAAGGCAAGGTTTTACAATTTATTAATGTTCTACTGAAGATTGGAAATTTCAATTTACATTTAGTAGTCTTTTCCTTTATATTATTTATCAACCTTAAGCTCTTAATATTCAATTACTAGGATTTCAGGTTATTTATTTTCATGGGTGAAAACATCAAACCTGACATCACGATACCAGACAAGGCCCAAAACAACACAAATGGTCCACAAGATCATATAACTACATACCTATTTGAATGCATATCACATCACATGAACTCAACCAAACCATGGAAAAGAACATACACATTCCACATAACATAGTATTTTTCACACACATATGCCCAACACAATAATACTCAAACATAAGTTCATGTATAACAACATGAAATTCCCATAGTGCACATAAAAAGTTTTCATAAACCATAACCTAGTTACAAGTGTCAAAAAGGGGATCAAAATCATACCCTCAATGAGGTAATCAATCCTCAACATCACAAAACATAACCAGACTCACATAAGTACACATAAATCATAATACCAACTCCACACACGTGCCAAAACATCACAAAAAATGTCCATATGCCTCCAATCATCGTAAAATACTCCATATATTTTTTCCAAAGCATCAATATACATCACAAATCATCACAAAACAACTCCATATACCTCCCAAAGAATCACAAGACAACTACATATACCTCTCAAGAATCACAAAAAAATCTCCATATACCTCCAAAAGTGTCATAAAACAACTACATATACCTCCTAACTCACAAAACAACTCCATATACCTCCCAAAGCATCACAAAAAACTCAATATACCTCCCAAAGTATCAAAAAAGCAACTCCATATACCTCCCAAGCAATAAAATAAAGATAAATTTTCCTTTTAGCTCCACCAAAGAGGTTGGTCACCCTATGGCCCTAGGCACATAGAGTCCAAACACCTCTAACCCAAGTGACATAATAACTCGTGGTTCAACAACCCACTAGTTATCTGTAACTCCTTGGGGCATACCCCCATACAACGAAGTGGGTATATAGGTACCACCACTCCTTGGTGAACCCATGTCCCTATTCCAACACATAACAACATTAGAACCAACATGCCAAAATAATAATCAAATTCCAAGTGGCATCAAATCCAATTGCTTTGGGCCAAGTAAGAAAATAAATTGAAACTCAAGGAAGCATTTTAACTTAAATTCAACTTTAATAAAAGAAAAAAATGGCTAATTAGCCATAGTTAGTGCAAAAATTGCATGTTAGTGCAACAACCAAATAAAATTCCCAAAATTGCAACAAGAACTTAACCAAAAGTTAAATAGAAAATTTTCTTGGTTCCAAAAGGGAAGAGAAAAGAAAATTCAAATTTACGAATAAAATACATATAGAAAAATAGCACATCACAATCACTATGTGGCCTTATATGGTCACTAAAGGGGTACTCATCGAGTTGCTGGACACTCGGAACATCGAGCCTCAGCTCGTAAAATAACATATCAAATAATATAACTATCATAATCTCTTGTATGAATCATCCCTCCATACTCCCACAAGGCTCAACATAGTCTCAACATAGTCTGAGAGGGGGGATTGTTTCCATCTATTGAGCCTAAGGTGTTCCCAATATACATGAGATCAGGAAAATGCCATGCATACCAAACAAACAGGAAGTGGGTTTTTAGTTGTAAGACTCTACTCCCTATCTCGTACTTGGCTCGAGTGACAGATCAATGGTACACTAATGCAAAGGTACACATAGGTCATCTATACAAAAACCATATAAGGAGAGAGAAAGATACAACTCAATCCATCTACTAAGCCTAAGGTGTTCACAAAACACAATATATATGGCCCCATTGGGCAATTCCATACATACCAAATGAAATAGAAGTGGATTTTTAGTCTATGTAAGATTCCACTTCCTATCTCATACTTGGCTCGAGTGACTGGTCAATGGTACTCATTTCCTCTCTCCACACATACACTTTTTACCAATTTCTTCCCTTAGGGTTGGTTAGTGTAAGGTTCACAACATAACACATAACTACATCACTAAGAAAATGGTGATTCACACACATTAACCATAGTGTCTTACGCATGGTATATATATAGGGTATAACACAATCATTACTTTCACAGGTTACAATACATCACGTTTCCACATAATGCACCCAAAGTGCAAGTACTATACAATAGGGGTCATATGATCACCATATTCCCCTAATTCATGACATGAACCATCACATATTACATGAATTATATGTATGATGAACACAATGACTAACATTACAACATATAGTTAATTATAATACAACATGGTGACACACACATTTCATCACTACACGGTGGTGACATCACGATACAATCCAATTCACTATACACCAATTTTGTCATACAACACATCATCACACCTACATATCACAAAATAAAAGATGACTCCAACACTCCGTAATCCACAATAACATTCTTTTCACACACAATAAGGTGGCACATCACACGTGAACTCCTCATTGAATCCATGAAAAGGAGAGTGAATACTCTCATCACAAGCACATCAACATGATAAAAAATATGCACTAAGTGACATGCACAACATGTGCATTCATAATATCACAATTACAACATTGGTCACATCACAACATATATCACATTACTCTTCCCATCTCCACCACCACCATGCAAAATCATCACAACTCCAATCCATCCCAGAGGTTCAAGAGCATGAACCTCCACTCTGATACCAAATGTAACGCCCACATTTTACACACACAAATACAACACTAAAAATAATGGAATAATTTTTTTTGACTTACATTGTAGTATACATGACACTACAAGAGATCACTTAGGAAAACACACAACACATGATATGTTTGCACAAACATTAACCCACATAGATAACATGAAAACACATGATGCACATCAAGGCCACTTTTTTTTAAATGAAAGGCACAACATAACGATTCAACTACAGTATAAACTTATAGATAAGGTCTTCCCACGACATGATATTTTTAGGATTACACATTTATTACAATCATGTTTCAATATTTAACTTAAGTTCTAGAAAGGCTCATAATATGTGAATCATACATTCTTTTTCCTTTTTAAATTTCCTTTATACTTTAACATTTAACTTTAAATGTATCTCATTGAATAAGGATCATCTACATTATTTCAATTACTTGTTTAATTTACTTCATTCGTTAATAGGGTATTTATTTACACACAAGGCTACTAGGTCTTATCCCTAGGATTCACTCCTAAGGGCATGCATCTTGATTTATATCATACCTTCAATACACAACAGAAAAAGTGTAAATCCAAAGGAGGTGAAGTTCACATTTTTTGTTTAAGGATTTAGGGTCAGTTTCTTTCATTCATTTATAAATTGATAGTTGATTTAGTACACATAAGTATTATATACGAAATAGGTTCTTTATCCACAACAAGAGGGTTAATCACATTACAAGGAAGATCATGTTTCACTTTCCTATGGAATAACATCCCACGATTACACTTCCCAAGGCCAAGCGTCAATTATAATTTTACTATAGTTATGCTCCAACAATTAGTTAAGGATTCGAAGGAACTTAACATGGCAACATACTTCCTTATTTTTATTTCTAGATTAGGTTTCTTGAGTATCATTTACGTCCAACTTAAATTTTTTCCCTAACTAGGTTCATATGCCTTTTTGTAATGAATTGTTTAGCCTATTTGTTAATAGGGACATTTGTATCCTCATGAGACTACTAGTCCCTATCTTCAGGGGATTTGTCTCTAAGAACATGATCACATAGTTTCACATCATACATCCATTACATAATAGGACAAGTGGGAGAGAAAGATGGAGTAGTCCATTGTTTAAAGGGTTAAGGTTCACATTAGAGATTTACACAATGTGGATCCTTACTCACCACAAGAATTTAAACATGTTATAATTTGATTAAATTTCACCTTTCTCCAAGCACATCATCTTATGGTTACATTTTCACAAACTAATCATACATTAAAATGTTGTTAAGTTTCACAATTAACTCTTAGTATTGCACCATAAAACCCAAATGATAATTGAGATTGGGTATCGAGTTCATTTATGATCCCAACTCTTAAAGGTGACTTTAAGGGTAGTTGGCGATCTTTTCCACCCAACACCCTTCACTCAACATGTGTGTTTGGTCCAAGAGGATTTTACACTATGTTTAATGTTGGTTTCCATGATTACTACCTTAAGAGAACACATTCTCCTTACTACACACATGATTACCAATCCTAGGAGGGAACCATATACTCAAGACAAAGTTTAACCATGTCGTTCCTAACCATCAAATCAAAATATGTCGCTAAGCATACTAGCTATGACGTTAAAACTCAAACTAGGAATCTTATTTACTTAAGCTAGAAGGTGTAATGAGTGTAAAGATTTAGGTTCATCCTAAGGTTTTAGTTTTTATGCTAAAAGGATCACACGAGAAGGGTAGTTATGCACAATTTTATACTAGGGTTGACTATTTTTTTAGATTTATTTACTACATTTTCAAGTTAAAAACAACACACCAGATATTTCATCATAAATTTCACAACAAGAAAGAACTATAAGATATTCAAATTCAATTTCATTTAACATATATATCCAACATTTACAATAAAAAATTGGAATCAAAATAACATCCATGTTTAATGCACATTTCCTTAAACACCATCTCAAAATATTACAAAATTTCATACATAATAAATTTCAATACTTCAATAATAATGTTCATTTAGCCTCTACAATTACATTGTTTCAAATACCATGCAAAAATGATATTTTTAGTGTCACTTCACCTCCTCCAAGTCTTGATACTTGCAACCACCACATGGTCAACAAAATGCTGGCATGGCATCCACCTAAATCTAGCATAATTAAAATTTATTATTTTTCATTTATTATAATAATAATAATACACATGCAACAAGAGAGGGTTAGGGGCATACATTCATTTCATTTCATATCGTTTCTTAACTAAGGGAGGAGAGAGAAAGAGATAGGGAAGAATAGAGAAACACTATTTTTTCCAAAAGTCACCTTTCACACAACAAGCCACAAGAGAGGGTTTCATATAGTTATTTATATATTTAAATAATTTTTCATGACAATTTATTGTCTTGATTAGAGTCCCACGACCTTATTTTTAGATTTTTCTACTAGTTTTGAACGTTCATTTTGGCACTCGGAAGATAAGAAACCACGTTAAAAATTATGTTCCGATGGGAAAATGCACAATGGGTAAATTCCTATGGATGAAGTCCTGAGAAATTCCTGTATTTCATATAGGAAATTCATAAGTTTGACAGAACTAGCTAATGGTTTACAAACGGTGATTGGGTTTCAGAGCCACTGCATCACTAATTGGTGTAGTTTGACCTAGTCAATGTATGACCGAATGAGGCCTACAAAACCCCTTTGTCAAAATCTATTTAGAAATTTATTTTTTTCCCAAACTGAAGGTTGAAATAAATTGTCTAGTAAAAATACTAGATATTTAAGAAGGTGGATAAGCATTTCGTTGCTCAGGGTCAAATAGTGAGCCGAAACGAAACCCAAGTTTTTAGTTTTAAACCTTCCTAAAAGTGCAAAATGGAGTAATAAGGCTCCTAGAGGAGCAGAAAAGAGAGTAAAAATGATCGATTGGGGTCAATATAAGATATTGATGCGACTCTCCACATAACAAGGAACACATACAATGCTTGAAATCTCTTTTATGGGGCAGACTATGTTACTTTTGCAAGTCTCTGAAATTGTATTTTTCTAACTTTGCAAGGTAGACATAAATGGTTGTTTTAGTTGAACTCATCTAGCTCTCAAATACCAACAAACATGAGCACAAGACCTTTTATACCCTGGTTTAGTGATGCATAAGGTTGTGGTCGTGACACAGTTGATGGTCAAATTGTAAGTCTGTAACATAAATCACAAGGTGTTGTTTTATTGATTGCACTAGCTATCTGGTTAAAATATCTAATTGTTTAAGTATCTAATGGTTTAATATTCTATTATATTGCAAATAAAGAACCAAATCATACAAAAATTATAAAATATGCAAGTAAGGAGAACATTCATAAAGATTTTAGCTTCCGCAAGTACGAGGTTCTCCAGGCAGGTTCACCATATTCCATGAAGGCTTCATCCCTCGTCTAGACATTCCAAATCGAATGGTTTCATGCATTTGGAAACTCCATCTCATTTCGTTATTATTCCAGTTTGACAAACATTTATACCAAGGTATGATTTTGGTACTAAAACATGAATCCCACTTTCATTATGTTTTGATAGGTACATACCCATTGGTCAAAGCTCTCTTCGGCACCATGAGAAAATGTTTCTATAGATCTAATATCTCTTCCTTTGATTGGAATACTTTCAAGGTTGTCTTAGCAACCCACTTTCAAAATAAAACCACCAGTGAATTCCAATCTAAATACTTAGAAGATCAACGGGTTCCACGCAGTCACCAAGTGAAAAGGAGAAAAAATGTTGCAAAGGCATACGTGGAATAGAAAAACTAAATGACTTCCAATGTTTAATCAATAGAATCAATAACTCGAAATAAATCGATAAGCATAAGAATAAGGACTGGTAGAAACAGTTGGATAATTTTTTTACAAAGGTTTTAGTGCATGTAGCTCCATTTCTCAAAAGTAGTAAAAGAAAAATCAATACAGCCAGATCCCAATCAGACTGAAATAAGTGCCTCTGATATCATTCTACTTTTTCTTCTACAACAACAAAAAAAGGGTAGCTTGAATAAAATATTCCTTCAGAGAAAATTGATCCCACTTCAATACATATTACAGACCATATCAATTAATTTTTCCTCCTTGCAGGTCCGTGGCATTTCATGAAACTTCATATCTTTGTTAAAGGCATTCTACAAAATATACATTTTCCTTGCCTAGAGTCTAAACTTCTCTGACTGGAAAGTCCTTGTGTGCCCTAGAATCTCCCTTTGGCAAGGGTAAGGATGATAGAAAACCTTGCAGAGACATAAGTCCATAGCTGGAGAGGCAATTTCAACACCTAAAATCAATACAACATGCCTAGAAATAAAATATGAAGGGAATCGAAAGTATGAATGGTGATGAAATGGTTACAATGCACGTAGAAAGGCTCTTAGAAGAAGAGAGATAAAAATCAATAAGAGTGGAAATATGCCCCAATGAAAGGTGCCTTTTAATCCTTGAATCTTCAGTCTTCCTTTGCATACAACAAACAAACCAAGTGGTAGGCATAAGTCTCCTTTCCTCTCAAATAATTGAAACCGCTTCAAGTAGAGATTACAGATCTAGATCAACAATTTGTATATAGGAAAATGAGGAGATATTGGGAATACATTTTATCTCCATGTCTAGGACTCGATTTAACCCATAATGGTTATGATTTTAGGAAAACTATCAACAGAGATCTCTGTTTTTCATAGTTCACGTAGCTTCTTTTTATTTAATTAGGGTATTAATTCTATAGTTGTTGTAACTATCCAATTACTGCTAAATTTACAATGTTAACTTGGGTTTCAGTGTGGTCTTATGCCTTTGGATCTGAAATAAAGTGCATGTATTATTATGCAAGGAATTGTGACTGGTCTGAAAGGGACATTCATGGAAGCCCATGCCTTGTCCCCACGGCTACCACACGCCACCACCTGCCACCAATTTTCCCTCCCATGCCCACTAGCCCACATGCCTTCACATGGAGTTATTTACTCCATTCACTAACCTTTCCCTCTTATATTTATTATCCTCCCAAAGGCTAGGATATTGTTTTCATCTCTCTCATTAATCTATTTCTCTATTCTCAATCAAATGTTGCCGTGTGGATTATTTTGAAATTGGGCTAAAGTTTAATTTTCTAATATTGTACTTGAGTTCCATTTCATTGGCCAATCCCAAAGTTTTATTTTCTAATATTGTACTTGAGTTCCATTTCATTGGCTAATCCCAAAGTTTAATTTTCTAATATTGTACTTGAGTTCCATTTCATTGGCCAATCCCCTTATTTGGCAATATTTGTGAGAAATAATTTGTCTTGCATTGCATTTAAGACTGTTACTATTTATGATCATCTCATTCGTCAGTCAACTTTTCCCTTTATTTGTGATTGTTTTATGAGGAAGAGAAATTTTCCTTCCTTACATTTAAGTGCATTTAAGGATATCACTGTGGATGATAGACTTCGTGCTTTTGGGGAACTCAAGAAATTGTCCAAGTTGTTTAATTATATGTTCCACGGGAGATTATTTTCCACGCCAAAATCAAACTCGAATACGACAAAGATCGGAACATAGTTATAATTTGGATACTACATAAACAACTTTTGATAAGCATTCGGTGTCTTACTTATTGTACAGAAAACCGTCAAAAATGACAAACATCTGAGCATAATTGGTATTTGGAGACGGACTTTGGTAATCACTGCACAAAAATGCTCACAATTAAATGACCATGGCTGCTTCCCATGACCGTTTTACAGTCCACATGCATGCCGGGGAACTTGTGTGTCCAAATAGTGAAACTCCATAGGGTTTTCTATTTGTCTCTAATCTTGACGACCAAACTGGAGTGAGACTCCATGCTTCTCAAATCAGTTTTATGAATGCAATAAGACCAGACAAGAGGATCCTGCCAAAGTCATAAAAGAAGCTTCAGGCAAGGTTCTGGTCCACTTTTATCGATTAGCCGGAAGATTGAGGCCCTCACCTCGCTCACCCAGTAAGCTCCTCCTCCATTGCACGGGTGATGGTGTTTCCTTTGTAGAAGCGGACGCTGATGTCTCCATCCAACACCTCTTCAATAATAATAATAATATGTTGATTCCCCCCTTTCACTCTATGGAGAAATTATTTGATGACGCATTTGTATCAACCAGTTTATCGACTCTCCACTTATATCGATTCAGGTAATGGTACAGTGCCCCTCTAATCGTTGCTATTTCATGTCGATTCTGTACCATTTTAATTTAGAAATGTAAAACTTTAAAATATTTTGCGAGTAGGTTACTGTCAGATAACTTGCGAAATAGTTTCGCATTTGCGATGCGCTTCAATCACTGCGTGAGTGATGGTTTTGGGAGGTATTTATTTGTGAGATCCCTTTCTGAAATAGCAAAAGGTGCTCAGAGTCCCCTCCATTCCTCCCATTTGGGAAAGAGAGAGACTGCTTCCATGAAAGAAACCGCTAGTTTAATCCCTTGAGTATGATTACAAACAAGATTTCCCTGGTCCTGCCATGGTTGCTATCGATTGGGATGAAGAAGAGGAAACCATCTGCAAATCTATTGTTTTAAGTAGCAAAGAAATAACATTGCTGAAGAAAAAGGCGAGCAATGGCGTTGACTTGACTGAATGCAGGACATTTGAAATTTTGTTGGCTTATTTGTGGCATGTGAGAACAAGGGCTCTCAATATCCTTGATAATGAAGTGGCTAGGCTCATCTTTCCCGTTGATTTTTGTTCTCGACTGTAACCTCCTCTTCCACAGGGTTACTATGGAAATGCAAACATTTTGGCATATGCAGACACAACATCAGCAGATTTGATAAACAACGCCCTCTCTTTTTCTACAAAACCGGTTCACGACACCAAAGCAAAGGTGAATGAGGAGTACGTCCGCGCTGTCATTGATTTGATCAAATTATGACCAGTCCCACCACTTCCTGGTGTCAAAAGAGGTATTGGATTGCTTGTAATTTCGAACATAAGTAGAATTGGGTATAATGAAATAGATTTTGGGTGGGGAAAGGTAGTGTGCGGAGGGGATTCATTGCACACCTTGCCCAGGATAATGAGCCCCTTTATATATGTGGTTGCCGATTAAAAATAAAATGACAACTATAGTTTTCTGCATAACATGGCCTCACAATTATAGACCAAATGCAGTTAAAAGGGAATAACAACAAAGGGAAGAGATTAGTATACATTGTTCTCGAGCAACCGATACTGGGGATCTAGGGATGGCCACGGAAATTTAGGGGCATTCTACAACTAGTATGGTCTCATGTTTTTCCTAAAGTTTGTTGACAACGCCCAGTGAGATATTTTCAGGAAAATTTTCCTCCAAATTTAATTCATAGTATGTGCCAGGTGGGTAGAAAAAAAGTTAAAAACACTGAACTGTAGGGGTGAACTTCTAGGGCCCCCTCCCCTGCGAACTTTAAAACTGAACAACCAAAAGAATTGGACCTCCTATTTTCCAAAGAAAGATTCTATTTTTTTTCCTGTAGCACACTTGAAATGTAATCATGGGACATTTTCCTGCAAAACAACAGCAGTGGAAGTCCCTCCACGGGACTACGCCCATAGTGTTTATCATCTATGAAATTTCAGTGGCTAATTTTTCAAACTCTTCCTGTCTTGCTAATTAGTGATACGAAAACTTTATTCGTTACATTGTTATATTGTTGTGTGTGAATTTTGATATTTACTATTGTAAATAAAAGGTAATATTTATCTTCGATGTTGAAACTCATAAGTAATACTAAATAATAGTACAATTTTTTCTCTAAATCTAATTAGATATCTTTCAACATTGATATTATCCATTTGACATGTGAAATATTATAAATGCTTGATTTTTTTTTGTGGAGTTACAACTTGTAGTATAAAATTATTTCCAATTTTTTGAGTCATTGATCTACTCCCACATGTACATGACCATTGAACAAATTGGATTTTGACATTAAGTTGCATTTTTTAGGGTGGCTAAAGAATTTGATAAAAATCTTCTAAATTATCTTTGGATTATTCACTACTGTTGATTTTAAAAATACTGTTCCTTTAGGGCACTTTACAAGACTATTTGGCTTAATCTAATATCTCAAAATACAATATAGCTTCTCGCAAAAGCCTGGTTAATAAAAAATTTGGTTCACATCTACTAATTTAAAGATTAAAAACAATTATTGTCTTTGTGATAACTTTGTTGCCATGCCCTTCAATTTATTTTTACTGTTATGTATTTCCTTCAAATGGAAATACTTTTTCAAATCTGTGAATCAAAAAATATTTTTCACACATTGTATCATTGTAATCTATACGAAGTACTTGATGTGGAATTACTCAAGACCCTGGTTGTGCATTAAAAGTTTTCTGGATATACTATTTCCTTTTTTAACAAGCTACATGTACTAACAATATGAAACATAAGGATTAATTCTTCATTTTTGCTTTCTTTGATGTGTACATGCGGAGACATCAAAAGGGTTAAACTGTCAATACAAATGATTGAATTAATTCATCATAACTAGGTAAAAAAAAAACCATTTTTCTTTTTATTTAACAATGGAATGATCTACTTCTCTTCTTGTGAGCTTGGTGTGTGAGCTTGGTCTTATGTCTAAAAAAATGCACTCAATTCATTTTTGCTGCTATTTGCAAGTAATTTTCTAGTACACATGCTAAGGGGTTCTCTCATTTCATTTTACATTTCTAAAAATTCTTGAATCCAACCCTAAAGCTTGAAATCTTATGAAACAACAATTGCTATATTACAATCTTATCAATGCCAATTTTTTGGGTTCCCCTGAATTCCCTTCACTCACCACTTTCAAACCACATGTTAAAAATATTTTTCGATTAACATTTCAACATGACAATGACCCTTGCAACATCAAATTCCAAGAAAGAAATATATAAAGAAAAAAACTACTCTTATCTTATCCTTTTTTCATAACAAAATCCTCCTCCTCAAAAAAAAAGTGCTACTTCTTCGGCAGGATTTGCCATATCATGGCCTTGTTTGTATTATCAAACAATACATTATTCTATATAATTTACGTATTATACATAGAAGGATGTTAATACGATTTCTAAATAACAAAAACAAATAAGGGAAAATAGTTTAACCAAATTCAAGGATGGAATTCAATGCTCGGAGAGGTATTAGTGACCCTTATCGGGGTTTGAATATTCTCGTAAGTACCGACGGGTTAAGTGTGGAGGTGGTACTGTCGACACTAAAAATTTTCTCCGTAATTTCTACTTCATTAATGTATGTATTAGGAACATGATGTTGTTAAGTATAATTAGTAGTAGCGTCTGATAGAAGATAACGGCGCTGCCGGTACGACGCCGCCAATAATGTATAGTACGGTAATAGTCAAAAGTACAATAGGAATGTTGTGGTAAAAAGTAAATATTTGTTGTAAGTGGTCCGGTAATGTTAAAATGTCAAAGTTAGGGTAAGTAGAGAATTAGGGTCTACATGATTAGGAATTAGAAATATTATATTGGTAATAAGGACAAGGAGTGAGGTCATAAATATTTTGTGTATTTTATTTGTAAAAAGTATAAAAATGTGGAACCCATGTGAAATGATAAGGTTTATCTTATTTTAAAAAAAAAAGCTTACATGTACAAATAAGAGTTATGGAATATGATTCGTCAGAGTATATTTTTTATCCTATCTTAGAGATAAGATGGATAAACTCAGAAGTTCTATAAACAGAGAGGCCACCCCCCTCATTTAGCATAGAAGGAAGTAGTGAGAAATATTGTATGAGTACGTGTGTAAAGGAAACCGTCATTTTGAAGGTGTATTAAAGAAGCCATTAAGAGGTGTAATTGTGAAGTTTCTCCCATAGTTATTGTTGGAAGGCAAGTGAATTCAGTAACACTTGAAGTACCTCATGGGTGAGATTGTAACAATTTCATGTTGATATTATAATTTACGCTGATATTTCAAATTTATCATCATTCCTTCTTATCATAGTCTATGGTATTCTTGTGTTATGTATGTTGTTGTGTTTCCAGATTACATCCACCAAACTAAAAGCTCTGCATTAGTAAATAATCATAGCACGAGGAGTTCTTGGTGAAGAATTATCATAGTGCTGGATTGGTGTTGACATTTTGGTTCCGTTGCCGAGATCATTCCTCGTTGGCGGATTTTCTGGAGAGATATCCCCACTTAGTCAAAAAATATTTGGAGGGTAACCTTGTTTTTACTGTGCATAGTAGTTACCATGTTAAAGTCACTTTTTTTCTGTGAATAGTATTTACCGTAGTAAAGTCACTTTTTACCGTGAATAATATTTACCACAGTAACTTCACTTTTTACTGTGAATAGTGTTTACCACAGTAAAGTCAGTTTTTACTGCAATAAGTCAAGTTTTACCATAGTTTATCGTGGTCATTTCTATTTTCTATTATAGTGATTCAAATTATTTGTGCACATAAGTCTTGTTGATTGTACTTGTGGGTTGGTATTTCACTGTGGTTACTTTTGAAAATGGGGAAGATTCCTATTTTTCAGCCCAATCTAATGAAGATGCTTCGTCTTTCATTCAAGAGTTTAAACGATTTTGTATTTGTAATGGCCTTATAAGAAGGGAACAATAGGCTGAATATTTTCCTACCTTTTTAGATGGTTCAGCCCTTAGGTGGTTTGAAACACTAGGTGATAATGTGAAAAAACTCATGGGATTTATTAACTGAAAGTTTTCTTGAAGAATTTAGTAAACAACATAAATATGCAGATCTCATGATTGATATCACAAAGCTATCCCAAGGAGAGAAGGAGAAGATAAGGGATTATCATGCTCGTATTCTAGAGATAAGAAGGAAGCTCGATGCCCAGATCTAGAAGGAAGGATTAGCGGATTGGTTGATGAATGACATGGATAATCTCCTCTGTAAGCACTTCATTCTTAGGATGAAGCCAGAGATCAGACAATGAGTGAAGTATGACTGCCCAACTACCATTGAACAAGCAAAGGAGATTGCAAGAAGGCAAGAAGAAAGCATGGAAGAGGAGCCCAAAGAAATTATTGCTAGAGTAGAGCCTACACCAGCACCTTTGGTCCAGAATCCACAACCACTCTCGGTGAGCACAAATATTTCTCCTAGTACATCTACTGAGTATGAAGATCTGCTCAGAAAGATGGGCCAGTTAACTATTAATCTTCTTCAAGGAAAATAAGTTAGTTCTCATGGAGGAGATAGAGGTCCAAAAAGAAATATTTCTGAAGTTGTATGTTATGGTTGTCATAAAAAGGGTCTTTATAAGTATAATTGTCCAGATAGAACTTCTACATCTAGTACAAGAGATAATGATAAAGGAAAAACACCTGTGAATTCTTTTGATGTAGTAGATAAGAGCATAAATAATGAAGTAGATGTGTTTGTAACAAAAAGAAAGAAAGAAAAAGATAACCAAGATGGAAATGATCCTAAGAAGATGAAAGGAGAAACTAGTAAGAAACATATGAGAAGAAAGTTGGGTGTGCAAGATTTTCTGATTTCATAGGGACAAGGACCATACTCCATCCTAGAAGATATGTCCAAAAGGCCTACAAATATTACATATGGTCAACTCTTGGCTATGTCTTCTAAGAAGAGGCGGGAGCTGCGAAGTGGACTCAATGCTCGATGAAGGAAGGAGGTTGATGTCCCTATTTTGGAGGTAGAGGCGGATCCCTACACTCCACAAGCTGAGGTATTATGTAATGGTATTTCAATTCATGATGTCTTAGTTAATGGAGGTGCTGCAGTTAATGTAATGATCAAGTCTGTAATGAATATGTTGGGTTTAAAAATTGATCGCCCCTCAACACTTACGTTAAGGTCATTAAATAAGGAAAAAACTAAAGCAGAAGATGTTGTTTCAAATGTGGAAATATCTGTTATGGGTGTTGTATGTGTGGTATACTTTCAGGTGATGAAAAGTGGTACTGTTGTGTACCCAATATTCTTGGGAAGACCATGGCTAAGGAGAGTTTATGCAAGAAACTACTAGAATGAAGGCTTCATAACACTTGGACATGGTAGAGAGAGGGTGAAGATAAATGTGATCCCTCGGCATCATAAGACAGAACCTATGGATTCAAGTGATGAAACTGATGATTGAACATACTCTGATTACTCTAGTACCAGTGAAGTGGACATAGAAGATGAAGAAAGTGAGGTTGATGTTTCAGTCATGGATATCCTTCCAGTCACACCGACTCATGAACCCATAAAATTATCTGAAGAAGAAATTTATGATCGTCTCCAACAAATAAATATTGGTGATGCTGTGATGGAGAGTGAGAAGGAATCCTACCTCCATCTCTTTCGAAGGTATATACACCTATTCACTTTTGATTACAAGGAAATCCGTCAAGTAAGTTGGGTAGAACATTCTATTGAGATGGTAGATGGTGCTAAGCCCATAAAGCAAATGCAATATAGAATGAATCCTAATTTTTCCAAGATTGTAAAAGAAGAAATAGATAAGTTGCTTGATGCAGGATTCATATTTGCTATGGAGAATTCAGAATGGGTTTCTCCCATTGTGATCTCAATAAAAAAGAATGGGAAGCTATGCATTTGTGTTGATTATGGGAAGCTATGCATTTGTGTTGATAAGGCAACAAAGAAGGATCATTACCCTCTTCCATTCTCAGATAATATTTTGGATGAAGTAGTTGGCCAGGAGTGCTATAGTTTTGCTGATGGATATAACGGATATAACCAAGTTTGTATAGCGGAGAAAGATTAGCTGAAGACCACGTTCACCACTCCTTGGGGAACGTTTGCTTATAGAGTTATGCCTTTTGGGTTGTGTAATTCTCCGGAAACATTCCAGCGTTTGATGAATAGGGTGTTTGAACCCTACATTGGAAAATTCATCAGAGTATTTCTGGATGATTTTTGCATCTATGGGAGAAAAATGGACCACCTACACCAGATGGAGACAACATTTCAAAGGTTAGATGAAGCACAAGCCTCACTAAACCCTACAAAGTGTGTCTTTGGATGTTCTAAAGGTGTTTTGTTAGGGCATGTTGTATCTAGAGATGGTATTGGTACTGATCCTGATAAAGTTTCAAAAATCAAAGAGTTACCATTTCCTATGAATAGAAGTAAGTTGAAATCATTTTTAGGCCATGTGGGTTACTATAGAAGGTTCATCAAGAATTTCTCAAAGATTGCACAGCCACTAACCCAGTTCTTGAAGAAGGATGTTACTTATGAACTAGGAAATAAGGTGCATGAAGCTTTTGAACAACTGAAGGAAGCCCTGGTGTCTTCACCTGTTTTAAAGAATCCAGATTAGAGCAAGCCATTCATTGTGTACACTGATGCCTCAGATGCAACACTAGGAAGTACTCTGAGCCAAAAACATGAAAATGAGAATGATCATCCAGTTTACTTTGGGAGCAGACAAATGAGCAGTGCTGAGGTAAATTATACTGTAACTGTAGAAAGAGGCTCTAACTATCATTTTTGTTGTAAAGAAGTTTATAAATTACTTGCTAGGGCTTAAATTTATAGTTGTAACAGATCATCAGGCTCTAAAATATATTGTAATTAAGCCTAACCCATCAGGGAGGATAATAAGATGGATAATTTTGATACAATAATTTGAATTTGATATTATAGATAGGCCAAGAAAGAAGCATGTCAATGCAGATGCACTCTCTTGAGCCTATGATGGTTTAGGTTCATTTTGTGATGATGATGATTTCCCAGATGCAACATTGTTATCCCTTGACACAATCCCTAGTGAATACATAGATATTTGGAATTATCTGAATGAATTCAAGTTTCCTGATGGTGCCAATGCAAAGACTAAGAGGAAGATTACTCAAGCCAGTCGTCCATATTCTATTCTGGATGGAGTATTATTTTGAATAGGACTTGATGGATAGTACAAGAGGGCAGTTGGACGTGATCAAAGGAAGGAGCTAATAGAAGAATTACACAATGGTACATGTAGAGGACACTTCTCTTGACAACTTACAACAAGAAGGATCTTGGATACAGGTTATCACTAGCCCACTCTTTTTAGAGATTGTTATAATTATTGTAAGACATATGATATTTGTCAAACACATGGTAACCGTAAGACTTCATCAGCTCCATTATGCCCTATTCTTCCACTTGGTCCCTTTGAAAAGTGGGGAATAGACATTGTAGGTCCACTTCCAACTACCCCATGCCAAAATAAGTATATTGTAGTTGCCACAGATTATTTAACCAAGTGGGTTGAAGCTAGGCCATTGAAAACAAATTCCACGGATGAAGTGGAAAGGTTCATATATGAACGCATTATCACTAGATTTGGTTGTCTATTAGAAATTGTAACAGATCAAGGAAGCCACTTCATTAATGAGGTGGTAGAATCCCTAGTCAATAAGTTTTCTATTAAGCACAGGAAGGTAACAACATACAAGCCAAGCACAAATGGACAGGTGGAAAGAACAAATTTTGTGTTGTGTTAATTTCTAGCAAAAGATGCAGCTTTGTAGGTACATAAGTGGGATAAAAGGATTCATGCAGCATTGTGGGCATATAGGGCAACATCAAAGCCAGCAACATGATACTCCCCATTTCAGTTGGCTTATGGCATTGATCCGGTTCTTCCTATTGAGTTTGATATTCCCATTGTGAGAGTTATGAAAAATGAAAGGATGGATGAAAGTGATTCAGTAAAAGAAAGGTTGGTACATCTTCATTTGCTAGAGGAAATGAGGGAAATCGTGAAGGATACAAGCTATAAGAAGAAAATGAAGCAGAAGGAATACTTTGATTAAAAGATCCATTGGTATCCATTTCATGTGAATGACTTGGTTCTAGTATATGATTCTAGATACAAAAAAGAAGATAGAGAAAATTTCTTCCCAAATGGATGGGGCCCTACAAAATAGTAGCTGTGCATGAAAATGGTACATACCGATTGGAGGAATTGGATGCCACTCCCATTACAAAATGGGTCAACCACGAAATGTTAAAGATTTTCCAAGCACCGGAATAGTCTACTCCGAGGACGGAGTAGAAGCTAGGAAGGGGGAAGATGTCGACACTAAAATTTTCCTCCGTAATTTCTATTTCATTAATTTATGTATTAGGAACAGGATGTTGTTAAGTATAATTAGTAGTAGCATCTGATAGAAGATAACGGCGCTGCCGGGTACAATGCCGCCAATAATGTATAGTATGGTAATAGTCAAAAGTACAATAGGAATGTTGTGGTAAAAAGTAAATATTTGTTGTAAGTGGTCCGGTAATGTTAAAATGTCAAAGTTAGGGTAAGTAGAGAATTAGGGTCTACATGATTAGGAATTAGAAATATTATATTGGTAATAAGGACAAGGAGTGAGGTCATAAATATTTTGTGTATTTTATTTGTAAAAAGTCTAAAAATGTGGAACCCATGTGAAATGATAAGGTTTATCTTATCTTAAAAAAAAAGCTTACATGTACATATAAGAGTTAAGGTATGGAATATGATTCGTCAGAGTAGATTTCTTATCCTATCTTAGAGATAAGATGGATAAGCCTGGAATTTCTATAAATAGAGATACCACCCCCCTCATTTAGCATAGAAGGAAGTAGTGAGAAATATTGTATGAGTAAGTTTGTAAAGGAAACCATCATTTTGAAGGTGTGTTAAAGAAGCCATTAAGAGGTGTAAATGTCAAGTTTCTCCCATAGTTATTGTTGGAAGGCAAGTGAATTCAGTAACACTTGAAGTACCTCATGGGTGAGATTGTAACAATTTCATGTTGATATTATAATTTACGCTGATATTTCAGATTTATCATCATTCCTTCTTATCATAGTCTATAGTATTCTTGTGTTATGTTTGTTGTTGTGTTTCCAGATTACATCCACCAAAATAAAAGCTGTGCATTAGTAAATAATCATAGCACGAGGAGTTCCCAGTGAAGAATTATCATAGTACCAGATTGGTGTTGACAGTACCCTAACCTCGACGGCTAGGAGCTATGGAGCGGGGAATTATAAAGAAGAAAGATAAATAACCTATGATTCAGATTGCAAGGGGAAATCATAGTTGTTAGTTGAAAAACGATGATCAAGAGTGGAGAAAATAAGAAAAAAGAAAGGATAAGGTTTAAAATAAGAAGAATGAATATGAAATCCATAACAAATAATATGAGGTAAGCCAAAGGTGAATACAAGGTAAGTAAAATTGATGAAATGTTTCTTGGTATTGAGGATGCGGTGAGTGAATTCCTTGAAATTGTCCAAAATGACTTCAGTTGTGCATTTGAAGTTGACAAAAATGATGGTGAGTAAGAATTTAATGAAGGTTTCAATGATCTTTTACAAAGTTTGTTAAATGAGTTTGATGGCAAGAAGAAAAATGCAGGTATGGCTGTCACAAAGATAATTTATTGGGCATATGATAATTTAAATGAAAGAAAGGAACCATTAAATATAAAGTTAAATAATCTTGAGTAAGTGAATAAGAAAGAACTTGAATCTTCTTGACAAAGGAAATGATGAATACATGGACTATATATAAGAGATGAATTGCAATGTATTTTTGTTATTTTTGTGTTTGTGTGTATAGGTACAAAGCATGGAAACTTGAAGATGACAGAAGAAAGGATGAAGATCAAGAAACAAGGGAGTAATTTCAAAGCAAATGGAAGACCAAGGACTACTATGTGGGACCCAGGTAGACCTAAAGGATGCAATGACAGTGGACCAAGGAAAGAAAACAAAGGATACACAAACATGATGAAGACATGAGAAAGAAAGTAAACTATTTACAGGATTTTCCGCCACCATGGTAGTATGATGCAGGGGCATCATCAAGAGGCATTCAAGTATCTAGATTTTCCTAGTTATGATGGCATGGGAATATTCTAGGTTATGTGAAGTCAATAAAGAGAGAATTAAGAGTGAGAAAAAAAATTTACCATTTCGAAAGGGAGTTTTCCCTCCAAAATATGTAATTTCACTGTAAATGAATTTCAAAGAGTGTTGGGTGTTTTTTTAGGTTATATAAGTGTCTTATTAGGGTGTAGTATCAATTTGATGAGTATTTGTGGGCTAAGGAATTATGTTTAAATGCTTAATTTAGTTAAATATAACAGTTATGAGTCTAGGAGGTAAATGGAAGTTCAAAATTAAAAAAGAATCCATCATAATGAGTCTTAGTGGTCAGTTACATTGCTAGTAGTAGGTTATCATGCAAGAAATATTTGAGTATAGGGGAATACATAGTAGTACAGGGGAATACATTTCTTGATATGCAGGAAGCTCATTCCTCATGTAGAGGATGAAGATGAGTCGGAATGGAAGGAGAAATGTTGGATTGAAGGATAAATCTATGCTTTTGGACTTAAAGGTGAAGTAATACATAGATAAATGAAGTTTGCATACTTTTTCATGTCTCTTTAAGAGTATTCCTAATTTTTTTATTAAGGATCAATGAAGATCCTTTTCTCCATTCATGTGTATCCTAGCTATGAGAGTGTTACATTGACAACCTTGTTTATATTCATTTCAAGTTGTTATGAAAGATCTAATCCCCTGTTCTGATGAATGGAAATAGAAGGCATTTGATAGGATGAATTACCAAACTGTGAAATCTATTAGCTAATGTGTTTCTTTTGAGGACATATTTGAACATCAACTCGTGTTAGAGGTGAGTGAAGATAATTTTTACTTTAAATAGTAGTGACCTTATTTGTGAAGTTTTATGACAAGTTGTTAAATGGTCATTTCTAGACTATAACTATAGCCCTTTTTGATGCATTATCAAGTGAATGACTCTTTGTGGATTATTTGATTTATTTGACACTTGTATAAATACTTCTTGTCAATGATGTTTCAACAGTTAGTAAAAACCATTTAATTGGGACCAATCTCATCAAACCTATGTTAAGGGTTTCATGCATACCCCTGTCCATGTGAAAGAACAACTAGAATCAAGGTAATGAAATCATTTATCCATACAAAAAATAATACTTGTAATCTAGGACTCACGAGGGAGTTGAAATATACTTGGATATCAAATTTTAAGGCTTGAAGTTGAAATGCAAGGGAGGTTATAGTATTTTCTTTAATCCGCATGTTTTGCATTAGTGCATAGTCAAGTCCTGACTAAGACATGAAATTTGAGGTAGAAAACTAAGTTATTTTTTCCTCAAAATTGGAAGTAATGAAAATGGGGATGTGTTTAAGGTGAGCCAAGAATAATTTTAAAAGTTTCATTTGCTAGAAAAATATATTTTCTTGACAGTCTTGTATGAAGTTGGTTGAACATAGTCAAGGGAGAGTTTAGAGGGGTGTTCTCCCTACAAAATCCTACTATTTGTCTTGTCCTCAAGAGATGAAGCTTGATATTTTACATAGTACTAAAAAGGATTAATGGGTTCTTGAGAATGCCCTTATTTTATATTGATACTTCCTAAAAAGGAATATATGTCTCCATTCCAATGGGTTGGGGCAAACCTAGTTGAGGGTTTAAGAGATAAAATGCAAAAAGTAGGATAGATTTATTGAGTTGTGCAAGGAGTTAAGTCTTGATATTTTAGCATGCATATCAGGGGTGATGAAATACAACTAAGGAAGGTGATATTTCATTGGGGTAATGTTATCCAAAATGTACCCCTTGCTCATTTTGTGGCTAACTCCCTTTCATTCTTCCCTCTCTTGTGCCTCAGTCATAATTTTTTACTTTTTAGGCACCCAAAACCTTCTAGAAATGGCACCATTGGATATAGCTCTTTCTCAGCTTTCCAGAAAGGTAAAGTTTTCCTCCTAACTCCATGTATTTTTGAAGTTATGGCTCGATGGAGTTTTCATGGGAAATTTTCCCCTGGAAGGCCCGCGGCCAATGACATGATGCCACGTGTCCAAGAAAGTGGTGGAGGTCGGAGGAAAACTTGGTTTTTTTACCAAGTATTTGGCAAAGTTTTCAAAAGGGATATTTTGCCCCGCAGGCCTGTTAGTGAATCAGATTATGCCACGTGTCCAATGGGGAGGAAAATTGAAAATTTTCCCTAAGTGTTGGCGCATGGAAAATTTTAAAGGAAAGGCTCGTGCCTAATCACGTTGTCGCCACGTGTCACCGGAACCATGGAAAGGCAGAGTGCGGGGGAAGATTGGGATTTTTTCCCTAAGTATTGGCGCAAAAGTAAAAAATGTTTGTAGAGGGCCCGCGGCCCCGAATGAAATCGCAAAGGCCACGTGTCTCAGACCAGTGGAAGGCGGGGGAAATTTGGGAAATTTTCCCAAAGGAAAAAGGAAGGAAATAACAAAGGAAAAATGCCCCCCCAAATGCGGACCAATCACATCTTGCCACGTGTCAGGTGGTGGCAAAAAACTCAAGACAAGCCCACATAGAAAATTTGAAGGGTAAGGTTCCCGCAGTGAATCATGTTTTGACATGTGTCTGAAGGTCAAAATATGGATCAAACACCGATGGAAAATTTAAAAGAACAAGCCCGTGTCCAATCAGCACATGCCACGTGGCCTCAACTCATCGGCCTGGCGGGGAATTTTTAGAAAATTTTCCAATGGCGAAAACAAAGGAAAATGAAGCATTAAAGGCCCGCGCCCAATCAAAGCATGCCATGTAGCACTTGGAAATGGTGGAGCGTGGGGATTTTTCAGGAAATTTTCCCAAATGTAAAAAAGGTTAAAAATTTAAAAAATTTCACCCGCCAATCCGATTTGGCCCTATTTTTCCCTAAAAATTCAAATGGCCATATCTTTCAATCCAGAGCTTAGTTTTTCACGTTCTTTATATCAATAGAAAGCTGGTGAAATTATCTACAATATTCCGGGGTCATTTTTGCATTTTTATGGATTTTGGAGAGAGAAAATAAAAAATGCCTCTGGCATGTGGTCATGGACAGAAATGGCATTTCAACCACTGTTTTTAATGAAGAATGGCTCGCATTCTCTCCCAGCATGGCGAAAAATGTTAGGGGATGGGCCTGTAATGATGCCCATTCTATTTTACTACATTTTTGGTTGGTGGTTGAAGCTCTCCCACGTTTTCCCAAGTTTCTCTCTCCTGGGGTCGTGGTTTTGCATTGAAAATCCAGATTTGGCTCATTTTTTCAAGGGTGAAAACATTTTTCATGTATTGCAAGCTCCCTCTGTCACTTTGAAAGTGATTTTGTGGAAAACCAGACCTTTCCCAAGACTGCAACCTATTTTTCCTCTCAGGTGTTGTAATGCAAGTGGTTTTTGATGTAAAAATGACAATACAGGCTCTGTGAATGACTTTTAATCATTTGTCTATGTTGTTTGATTCATTTCTAACCCTCCATTACAGTTATCAGTTTGTGCATGAAGTTTTGTTGCATTTTTATGAACTGTGTCAATTTGCAGAAGTAAAAAATGCTCACCACTCCTTTGGTGTATCACCTCATCAGCACTAGTTTTAGTTTTTTTTTTTGCATTCCATCTTCTGTCTTGGTTTAGTGATCTTCTTGGTATTACCACTTTCTCCCCTTGTGAATAGTCATGCAACCATCAATCATTCATCCACTCTAAGACTTCTCAACATAAAAATATCTAATATAAATTCATTCTTCTCCCATTTCTTCAACTAAACCAATCTGACATGTACTTCACTGTTTCACACATGTAGCTCCTTATTTGTATGGAAAGCATACTTAATTTATCATGAAACCTTTACTCTTCTATCAATATCTCTGATATTAGAATTCAATTTTCCTTGTAGAACATTCTTTTTCATCACAAACATTTGATTTAGGATCATCATTGACTCCCCCTTCCTCACGCAATCTTTTCAGACCTGTAAATGAGCATTTTAGACCTCTTTCAACTCATTTTATAGTCATTATCATAGTTAGAACGATAATATATTATATTCACCTTCTTTATATTGCCCCATAATTTATTTTTAGTGTGATTTTCATCTGCAACTTGTATGAAATCAAAGAGATTCAACAATTTCTTCTATACCTACTCAGGCTGCCTTGTTTTAGGAGAAAATGGTCTTGGTTTAGACAGATCAAGCTAGAAAAATGTACTCTTGTATACTTTTTTCTATACCCAATTGCCTAGGCACACTGGCATTTCATTTATACAAATATGAATGCTCACCCAAAGTACACAAATCCTACCAGGTCCCTCCTTTGTGCTATATTTTCAAGAAGTTAGCATGCATGTTCATGATGACCATTATCAAGCATTCATTCAGATATAGATTATTACAAATATCATAAAGAAACACATGTAATAATTAAATATAAAAATCACATCAATACTAAGATTAATTGTACCATATGATCTCCATATTCATATACATCAATTACTAGAATCCATCCATGATAATCCATTGCATTAAGTCATCAAATAATAGAAGCTGAATACGTTACAGTCACTATCACAGAGTCATGTGCACTAGTAAATTAGGGCATCTTAACTCTTATTACATCACACAGTTTATGATCCATGATCCACAGTACATTGTACCCATAACGATACATATTTATAAGGGTGAGTAATTTCCCTTCACCACTCATGCATCTCAAAATAGACTGGATACCCAAAATAGTCATGCGCTAGTAGTTGCATGCTTTTACAAAGAGGTTAATAATTGATTAATCTATAAATAAACTCTAATTTAATCATATTATTAGTGTGGTCTATGCATGACCTTTTATCTCTACTTAAGTCCCAAAATAGCTCTTGCTTAGCCATAAAGTCTTCTTGCTTTTCTCTATACTTGGGTCGTACTCCAACCACTTTTCTTATTTTATCTTGTGCATTAAAAATTGGCTAAGTCTTGGAATTGATGTTCACAAGTGTGCCCCACTTTAACTGACACTTGCATGTGACTACATGCCCACTTTGTGCACCTTACTGTTCCATGCACCCTCTCGATACTTGGGTAATTTGGCCAACCCAACATTACCCCACACTAATTACATTGTCATCCTCAACAATGGGGTTTCACACTTATCTCTCTAAAGAATAAAATAATAAAGAATAAGTTGTTAAATAATTAATCAAATGAAATAATCACTAACGTACATCAATCTTCATCTCTTTGCAGGAGTTCAGGGTAGTCCTTGTTTATTGTATATTCCACCTCATTCCACACTCGGGGTCCCTTCTTTGCTTTCTCTAGGACATCACCACTTATTTTATCCATTTCCTCGAGAGTCATATCCTTACCCTTTTGATTCAATTCCCAGATTACACCATCCAATCTTGAAACCATACCTTCCATTAAGTCCATCTTGTGCGCTACTAGAACTCCCATTTCCTTGATGCATTATTCATGGGGATCATTGCTTCTTTAAGCATGTTGCGCTTATTTTCCACTGTTGTTAGTCTCTCTTCTCTACCCAAGGTCTATTCCTTCCTTTTCCTCTTGCATTGTATATGCCTTGAGGATTTTTCAAGATCCTCGTAGTTTTTTAGTGCTCATGCTTCCTTTCTTAATTCATCCTTCATTATTTTAAACAAGTCATCGTACACCCCAATACAACGCATAATAGTCTTCCTATCCTTCTCCTTTTATTTAGCTATTTCTTTTGTGCTCAACACATGTACACTTGTTTCCTCCTTCAATAGTAAGTTCACTAAGCACTAAAGGTAATACATCAAGAAAGGAAATGTTCCAGTCACATGTTCTTCATACTGTGGGTGTTGCTCCAAAATTTGTCCCCTTATCTCTTTAGCCATTTGAAGGACAACCTTTACCTTTTGCTCCACTCTGTCTTTTTCTTCTGTCAGGCACTGGATTTATTCTTCCTTATTCTTCTTATCCTCTTGCAATGTTCTAAGTGTTGCCCCTTTATTCAAATTCCTTCTTGTCACTTCTTCTGCCATCTTGGTTAAGGAATTGTTTTCCTATTCATTTATAAACTTCATGGGTTTTACCGTAATGTGAGCTACACCAGGTGATTTATTCATTCGGCACCTTATGCATGCTTCCTCAAATACGTCAAACTCTAGATCATCCATGTGCATTTGTATCATCCAACTTATCTTATTTCTTGTTCGCATGTTTCCTCACTTGGGGTCTATTATCTCCCAGCCATGTAGTTGATCATGGGAGAGTGTACTCTAAAACCTCACACAGATGATTTTAGAAGGATTGTGTACATATCCTATGTTTGACATCTTCATCATTTATTCTCCCTCATTTATTTTTGACCACCGACCTATGGGGACATGTGTTTCTTCTCCTACATCTAAAAATCCCCCCTTGTCACCTGAAACACCCCATGGTAACCTAATTGTTCTTCATCATTCTACTCTCTTTCTTCATTTATGCTAGTGGCATCTTCCTCATTTCGTTAATTATGCACACTTGTATCATGTTGAGCTTCATCTTCTCTAAATTCCTCCCCTCCTTCCACATCAATTATGGGTGAAGTCATTGTATTCCACTCATTTTCATGATATATGTCCTCTTCTTCACTCTCCTTATTCATGACATACTTGAGCCTTCTCTTCCTTTTCTTCGTTAGATATGGATTTACTAGAGAAATCCTCTGCAACCTCCTAAGTGGTTCTTTGCCACCGCCTTGAGGTTTGGTTATTTTTATCTTCCTTCTACGACCATGCTCATCCACGCCACCTGCACCCTTTTCTTCTTTTGTTTGCTTAATCCTACAATCAACCCTCGCCTCTTGTTCTTCCTACCTTGGAGAATTCTCTTCTCAGGGAATTTTCACACTTGTATTTGGTTACTCTCTCATTCCATGATCCAGTGTGCAAATTTCCTCCATATCCTCCTCCTCATCATTAAGTTCTTCGTCATATTTGGGAGGATTGGGCTCATTATCCTTCATAGTTCCAACTGTTTACTTTCCCTTGGGTATCTCTAAAATCTTAAAATAATTTTCAATGTAATTCCCATTCACTAAATTGGGTTTAATGTTGAGGTACACCTTATTCACACCTACTTTTTCAACTGCCAAAGAAATATAATTGATAATAATGTCATATGATATCATGGTTTCAATATATGTAGAATTACTAACATAAGTCTTTCCAGAGTGTGCGGTACTCGCAATAAGATTTTTCTACATCAAATATCATTTTGTGCACGTTTAAAAATATGTTGACATAGTCTTGGAAGTAGTGCACAGTGAATGCATAAGGGATCTTGCACCAAGGTATCCACTTACCATGCTTCATCCCTAACCTACCAATGTAATAGTGCTACAACACCACAAACTCTTCCTTCTTATCCACCATGATAGGTAAGTCCTTGGGTATGTACCATTCATGTTTAAATGCTTCGTGCATATACTTATATCACATCTCTAGCCTTTTCTTATATGGGCCACTCATAGTTTCCTTATAAGTGTATTTTACAAATCTCACAACCAATGAATTATTTTCTTTTGGGAACTTCCATATTTTGTACTTAGGTTCATCTAGGATGCCAATCTCTACAGATACAATAAACAAAAGGATATCACCCCAACTGATCTTGTCTCCCTTGTGCACATCCTCAATAATAATTTCTTCTATGAAGGAAGATAAGTTGTAAACAATCCCCTTCACCATTTTTTTTGCAATTTAGATCCATTTCTTGTCCAGTTGGCCTTAACGCTCCTGGTTATTGAAAATTTTTAGAAGGTACACAAATTTTTTTACCACAGGGTCATTTATCTTAGACACGTCCATCGTGCCCCTCCTTACCCAAGGTCTATTCCTTCCTTTTCCTCTTGCATTGTATATGCCTTGAGGATTTTTCAAGATCCTCGTAGTTTTTTAGTGCTCATGCTTCCTTTCTTAATTCATCCTTCATTATTTTAAACAAGTCATCGTACACCCCAATACAACGCATAATAGTCTTCCTATCCTTCTCCTTTTATTTAGCTATTTCTTTTGTGCTCAACACATGTACACTTGTTTCCTCCTTCAATAGTAAGTTCACTAAGCACTAAAGGTAATACATCAAGAAAGGAAATGTTCCAGTCACATGTTCTTCATACTGTGGGTGTTGCTCCAAAATTTGTCCCCTTATCTCTTTAGCCATTTGAAGGACAACCTTTACCTTTTGCTCCACTCTGTCTTTTTCTTCTGTCAGGCACTGGATTTATTCTTCCTTATTCTTCTTATCCTCTTGCAATGTTCTAAGTGTTGCCCCTTTATTCAAATTCCTTCTTGTCACTTCTTCTGCCATCTTGGTTAAGGAATTGTTTTCCTATTCATTTATAAACTTCATGGGTTTTACCGTAATGTGAGCTACACCAGGTGATTTATTCATTCGGCACCTTATGCATGCTTCCTCAAATACGTCAAACTCTAGATCATCCATGTGCATTTGTATCATCCAACTTATCTTATTTCTTGTTCGCATGTTTCCTCACTTGGGGTCTATTATCTCCCAGCCATGTAGTTGATCATGGGAGAGTGTACTCTAAAACCTCACACAGATGATTTTAGAAGGATTGTGTACATATCCTATGTTTGACATCTTCATCATTTATTCTCCCTCATTATTTTTGACCACCGACCTATGGGGACATGTGTTTTCTTCTCCTACATCTAAAAATCCCCCCTTGTCACCTGAAACACCCCATGGTAACCTAATTGTTCTTCATCATTCTACTCTCTTTCTTCATTTATGCTAGTGGCATCTTCCTCATTTCGTTAATTATGCACACTTGTATCATGTTGAGCTTCATCTTCTCTAAATTCCTCCCCTCCTTCCACATCAATTATGGGTGAAGTCATTGTATTCCACTCATTTTCATGATATATGTCCTCTTCTTCACTCTCCTTATTCATGACATACTTGAGCCTTCTCTTCCTTTTCTTCGTTAGATATGGATTTACTAGAGAAATCCTCTGCAACCTCCTAAGTGGTTCTTTGCCACCGCCTTGAGGTTTGGTTATTTTTATCTTCCTTCTACGACCATGCTCATCCACGCCACCTGCACCTTTTCTTCTTTTGTTTGCTTAATCCTACAATCAACCCTCGCCTCTTGTTCTTCCTACCTTGGAGAATTCTCTTCTCAGGGAATTTTCACACTTGTATTTGGTTACTCTCTCATTCCATGATCCAGTGTGCAAATTTCCTCCATATCCTCCTCCTCATCATTAAGTTCTTCGTCATATTTGGGAGGATTGGGCTCATTATCCTTCATAGTTCCAACTGTTTACTTTCCCTTGGGTATCTCTAAAATCTTAAAATAATTTTCAATGTAATTCCCATTCACTAAATTGGGTTTAATGTTGAGGTACACCTTATTCACACCTACTTTTTCAACTGCCAAAGAAATATAATTGATAATAATGTCATATGATATCATGGTTTCAATATATGTAGAATTACTAACATAAGTCTTTCCAGAGTGTGCGGTACTCGCAATAAGATTTTTCTACATCAAATATCATTTTGTGCACGTTTAAAAATATGTTGACATAGTCTTGGAAGTAGTGCACAGTGAATGCATAAGGGATCTTGCACCAAGGTATCCACTTACCATGCTTCATCCCTAACCTACCAATGTAATAGTGCTACAACACCACAAACTCTTCCTTCTTATCCACCATGATAGGTAAGTCCTTGGGTATGTACCATTCATGTTTAAATGCTTCGTGCATATACTTATATCACATCTCTAGCCTTTTCTTATATGGGCCACTCATAGTTTCCTTATAAGTGTATTTTACAAATCTCACAACCAATGAATTATTTTCTTTTGGGAACTTCCATATTTTGTACTTAGGTTCATCTAGGATGCCAATCTCTACAGATACAATAAACAAAAGGATATCACCCCAACTGATCTTGTCTCCCTTGTGCACATCCTCAATAATAATTTCTTCTATGAAGGAAGATAAGTTGTAAACAATCCCCTTCACCATTTTTTTTGCAATTTAGATCCATTTCTTGTCCAGTTGGCCTTAACGCTCCTGGTTATTGAAAATTTTTAGAAGGTACACAAATTTTTTTACCACAGGGTCATTTATCTTAGACACGTCCATCGTGCGCCCTCCTTTATAGTAATCTAATTCCACATCAGTGGCCTCAACCCCCACATCATCATCTAAGTCTCTAGCAATTTTAGTCCCTGAGCTCCTCAATCCTTTCCTCCCAATCAAGGGTAAAGTGATGCACACCTACCACCTTATAAAATAGAAGAAGTCTTTGTGGACTCTTGACATCAACCACTGGTAAAACCCTTTAAATTTTCCAAATTATGAAAACTCATAAATTTATAAGACTCTAGCTTTCTCCAAAATCATTTTTCCAGCATTACCATAAATAGGTTTATCATCTATAGTCCTCAAATTGGTTTTCTTAACCAGATTTTTATCAATTTGATATTTTTTTTTTACTGTAGTGATTATAATCAATCCGTTTTATCTTGCACAAATGGGACTCCCATATATGTCCCATAATCACACCTTTCGGATACTACATTTCTAAAAATTTCTCTTTAGGTGATTCTTTTTCTTTTACATTGGGATCATTTCTTCTCCTTCCTCTTGTGGACATTACAGGTGCTCTTCTGTGTGCCATGATAACCTCTCACCACTTATCCTTGTGGGGTTTTATACCTTCTACAACTTTTGTGAACTCAAACTCACGTTCCCTAGTTGCATTTTTTCCCTTTCAAACCCTAGCTCCTCGAAACCTTCTTTCGCACTCCTTTCACTCACTCTAAAACTTCCCACAAAGGAGATATACCATGTCCATGCTTAAATTCACCTATTTTTATGATCTTCTTGATTGCAATCACACTTCGCACTCTTCACACTTTAACTTGCACTTCTAAGGCTTGAAAACTCAAGTATGCAAGGTAAGAATGAACTCGCATGCACCCCTTATATAGAATTTTCAAAATTTCTTCATTAATTACTCTTCAACTACCACCATACTCCAGCTTTAATGAAACTTTTATACTTTTTTTGATCTTTTTTCTTCTTTTTTTCTTGCCCCAGTCATAACCTTCTAGCCACCCACTTCTTCTCGGCCACATACCTCCTTCCACATGCTTCCAAGTGCCAAAGTACATAACCATCTATGCCTCATACCAAGTAATACATTATTATTTCATTTCCTACCTTACGTTACATTATGTGAGGTATTTCCCATGTGTGGTCTTTATATGAGAAATGTTATTATCACCATCCTTCTTATTTCTCATTGCACATTTTTCCTCTTTCCATACTCACACCCTGTAACCCAAAGCACCATTCCAATGCACACAAATCTCTTATCCCCTTCTCATTTTCTGTAATGTATTAATAAGTATCTTTCTGTATGCTTGCATCTAGTTTGCCCCACACTAAAATTATGCACGGTCCTATACGCATGAACTCAAACATATTAATCAGCGTCCATCATGCTTATTATAACAAAACACAAAACTAAATTAACAAATCATATCAACGATGAAAGGAAACACATAAAAGGGAAATATAATCTCAGTGGAAATATTACCTTATTACAAACACAAACAAGACTTATTTATATTATGGATTCAGCCTACGCCCATTGAATTAATCAAGAAACATGGTGTCATCCAACACTTGTAATAGACAAATGCGTGATTTAAGTATCTCAGTTACTATAAAAGTTCCCAACCAATTTACATTCAATTTCCTTAGGTGGCACGCAAAATTGGAATCATACAGAAGGACTATTTTTTCAACCTCAAATTTCTTGTTCTTAATATTCCTATCATTCCATGCTTTCTGTTTGGACTTCTCATTCTTCTGGTTCCAACGTGCAATGGTGCACCCCCCATCTAACTGCATCAATTTTTCAATGTGTTCTTCAACATATTACTCATCAACAAGTCCACCTACATGAACAATAAGAAGGGATGGTAACATGAATTCAACGGGAAATATATCCTCTGCACCAAATACCGACTAAAAAGGTGTGGCTTTATTCAACCTCTTATAAGTGGTCCTGTATTCCTAAAGTATAGCTGACACTTTATCATCTCAATATTTTCTCCCAACATCACAAATTTTTGTCAATGTCTGTCTTAGAATCTTATTAAAATCCTCTGTAGTACCATTGGCTTGAGGTTTATAAGGATTTTTTTATGGTGTGCCACCATAAATTCTACCAATAGAATTTTGGTTGTCTCATTAAGGAAACGAGTTCCTCTATCACTAGTCAAGCTCAAAGGACAACCATACCTGCTAATAATATTTTCCCACAAAAATCTTGTTGTTGTAGCCATGCAGTACAATATTTTGTAGGCATTGCCTCCACCCACCTTGTCAGATAATTTGTACAAGTAATAATGTAGTGTGCACCAATCCTACATGTGGGTGGTGAAATAGGACCTACAAAATCAATAAACCACTTTTCAAGAGGTTGTGCACTCATAATTAGCCACAACAACATCTCATCTTAGTGTACCCCAAGGCATTGATAATGGTCACATAGTTTCACATATTCATTTTTATCCTTGTACAAATCTTCCCACCAAATTACAAACATCAGAATCTTACGTGCGGTATCATCACCTACATAGTGACCTCCTGCTATTCCATTATGATATTCTTCCATAATAGTCTCATGCTCATGTTCTAGAACACATTGGCGCAAAACTTCATCACGAATCAACTTGTATAAATCTCCTCCATTCAATTGATAAGACACTGCGCATATTACAAGATACTTCTTCTTCAATGTCATCATTCCTTCATTCGTCTTCCCAGTGCAAAAAAACACTGCAATGTCCTCCAATTTTGTGGGCATGTTGTTTAATATAAAAAATATGCATCTAACATTTTGTCCTTAATGCTCTATGCATCCTCACCAGAATTGATCCTTGATAGATGATCAAGCCTTGAATTACTTCTTCTTAGGTTTACAAACACTGTGAAATTTTTTTCTTGGAATAGAAGTTTCTACCTACATATACGCCCTTGCAAAATAAGCTTGTTGACCAAGTACTTAAGCGTCATATGATTTGTATAGAAAATGAATGGGGTCGCTAACAATTACTATCTAAATTTATGTAGAGAATAGATCATAGACAAAGCCCCATGCTCTATAGTTGTGTAGTTATGCTTCGTCACAGTCAATTTCCTACTCGCAAAACAAATTGGATGATCTAAAATTCCTTTCCTTGGTTGTGCAAATATTACGCCAATTTACATGTTAGAAGCATCAACATGAACATGAAAATTTTAATCCCACGAACGAAAGTGCAAAATAGGTGAAGTATTCAACATTTCCTTTAGTGTTTAAAATGTTTATTGTTGTGCATCACCCCAATAGAACTTTCCTTTAGCCTTCAATAATTCCTCCAAGGGTGCACAAATCTTCACATGCCCTTTAATAAAATTCCTGTAGTATCATGTATGTCCTAGGAATCCGCACACCTCACTTCCTTTGGTAGGTTCTTATAAACCCAAGATGATTGCTATCTTGGTTGGGTCTAACAATAATCCTTCCTTGCAAATTATATGTCCAAGTAAAGTGCTAAAAGGTGTTGCAAAGATATACTTCTTAATATTAAGTGAGATGATCAACTTCCTACACCTCTCAAACACGATTCATAGATTGTCACAATGATCCTTAACTAACCCACATACTATAAAATCATCCAAATACACCTGTAAGTACTTATGAATGAAATCCTAAAAATCCTACACCACAATGCACAAAAATACTACTAGTGTATTGTTTAGTCCAAGTGTCATCACTGTATATGAAAAAATACCCCACCCAGTGGTGAAATTAGTATTCTCCTGATCTTCCTTCACAATGTGCACCTGGTGATTACCTAAAAATCCATCTATAAAAGAATATATCTTGTGCCTAGCAACTCCTTTGAGGATTTCTTCTATGAATGGAGTGGGAAAAGGATCAATAATACATGAAGCATTGAGTTTTATGTAGTCAAAACAAATCCTTATCATTATATCCTTCTTGATATTTATAACCATAGAGCTAACCCATTCAAATTATTCAATAGGCTCAATTATACCAGACTTGTTCATTTTATCAAGTTCTTCCTTTACCTTCACGCGTAGATTAGGATTCATCATGTAAGGACTCTTCCTAACTAGGTGCACACCTTCTTTAAGCTTGATTTTCATCTCACCTAAATAATGGTGTACTCCCTTTAACTCATGATAGAACCTTGTAAATAAGTCATGGAAGTCATGAAAAAGTTCAATAATCTTAGCCACTTCTTTCTCTGATCAGTAATCATGAATAATGGCCTCCTTAGGATCTTCCTCCATACCAATTTTGATCGTCTTTATTTTCATATGAGCATGATATACATGCACTTTATTATCTGTAGTTTCCATCACCTCATGCATACCTTCAATGTGGTCAACATCCAGGGTATCAACTTCCTCGACATCTATCATTTACACCAGTTTTCCTTTTATTTTTCCTTTCAGCCTCAGACCATTTCCTATTCAACTGTTTCTTCAAGATCCAGGCGCGCCTTTAAATCAATTTCTCTAAAAAATTCTATCAATATTTACTCGGCTTTCACACTATCTCCCAAATTAAGGTGCTTCATAATTTATAGGGCTTCATTGATTGGAGGATTAATAGAAAAATAATCAAAATTATGAATCATACCTGAGGTCATCTCTAGCCAATTTCTTGTTTCTCTTTTCAATTCTGAGTTGACATACCATGCACATGCGTAGCCATGTAAGGTACAATAGAACTTGTGCACCCATAGTGAAGGTGGTAAGGCCTCCTGCCCCTTCGTCAAAAGTCTCTCACAATTCTATATGTGATGCGAGGTAGGGTACTTCCCATGAAATTTTCTTATTTGTGTAGGTACATTTCTTCGAGTGAACCTAGTGGAGAAATCGATTTTCGCTTCTCACCACTCAAAACTTCCATCTCTATGTGTTTCCCACCAGCGCAGTGTTGTCTTGCGCAAATTATAGACTAGCATATTTACTTTATCCCCTTCATTCTAACACTAGGTATCCATGGCGCACATAAATGCATCAGGATTTCCTTCACTAGTATACCAAGGTACCCTATTAAATCCCAACCTCCTCATAATGTTTGGTCTAATCATCCTGGCGACTCATCCTTTCACTTCATGACCAACCATTTCATACGGTTCATAAGCCCAGTTATCACAATAAACACTTGTAGTGTCATGTACAGATTACGTGTCTTCCCAATGAAGCATGCCCTCCTTGGATAGTTCTAAATTCTTTGGATCACATACTAACTGAACAAAATTTTTATTAAGGTCTTCTTTTCTCAAGGACTCAACATAGGGCTCTGCCTTATTATTCAACAAGGGTATAATCACACACTTGTCCTCATTCTCAAAGCTAATGTATATTTTATTAAATTGAAAATCTTCCTTATTCGCATAGCACCAAGGTCATCCAAGTAATGTTGGGAATTTATTTACTTCAACAAGCTCTAATCCCTAGTAAACTTGACTCCCTGAATTGTGATAGTTGTATCCTTTATCAACCCAATCGACATAGCCCTAGTCTTGTTTTCCATGTACAACACATTCCTCGATAGCTGTAAGGTCATTCTACCCATTTGGTTCTAAGCATCTAGATTTAATACATTCACTTCCACACCATTTTCTATCAAAATGTTGCGTAACGGCCACCCATCAATTATTGCATCAAGTGTGATTTCCTTATCAAATTCATGATTATAAGGTGGTATATTTACATGAAATATCTATTTTTCATGCTCAAACCCAACGTGTAGTAACGTTTATTGTAATCATTCCCCTAATAGAGGAATGTTGTTATCCTAGCACAAAATCCTACACACCTCTTTCAAATCATCAACATCCTTCAATAGGATTTTAAATTTCCTTGCATTATCCGTGTCATGATCATGTTCCAGTAAACATTGTATCACTCTATGTAGTTCCCTGATAACTTCCATGGTATCATGATAAACATATTTTTGGTGCACAGAATTTGGATATTTAGCATGTATCACCTCTTCCCTTTAAATGAGTGGCTTAGTATTCATAGGCTCACATGCGTGTGTAGAATCAACACATGTGGTAACCTTTAATGTTTTTATTTCATGATCATGGGTTTTCTTTGGCATCCAATGACCAGCAACAGTGAATTGTACTTTAATCATTCATGTACCCTTTCCCTATTTCTTATTCTTACTCATGTTCTCATATAAATATGGGCATTCCTCTAACTTATGTATCTTTCTACACCATGAGAAAGTAATGTTCTGAGGGAACTCACAGTGATAATGATCAGGGGATCCACAAGTATAACAATTTCCTCATGGAAACTTGCTCCATCAACCACTGCAACCTCAGCCTCTATATCATGCCCTTCATGGTTATGCCCTTCATGCTCCTTAGATATACTAGTCACATTTGTTTGGCTCTCTCCTATCTCAATGTATTTGTAAATTCGATCAATCAACTTGCAGTCATCGTTGTCATGAGTATGGGAATTACAATTATTACAATACATGGAAACCTTATTTATAAGCACGTGTTGTAATATAGGGAAATATCAAACATCATGATTTAGGTGACAGACATCGCAATCCAATAACAGTGTATGCACCTACCTGCGTGGGCTATTATATTTAGTATGTCCCTCCACTTCACAATCGGTGCACCAAATTCCACTGCACATCTAATGAGCCAAATTAGTAGAAATATTTTCCAGTTGCTTTTCCATGACTACAATCTGTGCCTTAAAAATGGGCTTACACCAATTTCTACCCTTCCAACTTCCTCAGTGCATAAAGTTGCTTCCAAGGCCTCACATGGATCTATAAAATTCTTATGAGATAACACCCTTCTGAAAGAGGTCAACAATCCACCAACAAACCACTATGCATGTGTTCGTGAGAAATTTTTTTGGGTGGACAAACCTTTGGATTTATTGAAAAATATCCAGAGAATCTAAGTCCCTTTACTTAACCAGTGTAGCTGATGTATATGCATGCACGAGTAAAGGTGGATTTTCCTGGTGGTCTTATGGCTGGGGATGGAACAGAGGCACTCAACTGACTCTGTAGAAAAGCTAGCAATCTCTTGTTGGAGAGGAATTTGTCTAGAAGTTGGAAAGGGTGTAAGAATATGAGGTAGGGTAACTAATGCTACATTTAGAAAATAATATTCATGCACACACACTAGTTAGAAACTTCATCACATACATTCATAAGAAGAAACAACCCTGTAAATAGCAACAAGACCAAATAGAATTTATTGATCAAAAAGTATCAAGAAACCCCTTAGTCAAAGAAATCTATAAACTCCTTCTTTTATATTGATTTCTTAAACCAAAGTTGTACATAATGTGGGAGATGGAAGAAATTTGAGAGATCAGGGGAATGGAAGAAAATGGCTATCTCCTTTGCTTTCTCTAAGTACAATACACTCTTGAGTTTACAAGATCAATCACCAACCCTTTGAAAAGAGAATGGCTTTAAAATTTATAGAAATCTAAATTGTCCTTTCACCTCCCTCATATGACTCTGTGTTTCCATATTCCATTTCCTGACCTTTTGTTTTACATGAATTAAGTATTTCTCTTATAATTTTTAAAGAATACTTTTTACAAATTTAAAATAGGTCACTTAAGTGAATAAGATGAAATATAATGATGACGCATAGTAAGAATTAGAAAGGAGAGAGAAGAGGAGAAGATGTTTCCCCTGATGAAGTTTGATGATCCTCAAATGATGATGGAAAGCTCTGATGCGATGAAACTCCCTCAATGTCATGTTGTGCCAAACTTGCCCTTTGAGGACAACTTACTATTTTTAGTAAGTACACCTCGGGAAACTTACTATTTTTAGTAAGTTTCATAGTTAGCTTTTCCCAACCTCTGCTAACTATGGTAGCTTGAATTATTTCATTCTTACTGTGTTCTTTCTCACCTTTCAGACCAACTAAATATTTATAGCAGGGGCTTGTGGAACCACTTACTATTTTTAGTAAGTGTCAATAGCGAGCTCCAGATGACCCTTTTCGATGACTTTTCCTACAATACTCCCTCCTTGTTGAATTCCTTTTTCATATCCCCTTCAAATGGTGGATTATCCAAAGTAACAGACCCCTACGTGAAGGCATGTTATTTTTAGTAAAGTTTCTTTTCAAATGTCAGGATGGGACAAAAAAGTCTTGAAACTTTGGGTTTGGATTTCGAGGTTCCACACACCGTGTTTGAGTAACTCCTTTATCTGAACAAGTGGGTAAAAGATATTTTCATAGCATGGGAATATTACTGATAAAAAAAACATGGCCTACAGATTCTAAAATAGGGGCTTAATGGCACAAAAAATTTTTCACGTGAAACTATATTTTTCAATGATTATGCCCTCTAATTTTCACTTGATTTCACCCACTAGAACCTTGAGAAGTGAAGAGGTAGCTCGCTTCCTTTTTCACAGATGTTCTTCATGTGACAGGGAAGTGTACTGAAAAATAACACAACCCTTCATATCCCTAAAAATAGGGACTTCATGGTGAGAAAAATAGTTCATGTGAAACAAGATTTTTTAACAATCATTCCCTCCAATTTTCGTGTGATTTCGCCCACTGGAACCCTGAGAAGTGGAGAGGTAGCTCACATATTTTTTCCACTACTGTATCATGGAAGCCATTAATGGATCTTAAAATTTTCAGGTCTGGTTTTTTTTTCCATTCATGATGAAATAAATTCCATTGGGATAGGTTTTTGCTTCTGGTACTTGACGTGAAAGTTTACTTCAATCCGACAACCAATTTGATAGGAAATTGAAGTTTGTCCTTCGTAGAGCCGGAAGTGAAATCTCTTCTCTGCGAGAAATCCTTGCTGAAAAATTGGAGGTTTTAATATGATTTTTTAATGGCATTTAAGAGATAAGAACTCAGAAATAGATGGTTTGTCAATCGGTTTACCGGTTTGGAAGATTTCTTCAAATTTTGATTTCATGGCAATGGGGATTTCCACTGTTCTTCTTCTCTGTTCTTCGTTTCTTCTTCTTATCTTGATGAAATATTATTCTAAAATTTTTGTATCACCATGGGGTAGAGGATTTAATTTCTATGGTGAATCTGGTTTGAGATTTGGCAATGGTGGAGTGGTGGACTGAGGTGTTCTCTGCAACTTTACTTCTGACAGTGAGAAGCAACAAAAGTAGCTAACATTTGGAAAAAATTCAAATTTTTGAGTTTGAGTTGGGCTGAATTTTTTTCCCTGTCTGTGTCCCTCACCTCAAATGGACGTGAGGGACATCAATTTCCACATGGTAAGAAAGAATAGGACACATGGCATCGATCCGACGGAAGGGAGTGAGTGCTCCAAAATTAACTTTAAAGCACTTAGGGGCTGAACTGATAATCCCGATGGTCGTATGGGGTTCCAGAGGTCACATGGGGGCTGGGTGAATTTTTCCAAGGTTTATGTACCTGACCCTTAGGGATGTTGGGGACATAAAATCCCGCAAGGCTCCTGGAGATGACACTGTTCCTCCCAAAATTTGGCTAAGATCCTGAACTTGCTCCAAGAGGGTAACTTGTGACGATGATAACTTGAGCTCCCGATGGATTTTTTTAGAAACATGTTATATGATCCTAACTGAAAATGGAATTTTGAATCCAATGGTGGGGATATCATGTCATTTATTCTTCCATTTGATCCCTAGAAAAATCAGATTTTTTTTATTTGGTACTCCACCTGTGTCTGAGAAAAATTACATGCAGACTAGATGGGCCAAAGTGTTGTGAAATATATTATTTCACCATATTTTATGGCTTGGAATAATGTTTCCGGATATGTTTATTTTTTCTCCTAAATCCATTCGAAGCTCCCGGAATCACCCTCCGAAGCTCCGCAACTTATTTTGGCATGTGCACCGCCTAGGCCTATAAATCCCCAACTTTGATGAAACTGCCCCAACTACTCAAAATCTTCATTGAACCTTCCAAAATCACCTTCATGATGTTCATATTCCTTTTAATCACTTCCATGTCCATTTCTTTTGCTCCGCTCCATGCGGTTGCTCTAGTCTTAGGGAGTTCAGTGATAACCCTTCCCACAAATGCCTCTAGCTTGCAATTTTCAATGAACTCCTAAAATCACCTAGGGGGAACAAATGGAATTTCCTAAATCACCTAGTTGGATTGGGTAACAAAATTTTGAGGTCACTTAGACTGACTGGAGAGACCCAGGGTGTCTTGGAATGATAGACTTGAAAATTTTGGCACAGGGTATAGTTGTCGTGCTCAGGAAATTTTCAATTTCCCTATTGCACATTTACATGACAACAACTGGATTTAGCTTGGGGACATGCCATGGACTGAGTGTAGCAAATACATGGCATGAATAATCCCAGAATCTCAACAATTGATACAAATACCAGTGCCTTATCCATTGGGCCCTTCAGAGTCATGTACAATTTACGAGAGAGAAAGATAATGAAGAAGGAAACACACACACACAAAAAGATGGAAAGGAAACACATGACACACAACATAAAGGGAAACACAAAATGAAAAGGAAATTATATACAAGGGGAGGGAAATTTACAGATGCGGGAAAATGATATACACATACCTGACAACGGGTTGAGAAAAGCACATGCCATCATGAAATAGTGGATTGAAGTATGACCATTGAAGCACAAAAACTATTATTTGATAAAAAAATGCTTTGGTGATGGATTTTCATGGCTTGAGAAGAATAAGGATGACCATAATTCCATCCTTATACTCATACTGTATTGATAATGTTTCTTCATCCATTGAAAAATGTGTTAACCTCTTGAAACTTTTGCATTTTGAAGATTCCTCTTGATGTCCCGCAAACATGAGACACCATCCCTCCATGTCTTCGAGAGTGGGAAAATTGCTTTTATCATGAAAAAATTCATCTTATTTGAATTACAACTTTGAATTGTCTCTTATATCATAAAAACACTTGGAAGTATTGAGAACAAACTGATTTTCTTTCCATTCAAGAACTTCCCTGAACATCCCGCTTTGTTTCTTTGAGAAAGTGTTTTCAAACATGAAGGTTAAATCATTAAGCTGGAGATATTCATCATCCTTGAGATATTGTTGCAGTACGGGAACATGTTCAATGTGAATCTGAGCTTGGAGGATGGTGAGTGTAGTCTGATTTTGGGTCATTTGGAAAGAATCATGCATACTCCCGCTTTGTTGTCTAGAGAAATGGTTACCAATATGCATCTGTTCGGAGTACATCTTGATATCATTTTCAAAATTGCAGCTTTTGGTTTCACCGTATAATAATTCTTCACCCTCCATTAGATTTTTCCATATGAACTCTTGCTTTTCATTGATGGACAGTTCTGAAATGGTGGGAGCGAGTTGGTTTTGAATATACTCCAAACATTGCTGCAGATTTTTGCCATGTTCCAAATAAATTTCTTCAATGCAAATCAGCTCAATGTTTTCCCTGTTATCTTCTTCCATGGTGGAGGTGTTGTCTTAAAAACTATATATGTCCAAAGGAGATTCATGAACTTTTCTTCTTTTACACTCATGAACTTCTTCGCACAATGTGGAAGAAAAAGAAATGTTTTCATGTTTATTCTCATCAACCAAAGTATTTGAGAATTCATCAAGCTTATCCAACTGCTCCATCTCAACATCAAAAATTGGTTCACCAAAATAGGAAGCACAAATTGACTCATAATTTTCTTGTATCTCCATGGCCTGGGTTAAGAGTTCAAGACTGATTTGAGAATCCTCAGTTTCTTTTGCAGCCTTCAAGATATCTTGTATGGATAGTTCTTCTAAAATTTCCATAGGCTCATTTTTTTCTTCATTGGAGGAATATTCTTGTTGTGCCTCTAGGAGATGGTTAAAAATATGATCCATATAGTCCCATGATTTATTCGAAACATTCTCGTTCACCTCTTCCATGATTTGTGGTGCCAAAGATTCATTTTTTTGCAAACACGGGCATACTTGATTCTTGACACCTACTGACAAGGAGAAGATGTCCAAGCTTCATGGGAAGGGCACTCCTTCAATCTCAAAATCTATATCATCCTCTTCTTGGTAAGAGGCAAAGAACTATGTTGGGGTAGCAGTATGAGAAGACATTTTCAGCTACATGTTGACCATCCAATATTGAGTCTTCTTGCTTAGGTGAAAGATGAAAGGCTATGTTTTTACCGTGATGATGATTCTACTCCCCGAGTGAGTAGATGTTGTTTTTTTTAAAAAATTCTCCTCGGATTTGAAAAGAGAGTGGGATTCTTCCATTTTATCATCCATGATTTCATCGGGAAGAGAGTTTGATTCTTTGACTTCCTCCATTTCTTCATGCAACATTTCTACATCACTCAAAGAATCAAAATAGTAGGGAAGATTATCTATGACCATATTGAACACATCATCTTCTGAACATGATGTTAGATGAATTTCTTGCACTTATTCACATCTCTCCATTTCATCATCAATTAAAATATGAAAACTTGAAAATATATCATCCATGCTTACTTTGAATTGGCCATCTTCTTCATCATTTATGGAGTCTTCAGAGAGCATTGGATCATCCATTATGTAGAAAGGATCTTCCTTTATTGAATATATTATTCCCCCCATGCACTGTGACTCAAGCCAAATGGAATTGTTGAATGGTGATTCTATCTTCATCTCTTCTAATTCTTCCTCCATGGCATTGCTTTGGCTTTCATCGAAGGTTCCATGATAAGATCTTATTCAGGAGCATCTAAGAATATTTCGGGAATGAAAGCCTCGTAATACAGGCAATAATCTGGGTCTTCTTCCATAAGGCACATCTTGTCTTCTTCCTCCATTTGATGCAGAGCTTCAAGATGTTCATATCTTCTCTGTAGAGCTAAAGCATACCTCCAAATTTCATCAAAGACTTTGGGGTCAGAATTGAAAGAGGGATTCACGAGAACCGATGTCAAAAAGTGATGCACCACAACAAAGTTGCACTCTGATGGTAACGTCAAGCCAACGCAATATGCAAGATTCGAAACAATGGAAAGAAGATTGCAAGTAAGAAGAATAGGTCTACTCATGCTCATAGATCAAAAAAAGGAAGTACAAATAGGGGTGTTATGTAACCACCATGCCTAAACATGGAAAGAATCTCAATCACACCACTGATGCATATGACGTTGAATGACACATATGATGCCACTAGAAGAGGAGTTACAATTCCAAATAAGGAATGTAACTCCTATGATGCATTGATGCAAATGACAATGTCAGATTCTATGACAAAATCTAACATTTGTCATTTGACTTCCTAAGACCTATGACTCTCACAAGGTGAGATGAATCACCTAGGTGATGTGGACAATGACTGGAAAGTCACACACACCAACACCCCCTTTCATCGAAGTCGAGGAAGAGGTCAAGGTAAGCTAGAATAGAAAAGAAGACCCCCTATACAACTAAGAGAGATGTGTTAATGGGCCTCAACAACTAAAGGCTTGATAAGGTGCCCATGTATAGACAACATCTTTCTGGAAAGAAGAAGATGAGAAGAATAAGGAATATATAGCCTGAAGAAGATGGAAGGCTATAGTAGATCTCACCCCAAGAAGAGACCACAAGTGAAGAAACTTCACCTCAGTGAAGGGCTTGGTGAAAATGTCTGCAACCTGATCAGCCGTCTGAACATACTGTATGTCGATGATGTTTTCATGTATCTGCTCCCATATGAAGTGCATATGAATCTCAATGTGCTTCGTCTACTGATGCTAAACTAGATTTCTACAAATTGAGATAGTTCTCATGTTGTCACAATAGATAATGATAGGCCACCGAAAGTGGATGCCAAACTCTGTCATGATACCCTATAACCAAACAGCTTATATGGTGGCATTAACTACTCCTCTGTATTCTACTTCTGTCGATGATATGGCAATGGTGTTCTGTTTCTTGTTGGACTAACTAATAGGACCTAAACCAAGAATGAAACTGTAGATTGAGGTAGACTTCCGATGATCTAGATCACCGGCCCAATCTGAGTCTGTAAATACAACCAAGTCAATCTCAGTCCCTCCTAAGTAATGAATACCATATGTGTGAGTGCCACGAACATAGTGAAGGATCTAATTTTCTTCTTTTAAGTGCAGCTCATGAGGCTCCTACATAAATCTAGACATGATCCCGACGGCATACGATAGATCTGGCCAAGTGTGAGTAAGGTAGATCAAGCTTTGCATAAACTATCGATAAAGGGTACCTTCAACCAAGGGGGAAGAGAAATCAGAAACCAACTTAATCCCAGAAAGAAAATGAGTAGGTGAGGACTTGCAGTCGGACATGTAAAACTGAGAAAGCAAATCAAGAGTGTACTTAGGCTGTTGGATCATAATTCCTGAGTCAGATTGTGAAATCTGGGTCCCAAGAAAGTAATGAAGCAATCCTAAGTCAGACATGGAGAACTTGTTGGCCAAGGAGATCTTCACAGAATAAATGATAGAGGAAGAGCTACCAGTGATCAACAAGTCATCAACATAGAGAACAAGAATAAACATGGAGTCATCCTATTGCAGAATATACACATTTGGGTTAGAGTGACACCAAGTGAACCCTAATGCAAGTAAAAAGGAGTCCATCTTGGCATACCAAGCCCGAGGGGCTTGTTTAAGGCCATAGAGAGACTTCTTTAATTTACAAATGAGGGATGGATCATGGACATAACCCAAAGGTTGTTCCATATAGATCTCCTCCTCTAGGTCCCCATGAAGGAAGGCACTCTTAACATTCATTTGGTGGACTTCCCATATGTTAGCGATAGTGATGGAAAGGGTCAGTCAAATGGAAGTCATCTTCACAACCAGAGCAAAGGTTTTTGAGTAATCAACCCCAGCTACCTAGGAGAAACCCTTAGCTACAAGTAACACTTTATACTTCTCAACTTCTCCATTAGCTCCATGCTTTGTTCGATATACCCACCTACACCAAATGATTTTTCTTCCTTTCAAAAGAAGGGTAAGATCCCAAGTGTCATTCTTTATGAGTGAGGAATACTCCTCATCCATGGCAGAATCCCACTTAGGAATCCCATAAGCTTCTTGGAAAGATGGTGGATAAGAAGCAGAGGTGAAGAAGGAGTGAGGTCCAGTGAAGTTTGAGTGAGTACGTCTCTCATCCAAAGGATCTCTAGCACTCTGTAAAGTTTTCTTGGCCCAAAGAGGTCCCAAAGGCTCAAGCTCAGAGTCAGAATATTCTTCACTTGAGTGAGAAGGGACATAGTCCTCATCATCACTACTATCAGAATCAGAAGACTCAAAAGTTTGAGGATCGAGAGGAGCAGGGAGAGGTGGAACTCACTCAAAAACATCATCATCTGAAGAGTCAGAATCTAAATAAACGGGAAAAAGGACCTCAGTGGAAGTTGAAGTCAAGGATGACTCATCAAACTTCACACTCCTCTCAATATAAAGCTCACGGGTGTTAGGGTTCAACAATTGATATCCCTTCACACCATTATGATACCTGACAAAGATACAAGGTTTGGATTGTTGATCTAATGCCTTGTGTTTCTTTTTGGGAATCTAAGCCATAGCCTTGGATCCGAAGACTCGAAAGTGCTTGACATTAGGCTTGTGTCCAAACTAGGCTTCAAATGGTGTCATCCCTCTTACTGCCTTGTGTGGAACATGGTTCTGAATATAACAAGCATAATTCACTGCTTGAACCCAATACTGTGGAGGAAGAGATTTAGAGTGAACCATACAAGTAGCCATATCCTTTAAAGTTTGGTTCTTTCTTTCTGCAACTCCATTTTGGGAAGGGCTGTAAGCAACTGTACGTTACAAAGAAATCCCCTCAGAAGTGCAGAAATCCTCAAACCTATTGCTTGCATACTCGCCTCCATTGTCGGTTTGAAGAACCTTGATAGAATTTTCCGCTTATTTCTCAACAAGAGCCTTAAATTTTTGAAAATTCTCAAAAAATTTAGACTTAAGCTTAAGAAAATATACCCAAGTATAACATGAAAAGTCATCAATGAAGGTTAGTGTATATAGAGCTCTAGTAAAAGAAGGAGACAGAAAAGGGCCAGAAACGTCACTATGAATGATATCCAAGGGACAAGTAGCTCTCCAGGATTTTCCCTTGTCAAAGCTTTTTTTAGGGTGCTTTCCAAGGGTACAACCCTCACAAAGACCCTTAGAAAACTTAACTCGGGGTAGCCCATTGACCATTTCGTTTTGGCTCAATTGTTCAAGGTAACGATAATTTAGATGCCCAAAACACTCATGCCATAACTTGCTAACCTCATTTGCATGATTGAGCAAGGCATTGGGTGTCGAATCAAAAGAGAAGTGGGAAAAGGTATACAACAGTGAATGGTGATCTACCTTTCCCTCAGTCATAGTGCAGTCAAAGTTAAGCTCACGAATAATCACTGAGTTAGGACCAAATTCCACTCGCATTCCTTCACCAAGGTGGGTGATTTGGTAAACCGATAGGAGATTGGTGGAGAGATTGGGAACACTCAAAACTTGGTTAAATGTTTCACCTTCAATCTCTACTGATCCACTACCGGAAACTGACACATGAGTGTCATCACCCAACGTGATTTGGGACATGCCACATCGTTCAATGCTAGAGAATTCAACCTCTGAAGAAGCCATGTGGTGCGAGGCACTGGAATCGATAATCCAAGTTGATGATGGAAGTGATCTAGCTACGAGGGCCTTACCTTTCTTCTTTTCATTTTTAGTCTCCTTTGCATTAGAAGACTCACCTTTTTGAGCATTTTGTTTAACAGATTCAGGAACACTTATTTTATTCTTCTCAAGTAAATGAGTTAAGTGATAAATTTGTTTCTGAAAAAAATGATGTTCATCATGGCCAGAATTCTTACAATAGGATCATTTATACTTTTCCTTCTTCGCTTTAGGCTCAGAAGTCAAAGTATGAGTGATGGGCTTAACTAGGGGTTGGTTGGTCTTAGTTTCTTTCTTAGGTTGGTCCTTAGTTTCTTTCTTCTTTTCATTTTTCTTGCCCTTATTCGCCACAAGGGCATGTGACTTGGATTTTAGAGTCCCCATTTGAATGAGTTTGTCCTATTCTCAAATGAGTTGGGATGAAAAAATGTCAAAGGAGGGCATAGTCCAAGTACTACCCAAGGTGGATTTCGTGGCGTGGAAATTTGAAACGAAAACAAAGTATTCAGGACCTAGCTTAGAAATAATCGACAAGATCAATTGAGAGTCTTTCTTATCCACTTTACATTCCTTTAGAAGCATTCTAGCGCGGAAAAACTTTGAGAACAAGGCCTATAGGTTTTCAAAGTCACTAGGGTTTAACCCTAGTAGTTCATTCTCCAACTCATACGCTCTCATGTCATCTTGCTTCCCAAACCTAGCATCGAGCATTTTCCACGCTTGATCAGGTGTTGAGGAAGTTTTGATGTGAAAGAGAAAGTCGAGAGAAACAAACATACAGATAAGACCTAAGGATTCATCACAACGGTTGAACCATTTAGATTTTTTGGGTTCATCAGTAGGTTCGGTCTCTAACCCCATGGTAACTCGGTATAACCCTTTACTTTGCAAAACCAATATAATTTTAGATTTCCATTTGAAGAAATTAAAAGGTGTGAGCACTGGTACTTTAGAGATATCCATAATGAAGAGATAGAACCAAGGAATACAGAAGGAAGGAGAGAGAAAAGAAACAACCACCCAAGAAAAAAATTACACCCCCTGAGTTTGGCACTTTACAATTTAGTGCATTGATTGCAACCAGATGCGACTGTGTTCTGAGAACCATTTTTTCACTCACCTTGCAATTAGTATAATAATGCGTAATGTTGGAGACAACAATCAAGGTTCGCAGGGTGCAACAAATTGATACTACAAGCAAGCAAAGAAAGAGAGAAGCAAGAGGGGGAAGAAAGAGCTTTGTGAGAAATAGCATCTCATGTCACATGAAAGAATCCCTTTATCGTAAGACTGTGGCGGACGTGCTCATAAGTCCATGAAAAAAAGGAATAGAACAAAGCTCAAGAAAAACTGAGCTAAATTTAACAAAACAAAGACACCCCCCAAAATACGACACTTTATAAAATTAGTGCATTTACTAAACTAATGATTCCATCATCTAGAGTGCAAAAAAATATGCAACTTTGACTAAAGAAGTGCTCAAAACGGAGCAATGAGTCAAAAGTTATAGCAAAAACCAATTCCCGCAACTGATGAGAAAAAGCCAATAAGCCTGCAAATGGATTAAAAAAGTGCCCTAAACGCATGCAAAAGGTGTCGTATGTATGCCCGTTGGAAACGACATGGAATTTGAGGTAGGGTTTGTTTGTATTGTGAGGGGGGATTAACCACCTGCTAATCCCAGACCTCACCCTTCGTCTTCGGCACTTGACGGAAGGTTAAAAATACAACAAGCCAAAAGACCAAATTTTATAATGCCAAAGAAATAAATGTTTTTACCTTATACCTTTTTAAAAAAGTAATGAAACAAAACATTTTTAAGAGAAGTGATAAGGTAAGATGTATACAAACAAGTTTTTTTTAAAGGTGAATAAAAAAACATATTTTTGGAAAGATATTACCTGGCAACAGACTCAGGAAGCCATGTGGGGATGAAAGGCAGGCCACGTACCAGGAGAGGCAGGTTAAAAATAGATAACGTGTAACTATCCACTACAAAAAAATGCCAGCTGAAAAGAATATCTCCAAAACAGAACAGTGCAAAAAACACTCAGAAAAGTGCAGAACCGAACACTAGAACAAGAGAAAATGCTCAGAACAACATGCATGTACATTTATTTACAGGTTTGAACATTGGAGAAAATGCAGGTTGGAGTGGGGAATCTAGTAAGGCTCACAAAAACATGAGAGACTAGGCAAAAATGTGAGTAGTTTTCAGCAGGATCGCAAAAACGTTTTGAGTAGGCTCCTAAAAATGTGAGTAGGCTCGCAAAAATGTGAGAGACCAGGTAGAGATTAACAAACTGGTGAAAATGACCAAAACGTACATGCAAAGGTAATCCTCGAGACAACAATGAACCACAACGATGAGGAAAAAGATCGAAATAGTATGATTATACACATGTAAAACAAAAATGATTCCAACTAGTAATCACAGGTCCATGCCAAAAAATGAGCTCTTCTTTTACCGTACAGGTGCTGAATCTGAACACAACCAACAAGAAACACACAAACAACCTAGAAACAACAGCCACAAAGATCTAGAAATATCCAAATACGAACTCAGCTGATAAGCAAACCAACCAAATACCTTAACTTGCAACTGCTGAAACCTTAATATGAGGTGAGCAATAATTCCAAAATGATAATCGAAAAAAAAACGTGCACATGAGGAAATGAGAAGAAACCATAAGTAATAAACAAATGAGAACTGAAGAGTGCACGTTTATCAAAACCAGCTCTGATACCATGAAAGAGGGATTTGTGAGAACCAATGTTGAAAAGTGATGCACCACAACGAAGTTGCACTCTGATGGTAACGTCAAGCCAATGCAATACGCAAGATTCGAAACAATGGAAAGAAGATTGCAAGTAAGAAGAATGGGTCTGCTCATTCTCATAGATTGAAAAAAGGAAATACAAATAGGGGTGCTGTGTAACCCCCATTCCTAAACATGGAAAGAATCTCAATGATGCCATTGATGCATATGATGTTGACTGACGCATATGACGCCACTAGAAGAGGAGTTACAATTCCAAATAAGGAATGTAACTCCTATGATGCATTGACGCAAATGACAATGTCAAATTCTATGACAGAATCTGACACTTGTCATTTGACTTCCTAAGACCTATGACTCTCGCAAGGCTAGATGACTCACCTAGGTGATGTGGACGATGACTGGACAGTCACACACACCAACAAGAATTTCCTTTTATCATGCTCTCAAGTATTTCCACATATTATCTTTTCAACATGTTCATTTCTTCATCATTGTATGCAATGAATTCATCTAGAGAACGATGGAATAAAGACAATGTTCTCAATTTTGTAGTGAGTTGTGTGAGATTGAAAAAATCTTCTTTGGTGGATCTTGCACTGTCTTGTCTTTCATAATCTTATTGAATGTTGATTTTATCTTCATGAGAAGGCTCAAGGATAGGATTTTCTTTAGCGGCATTCAAGAACCTTTCAGGTATGAAAACCCTATGGTATGAATGATCTTCAAGATCTTCCTCTATAGGAAAAATATCCTCTTCTTCTTCCTCGCCATGGGCTGCTTCAAGTTGCTCGTTCATCTCTTATAAGAATTTTACATATTCTCGAACTTCACACCTTAGCTTATGTCTCCTTTGAATCCATTCCTCTTCATCGGTGACATGTTATTTCTTATTTCCTTTGTCAATACTAGTCCGGAACCATGGCTGATCAACTATATTCCTTTTCGAGAAGACATCTTCTTCTTCTTCACTGTCACTCATTGGTACTTCACTCCAATCTGGAAATTTCTTCATGATGCAGGAAATGGATGTGAAAGGGGTTCGGTCCTTGATGGAGTCACCTTCAAAAAATGATTTTCCTTTGAATTTTTTTTTAGACCTTGCGGTCGTATTTTGGGTGCAGATGCTGTTAAATCTGCCCCACGGTGGGCACCAAAAATTATTGGCGAGAAATTTTTTTGAGTGGTCAAACTTGTGGATTTCTTGCCAAAACTCTGGGAATATAAGTACCTCTACTTAACCAATGTATCTGTCATATATGCATGTGTGATTAAAGGTGGATATTCCTATGGCCTTGTGTCCAGGGATCAAATAGGGGCACTCCACTGACCCTACGGAAAAGCTAGCAATCTCTTGCTAGAGATGAATTTTTCGAGAAGTGGGAAAGGGAGTGAGAATGTGAGGTAGGGGAACTAATGCTGTAGGTATAAACTTATATTCCTACACGCACACACTAGCTAGAAACTTCATCACATGCATTCATGAGAAGAAATAACCCTGCAAATAGCAACAAGACCAAATAGAATTTATTGATCACAAAGTATCAAGAAACCCCTTTGTCAAAGAAATCTAGAAACTCCTTCTTCTTGTATTGATTTCTCAAACCAAATTTTTACATAATGGAGAGATAGAGGAAATTTGAGAATCAGGGGAATGGAAGAATGTGGCTATCTCCTTTGTTCTCTCAATACACTCTTGAGTTTACAAAATCAATCACCAACCCTTTGAAAAGAGAATGGCTTTACAATTTATAGAAATATGAATTGTCCTTTCACCTCCCTCACATGAATCTTCATTTCCATATTCCATTCGTGACATTTTTTTTTCCATGAATTAATTATTTCTCTTATAATTTTTACAAATTTAAAATAGGCCACTTAAGTGAATAGGATGAAATACAATGATGACGCATAATAAAGAATTAGAAAGGAGAGAGAAAAGTGAGGGAGGAAACGAAAGAGAAGAGAAGAAGATGTTTCCCCTGATAAAGTTTGATGATCCTCAAATGATGATGGAAAGATCTGATGAGATGAAACTCCCTCAATGTCCTGTTGTGCCAAACTTGGCCTTTGAGAACAACCTATTATTTTTAGTAAGTACACCTCGGGCAACTTACTATTTTTAGTAAGTGTCATAGTTAGCTTTTCCCAACCTTCGTCGGCTATGGTATCTTGAATTATTTCTTCTTACTGTGTTCATCTCACCTTTTAGACCAACAAACTATTTATAGCAGGGGCTTGTGGAACCCCTTACTATTTTTAGTAAGTGTCAATTGCGATCCGAGATGACCTTTTCGATGAATTTTCCTGCGATACTCCCTCTGTGTTGACTTCCCTTTTTGTATCCCCTTTAAATGGATGATTATACAAAGTAACAAACCCTTATGCAGGAAGGCATGCTATTTTTAGTAAGTGCGCCGCGGATGTCGGGATGCAAAAAAACAAGTCTTGAAACTTTGGGTTTTATTCTGGGGTTCCACACTCCGCGTTTGAGTAACTCCTTTATCTGAACAAATGGGAAAATGATATTTTCATGGCGTGGGTAGAATAATGAAAAAAAACACAACCCTCCATATCCCTAAAAAATAGGGGCTTCATGGCACAAAAAAATGTTCACGTGAAACTATATTTTTCAACGATCATTCTCTCCAATTTTTGAGTGATTTCACCCACTGGAACCCTGAGAAGTGAAGAGGTAGCTTGCTGCCTTTTTCACAGATATTCTTCATATGATAGGGAATCGTACTGAAAAAAAACATCCCTTCATATCCATAAAAAATAGGGAATTCATGGCACGAAAACTAGTTCACGAGAAACTAGATTTTTCAACGATCATTCCCTCCAATTTTCGTGTGATTTCGCCCACTGGAACCTTGAGAAGTGGAGAGGTAGCTTGCTGATTTTTTCCACTATTGTGTCATGGAAGCCATAAATGGAGCTTGAAATTTTCAGGTCTATTTTTTTTTTCCATTCGTGACTAAATAAATTCCATTGCGATACATTTTTCTTCTAATGCTTCATACGAAATTTTACTTCAATCCAACAACTGGTTTGATAGGAAATTGAACTTTGTCCTTTGTGAAGCCGAAAGTGAAATTTCTTCTCTGTGAGCATTCCATTCTACAAATTGGAGGTTTTAATATTATTTTTTAATGTCCTTCAAGTGATAAGAACTCAACAACAGACGGTTTGTCAATCTGCGCACCGGTTTTAAAGATTTCTTCAAATTTTGATTTCATGGCAATGGCGATTTCCACTTTTCTTCTTCTCTATTCTTAGTTTGTTCTTCTTATCTTGATGAAATATTCTCTTGAGAATTGTGTATCACCATGGATTATAGGATTTCATTTCTTTGGTGAATCTGATTTTGTCTTTGGAAATGGTGTATTGGTGGACTGAGGTGTTCTTTGCAACTTTTCTTCTAGCAGTGCGAAGTAGCAAGAAACAACTAACAGTTAGAAAAAAATTCAAATTTTTGAGTTTGAGTTGGGAGAATTTTTTTTCCTGATGTCCCTCACCTCATTTGAGGTGAGGGAGATCAATATACACTTTAAGAAAGAAGAGGACATGTGGCATCAATCCAACGATAGGGAGTGAGTGCTCCAAAATCAACTTTAAAGCACTGAGGGGCTGAACTTGTAATCTCGATGGTCGTATGGGGTTTCAAAGGTCACATGGAAGCTGGAAATTTTTTTCCAAGGTTTATGTACCTTACCCTTAGGGACTTTGGGGACATAAAATCCTGCCATGACCCTGGAGATGACACGTGTCCTCCAAAAATCTGGCTAAGTCTGAACTTTCTCCAAGAGGGCAACTTGCGATGATGATAACTTGAGCTCGAGATGGAATTTTTCAGAAAAATGTTATATGATCCTAACTATAAAAGGAATTTTTAATCCAATGGTGGGGGTATCATGTCATTATTCTTACATATGATCCCTAAAAAAGATTTTTTTTATTTGGTACTCCACCTGTGCCTAAGAAAAACTACTTGCAGACCTGATGTGCCAAAGTGTTGTGAAATATCTTATTTCACCATCTTGTAGGGATTGGAATTATATCTCTGTATATGTTTCATGTTTCTCCTAACTCCATTCGGAACTCCCGTAATCACCCTCCGAAGCTTCATAGCTTATTTTGGCCTGTGCACTACCTAGGCCTGTAAATCCCCAACTTTGATGAAACTACACCAACTACTCAAAATATTCCCTAAACCTTCCAAAATTACCTTCATTATGTTCCTATGCCTTTGAATCACTTCCACATCCATTTTTTCTTTTCTACTCTGCTCCATGGAGTTACTCTTGTCCTTTGAAGGCTAGTGATAACCCTTCCCACAACTACCTGTAGCTTGCAATTTTCAATGAACTCCTAAAATCACCTAGGGGGAACAAATGGACTTTCCTAAATCACCTAGGTGGATGGTGTAATGTAAATTAGGAGGTCACATGGAATGACTGGATAGACCCAGGGTGTCTTGGAATGATAGACTTGAAAATTTTGGCACAGGGGTATAGTTGTCATGCTCAAAAATTGTTAATTTCCCTGTTGCACATTTGCACGAAAACAATCATCTTCATGTTTTATTGTCTACTTGGACAATATTTTTCATCTTCAGACCTCTTCATAGGTTATTATGTGAATCCTAGTCCTATCTTGTCACTGGTTCCTTTTTTCTATCTAGCATTCCATTCAAATATTTCAAGATATTTTTCATATTTCAATACATCTTTAGTCTTTTTATTGCTTCTTCTAGTTCAGCTATCAAGTATACCAGTTCTTCATGTCTCATGCAAGTGTCTTCTTTCACATTACAATATTTTTCCCTTTGTTAACTTCTTCAGCTCTGTATTGAGTTTGAGGTACTCTTCCTATTTGAATTTGAGAGAGGTTGAGATCAAATCCAATTTGGCTTCAAGTTATTTGAATCCGTCTTCATCTTTCTACTTTTGCCTTTCCTTAAGAAGATTTATTTTCTCTTCATATTCCTTCACCATTAGCTTCAATGTTTGGTTATTTCTTCTTTGGTGTTTCAATTCTTCTATGCAACTTATCAATTCTACTTCAAGATTCTCTTCAACATCATCTTCATCTGACATTTCATCTTCACTAAGATACTTATCTCTTGAACTACTTCCAGATAATATTTCTACAACCATTCTTGTGTTTCAAGAGAACCAACTCCAAGATGTTTGACTTAATTCAAGAGGACAAGGCTTTGATACCAATTGATGGAAATTCTAGGAATTGAGATGGGGGTGAATCAGTGTTTATTCAAAGTTTTAAATATAATTCAATTTCCTTAACTTAGCTATGATGAAATCACAAAATCGTTCACAAGATATAAACAAGAGAGTACACATGAGAGACAATATTTAATGTGTGAAACCCTTCAAGGGAGAAAAAACCACTAAAACCAAAGAACTATCTTGGATAAGAATGTCTTGTAAATGTTACAATGATTTCATGGTGAGAATCCACTCAACTTGGAGCACTAACTCCAATAGTTTAGTCAAGCTACCACTTGACCTTTAGCAAGCTTCAACTTGCATGGAATCTTCAACTCCCAAAAATTCAACCAAGCTTCAAATTGATATTTTTTAAGCTGCCACTTACAAGGAAGCACCAACTCCTTATGTGATAAGCATCCACTTAGACTTATTCTCTTATTTTGATCACTTTTCTTACATTGTCTCTCACAAAACATTATGATCACTTATTCATCTCAATTTCTTCTCTTCTCTCTCTCCTTCATCTTCTGCAAGTACCTCACTCAAAGCATCTTCTTGATACACATTTTATCATGGATCTAGTCTTAGATACACCTCTCAAACCTCTGCACTTTCACATCTACAACCACTACAAATTTTTATTCCTTAGTCCATTAAGTTCATCCTCTATTTCATGTCCTTACCATACCTTCAATAGAATTTTCTTCAACAACTACACTTCAAGCACAAGGAAGTGTTTATAGCATAAAGGAAGATACACTCAAATGTATTTTTCACTTCACCATTTATAACCCTTCACCTACATCTCTTTTCAACTCATACAAAGGAGGACTAAATGACATCACAAAACTGACAACTAGCATTAATTACATCTGATTTTGTGTCAATTACACACTGATGACTTATACAACCTGAAAAGATGCATCATATTTTTACAAAGCACTAGGAAAGCTTCCTAAACTCCTTCCCATTATGACACATCTGAAATTTTCCTCTTATAACCTGGCCTTCAATCTGACATCTCTGACATGTAACTTCCATGCAAACTATTGTCTTCTTCCCTTTTGGAGAGTTCCTTTTGTCTTTTTGTTCTCTTACAAAAATAGACAAGTGTCTCAATAATGCATGCATGTTAAAAAACTATTTTTATAGCCTTGTAACTCCTTAAACACTTCTTAACTTTCCATTTCTTATTCATTCTTCTTTGAAGCTTCACACATGTTCATCGAGGTCTAGAAATTGTAGTCATGAAGGTGCTTGAATTTTTTCAAGGAACAGGTTTTCAAATCTTCTTCAAAGCTTGGATAAGATGGTGAGTGGTCTCTACATTACCTTTAGATAACTAGAAGAGCTTCATCAATCTCATCCAAGAAAGAAAAAGTTGATTTGATCAAGAAACAATCATATCTTCACACTCAGAAATACAATCCTAAAAATATGATTACTCAGAGAACTAAAGCGTGTCATAAAACCACCTATAATACATCAAAATTAATCTAATGGAGTCTTCATTCACATCCAATTAACAGAAATAAAAAAAACATAGCAAAGACCATAATTTTTCTCAATCTTCTCAAACTGGTCTAATTGGGTTCTAGTCTTCTCAAGAACCATCATTATTCATTCCTCATGTTAAAACATCTTAAAATTTATCTCCAATCTCAAATATAAATTTTAATAGTTTAAGGACATCACACAAAAAAAGTACAATCATTCAGAGGCATGCCTTGTTTGAACAAGACTTCATCTACTCACCTATAGCAACAAGATTCATCACTAGCTCAAAATGGTAGTTTTGGATCACTCAAACTTATGCATGAAAACACTTCATAAAACAACAAAAATCAAACTCTTATCTCATATGGGATGCCTTCATGTTATTTAGGACCAAAAACAATCACTTTATAATGTAATTCATCATGTATACCCTTATACTTCCATGTCTAGTTTCTCTTCATTGCATTCTTAAACGGTAGGAGTACAAACACACTTGTATCATAAATTTTTTCCAAAGGATTGGTCTAGATAACTTCATGAACATAAATCACATATCTCCGAAATCCTTCACAAAATATTTGAACATGGGATACTTTACAAGTTTAGTCTGTACACTAGATTTTTCACAAAACAACTGATTTCTTGAGGGTCCCACCATGTGTCAAGATATAAAATCACCATGGAAATATGCTCTAATTAATTATCTAGAAGATTAAGTAATTTTTCAAGAAAAATATTTCTATTTTTAGGCTTATCCAAACAAATTTCGTCATACCGCTCTAAACTGGGGTTTAGGATGGTTTAAGTTAGTTCCACAAAAATGAATAGAACTTTTTTATTTCTTATCCTTTTAGCCTCATAATTTTTACAACATAGTTTTATCTTTATTATATTTAAAATTTCGTCTTATGATTTATCTAAAGGAGACTTTGCAATTTATATCAAATGCTAAGAATTTAGGTCATTATTTTAACATACCTTACTTAACCTGGTTTTGACAAAATTGTAATATTTTGCACAAAACTCATCTTATGGTCCTAAAATTTGGTCCACGCCTTCATGAATACTTCCTCCAGGATATATAATGACTATTTTTTCATAAATGTACATGTACCTTCTTGACCAATATCATTTGTGCATTTTAAACTTTTTTTTCCTGAGGGGAAGCCATAACAATGACCCTAACCATGCCTCGAAATGTTGAATTATTACCTAAAAATTCACACAAGGACTCTTTAAAATGTATATTCACACATCCCATGATTGAATTTTCCTAATATAGATTTTTTTCTTCATACCCTCATGTTAGGTCCTTGAAGTAGGCCAATTTGAGCTAGTTTACAGTGCAACTCACCACATCTAAAATTTTCTTCACTATGTGTCCCCTTAAACATGTCCTATCAAGTATTTTATGCATTTAATATGATTTTCCATCTAAATCATACATTCACTCCACCTTTCCAAGTCACTTTTTTGCCTAGGCCTAGGGGTTAGGCTTGCTAAACTAAGCTAGTCTGACCAATTCCACTCATGTCCCCCTATATTCTATTGGGGTGTTAATATTAAGTGGGGACACCATTCAGGTGGGCCACCAATTTACACCCTTTGTTTAAAGTTTTATTATAAAATTTATATTATCTGGTCCCCTTCCCACTTAATGTGGATGTGTTAAATTAAATCTTATGATTTAATTTATTTAGAGTGAAATGGTGAGCCCATGTGCAACTAAATCACTTACCCTATTTAATAAGGTGATCTCTCCCGAAAGGTGGGATTGAGAAAAAAATTATATTCTTTGAATATAGTTTTGAAGTGAATAATTGTGGGACTTGACGAGGAAGTGGAGGTGTTGGGTAAAACTGTGTATGTAAAATTATTTAATAAAAGAAATTTATTTTGTGGGGTTTTTTACCTTTATGGTTTTACCCACATAAAATATTGTGTTGGTGTTATTTTATTTCATTGCATTTGTTATAATGTTTCGTGTAATGTTTGCAATGTTATTTAATTAATATTAAATCTTACTTGAATGGTTAATATATTTAACACCTCAGATCTAAAATATTCATCCTTCTGATCTTGTTTTCACATCATATACATGCTAGACTTGTTATGTCATCATCCAGGTATGATCTCAAATCACCATTTAGCCTCTTCTAGTCACTGGATCCTTAAGCAGTTGAGTCTCAACCAAGTTTTCTCAAGCCTTGTATTGTACTTCCTTATCTGACTTACTCCAAGCTCTCCTTCAACTCTCATACACCCTGCTTTGTCATTAATATGCCTTTGACATAAATGACAACTCAACATCCACATTTCAACAAGTTCACCATAGATTTCACATAATCTGCAAATACTTGTAGCATATCACTTGATTATTCGTACCATGCAACATGTAGCTCATTTTTTTTATAGGACAAGCCTACTGAGACTTGTGCTTTCTCCCTTATCAATATCGACCATCTCCTTTTAAATTTATTCAACAACTTAGATTCCTATTGCATTGACCTTATTTTTCCTTCTTCCTTCAAACTTCCAAGATGGATGCACAAACCTAACTCCCCCCGAGAGAATTTCTAATACCTTATAAACTTTACACAAAATTTGATCAACAATATTCACATTAATCCCACATCAAGACATAAATTCATTATTGTCTCAGACTTCTCAATATTTTAAATGCAAACATCTTCATGACACTAAATTGGAACATGAGGAATAATAAATCTTTGAGACCTAATATACACAATTTTTTTTAAGGGCCTAAAAACTAAATAATCATACCATAACTTCACAAAACATGGTGATACAACTTCTTAAAAGTGTCACAATAAAACACAAACTTCCATAACTCTGAGAGCCTAATCACTATAAGTTTTAATTCTCCTGGGAGCATGCTCTTGTCACTTATTACAAACATCCATGATGAAATAGTGACCTTAAACTGAGCTACATCATACACATGGTCTTAAAATATTTGAAAATTATATTATACCCTTATGAACTTGTCATATCTTGACACTTTCATACCCATATGATCTAATGGAGAAAGATACAACCTTGATGATACCTTTATTGAACTCAGATATCATTAACAACTTCTTGGAGTTTCATTATTAACCCTCATAGACATACATGTGATGTATATTTGATGAAAGAATTTATAATTCTATTTATTTTCAATCCCCTGGTGTGAGTGATAGATGTCTTCAATACATAGTAACATGACCAGTTATCCTTCCTTACAATTGATTCTTCAAGCTTTAGAGTCATATTTCATCATCAATCACAAACATCTTCGTACCTTTAAGCTCTGATTTAATTGTCACCATTATTAAAGGACACTAAGTTCCTTGTATATTTGTTTTCAAGGTGATTCATACTTGTCAATATCCTTAAAACACTTCTTTCCTTGCTCATTCAAACATTGTTGATCTTACATTAGCAAACTCAGAGTACCACCACAAATAACATATGAACTCTAACAACCTTGACAGGGCCTACAACATATTTTTTGCATGTTGTGGTTTAGGTGTTTTCATTGATGAAAAACCTCATTAATGAAAAATTGGATGATATATTATGGTCATAGCATGTTGAGGATGAAATTTAGATATGTTCTTGGTTACATAGGTTGATTCAGTGAGAATTACTTTTTCCTGCAAGCGCTTTCAGGTGACCTAGCTAGCCTAGGTGATGGTGTATGTTGTTTAGAGATTCTTAGTGACTTGAGAATAATGTTGGAATGATGTAAAAATTTATTGGAGAGTTGTTGGTCACTCACATGACTTTTAGGGTTTGGTTACAAGTGAATGACCAAGATTCAAGTGCTCATTTGAACCAGGTATGGTTGTTAGAAGACATGAGGATGAGTGGCAGAGCTATGTGAGCTTGTGGATGAATGTAGGAGGATAATTAATGATTTAAAAGGTATGTTAGGTCCTTTTGGATATTTTTTATGATGTGTTATAAGGTTTTTTCACTTAACCCTAGCCTTTACAGTGTAAAACCCTAAGGGATATCTATGCAAGTCTCAGTGGCTGGAGATATTGACTATTTTTTGGGACATGATGATGATTAGAGATGTATCTAGGGTGTTTCATGGTGATGTGGGAAACATTTAAGGTTTCCATGATGAGTATTTTTCATGTTATGTTAGTTTTGGTGAAACATGGTCAAGAACAACATCATTTCTAGCTCGAATTGGATCTTTTGATGCTCACCCTAAATTGTGTGCTTTGCACGGGACCTTTTGGATTTAAAGGATGTTTATACATTGATAATATAAGGTTTAAAAAATATAATTACGTCATTTCATCTTTAGGATTTTATGAACGAATGTTAATAAGGTAAAAATCTATTAATGTGTTTGAAACCCTAGCTCAAAAGAAGTTTGAGATATTTTCTTCCGAAGTAGCCATAAATTATTTCTAGTGCATAGATTATGATTTGATGATGTAGATGGATCCTCCATGTTTCTAGAAAGGTATGATATATGTTTTTGTGATGAGTGTACCCCACTCAAATAAGCATGTTTCTAAATAATTTTAGTTTGGGACAAGGTTGTCCAAACAAGTTACAAACTAAATATCAATTATGTGATTTATGTGAGTTTTTATTGATTTCCATGATGTTTTAATGTCATGGTGATGCATTTAAATGGTCAATTATCCTTCATTTATGTTGAATGGTCAAAGGGAAGTTTCAGATAGTTTGTAGAGATCATCTTGGTTGAAGACCTTCCACTTTATGTGTGAAGGATTTATGTTGGCAAGAAAATTTATCAGGGGGAAAAAATTTAGATTCCTTTCCAACATCTCCAAAACTCTAGTTCCCTCTTCTTGGGTGGTGTATCTCCACTTATTATGCGTGTATGAAATTGAAATCGGCGGTGGCCATAGATGGCCGGGAATACAACAGGGACAATCCACTGACCCTGCAGCAAAATCTTTTGGTTTCCTACAAGAGAGTAATTTTCTATAGAGAGCGGGAAAGGGGAGTGAGAAAAAGAGAGGGGGAATAATGTTACATGTAGAAAATTAGATTCCTACAACCATTAACCCAAAAATTCCAACACACATATACTTAAAAGAAAACAATTTTGCAAGTGGCAACAAGACGAATTGAGATTGAGAACACCAAGTTTATAAACTCTCCTCATAAAAAAAAAGGCATGAAACTCCTTTCTTTATTGATGATTTTACAAAATTGTTCATATTTAGAAGTAGAAGAAAATAGAAAAATGGACTAGAAGAAATAGCTATCTCCTTTGTTTCTTCACAAGTAGTGATCTCTCATCAGTATACAAAATTGACAACCCTTAAAAATGAGGGTATCATTACATTATATAGAATTAGAATGACTCTTCATTTACCCCCCATGGTGACCTCTCATTTTTCTTTTCCATTTGTGACTTTTGGAATTCTTAAAGAACATTAAGTCCCCTTTTATAAAATAAGGGGCAACTTATTACATTTTAGACTATAGTCACTTTAATGAATAAGACGAATGTCATGATTGCTGAAAATGAAGAATTAGAAAGATGTGGGAGATAAGAGGAGAAATAATTAAGAAGGAGAGAAAGGAAGAAATTATCTTAGGCATGAGTAGGGATATCTCTGCCTTCGATGAAGGTCTTGCAGACGGACAATCATAACCTTTGTATGATGCATATACACCCCTAGACCACATAATGAATGTTGAAAAATATTGTTAAATAATGAACACATGAAATGTTTACAAAGATCCTCCTTCACAAATTAAACACACCCCAAATTATCTTCTCTGAATCATGCAACTCCCCAAGCGACAAAGATGAATTCACATGCTTTGTCATGCAATGCCCTATTTTTCCTTTGTATGTTATTGCACTCATGATGATGCTTCCAGGACCTCTGTGAATTTCTCATTCCTCCATTTGAACCATGAAACCAACTTGTAACCCTGTGTGGAGTCTAAAAAGTAGAAAGATAAGTGAGAATGAGACCCATCTGCAACTTTATGCCCCCAACACTGAAATTTTCTGTTTTTAGAATATGAGATCATGACTTGCCATTTTGGGACATATCACCATATTTTTCCTTCTGAACCTTCTGGAACATACCATCCTCTTTCGTTTCTGCTGCATTACTATTTTTAGCATAATTATATTTCTAGCAGGTTACTTTTTGGGGACATGCTATTTTGCGAAAATTGTCTTCTTTGTCCTGCTTCTCATTTTGCAATCTTTCTTGATTCTCCTCAGTGATAAAACTTGACATTCAGGGGTACTTATTATTCATAACATGTGGGGAAGCACAAAATATGCTCTTTTTAGTAAGTGGTGAAAATGACCTCGGTTTGCAATAGGAATAAATTTTTTGGATTCGGTTCTTTGTTTTGATCACTGTGCTCCAAATTTCACTGTATTTCGCTCACTGGAAAGCTCAGAATTAAAAAATGAAAATTTTTCCTGGCACGGGTTTCAGACACAAAGCTACTAGGGCAGACATTAATGGAGTTGAGAATAATTTTTGTAGATTTTGGTTTCATATCCAATCACAACAAAAACAATTCCCTTGGGATAGATTTTTTATTTGGAGTTTGTGTTCACAATTCCAGCTTCATCCGACTGTCATATCAATGGGAAATATTATGAATAGAATCTAGGGCCCAAAATGAAATTTTTATTGTATAAAATAAACCAGGGCATAATTTTATATTCTATTAATTGCTTCTTGATGGTCTCTGAAAATTATAAATTCTACAAAAGGATTCATCTCAATCTGTGCTATGGATCATGAGATATGAACATTTCTTCGATTTTGCCAATGAGGGTTTTTGGTAACACACGGGAATGGTTTTAGATTGAAATATTATCTTCTATTTCTGTTTTTTGGTAACACACGGGAATTTGTATCACTTTATTTCAGCTATTTCACCAAATCTTTGGTGCATATGGTGCAAAAAAGTGAGCCACATTCCCATTGGGCCACTTAGCAGATTCCAATTTAATGAAGCAGGGATAAGAAAGTGTGCATAGGGGCTTAGATTGTGAAAAGGAGCTTAGAGGAGGTCACATTGCATTTAAGAAGCCTGAATGAAATTTTGGTACATTTTATTGCACCTATTTCACCAAAACTTTGGTGCACAAAAGTGTGCCACATTCTGATTGGTCCAAAATTTCACCAAAACAATGGCTAACTCCTTCACCCTGTGGAGCAACTTGTCGGACACATAACTTGAGCTCCTAGATGTATTGTTTGGAGCTTCCATATATGAATTTTCATGGAAATTTCCTTTTCCACACAATAGTGAAAGTATCATAGCTTTATTAAGTCTGAAACTTCCTGGAATTTCCCCATTTTTATTAGGACCCGCCAGTTGTCCCTGTAAAGAATGAGCTCCTATGAAAACATCTAAGGGTTTATGAAACATATTATGATTCCAACTTGTATATTATTATATTATATTTAAAATGATTATTTTTTTTCCTCCTAACTCTTTATAGAGCTCTTGAAATTGTCTGCCAAAGATCAAGAACTTATTTTGACGGCCATCTCCCTAGGGGCTGATATTGGGTCACATGGGGGACCAAGGGATTGAATTTAAGGGTGGATCATTTTATTTCACCTATTTCACCAAATATTTGGTGCACTTGGTGCAAAAAAATGTGCCACATTCTTATTAGTTGGGTTTTTGACTCAGAAAATGGCTAACTGTTGGAGACTGTGCACTGGAGAGAAACTTGTCGGGACCATAACTTGAATTCCAGGAGGAGGTTTTTGATGAAATTTTATATGATATTGACTTTAAATTGTCTTATGAATCCAATTTTGTGTTTTTCATAGATTTATTCCACCATTTACCCCTTTAAATTTAGGATTTGTGTTCTGGCTCTAAGGGTGTGCATGAGAAAAACTAGATGAGGACATAGTGTGACAAGGTGTTGTGAAAAATATGATTCCACAATATTTTAGAAATATTAATTACCTTTCCAATGATATATTTTTTGAAACTTAAATCCTTCCGGACCTCCTAGAATTACCTCCCAAAGCTCAGGGGTTGTTTTTGCATTATGCGATGCTTAGGCCTCCAACACTCACTTTTGCTGAACTTGCTTCAAAACTTGAAAAACCTTAAAAAACCTTCCAAAACTGATTTAAAAAAATTTCTTGGATCTCCATTATGACTTCATGATGGGTTTTGGCTCTCTATTCTACTCTGAGGGGTGCACGCCATCCTTGAGAAGTCTTGAGAACAACCCTTCCCAAGCTTATTGAGAAGCTTGTCTTGGTAGATCTGACTCGGGAATAACATGGAATGATTGGATATCCCTAAATAACCTAAAACACACTGACATGACACTTTAGAATGATTTAGAGAGAATGGATATGATTGACTTAGGGATTAGAGGGATATGAAGGTGGGCTCAAAATGTTCTTTAGGTAAACTTTTCGGGTAGGGTATGGTTGTCAATGCTCAAAAATTGTGAATTTCCTTTTTACACAGTTGGATGAAAACATCTGGATCTATCTTGGGGGACATGCCATGTATCTATCACAATGAGGAAATCACATGAGAACTCTAGAATCTCAACACATACATTAACCAGTGCCTTATTCATTGGGCCTTGCAAAACATGTACAACTTGCAAGAGATAGCTAGAAAGGAACAACACACATAGAAACACACAACTAAAAGGAAACATGCCACATAAAAAAGTGAAAAAATCACACAAAAGGGAAAGGGGAAACAAACCTAAATCACCTATAGTACAAGGTGGGGGACAACCCAATTTCATTGTAGCGCTCTTCTCTTCTTAGAGGTTACCTCTGAGTGGGAAACATTGAGAAATGTTGTTCCATATAGCCATTGACCAGTTCAAGAAAGTAGCCTCATTTCCTTAACTATTTATGAAAGCTAGGTGCTTTCATGATTTCTTGTGTACTTGGTAAGAGTGAGTCTACATGAGCTTCTTGATACTCAATCCTTCGCTTAGAAATTCCATTTCCTTCATTCTCTTTGAAATCAGTTTCATAGTGTCAGTTGCATTCCACGCTTATCCACGTAGTTGATTATTCATTGAGCACACCATCACTATCCCAAGACTGATTTTTGTTCCAATTTTTTAAATATTCTGAGGTATTTTCTTTCCCAGTTCTATGCTCATTGATCTCTTTTCCATGAGAAACGTCATACTTATCTTGTATCTCTACTCCACTATGAGGTGATTGGAGGATTGAATGGAGGAGTATAAAGTAACCTCATACTCGTCTTGTATGGCCATGATGTGAGATTAAGAGATTGAGAATTAGCTTGGGATATTCCACACTTTCTACTGCATCCAAGATTTCTTGCACGGAGTTCTCTTTTTTTACTTCCTGCAGCTCATCTTTGTATGCCATTGAAGAATCTTCATTTTAAATCTCAAGGGAACTATCTGGATGGGTTACATCATCATCTCGGGACTCATTTCATTATATCACTCCTTTGTCAAGGGGAGCCTCGGCTTCAAGGGCCTCAAAACTCCTTCCTTCAATTTCTTCATCATGGAAAGAGTCTTCCTCTTCAAATGGGAAAGAAAATACCTCCATTTCATTACTGCACTCCATCAAGTATTTTTTAGGGAGGGGAATTATATTCATCCTCTTGTTTTATTTCAACATGGCCAATCTTCCACACTGGTTGAGGGATTCCAAATCATATTCATGCTTGTCTTGTAGATTCATTGGCTTGCATCAGGAGTTTGAGACTTAGCTCAAGGTCTTCTGTTTCCTCTACGGCTCTAAGTAGTTCTTGTATAGACAGTTATTTCAAACTTTCACAAGCTCATTATAGGATGGTATTAACCCTCCATAGATGGCATGTTTGAGATCATATTCATCTTCAAATGAGAATGAGAACATATTCTCTTTTTGGGTAAGTGTATAAGCTGATTTTTCTGCTTGAAAATAATCAAGAACCATTTCCTCTTGTTCTTGGCTTGCATCATCCAACAAATTAGGTATATCCTCTCGGAACTAAAATTTCCTCACCACTTCTTCAAGATCCATACTCCTTTGTGAAGGAATGTTTGGTCCCTATCAAAATGGGAATATACTCTTCCTCATCGGTTGTCACAAAGTGATTCATCTTCCTGCTATCTTGATACAAGATGTTGGATCCTGGACTTTCATACTTTCACACCATGTACCTCATCTTCTTTTCTGGAAACAATTTCTGCATGTCTCCCTTCACTGGTGTGGTTACAGAAGAATAATTCATGTGAATTTTCCCTCCCAAGTCTCGGTAGAAGCTTTGACCTAACAACAATTCCAAAGTTTTTCAGGATGCCTGCTACCAAAATAGTCATTGATATCCTTTTCTTTGGAAATTCGACAAGAGCCACATGTGGATCTTTAATCTTCCCCACAAGTGGGAATTCCTTCGATTCCATGGAGTAAAAAGAGCTGCCAAGAAGAGTCATGGGGAATTTAAGATATTTTCCAGCCTTCATGGGCATGACATTATCTGAGGCACTCAAATCTATTATGTAATTGTTTAATACATATTCCCCAACTAGAAGGGAGACATAAAAAGGATCGACCTTGTCTGTATTTTATGCACTCATGGATAGCATGTTCTTTGAGGGAAGCATAGGTGGGTTTGGTAGTACTCATTTAGAACTGGGTGTTATGACATTGGGTGTCAAACTACCATTTCTGATAAATTGGATGAACCTCTCAAATTGTTTGGGGTGAGTATGCAAATATTCAGTTTTGGTAATTTGCCACGTTGGCTCTATTTGCATATTCTATGAAGTAAAAAGGAGTTGATGCAGGTGATGGTCATGAAGGGACTACTTTTGTATTTAAGACAGTTTTGGAAGAAGGGGTCAATTTTTTAGGAATAGAGGGAATTTTGAAAGGTACACTAGGAACCTTCAAAGTACTAAATTTACAGGAGCAGATTTAGACTTAGAATTAGAAGATGAATGGGAATACTTAATTGGAATTTCAGGATCCTTCAAGGTGGAATATGTAATCGGGTTTCTAAAATGTGGATTCCATGCAAGGTGGAAGTGGAGTTCCTCGACTGATTTTTTTTTATAGATTCACCACGAGAGGATCTTCAGTCTTCTTGTTTTTAGTTATGGTGGAGGAAGAATCTCCCTTCTCAGACTGAGAACGATTGAATATCACATAGGATAAAATTTATGCATCTTCTTCATCATCTTCATTACCTCTAAAATACTCATAGAATCTGATTTGTGTATCATTCTCAAACTCGTCACTTTCTAGGAAATCACCACCTTCACTTTCTTGTTCAAGCTCCTCTTCATTCTCTTGACTCCTAAAACTTGTATTGACAAGTGGGGCCTCTAAGGAAAGCATTCGGGGAACTCCTGAAATTTTATTTTTGTTTCTTCTTTGGGAAGATGCTCGTTCAAAAAATTCTCTCTTCAATAATGCCATCTCACTCGCTAGTTTTTACAGTAATGGATATGTTCTCTCATCTCCAGGAAGCCGATCCTTACCCCTTGAGAGATTTTTTATCTATCTCAATAGGATGATAATGTCATCAAGTTCAATTTCCAATATGTTTTCTTCTATAATATTCCTTGGTTGAAATATTCATAGGAAGAATCCTACTTCTAGTGATTGAGCATTGACAAAGAATCTCTTGACATTGTTTTCCAGATGGCAAATCTTCTTCTGGTATCCTGCGAAGAAACCATTCAAAATGAGCAATGAATTCTCTCATAGTTTCAATTTCTCCTTTCTTCATTTGATCCAACTGCACCAAGAGTTCTTGATAGTCTTTAGTTGATTTAAATCTTTCCTCGAAGTAATTCTTGATGTCATTCCAACTAGTGATGGATTGGGCAAGTAGGAAGTAGAACTATTATGTTGCTTTTTCTTGGAGAGATTCCACAAACAATCTTACAAAAAATTCTTCATGTTCAACTCTAAGAATCCCACATGATGTGGTGAAAAAGGCAATGTTTTCTTCAGGTATCTATGTTCCATCACCTTTTAACTTGGGAAATTTTTTACGGGAACTTGTTGGTAGGTCATGAAGAGGTGGTTCGAGAGTGAGAGGGCCTATATTTATTCCCAATGGAATAATGGGTTGAGGTCCTTCTGCTTCATCCTCCAGCGTTGTTTATGTTTATGCTCTTGCTTCTAAAAATTCTTATTAAATTATTCTTCCTCTGGGAACTCAATGCTCAATAGTGGTAAAAAAATGGGAGAATTTGAAGGGGGGTATCAACATGATTTTGGATGGGATTTCCAGGTGAACTACTTGATGAACTAGATAGAGATGAGGCTTTAGAAAAGTAGTAGGGATTGTCTCTGACCCGTTCTTGCTGATTTTTCAAAGCCTTGAAAGTGGGGCCGATAATTCCTCTCGATTTATTCAACTTGGTGTTTCTCCTTTCAGCCATCTTTTGGAAATTCCTATGGTGGGAATACAAAAAGACACTGTGGAATATGAAAGGTCACATGCAGGCATCGATAGTGAATATTTTAGCAATGGATTTCCATGACTTATTTTTTTTCAATATTTGATTTTTTTTGAATTTTTGGACCTTTCAGTTGTATTTTGGATGCAGATGCTGCCAAATCTACCCCACGGTGGGCGTAAAAAAACTGTTGGCAAGAAAATTTGTCGGGGGAATTTTTTTTGGATTTCTTGCCAATGTCTTCAGGACTTTATGTCCCTCTGCTTGGGTGGTGCATCTCCACTTATTATGTATATATGAAATTAAAATGGGTGGTGGCAATGATGGTCGGGGATCCAATAGGGACACTCAACTGACCCTACGGAAAAAGCTTGCAGTTGCCTACAAGAGATTAATTTTCTATAGAGAGCGGGAAAGGGAGTGAGAAAAATAGAGGGGGATTAACGTTATAGGTAGAAAATTAGATTCCTACAACCATTAACCAGAAAATTCCAATACACATATACTTAAAAGAAAACAATTTTGTAAGTGGCAAAAAGACGAGTTGAGATTGAGAACTCAAATTTTATGAAATATCCTCATCTAAAAAAGGCATGAAACTCCTTTCTTTATTGATGCTTTTACAAAATTGTGCATAGTTAGAAGTAGAAGAACATGGACAAAGGGACTAGAAGAAATAGCTACCTCCTTTGTTTCTTCACAAGTAGTGATCTCTCATTAGTATACAAAATTGATAACCCTTAAAAATGAGGGTATCGTTACATTATATAGAATCATAATGACTCTTCGTCTACCCCCCATGGTGACCTTTCAATTGTATTTTCCATTCGTGACTTTTGGAGTTCTTAAAGAACATTAATTCCCCTTTTATAAAATAAGGGAAACCTATTACATTTTATACTATAGTCACTTTAATGAATAAGATGACTTTCATGATTGCTGACAATGAAGAATTAGAAATGTGGGGGAGAGAAGAGGAGAAAGAATGAAGAAGGAGAGAAAGGAATAAATTCTCTTAAGAATGAGTAGGGATACCTCCACCTTCAATGAAGATCTTGCAGATGATGAACATAACCTATGTATGATGAACACTCACCCTGGACCACATAATGAGTGTTAAAAAACACTATTCAGGAATGAACACAGGAAATGTTTACAAAGATCCTCCTTGACACACTAAACATGCCCCAACTAATATGTTATGAATCACCCAGCTCCCCGAGTGACAAAGATGAATTCACACGCTTCGTCATGTGATGCCCTATTTTTCCGTTGTATTTTATTACAATCATGATGATGCTTCCAGGACCTCTGTGAAGTTCTCATTCCTCCATTTGAACCATGAAACCAAATTAAAACCTAGTACGGAGTCAAAAAAGTAGAAAGATAAGTGAGAATGAGGCCATCTACAACTTTCTACCCCCAACCCTAAAAATTTCTATTTTTAGAATATGAGATCATGACCTTCCATTTTGGGACATATCACCATATTTTGCCATCTGAACCTTCAGGCACATTCAATCCTATTTCTTTTATAAGGCATTGTTATTTTTAGGATATTTCTATTTTTAGCAGGTTGCTTTTTGGTGACTTGCTATTTCGGGAAAATTGTTTTCTTTGTTCTGCTTCTTATCATGCAATCTTTCTTGATTCTCCTCAGTTATCAAACTTGACATTCAGGGGTACTTACTATTCATAGCATGTGGGGAAGCACAAAATATGCTATTTTTAGTAAGTGGATAAAATGACCTCGGTTTGCGTCGGGAACAATTTTTTTGGATTCAATTCTTTGTTGCGATCACGTGCTCCAAATGTCACTATGTTTCTCTCACTGGAAAGCTCAAAATTTAAAATGAAATTTTTGCCTAGCACGGGTTTTAGGCACAGAGCTACCAGGGAATCCATTAATGGAGTTGTGAAGATTTTCTGTAGGTTTTGGTTTCAACTCCGATCGCAACAAAAACAATTCCATTGGGATACGTTTTTTATTAGGAGTTTATGTTCATAATTCCAACTTCATCCAACTGCTAGATCGATGGGAAATCTTACGAATAGAATCTCGGGCACAAAATGAAATTTTTATTGTATGAAATAAAATAGGTAATAATTTGATCTTCTGTTAATTTTGGCTTTATGGACTCTAAAAATTAGAAAGTCTGCAAAAGGATTCATCTCAATCCATGCTCTGGATCATGAGATATGAACATTTCTTCAATATCACCAATGAGGGTTTTTGGTAACACACGAGCATGGTTTTGGCTTGAAATATTTTTTCTCTTTCCATAGTAGTAAGGAATTATGGATAAATGATAGTGAGGATGCCATTTATGGTCTGGATGTAACAACAATGGAGAAGGGAAAGGATTTCAGGCATTTGAAAATTTCTTGTGTGTGCTTGAAGGGAAAAAGAGAAGCAGTCATGATAGAACAACAGTTAGAAAATTCACAAAAAAATTATGATTTGGAATGTGTAGCACTTTCTTGCACCTATTGCACCAAATATTTGGTGCACTTGGTGCAAAAAATCTTGCCCCATTCTCATTGGGCCACTTGGTGGATTCCAGTTGGACGAAGCAGGGGCTAGGAAAGTGTGCATAGGGGATTAGATTGTGAAAAGGGGATTAGAGGAGGTCACATTGAGGTTCATAGGCATAAATGAAAGGGTGGAAAATTTTCTTGCACCTATTTCACCAAAGTTTTGGTACACTTGGTGTACAAAAGTGTGCCACATTATGATTGGTCCAAAATTTCACCAAAAATGGTTAACTCCTTCACCCTGTGGAGAAACTTTTCGGGCACATAACTTGAGCTCCCCAGACATATTTTTTGGAGCTTCCATATATAAATTTTCATGTAAATGAACACAAATTTTATAATCTCATAGTTTGATTCAGCCTAAAAATTCCTAAAATTTCCCCATTTTGATCAGGACCGTCAGCTGTCCCTGTGAAGAATGAGTTCCCATGAAAATATCCAAGGATTTATGAAAAATATGATGATTCCACATTTTCTAGGATTCTCTTATACTTCCAATGATTTTTTTTCCCTCCTAACTCTTTACAAATCTCTTGAAATTGTTCGCTGAAGATCATATACTTATTTTGACTACCTTCTCCCTAGGGGCTAAGACTGGGTCACATGGGGACCAATGGATTTAATTTAAGGGTGGAACATTTTATTTCACCTATTGCACCAAATATTATGTGAAATTGGTGAAAAAAAGTGTGCCACATTCTGATTGGATGGATTTTTGACTCAAAAAATGGCTAATTGTTTGAAATTGTGTAATGGAGAGCAACTTGTCGGCACCATAACTTGAATTCTAGGAGGTGTTTTTTGATGAAATTTTATATGGTATCGAATTTAAATTTCCTTATGAATCCAATGGTTTGGTTTTCATATATTTATTCCACCATTTACCCATTGAAATTTAGGATTTTTGTTCTGGCTCTAAAGTTGTGCATGAAAAACATTGGATATGGACATAGTGCACCAAGGTTTTGTGAACAATATGATTCCACCATATTTTATATCTTTGAATTATCTTTCCAACTATATATTTTTTTACTCTTAAATCCTTCCAGAGCTCTAGGAATTACCTCCTGAAGCTCAAGGGTTGTTTTTGCACTATGCGATGCTTAGGCCTCCAACACTCACTTTTGCTGAACTTGCTCCAAAACATGCGAAACCTTCAAAAACCTTCCAAAACTGATTTAAAAAAGTTATTTTATCTCTGCTATGACTTCTTGATGGGTTTTGGCTCTCTTTTCTACTCTAAGGGGTGTACGTTGGCCTTGAGAAGTCTCGAGAACAACCCTTCCCAAGCTTGTTGAGAAGTTTTTCTATGTAGATCTAACTTGGGAAGAACATGGAATGACTGGATATCCCTAAATAACCTAAAACACACTGACACACCCACTTCATACCACTTTAGAGAAAAGGGATAGGACTAACTCAGGGATTAGGAGGATAGGAAGGAGGGCTCAGAATGTTCTTTAGGTAAATTTTTTGGGTAGGGTGTGGTTGTCATGCTAAAAAATTGTGAATTTCCTTGTTGCACATTTTCATGACAAAAATTTAAAATATTTTATGGAAATATAATTTATATATATTTCTAATGGAATAATTTTGGTGTCATGATGAGGTTATTCGATGAGGTTTCTAGGTTAGTTTGTGAGCAAGAAGGTTTCTTTATTTTTAGGATAGGACTGTTTTTTTTAGAAAGATTGAGTTGGTTAGTGCATGAAATGGATTTGGTGATGCTTTAAATAACCTATAATGTGAAGAGGGATTAATTTTGCATCCATTTAATCCATTTTTAAGTCTTGAAAGGGTCATAAAGTATGCAAACCAGTTGTATTTGTAAAACTACTTATTGGGAAGCTTGATTTAGTGAAGGAAAACATTGATCTGGTTTCAACATATGATTTTTTAATGAGATATAACTTTCTTATAAGTTTTATAGCAATTATGTTATTTCCATAGAGTGGTAAAATCCCATATTTTAGTTCATATTGATGGTTCTTGAGGCCCAAAGGTAGATTCAGGTTATTGGAAACAACTATTTTATGAAGGAAATGAGCCACTGGTCACATTAAATGAAATAATTTGATTGGTTAATTTAAATTACGACCATATATTACGTTTAAATATCATATTATACATGTGTGATTATTTTTAGATCTTGATTTAATTTTTTTTTTGGTGTTAGAGTATTTTTCTCATTGCAATGATATGGTTTTGAGGATTTTTGGTGCATAGTAAGAGGTTTCTGACTAGGCCAACCCACTTGGGTCATTTGTGAATGTTATGATAAAGTTTATGGGATTTTTTAAATATGATTATTTTGAGATAAAGGTTTGAAACTTACCTCTTTTGAATTTTAATTAAGAAGTAGTTATAAAAGTGATGTTTTGAGTGCAAAGTTGAACTAGTCGAGTGTGTGCAAAAAGTGTTACTTAGGTGTGAGAGTTTTGAAAGTTTGTGAGAATTATTTGATAGTTGATCAAGTGTGTGACATGTTGAATAATTACATAAAGTATGTGTGTAATGGTTTTAAACTTTGAGAAGTTATGAAGGTGTAATTTTGTGCAAGGTTGAAGGCATAAGGTTTGAGCAAGGGTTTGAAGGTGTTTGGAGTTGAATCTTGTGATCACCATTAGTTGAGTTGTTGCATAACTTTATCAGTGATATTCTCTTCAAAATCTTATATGATGAGTAATATTCATGTAAGTCTCTTGTTTTGAGTACTATCAACAAGGGTTTATGGGTTGGTGCTCCTTTTGGAGTTGGTGCCTCACTAAATAAATATCTTGTGATGTGTAATATTCACTTGAGTCTTTGTTGTGTGTAATAACAGAAAACATTTTAATGGGTTTTCTTCCCCTTGAGTTTTTCCCAATTATATCTTGTGTCAAGGTGTTTCTTATCTTGCTCATGATTATTTGAATGAATTTTTTTATGTTGTTGTGCACACACTAATTAATGGTTAATTGATAAATGGTTTATGTGAGTGATTTGATATTGTAATTAAATTTTAAGGACTAATTCACCCCCCCTCCCCTGCCCCCCCCCCCCCCCCCCCCCCCCCCTCAGTCCATTTTTCTTCCAAAAATTGTTATCAAAGAGGGTCCTTTTGGATAATTTTAATTACTTGAAAGGAGATAATTGAAGTCAAAAAATGGCGAGTGGTTCCTCTACTAGAAAAGTACCATTGTTTGATGGAAAAAAACTATGCTTTTTGTATTATGAGGATGAAAACTTATATTATGTCTCTAGGGTTTGATGTTTGGAAAGATTTGGAAGTTGGTTATACTCCTCTTACCATTAAAACATACAAGGATGCATATAAAGACAATTCTAAGGAATTTAATGTTATCATATGTGGTATTAGAGAATCTGAAATGGGTAAAGTAATGCTTTGTAAGTCAAAAAAAGAAGCATGGGAGAAACTTCAAGTGTTCTATGAATGTGATTCAAAGGTAAAAATTTATGAGCTTCAAAATATTGGAAATCAGTTTGAGAGTCTTAAAATGAATGATAATGAATCTATTTTTGTATATCTTCTTAGATTTGAGAAGGTTGTGAATATCATGAAAGGGTTAGGAAAAGATGTGAAGGAAAGAAGAAGTTGTTCAAAAGGTTTTGAGATCACTAACTCCTAAGTTTGATTCTAAAGTATATGTTATTGAAGAAGCAAAGAATCTAACTACTCTCAAGATGGATGAGTTACATGGTACTTTCACTACTTATGAGTTTATAATAGGTGATTCCAAACCATCCAAGAGAGAGGTTGTTTTCAACTATGATATGAAGAAAAAATGCAAGAAGGATAAAGAGGACGTTGCTCCTGAAAATGATGATGATGAAATCTTTACAATGATGGCTACAAGATTGAAGTTTGGATCTTGAAACTATAAAGGTAATATTTCTTATAAATGTTTAAAATTTGGTAAGGTAGGACATTTTGTTATTAATTATCCTCATAAGCACATGAAGGAAGATCAAGATGAACATGAGCTTGATAATGATCATGACAATATGTACAAGTATGATAAGAGAAAGAAAATATTTAAGAGGTTTGACTATAAGAAGAAGGGAAAAATAAGTTTTTATTCAAGTGAATATGATTAATTATCTTATGTTAGTAGTGGTGTTTCAGATTTTAAATTTGAATCAGATCATGAGGATATAAGAAATGAGATATTGTTCATGACTAATGATGCAATTAGGTATTCTAGTGAAGTTTCTTATTTTTTAGGATATTTTATATCAGTTTATTGTAGCTATTCTTATGAAGATGATGAGGATGTCAAAGATGATCTTGAGGGAATTAAAAGAGGTATAAATCATGTTGAGAAAGAGAACAAGAAGCTGAGTCTCTAGGTCAAATAGTATGAAAATCATATTCATAAGCTCGAAGAAAAATACAATTCTGAATCTACCAAGAAAAATGAGTCAATCAGATTGTTAGAAGAGAAGGTAAAGTATTTTGTCTTAATTTTGTAGGATAAAGAAAGTGTGGGCATAAAAATTTATGCATAAACATCATCTATTAAAGGCTGAATAGTTTGTGTGTACAGTATAAAGGCAACAATATGATGTAATGATTTTCTAGTTGACTTATCTAGCCTCATATGGCATGAATGAGAATATGATACCTATGAATGGTCTCTAACTTTTGATCAAAGAAAAAATATGTTGTGTTTTGATCTTATGTGATCTTGAGAACTCCTAAATAGTGCATTTTCTTGCTGCAGGCATGTAGACCATTTTTGTGTGCTTTGAATACTTTCAAATAATTATGCATATGCATAATGGGCTTAAGATTTTGTTTCATGTTAGAAGAGAATTGATCTAAATTACTCATCTCATTCAGTTAAGGAAGTCACAGTAAAGTGCTATAGGAGCTTGTATGAAAAGTTCTACCCAGTAGTATTTTTAGTTCATCTATAGGTGTGAGGATAGACTTGCATCATGATTGATTGGTTTGAACTCTAAATAGTATGTTTATACAATTGTGAATAGGTCTAAGTGAATTGAAGAAGTGAAAGAGGATATACTCAGGTATGACTAAGCATGTTTTTTTCTCTCATTTGGGTCTTTATCCAAATGTCTCTCTACATGTTCATGGTGTATACAATAGGCAGAGCATGAGTCATCCATAGGAAAATGGTGTTTGATAAGTCCCTTTATGAACTAGTAAGATGTTCTCAAAATTGTTCATGAGATCTTATAAGTGTATGATCCTTCAGAAGATGTTATTGAGGAATATAGTTAGCTTAGTTTATGATTCAATTGGTATGTGACTGTGAAATGAAAGTACAATGATCTGACATGAGCATCTATAGGAGTTGGAATCACCATAGCACATGTAATATTATCTTCATATTCTATATGAAATGTCATGTGGGGTATTCATATCTCAGGGGTGCAAGAAATTGTGGCAGTGACTTGTGCAAATTCAAGAAGAAAATTTAGTATACAGTGTGCTAACAATGTGAATAGTGGCTACAGGTAGAAATAGTGTGAAAGGATGTGTATATGATAGGGGGAACTGTACATACCCAAAATTGTAAGGTACTGCAATGCCGGAACAACGTAACATGTACCCCAATGATGATATAGGTCTCCTCACAAAGTGTTCGGGATCTGGAAAAGCTCCCCAAGAATGCGTTAACATCCCGCATGCCCCTCTTAGCCCCTGCGTGCTTTGTTGTTCTCTTCTCCTCTCTGTTTTTTTGCCTTTTGTCTTTCAGTTACGAAACCGCCGCCCAGTTAAGGCGGAATTCCTGTAACCGCCACCCTACTTAGGGAAGCAGTCATGCACGTGTTTTCCAGAATGCTCTTTTAATGCGACTCACGTAAATTTCAATGTTTACCAGCTTTTTTCACCGCCTTTGGCTTGCATTAATGTTGAAACCGGTTCCCTGGAATAGTGTTTTGGCATTATTTATGGTTTAAGAGTTCAATTTGGTTTTTACCTTTGGTAAATGGAAATGCTATAAATAGTTGGCTTGTGCTCAAGCAAATGGCCCCTCAAATTTACCTCTCAAATTCTCATTTCAATAGTTCAGTCTTTTATTTTACTTAGGATTCATAGTTTAGTTCATTGCATGCTCAGTTAGTGTTATTTTTCTATTAGAAGGCCACATATCCATCTTGTGCAAATGCTGTCATTACTTCATGCAATCCATTAAAATAGAGCAACTTAATTCTCAGTAGGAATCCATTAAAGTTGCAAGTTTTTCTCATCAAATAGGATAGTTTCAGGTTCTGGACATTTTATGTTGCATGACTCGCAATAAATCCCGCTAGGAATTACATAAGCCAAGCTCTGTACTCTTGCGCTATCCCTCTCCTATTCGCATTGTATTCAGTCTGTATCATAAGCTGCCTTTGTTCCAAAATCTACTTTTGTTGATGCTAACATTACACACTTTTCTGGATCCACATGAGCACAAAGGAACGAGGAGATCACACTGAGGGGACAAAGCCACACACACCATCGGATTCGCCACTGTTCTATAGAATCCAGGTTCTAGTTTTCAAAGTTCTAGTTAGAAGCATATCAAATAGAGTAGCCAATCACTTTATTTTAGTCAATTTTATTGTCGATATTGCCAGGGAAGCTGTGGGGATTGATAGTTTCTGAGAAACTATGATTCATTCCTCACTTCTGAGGTAGGATCGAGTGTCTTTCAAATAGATTAGATTAAGTTATTTCATTATTTACAATAGATTTACAACTGCACAGGCAAGTAGCTATACTCGGCTGCCTTGTTTGTTTTAAATTTGTGATTAGTTTAGTGGTCAATTGCTAGATATTTTAGAAAGTTTCTCTTTCAATTTCGTTCGCTAGATTCATCAGAAAAATACAAAAATAAAGAAGTTATATATGTTATAGATATATTTCACATAGTTAATTTTACTTTGCTGTATTTAGATTTACATTGTTTCTTTTGTATGAAAATCATGAGACCTAGAGATCCCAGAGAATACGTATTCGAGCTAATCATGCCCCAACCCAATCTCATCACAGCAATAACTGAAATAGATCAGAATCTTAGGATCCAAGTCTTCCGAACAAGAGCAAATTTACAACAGATCAGCCTCCAGTTAAGCGGGTTAAACATAGAAGACGACCAAGCACACACATTTTGGTCAAATCAACCAAACTACAGATTTCCCTAGATATATATCCGTATGAATGTAAAAGGGCTTGAAAGAGAGAAAAATTTTGGTTGTGATCCTTTGGTCCCATAGCCAGACACAAGAGACACTCTCACAGATATAGATACCAGTTTAAGAATTCAGGTTGCACGAACACCTGTGAGATACTCTGAAAATATCACACAACTATTAATTTTGAATATAGAGGCTGAGAAAGCATATGACTATTGGGTACTAGGGGTTAGGGACTGGTTCCGCACATGACCATAACAGGTCCGTAACAACCACGAATCTACGGTTGTGACCCAAAAATCCCATAGCCTAACAAACCCACAGGTGAATCAGATATAGATGCTGGCTTACGCACACTAGTATTTAGATCTACTCCACTTCCACCTATCATCATTGAACATTTGTCCTTGTTAGACATAGCAGCTAATAAAGCTAGAGAATTTTGGACTAGGCCAGATAATCACCCGTAGAGTCCATTATACCCATCATCCACCCTATGACCCTATTGGGAGACATATACGAAACTATCCCAGGTCATTTTCTGCGTATCCCACAACCCATAGACCGAATCACGCTAGAGCTCGATATTGATTGGAGCCTTCGAGCAGTCATCCTTGCCGATTGATCTATCACACCATTTCAGGTTAGGAGGGCCTTCTCTGCTTTAGATTCACAGTTTCCACTAGTGTGCATCGAAGACATCAGATTTCCTAAGTAGTTTTTCTACATTTGACGCATATTCCATCCCCACCGGCTGTCTCGGCACGACCTCGAGAGGTCGGGTGCGAGGAATAGTTACTTGTAGATTCCCACGCTCGCTTGTCACCTTTCCATCGTACAAAATTGGTGAACCCGATGTGAACCAAATAGTTCTTCCTCTTTTATTTTCACTTTTTCCTTTCGCCTTCACTCTTACCCATTATTTTGTGGGTATTCATATACCCCCCAAATATGTCGGGATTTGATGCATATGGTAGACCTCTCCTAGGTCTTGAAGCATACGGCGCTCAACAGAATAGATAGTCATCACCCTCGCTCTCAGTATGGGGTGAAAACTATTCAAATAACCAATTATCAACACAAACTCCATCTCCAAGGATCAGATATAGCTCATCCTTCTAAACAGAGGAGTTGGATCAGCTTGCTCAAACACAAAAAATAGAGCCTTCAGGCTCGAACAATATGACGGTCACAAGAGAATCTGGTTCATCTCCTCAGGTACTAATTAGACCACAAATTAGTAGGCAATCAAACCCATACCTAGTTTTAGATGATGAACATTTAATACGTCATGCCAGGAATGAAAAACACTCTCAGAGTATGTACCCACCCGTAGGAAGTTTACAAGCACAACTCGAGGTCTCTTTTCAGAAAAATACCTCCATACCACTACATATAGGACATGCCCCCGGGGAAACTTGACAGGGAAGCGATCAATTCATAGTAGGATATCACATGCCTATATAACAACAGAATATACAACAAACGCCACTAAGGAAAAATATCATGACTTCACCAAATGAGGTCATTTCAACTTTAGTAGAAAAAGTTAGGGGGTTGGAAATTTCTCAGGCAAATCACCATTCTCAATTCATACAAGCAGGAGTTTCTAATCCTCCACACCATCCTAGCCAAGTATACCTCCTCACAGGAATGGGCATGCCTCCTTAGTATTCACAACAAATGCCAATAAGAACCACCATTTCTAACATCATTCCGATACCTCCTGGTCTAGTAAAAAATAATTCATTCCTAGACAATACCCCTTCATACTTAAACATGTACTCCAAATCACCACAAGGGGACATGTTCTCCTCTCTCGGCATGTTTTCTCAAACACAGGGGCTTCCTTATGCCCCTGCCAATGCATACGCTACGCCATACCAACAACCCATTCCACCGCTACCCCCCCTCAGCAGGCACCATCAATGGTCGAAACCTATGCAATAGGGACTTATTCAGAATATCTGAAAGAACCCTTAGACTTCACCATACGAAGCGTTATGCTTCCAAGAAATCTTCCCAATTTTCCCAAATACAAAGGTGAGGGAGATCCGAATGCACATATCAAGGCTTACGCCACAGCTATTCGAGAAATACTCCCTTGGGATGGGGTTGTTGCTAAAATATTCCCCAAAACTTTGGAGGGTATCGCTCTCGATTGGTATTATAGAATACCCGAGGCTTCCATCCACTCGTTTAAACAACTCATTTCAGAGTTCATTAAGGCATTTGACATGAACAAACTATTAAGAACAGGAATCAGGGAATTCTTGCACATTAAGTAGGAACACAATGAATCTGTCACCCATTTCATCCAGAGATGGCGTACAATTATTTACTCTTCATCCAGTGCTCCAAATATGGACCAAATGGAACTATGTGATTTATTCCTTCATTCTCTCAGCAGAGAAGTAAAGGAAGAAGTCCAGAAGTTCCCACTAAGGACTTATAATGAAGTACTTGAGAGCGCTCTCCAAATAGATCAAGCGGCAATAGATAGCGGTCGTAAGACATATGGAGCGAACAGGAGGTTAGTCACCTCCAACCAGAACACTACGGCTTATCCTACTACAATGAATTTCAATCAAGGACCTAAAATCCTCAATAAGAATCGCGAAATGACAACAAATGGGGTAACCGATCAGGTTAAAAAGGTAAATGTTGTGAATACTCCACCGCTAATAAACAACAAATGAAACAACAACTTTACCCCAAAAATTAATGCAGTGGATTTTAATCATCCACAATAACAACAACAACAGTGAAACCCTGCACAGGGTCCAAGCCAAAACTCAACTAGATATCAAAACCAGAACCAAGACCAAAAATAGCAAATGCAAAACTTTAATCCTAATAGGCAATGGTTTGATCAGAATTTTGGGCCACAATATACACCAAACCAACAAACTAGGAATTACAATCCTAACTCGTATTGTGGTTTCCACAAAATTTGGGGCCATGACACTAGAACGTGTCGTGACTAGAATAAATTCATACAACGTTTTCCAGAGGAACAAAGACAACTTTTCATAGATATGTTCTTGACAGATCCTACATCACCGGCACCAAATAATTTTACAGGGGTAGTTTCCCCTCAAAATGCACCCCTTAAGATCTTCAATGACCCGCTCCTAAATCACAACAACAAAAATCTAAATCCGAATGGGACAAACAAGGGTGCAATGACAGGAAACAATGATCATGAAGCCTTAACTTCGCTAAATTCATCAGTTGCGCCACAATTAGGAAGTCAACCATGACCTAAGATAGTCGGCTTAGTTGAGTTAGACACCGAACTACCTATAGAGGCTGTAACAAGGACACGAGAGTATTCCTCTCAGCTGAGTCCAAGCCACCCGTTAGAGACAGACAATATCCAACAAATATTAATAAAACTCGTGGGTGCCTACGATTTAATTAGTGATCTAACAAAAACCTTCTCGCACATTTCTTTTTTGGACTTGCTAAAGAATTCTCCTACCCACAGGGCTGCTCTTTTAGAGGCATTAGGTTTAGGCCATCTAATTAACATCACCCCACCTCCTGAAACACAGGTAAACCATATAGACTTTGATATCCACCCTCCGGGGCAGCCGGATAGGGATACCGAATTCATATTCGAAATAAACAAAATGCCAACAGATGCTGAGATTGCACACCGAGGTGATCCAGCCTTACATTTGCAAGTCTAGGTTTATAACAATTACGTTAAACGCGCAATGGTTGACGATGGGGCAGCAGATAACATAGTCCCCTTCTCTTTTCTTCAAAAGCTAGGGTATGGAGAAACGAATTGTTCCACAACTCGAAATACGCTAAGAGGCTATGATAGCCTTAAAGCCACCTCGATTGGAACTATAATACTACCGGTCACCTTAGGACCCAAAACAATCATGACTGAGTTTTATATTATAGATCGGGAAACTAACTATAATATGATCCTCGGCCAACCATGGATACAGCGTATGAAGGCAATCCCTTCTATGTTATTTCAAGAAGTAAGGTTTTTACACTTAGGAAAGATATTCATAGCCAAAGGTGATCCAAAACCATTCGATATACACCTGGTTGACTTAAAGAAAAGACCAGGTGTGCACTCAGAGTTTGAACTCCCAACAAACCAACTTAATAAACCTACTGACACAAAAACAGAATAAAAGTTGGTACCTACGACAGATCTTGAGACTATGAGCCTAGTCAAGATGACCCCAACCGTTAAGGATGAGGAAAATATTGTAGAAACAATATCATTGGGAACTACTGCAAAAATTGTTGAATTGCTAGAATAGGATCTACCAATGTCCCTACCATTTGATTCTGTAGGTATGGGATACACCCTAGGTGTTAGTTCTCTTCCAGCAGTAGATTTCTGCATGGTAGAGGTAAGAGATGTTAACACAAAAAATATCCCAATGCCCATATTCCCAGCTAAGTATTGGACTCTCCATTTCGATGGAGCTAGATGTCGTTACGGAGATGGGGCAGGTATAATCTTTACCTCTCCTGAGGGAAAAGTCCTACCATTTTCCTTTAAACTAAAATTTGAATGTAAAAACAATGGCGCGGAGTATGAAGCCCTCCTCCTTGGCCTCGTCTTAGCTAAGAGGATCGGTGTTAATAATATTAGGGTGTTAGGAGAATCACAATTAGTAGCAAACCAAGTCACTGAGGTGTATGAAACCAATGCCAAACATTTACAGCTCTACAAAACAGCTATATTAAATTTAAGCAAGGAGTTTGACTTCATATCAATTGAAGCAATCCCGTGAGAACAAAATCTTCTCGCTGATTCAATAGCAACCTCATCATCACGCTTCACTCCAAATAGTGAGTTGGAAGATACCCATTTCATGGTATCCCTTCGTATTGAACCATTAGTAAAAACAATGAAAAATCCTCTTTTAACAAACAGAAATGAAAACAAATCTACTATCCTAGACCACATTGATAGTGATACAACCACTTTGAATTACTTAAACACCTATGCAGTGTTACATCTCACCCATCACGCAGTAGATCTATCCTTAATCCCACATTCATTTTCCTACTTCAGAAATCCCACAACAGAGCTTCCCCCATGAAAGGAACTCAACATATACACAGTAGAGAATGGAGATGATCTAGAACTACCTCCAGCCCTGCCTGAGTTTGAAGAGGGTAATGCTTCTTTAATCGAAGAAACAATTGATATTAATATCGGAACAGAGGATGAACCAAGGATATTGAAGTTAGGATCCTCGTTAACTCCATCGGAAGTAGAAATACACACTCAAATCCTTAAGGAACATCAGAAGGCTTTTGCATTTAATTATAAGGAAATGACAGGGGTTGCACCACATATTGCGGTACATAACCTTGTCACTAAACCAGATGCAAAGCCGATTAAACAAAAATCGAGACCAATGAAACCCAAGGTAGCTCTCATGGTGAAAGAGGAGGTAATGAAACTCCTCCAAGTAGGATTCATCAAACCAGTCGATTACTCTCAGTGGGTATCTAATATCGTTCCCGTTCTAAAAAAGAATGGGAAGATAAGCATCTGCATAGACTTCCGAGACATTAACAAGGCATGTCCTAAAGACAACTTCCCATTACCATCCATAGACATCATTGTTGACGCAACAGCTGGATTTGAGTTTTTGTCTCTCATGGATGGATTCTCGGGATACAATCAAATCAGAATATCTGAATAAGATCAAGCTAAAACCATGTTTATAACTCCTTGGGGAACCTATTGCTATGCTGTTATGCCATTCGGTCTCAAGAACACTGGCGCTACATACCAACGGGCTATGACGTATATATTTCATGATCTTATTCATAAAATTGTGGAATCATACGTAGATGACTTGTTGGCCAAGGCCAAGAATCGTTGTGATCACCCGAAAGTACTCCACATTATTCTTTCACGTCTAATAGAATACGGAGTCACGGTGAATCTAGAAAAATGCATCTTTGGTGTAACAGGAGGGAAGCTCCTGGGTTACATTATATTGTCACGAGGAATTGATGTTGACCCAACCAAAATTAGGACTGTTCTCGAAATGGTCCCACCTTCGGATGAATCTAGAATCAGGTCTTTTCTCAGAAAGCTTGGTGCAATCCGGAGATTCATCCCAGATTTAAGTTTCGCCATTCACCCAATCAACAATCTACTCAAGAAAGATTATAGTATTGATTGGACCAAAGACTACAATGAAGCTTTCAACGTAGTTAAGCGTTTCTTATTATCACCACCTACGTTAATACCACCTAAGCCAGACTGCCCTTTAATTTTATATTCACGAGCTACCAATGTCTCGCTAGCCTGTATGCTGGCTCAAGAAGATGATGACAAGAGAGAACACGTGATCTATTTCATTAGCTGAACGTTTCTCGACTATGAAACACGTTACATGCAAGCAGAACAAGAATGCCTTGCCATAGTCTTTGCAACCAAACGCTTAAGACATTACATGCTAAATCAAGAAACAAGGGTCATTGTAAAGACAAATATATGAACCTTCCTCACAAAGGATCCTTGTCTAAAAAGGTTGGATGCTTTACTTAATGGGTGAATTTGAGTCTAACATTCATAAATCAGAAGTCTGTTAAGGGACAAATTATCACAGATTGGTTAGCTGATAACCCATTAGACGGAGGCAATCTAGTAGATCTGGACTTTCCTGATGAATGTGTATATTACATCAAAACTAGACCTCCTATCTTTGAGTGTCCTTGGTATACTGATATTATTAATTATATCATGGACCATACATATCCAGAAGGTGCTACACCACAACAAAGAAGGTGGTTACGCATTATCGTAGCTAAATACGTCATTATAGAGTAGGTGCTCTATCGAAAAGCATTCGATGGAATGCTTCTAAGATGTGTCAACACAGAAGAATCTAAGAAGATTCTCCACGAATCTCATAGTGGAATATGTGGAGGCCACTTCGGTGGCCATGCCACCGCTTGTAAAATACATCAGATGGGCTATTTCTGGCCTACTCTAGAACACGACGTAGTAGAGTTTGTACGAAGGTGTCATAAGTGCCAAGAATTCTCCCATGAGATCCACATGCCGACACAAGCTCTACAACCAATCGCTACTCCATGGCCCTTTTCTACGTGGGGCCTAGATTTGATAGGGAAATTCTCTCCCTCGTCTACAGACGGCCATAATTTTATAATCATGGCCACCGAATATTTTACCAAGTGGGTAGAGGCCATGCCTCTTACTACTGTGCCGGGTTCTGTAATCGCCAAATCCATTTTGAACCAAATCATTTACAGGTACGGTGTCCCGTAAATCATTATCTCAGATAATGGGACTTCTTTTAAGAATGACGAAGTTCACGAATTGTGCAATAAGTTTAAAATAAGCCATCATACAGCCTCCTTGTATTACCCTCAATCCAATGGACAAGCTGAAGTGACAAACAAAACATTAAAATCCATTCTTCTTAAAACGGTGAAAGAAAACAAACGAGATTGGCATTTAAAGTTATATCCGGCCTTATGGGCCCACCGAACCTCGATAAGAACACCAACAGGAGTGACTCCTTTCTCGCTAGTATTCGGGGCAGAAGCAGTTCTCCCACTTGAGGTTGAAATACCCAGTCTCCGTATCTCATTACAAGGGATTCTGGATGAAGACGCTTACAGAGAAGCATGTCTCTCCCAACTAGAAAGCCTAGATGAAGCTAGGTTAGATGCTGAATAGTGGCACAGAGTCTATGCTGACCGGATGTGCTGGCAGTATAACAAGAAGGTCTATGAACGAGACATATATGAAGGTGATCTAGTTCTAAGGCTAGACAGCCGGATCGATAAAAAGACCGGCAAAGGAAGGAAGTTCCAGCCCAGATGGCTGGGCCCATACCGAGTCATGAAGGACTATGGAAATGGTGCATATCTCTTATGCACACTAGAAGGTGAAGAATTTTGTGAAACGGTCAATTCCCTACACCTTAAACGATTCTATGCATAAGAAACCAGCACTACTTGTATAATTATATCTACATTGCATCTTCATATAGTTAGGATCATTTTGTCCGCTTGTTTCATACAATTTTGTGATCAAGGAATTTATTCTCAAAGAAATTCATTACAAACTTTTGATGGTATTGGCATAAACAGTCTAATCATACTTCTCCATTTCCATGATATCATCAACCATTTCGAATCATTTCATCAAATAAAGTTAGATATGACAAAGTCTTAATGGTAACCATACCAAGATCTGCAGGTTTGTTCTCACTTTCAGTTTCTTCTTGGATAGGTGTCTTGCCTATGGTCTATTCTAGAAGCTTCATCATGTCACATCTATCCCATATGTATATCTCTTTGGAAGTAAGAACATACTGACACTTTGCTCAAGTAAACGAGTCAAATATAGATCAAACATAAAATTTTAAATTTACACATTTCCTTGCCCCACCAACCTTTGGTGATGAGCTTGCATCTCTTACTAGTGACGTAGGGTTGGGAAAGGATGGAAATGCCCTTACTCACCTATGCCTTGCCCATGGTGATAAACCCATGCTTCTTACTAGTAGCATGGGGCAAGGTGTAGGGGGTCCTCTTGAAAAACAAATGTTAAAGGTCATAAACAAACAATTCAAATCTTGAAGTCTTGAGTCAAAAACAAATGAATCAGATGTCCAAAATTCCAAGAGAGTTAAAAACCCTAAAACCCAGATTTTGTCTACCATGTGGCCATCTACGGATCTAAGTCTAGATAAACCACAAAGCAAGTTGCATCCCAAACTATGGAGTCACCCGAGTAGAATAGGCTTGTAGCATCCTAACTTGGTTCCACCAAAGCTTTGTCTATCTTTCATCACTATCATTTCAACACATTTCATAACTTGTGCCCTTTCTAGCTCTCGGTGATGAGCCCTCGCATCTTACTAGTTGCGTGGAGTTAGGAGTGGGGCAAGTTTATCGGCTCATCATACCGGCTTATCTTCACCACTTTGCCAAAACAGATATGAGGTATCGAAATTGCTTAAAGAAACTAAAAATTCAAAATCACATTGTATTTACATTATCATATATCAGCACCATGAAATACAAACAAAAAAGAGAAGGTTAACATTTGTACCATTTGTTCTCCATTGCATACATTCTAAAAAGCATATAAGCATAACATCATAGTTTACATGTGGAAACATGGAAATGGAAGCAAGGTCATAGATGCCAAGAGTCTGATAAAGAAAAAAACAATATATATATATATATATATATAAATGGTCAAAATTCCTGTACAATGCCATCATGCGCTAAGCATGGTCAAAACACTCAAAGAGCCTAGGAAATACAAAATACATCATACAAATAGTCTAAGAGAGCCCAGTGGCTTCTCAATCCCTATGAGATCCCTCTGAGGGTACACACCCATGCCTAGGACTCCGGCTGCGCCGGCGCTCTGAGTGCACGGAGGGCTCACGATCCCAAGGGGCAGCGGCGGTCTTGCCATGAGAATGACTCCTCATCAGGCGCTCTACTGTCCTATACCCTGCCAGCTCAGTACGGAGGGTAGATACCATCTTGGCCACATGCCAGATAGGGGAAAAGACGTCAGTATGTCTGCCAGCTGCTGAAGGCTCCCCTGTATCCACAGACAGCTCTGCACAGGTCTTCTCCACAGGGATCATCAAGGTGTCGGTGCATACCCGACAAATCAAGTCTCGCCACTCATCGGAAGTCTCTGCAAACAAAGGAGAAAATGAATTATAAATAAAGCAAGAGATAAACACAAGTGTAAACAAAAGGAGAGATAGCAATTAAGGCGATCCTAACTCAAAGCAAAGGGAAGATAACTTACTCGGATCGTCTGGGCCTCCAGGATGGGTCTCTAGGGTCAGCACCTGCCATAGATGCCACTGCTGACTAGAGGTACCCCTCCCGTGGCTGGAGCAACGTAGCATCCCACAACAGACTCATCCTCCCCACCATGGCCCTGAGAGAGTGGCTCCTCTGAAACCAGAGTCACCCTCTCTGCACTCTGCTCTACTCTCTCCGCCTGCATGATATCCTGAGTGTCATGCCACTCAGGATCACTGTCCTCCTCTACACCCGACTCGCTGACCTCAACCTCTATCTCCTCCTCCATCTCCCCCCTGTGAACTCCTCAGACTCGGAGTCTATGTCAACAAGGTCATCACTGCTGTGGGCGGGACTGGCAGTAATCTGAAGTAAGGGTGCCTGAGGACCACTGGCTCTCCCGCGAGCACGTACTACTCGCCTAGCCACGATAGGAACACCAGGAGTAACAACTATCCATCCCCGGCCTCTAGGACCTCCCCTGGCCTCTCGAACTGACCTGTATACTAGCACTACCGGGGGAAGCATACCCATGTAAGGTAGGCCAAACTGCTGAAGGACTCAGCCAAAGGGATGTATCTCCACTCTCCTTACCCTGTCAACATGCTGCCCTGTGGTGGAGCAGGAAATCAAAGTAAGAGCCTCCTCACCCCATAAACCTGCCATGGCCTGATACGGTGTGGCCTCCGTGTCATCAGTGGTTAGGGAAGCAACTAGCTGGTGAGGTGCTCTGAGTACCAACATGTCTGTCCATCTGGCTGCCCTCACAGCTCCAGGATTTGCCACCTCTAGACCTCTATCGTAGGGGATGAAGCGCTCATAAACCCAGCTCATAACCAGGGTCGGGTGGCTCAAAGACTGCCCCTATAAACAGACTACCCTGTACAAGTCATGGTAGGTAGTCCCAAGTATATCAGCTCCCCAGGCATAAATCCGGCCATGTCCCTCAATCTGTGCAATGATGGGGGACCAGCAATATAGTAGTGTGTCTCCTCCCTTGTCCTCAACCAATCTCGAGGCAAGGATCCCCATAATAGCCTGGTGAATCAAGGGGATGGGTAGGCTAGGAATAGATCAGACCCTCACCCCCTTCTTCGAGCCAGTGGAGATAACTGCATCTCCCATTTAAGAAGCCCACTGTGCTATCTGGGCCCATGAACCTGCCGTCTCAAGAGTAAGTCGTCTCCCGATGATCGGGACCCCAAGAATACGGTAAACATCCTCCAAAGTGATGGTCCACTCACCTCGGACCCCTGGTAATTGGAAGGTGTTCCGATCAGCATCCCAATAAGAAAATAAGTCAAAAAGTATGTGACTAGATGGTGCAACATGTGGGACGCATGATATACGTAGTATACCGGCCCTTTGAAGAGTGTCCTCCTCATCCTGCGAAAGGGCATCTAATACTGCTAGGAGCCAGTCACACTCTCTCTCTCGACTCCATTTTTTGTACTCCTCCCTCGCCTGCATACACCCAAAAACACACAAAAAAGAGCAAGTTAGCATCCGAATGACATTAGAAAAATCATGAAAAACACATAAAGATGCTAAAAATGCAAGAACAATTTTAAACAAGTGTTCCTTTGGCTTTCTGTTAGGAACCGCCGCCCTGAGCAGGGCAGTAGTTTCGTAACCATTGCCTTAAAGGAGGCGGTCTTGTAACCGCCGCCCTGAACAGGGTGGCGCTCGTGTCCCGAAAAACCATGCCGGTTTTATATGATTGCCACCCTGTTCAGGGGCAGCGGTCGTGTCCCGAAAACCCACGTGGGTTTTATACCTTAAAAAGCCTAAAAACGTAAAAAAGGGACTATTTTAACTAAAACAAAGCCTACCCAGTAGGCGCCCCCCCTAGATAGACCTTTTGAACCTAACATTTTCAAAAATAACCCCCCCACGACAAAGATTTTAACATTTCAAAATTTTGGGGGTAAAAACAATAAATTGAGAAAAACTAACCTGTGATCTCATAGGTCGATGTTCCGCTCGCGGAGGCATGATCACTATCTCATCATGAACTGTTTTAACTCTACTCTCATGAGAAACCGTCACCGTGGGTCCCAGAGCTCAAAATCAACCAAATTGACACGCGTAAATGAATAGGAAAATGGGCCCACTTTTACATATATAGCAACCTGACTTGTTTTGAATGCCCTTTTCCGTAGGTCTGGAGTGCCGAAAGAGGTAAGTTCTTACCCCCACACAAATGGTACGTCCTCATTTCCCATTATTTTAGCGTTTATTCTCCAATCTATTTTGTCTATCTGCACTTGATTCCTCTTTTCATTTTACAGGTGGCGGGAATTTTGGATGGCGTCATTTCGACACATGGACGTATCAGGTATAACTTCTAACTTCCCATTTTGGGACTGCCATACTCGGATCCACCATTTTACGCCTCTTCATGGCTAAAATGCTTCTCTCGAGGGGGTAATATGTACGTACCCAAAATTGTAAGGTACTGCACTGCCGGAACAATGTAACACGTACCCCAATGATGATACAGGTCTCCTCGCAAGGTGTTCAGGATCTGGAAAAGCTCCCCAAGTATGCGTTAACATCCCACATGCCCCTCTTAGCCCCTTGTGTGCTTTGTTGTTCTCTTCTCCTCTCTGTTTTTTTTTTCTTTTTGTCTTTCAGTTACAAAACCGCCGCCCTAAGGCTCAGGGCGGCGGTCCTGCACGCGTTTTCCAGAATGCTCTTTTAATGTGACTCACGTAAATTTCAATGTTTACCAGCTTTTTTCACCGCCTTTGGCTTGCATTAATGTTTCTGGTTCCCTGGAATAGTGTTTTGGCATTGTTTATGGTTTAAGAGTTCAATTTGGTTTTTACCTTTGGGTAAATGGAAATGCTATAAATAGTTGGCTTGTGCTCCAAATGGCCCCTCAAATTTACCTCTCAAATTTCTCATTTCAGTAGCTCAGTCTTTTATTTTGCTTAGGATTCATAGTTTAGTTCATTGCATGCTCAGTTAGTGTTATTTTTCTATTAGAAAGCCACATATCCATCTTGTGCAAGTGCTGTCAATTACTTCATGCAGTCCATTAAGGTAGAACAGTTTAATTTTCAATAGGAAGCCATTAAAGTTATAGGTTTTACTCATCAAATAGGATAGTTTCAGGTTCTGGACATTTTATGTTGCATGACTCGCAATAAATCCTACTAGGAATTGCATAAGCCAAGCTCTGTACTCTTGCGCTATCCCTCTCCTACTCGCATTGTATTCAGTCTGTATCCTAAGCTGCCTTTGTTCCAAAATCTACTTTTGTTGATGCTAGCATTACACGCTTTTCTGGATCCACGTGAGCACAAAGGAATGAGGAGATCACACTGAGGGGACAAAGCCACACACACCATCGGATTCACCACTGTTCTGCAGAATCTAGGTTCTAGCTTTCAAAGTTCTAGTTAGAAGCATATCAAATAAAGTAGCCAATCATTCCATTTCAGTTAATTTTACTGTCGATATTGCCAGGGAAGCTGTGGGGATTGATAGTTTCTGAGAAACTATGATTCATTCCTCACTTCTGAGGTAGGATCGAGAGTCTTTCAAATAGATTAGATTAAGTTATTTCATTATTTACAATAGATTTACAACTGCACAGGAAAGTAGCTATACTCGGTTGCCTTGTTTGTTTTAAATTTCGTGATTAGTTTAGTTGTCAATTGCTAGATATTTTAGAAAGTTGCATCTTTCAATTTCGTTCGCTAGTTCATCAGAAAAATACAAAAATAGAAAGGTTATATATGCTATAGATATACTTCACATAGTTAATTTTACTTTGTTGTATTTGGTTTTACATTATTGCTTTTGTATGACAATCACGGGACCTAGAGAGCCCAGAGAATATGTATTCGAGCCAATCATGCCCCAACCCAATCTCATCACAGCAATAACTGATATAGATCAGAATCTTAGGATCCAAGTCTTCCGAACAATGGAAAATTTACAACAGATCAGCCTCCAGTTAAGCGGGTTAAACATAGAAGATGACCAAGCACACACATTTTGGTCAAATCAACCAAACTATAGATTACCCTAGATATATATCCACATGACTGTAGAAGGGCTTGAAAGAGAGAAAACATTTTGGTTGTGATCCTTTGGTCCCACAGCTAGATGCAGGAGACACTCTCACAGATATAGATACCAGTTTAAGAATTCAGGTTGCACGAACGCCTGTGAGATACTCTGAAAAGATCTCACAACTGTTAATTCTAAATATAGAGGCTGAGAAAGCATATGACTATTGGGTACTAGGGGTTAGGGACTGATTCCACACATGACCATAGCAGGTCCGCAACAACCACGAATCTACAGTTGTGACCCACAAATCCCATAGCCCAACAAACCCACAGGTGAATCAGATATAGATGCTGGCTTACGCACACTAGTATTCAGATCTACTCCACTTCCACCTATCATCATCGAACAGTTGTCCTTGTTAGACATAGCAGCTAATAAAGCTAGAGAATTCTGGACTAGGCCAGATAATCACCCGTAGAGTCCATTATACCCATCATCCACCCTATGACCCTGTCGGGAGACATATACGAAACTATCCCAGGTCATTTTCCGCGTATCCCACAACCCATAGACCGAATCACGCCAGAGCTCGATATTGATTGGAGCCTTCGAGTAGTCATCCTTGCCATCGATCTATCACACCAGTTCAGGTTAGGAGGGCCTTCTCTGCTTTAGATTCGCAGTTTCCACTAGTGTGCGTAGAAGACATCAGATTTCCTAAGTAGTTTGTCTACATCCCACACATATTCCATCCCCGCCGGATGTCTCGGCATGACCTCGAGAGGTCGGGTGCGATGAAGAGTTACTTGTAGATTCCCACCCTCACTTGTCACTTTTCCATCGTACAAGAACATGTGTATTTACTTCTAGAAGGTGATCTAGAGGTCTTCAGGCTATGCAAGTCATGTTTTGATTGTTTCCTTCAAATATAAATCTTGTTTTCTCTAAACTTGCAATGTCACGTCCAAATATGGATATAAGGACTAAGAATGTGCATTAGGGAAGTGCCTAAGTGTTTGTCTTGATCTTAAGGCATGAAAGTAAGGTGTATAGGAAAACTTTGTGTTCTCCAAGAGAGATTGATGAAATTATTCTAGGGGATGTAGTGTGAGGTTTCTCCATGAGGTATGAATGCTTCTTATGTTTGTCAAATATTGACTTATTGGCACTGGAAATTATGGTCAAGGATATTTGTTCTCAAGGTGAGATGTTGACTAGACGTATGTGACTAGGCAAAATTTATGTATTCTCAAGATGGGTAAGCTCAAGAATGAAGGCAAGAATAATTTTATCTTGTCTACATCATTTTCGGTATGTTTCACGAGGTGTGTTATCCAAGTATAGGACTATTACAGTAGTCTCTTGAGAGCAAAAACAGATTTTTTAGGTGTAAAATGACAGGTTTTGCATGATTAGATAATGGATGATGGGGTCATAGTTAGAGGTAGAGGTATGATGATGCTTTATTCAAGATTAATGGTATTATTAGGAGGTGTATATGCTATTCCCATGTGGAGTACAATGTTTTTATGCTTGAAATGAAGCCACAAATTAGATTTTTTGAAAAAACACATGTTTGTGAGTTAGAATGAGACTTTTGGTTGATGTTTATAACCAAATAATGATCCTATGAAGATTAGGAAGATGAAGAACATGTTGGTACAAATATTCCTTTATCATTAATGTAAAAGGGAGAAAAGTTCAAGTGGTTTTCCATCAATGACAAAGGGAGAGATTGTTGGCATGTTATGGTTAAGGTGTTAACATTGATGAAAAACCTAATTAATGACAAAGTGGATGATGGAGTAGGGTCATAGCATGTTAAGGATGATATTTATAGGTGTTCTTGGTTGCATAGGTTGATTAAGTGAGAATTACTTGTTCCTGCGAGCTCTTTCAGGTGACCTAGCTAGCCTAGGTTATGGTGCATGATGGTTAGAGATTCTTTGTGACTTGAGAAGCATGTTGGAATGATGTAGAGAATTATTGGAGAGCTCTTAGGAACTCACATGAGTTTCAGGGTGCAGAAATAGGTGAATGACCAAGATTTAGGTGTTCATTTGGACCATGTATAACTGTTAGAAGGTATGAGGATGAGTGGTGGAGCTATGTGAGCTCATGGATGCATGTATTCAGATTATTCATGATGTACCAAGTATTTTAGGGAAGAGTTTGTTTTAATTTTTTATCAGTATTTTTCAGTTGACCCTAGCCTTTAAACTACAAAACCCTAAGGGCTGGTTATGCAAGTATCAATGGCTAGAGATATGGAGTGTTTTTTGTGAAATGGTGATGATTGGAGATGTATTTATGGTTTTTCATGGTGTAGTTGGAAAATTTTAAGGCTTCTGTGATGATTATTTTTCATGGTATGTTAGTTTTGGTGAAACAAGGTCAAGAACAAGGTCATTTCCAATTCGAATTGGATCTTCTGATGCTCACCTTGAATTTTTTTATTTTCATGGGACCTTGTGGATTTTAGGGACATTTTTAAATTTATTATAGAATGTTTCAAAAAAATAATTAGGTTATTTCATTTTCAGGATTTTATGAATGAATGTTAAGAAGGTAAACAACTTTGTATGTGTTTGAAACCCTAGCTCAAAAGTAGTTTGAGATATTTACTTCCTAATTAGCCATAATTTATTAATAGTGAATTTATGATGATTGGATGATGTATAGGAATCCTTAAGTTTTCCATAAATGTATGACATATGTTGTGGTGATGAGTGGACCCCACTCAAATATGTCTATTTTTGAAGAAGTTTAGTTTGGGACAAGATTGTCCAAAGGATTTGCAAACTAAATGACCATTATGTTATTTATGTGGGTTTTTATTGATGTACGTGATATTTTTATTTCATTTTTATGCATTTAAATGGTCACATATGCTTCATTTATGTTGACTGGTCAAAGGGGAGTTTTGGGGCAGTTTCAAGCAGTTTGTAGAGATCAACTTGGTTGAAGGCCTTCCACTTGGATTTATAAGGATTTACAATATGTTATGGAAAGGTAATTAAAATATATTTCAAATGGTATAATTTATATGTCATTATTATTTTATTTTATGAGGATTCCATGTCATTTTATGAGCAAGAAGGTTTCTTTCTTTTCAGGACATGACTTCTTTTTCTGAAAGATTTAGTTGGTTAGTGCATGAAATGGATTGGATGATGATTTATATTGCCTCTAATGTGAATAGGGATTAATTTTACATCCATTTAATCCATTTTTAAGTCTTTAAAGTGTCACAAATGGTAAAAACAAGCTATATTTGTAAAACTACTTTTTGGGCAGCTTGATTTGGTGAAGGCAAATGTTATTGTGGTTTACACATAAGATTGTTTCATGATCTATAAATTTATTAGAATTGGTATAAATATTTTTTTATTTCCGTTGATTTGTCACATGTGATATTTGAGTTCATATTAAGGGGTATTGAGGCCCAAAGGCAGATTCAGTTTGTTGGAAACAATTATTTTGTGAAGGTAATGAGCCACTTGGGCCATTACATGAAATAATTTGATTGGTTCATGTAATTTAGACCATGGATGATTTTTAAATGTTATATTACACATTTTGGTTATTTTTAGAGATTTAATAAAAATAGTTTTTGTGTTAGGGGATTTTTCTCATTTCAATTTTGAGGATTTTTGGTGCATGGTAAGAGGTTTTTGGCTAGGCCCACCTAATTGTGTCACTTGTGACTGTTATGATACATTTTATGGGATGTTTTTAAGATTAATAGGTGAAGGTAAATGGGGGGAAAAACCTATTTTTAATTTGAATCAAAAACAAGTTATAAAAGTGATTTTTTGGGTGGAAATTTGAACTAGTTGAGTGTGTGCAAAAAGTGTGACCTAGGTGTGAGAGTTTTGCAGGTGTGTGAGCATGATTTAAGATCTAATAGAGTGTTTTAAAGGTTTAATAATGACTTAAATTATGTGTGTGAGTGTTTGAAACTTTGAAAAGTGAATAAGGTGTAATTCTATGCAAGGTTGAAGACCTAGGGTTTAAGAAAGGGTTTGAAGGTGTTTAAAGCCGAATCTTGTGATCACCATCAGCTGAGTTGTTACAACACTTTATTAGTGATATTACCTTAAAAATATTGTGTGATGATTCATATTCATGCAATTCTCTTGTTGTGAGTGACATCAACAATGGTTTATGGGTTGGTGTTCCTTTTGAGGTTGGTGCCTCACTAAAGAAATATCTTGTGAAGTGTAATATTCACTAGAGTCTTTGTTGTGTGTAATATCGAAAAAATTTTTACTTGTTTTTCTTCCCCTTAAGGGTTTCCCACTTATATCTTGTGTCATGGTTTTGTTTATCTTGTTCATGGTTATTTGAATGAATGTTGTATGTTGTTGTGTGCACAAAAATGGATGGCTAGTTTATAAATAATTTATGTGAGTGATCTGAAATTGTAATTAAATTCTAAGGATTTATTCATCAAGCACCCCCCCTCTTAGTCCATTATGCTTCCAAAACATACATTTCAACTATAGATACTCACACCTATCTTGTTAATTTTACCAAAATCATTCTATATACTTCTAAGATTACATGATCCATAAGCCAAATATCATTCATACAAATTGAATCTATAGAGTTTACAATGACCTTCATAACCTAAAAACATTTCTCAACACACTTTTGAATATGGCCATACTTTTAAACCATGATAAGAATCAATGAACAATGTTCACACCTCACCACAATAGACATCTCGTGATAGATGATATCTACAAACTTCATAGATCAACCAATAGTAGGACTACAAATATTCAAGGGAAAAACTTTTGAGCATTTGATAGACACCACACAGAATGACATAAGACACATTGTAATTATGACTCAACTCACTTCAACATGAATGTACATATATTCAACACACAAGACCATATTTCATATCCTTTGAGTCAGAGACTCTAGATAATTGTTTTTTTAATCAAGGAAACATGGACCTCTACAAGACATTAATTTGACTAATAAATACTTGAATCATAACTATAATTCAAACAAGCCAATTGTAGAGTTAAATTCTATAACATAGACCATATAATCAACTTTTCTCAAACCCAAGGATTCACGCTTCTTCACTTCTCTAAGAAGGTCTTTAATTTCTCATGGAGCATATACAATATTTGATACAATTCATAACAACCTACACATATACTTATGACCATACAAACTTGAAACATGACCTAAAAATTTTTATCAATCTTGACAAAACTATTATGACATATACACACCTTTGACTCAGCACCTCCTTATGAATGACAAGATATGGAACAGGACAGACAAACTTCTGATATTCTTTCTCAAGGACACTATAATATGCTTATCTTTCTCCACTTATCAAATTCCATGTGATCTCTTTACTTGAACAAGAAAGATTATTCAAATAATATACACATAAACCTTTCTAAAAGGAATGATAAATCATTAACTAGATCCTTTCTTGATAATTTTAAGCCTATCTTGACTTAAAAATATACAAATATCCTTACACTTGAAGTTCTAATACTTTCATACCTATCAACTTCACTCATTCTTGTCACAAACAAACTAATTTCCTTCTTATGAAAATATATCTCTACTTTAAGATAATATTATATCATTTCATATCTATTCTCCAAGGATAGGGTTTCAAAACATACTTCTTGTTCCTCTAGGTCATCATCATCACTTTAATATTATTTTTTTGGACTACAAGCATCAAGAACACCTTCAAAATCAGCACCTTGATTATCTCCAACTTCACCATCCTCTTCTTTAGGTCTAAATATATTATAATAATCTTTTAGGTCTTCAAGACACACATCATGTTTGTCATTTTAATTGAGAGACTAAAACACATCTAGAACATATTCAAACTCTAATTCTAGGTCACCATCATCTTCTTCATCCTCTCCATCCAAAAAAATTCTTCAAAATCAATACATAGAGCTTATTTCACACCTTCATCGGTCATCTCATGAGTTAGATTGGAAAAAGGAATGGAAACACCAAGAGTATATTTTTAATATCAAACCCTAAGGGTTTCAAACATGCTCTTATCCTGACCAATGGTTTCTCTTCAACTGGATCTATAAAATCTTCCATACTTGTGCTTCAAGATGATATCTTTCAAGTTTTAGACTAGATTCACAAGGACCCACTCTAAAACCAATTATTGAAAGAACAAACATTGAGTGGTGGGGGTGAATCAGTGTGAATAAAAATATTTATTCATTTTAACGATTAAAATTCATCAACAATCCATCATAGCTCATTCATTAATATTGATCAATATATCACAACCATCAATTATATTCAACAAGAACACAATATCACATAGACACCAAATTTAAGTTGGAGACTCTCAAATGGAGGAAAACCCACTGAAGAAAAAAATTATTATAGCCATGTTTCAAATTTAGTTAAGAACCAACTCAATAGGAGCACCAACCCCTGATTTAGTGAGAAAATAACCCCAAAAGGACCACCAACCCCTAATTTAGTGAGGCACCAACCCCACAAAAAGAATCAACCCCTGATTTAGTGAGGCACCAATCCCTAGTTTAGTAGAGCAACAACCCTTGATTTAGTGAAGCACCAACTCCACAAGGAGGATATAACCCCCTAATATGATAAATCACTAACTCAACCACCTTTGGATTAAGATCTCTAAATAACAATACATCGCACTCATATAATTAAAATATTTTATCTAAATAATCAAAGATTCAGGCTACATATTAGTTTATGTTCATTAAAATCAACCCACCTATATTTTAGAATCCATCCCTAATATCCCTTAAATCTAAACACAATATAATTCATCCATTCCTAAATCTCTTTTAAAAAACCCTATCCTCTCAAATAAGTATTATAAAACACTAAATCCCAAGTTTTCTCTTCATTTATTCTCATTCCATCATTTTTTACAAGTTAATGCTCTCCTTGTTTTGGTTTTCACTAAGTATAAAGTTTTGGAAGCACAATGGGCTGAGCTGTGGGTGTGAATCAATCCTTCAAAACCCTTAACCAATTAAAATTAACTTTCATAAACCATTCATCATTCAACCATGAACTAGTGTGATCTTAACACTATATAATAATCATTCACAAGATCATAACCATGAAAGAGTACACAAGAAAAAAGATGTAAGTGGTAAACTCTCAAGGGGAAGAAAACCCACTGAAACTTTTGATTATATTACTCAAACCAAAATACTTTCATGAATATGACACATCACACAAGATTTTCTTAATAGGGAGCTAACCACACAAGGAACACCATCCCCTAGAAACCCTTGTTGATATTACTTACAAAAAATTACTTATATGAATATTAAACATCATAATAGTTTTGAATATAATACCACTGAAAATATGTTTCCCACACAGTTGATAGTGATCACAAGTTCAGCTCATACACCTCAAAACCTTCTTCTACCCCACACTCTTATACTCCGCTTAATCTTACTCTTTCATGGGCTGATTTTGACATTTACCATTACACACAAGCTCTTAAAAAATCTTTATAAATGAACACACTCTCTTAGATTTGTCTTGATTCCCTTAAACCACTTTCACTCTCACACCTAACTCACACTTTTTCCCTCTCACAACTCTAGTTCAGAATGAACAATTACATGCTCTTTTATACTTGACTCAACTTAAAATTATAAAAATATCGGCCATTGCCATAAGAGGTCGGTCATAACAATAAAAAAATGACAAATAAAACATCTTATAAATCATTATGAATAACTCACGTGGGTTGGCAATGCACTAAGACAACAATCATGCATAACTAGGCCTAAAAGCCTAAATTCTTCTCCACCCAATTCATCAAGGACTCCAAGAACTCACTCTATCTATTTCATACCTCCAAAGGATTCATAAATGTCAAAAAAAACATATGAAAACCTTCACCCATACCAAAAAAATTTACACCATTCATTTTATTCACATCATCACCAAGTAGGATTGTTTCTTACTCAAATCAAGCACATCCAGGAACCAATCACCAATAATGAAGTTCAAGATCACACAAAAAAACATAAAATATGCCATGTAACAACTCCATGGAAATAAAATAGAATTTATAACAATTCTAAGCAAGTTATACTTCATGAAGAAACCAAAAAAGTAAATGGAACAACTTATCCTCTTCAGTAAACTGAACTTCCCATGAACTAGTTTTGGAGATGACACCTTCTTGCACCCTTTCTGACACTTTCATGACTTCTAAATGAATTCAATAGGAACATAATTTATCCCTCTTCAATCTATAATTGATATCCATCATCAACTACGCCAAGATATTAGTATTCCACACTAATCTTACCAAAGCAGTGTTGTCTTGAACCAGTCAATATGGGTCAACTTGTGACCTAAACCATGCCATATCAACTCATTTTCATAGCTAAACCAAAAATGAAAAATTTCTCATATGATTTCTAAAACACCTTCAATTACATTATCATAATCAATTAGGCCACAAGTTCCCAAGAACACTCATTCACTATGACTCCTAAAACTACCCTTTTGGCCCAAAAAATAATCAACCTCTTTTAACCTGTGCAGGTCATCAAAACACATCACAAAGATTTAAAATGTCTTTAAACATGTATCATATCTCCCATACTCCTCAAAACAATAATTTAGTCATAGGGTATAATGTAAAACCTGAGAGTAAAACCTTATTTCCGGGAAACTGGAAAATTTGAGTGGGCTCCACTGACTATCATGATCTCAAACAACCACCATATGAAATATGGGAGAGTCCTCTATATCATATAATCATCAAATTTGATCTGATCCAATCCATTTTGGACCCAAACAAGAAATATTTCCTCTATCGCTATAAAATTAGGGTTTAAGAAGGGTTTTTACCCTCTTACCTTCTTAACAATTGTTCATAGAAAAATAGAACCACATTTAACCTCATTCTCCACCATCCCTAAATGTTCTACTCCCATGCAAAGGTTACATTTTTCATCCAAGTATATTTCTCTCATATCGAGATGGTGTTTATGATAAAATGTAAAATAATAGCCTAATCTAATGCAAGTTTGTAGTAAATAAATTAATATTGAAATACTGAAATAATACCCAGGAAAAATAAGCTAGAAAATATGAAACCCTAATGTACAAAGAAGGGTGAGATTCCTTCTAAGCTTATTTGAAGAGGTCACAAGATTGTGTCGTAGTGGAGACCGGCTGAATAGAGATGGAGAATTGTTGCACATAAGCCTAGAAAAATGTAGATCTGACATATTTTACTAGACTGGAGCACCCGTGGGTACCCTAGTCTAATTTCTAGGTGCCCTAGTCTACGTAGATGCTCAGAAAATATCCTCTAAGGTGTCGTAAGAGTTTCACACTTTTTCACATTTTGTTACATGTATGTCACTAAATTCCGCCGAATGTCTCTATAAATCTGGAATGAATGAATCACTTGAAAAAACCCAAACAAAGCATCAAACTCTAAAAAATAAATATGAAATGAAGGGGCCAGAATTTCCTTGACTGCCAAAATGATGGACTTATCACTGAGTGTTGCACTACATCTCAAACCTAATGCAGTTTTATGTATGTGTGGAATCGTGCCCTAGGTTACACTTTTATCAATCACACATGAAGTAACGAGAAATTAAATAGATGTAGAATGTAAATAATGTGTGCATGGAAACAATAAAATCCCCTCCTATGAAGTGTGATACAGATGAACCAGTCTTTTTTCCCTTGTGATGGAGCTATATGGATGCAAATGGATCTATAGATGCCTTTGATGGATGCAACCTTAGGTGGATATAGCAGGTGCTCAATTTTTTGTCCCATATTATGATCACATAAATTTATATTTATATGATTCCTTTATTTGAATTTCGTAATCGACCTCTAAAAGGACAACTAATAGAAAGATAAGATGCTCAAACTGCTAGAAAGGACCCGAAAAGTGTGAACAAAGTACAAAGAGGACAAGGGTGCATAGAGGGGATGGGGGCACCTGACACTGGCGTACTGGCCAAGTGGTAGTGTCTAGAATGACAAATGTCGAAAGGTAAAAATATATACTAAGAAAGTAAGAGTGTCAAACTAAAAGAAGAAGCATAAAGCAAAGAAAGGTGGCCAAAGACATGTTAATTAGTACTATTCTTACTTAGGAACCAAAAAATAGTAGTATACACAATGATTCAAAGTGCATAATTTTTTGTCTACATTTTCCCCCACTTTATGTTGGTGAGAATAATGCTTGGTAACATAAAGTAGATAGAAATGTGTTTCTAATATCCATGTAGATTCATGTGGAAAGTTTTTTGAGGGACTATAAAAAGTTTGGGGTGATAAAAATATGGAGCATGGAGATTAAAGATGCCAAAATGTAAAAAGGTGATGTAAAATTAACCTAGGGTGGAAACACGTGTGTAAATATCTATGTGTGTGATGTACATGTTATTAATGTCGATGTGTGTGGTTTTTTTGATTGATTGCTTCCCATATAGAAAAACCTACAAAATATAAGATGATCAAGTAGTCAAATACACATGTATAAGTATAAAAATCATGTAAGGAAGTATGTAAAATAAAATGCTAAAAATGTGAAAATGGAACATGTGCACCTAATCCGTGGTCAGGAAAGAGTGTGGAAAGTATCATGTCAATGAAGTGTGAGTTTTTTGGGTGATCTCATGCCACTCACCAAATAATTATAGGGAGTAAAGTATGATTTATCCTCCAACCTTTAACTTCTTCCCAAAACTGTAGAGATCTCTATACTGTCTGGTTTTTTGGGTGATTCGACGCCATGGTAGAAGTAGTGTAGAGAGAAAGATTCTATGTCATCCTCTAACCTTTAACTACTCCCCAGAATAAAACACCATTGTAGATGATGTGTACTAATGCATGTGTTAAGGAAAACCTACCCTGTAAAATTCAATTTGTATAAGTTCTATAGATTGTGTTAAACCCAATCAGTGTGTAACTACCCCTAGTTATAACCACTCCAAGAAGGGTGTTGCTATGTGATGGAAAAAATCTGAAAACTATGCTTTACTGGTACTATGATATGTTGTGTATACTATATATAGACTATTATATGGGGTGACTGATTCACCTAAATGATTCCCCCCTCTTTGGGGGTGCATGCGACATCACTGTAGGAGTATGCGGCCCAAAAGAGGACCAACTGCTAAAACTGTACCCTACAAGGGGAAGGGGATGTGCTTGGTATAAACCAAGGAACATGAAAACAAGTGGATAGGATAAAAAGTGTTATTACGAACAAAAATGCATGTAGAATACAAGTGTAATCTAAGAATACAATGTGTAAGATATGATGTAAGTAAACACACAAGAAGACAACATAGACCATGAAAAGTGGTTTACAAACATGGGACACAACTCATAGCATCGCAAGACAATCCAAGCCGTAATGGATGTAAACAGGAAAGTGTGCACACAAGACAAAGGGAAAATCCCACATACAATAGAAAATAATGAAAAACAATTATAAGAAATGTAACAGATAACTATGGAAACCAATAGCCCTGCATAACACATGTTGCACATGAAGAACTTGTTAGCATGTTAGAAATATAAAGTTTATGTCAAATTTGTATAAACCGATAAAGTAGTGTGCTATGAACAAAATAGAACACTGTAGCATACGAATGTGGACTGCCCCCAGGAGCCGCTATGGGACTAGTACTAGGTACTGCAACAAACATCCATGCTACATGTAAAGGACCTGCATAATCTGCGATCACAACTAGAAAGAAAGTTAACACACATGTGTGTATGATAAAGATAATGACATAAAAGATATCTATCTATCATGTGTAATAAAGTGAACATGTATGAGTAAATGTAAATAAGATTAAATGTAACCAACATATACAGTATGTTGTGGATGGATGGAACGGAATGTAGAGTGAATGATAGGAGCCACGTGCCCCCGAGTGAATGGAATTGTATGGAATGAGGTTCATTTTTTATGCCCCCTCAACAGTCAAGAATGAACCATAAATGAGAGTGCATCATTGGGAAATGGTCGAACTATATGTTGTGTGTAGCGTGATGTGATGAATGTCTAATGATTATATGTGACATAGAGATGAGGTGTGAGAACGTGTGATGATTTATCCTAAATCATATATCACAACAAGATAATGAGAAGAAGTGATGATTTATCCCACAACATATATCACTAAAGGATGATAGAAGTAGTGATGATGTATCCTATGGCTTATATTACTAATGGATTATAGAAAAAGTGATGATGTAGCCTAAAGCGTATATCACTAGTCTAGGAATGTCACATGAGAAAGAGGTTGAATGGTTGAATGTGTGAGTGTGATGGGGTCCATTGGATTTGTATACCCTCAATAGTTCAGTATGGCCCATGAGACTAAAGTGTATCATCGAGTACTGAGTGTATCACGTATAAGTAGATGTGTAATATGTGTAATATATGTGGTAGTATGTAATGCAAAACATGCAAGGTATGTGTAAAATGTGTATGATGTATGATGTAAGGTGTATAATGTAGGATGTAAAATGTAATATGTGTGAAGATGTGCAATGTGGAGTTTCTATTGTGTAGTGTGTGAGGTTCATGTGTATAGGATTCCCTCAACATTCATGTGTGAACCAAAGCACAAGAGTGCATCATCAGGTGGTAAGGTGAAAAGAGTCACCTACCAAAGACCAAGTTTGCATGAAAAGGTGGAAGCATGTGTGACAAAAGTAACAGTGGGGCCATGTGATGGTGACGAAATTTGAAATGTTTCTTGATCATTTGTAGAAGGAGGAGTTGCTTTGACAAAATTATTTGGAAATGGAAGTGGAGTGGGATGGGGAGAAAGCTTGAATGGTTGCATATTTAGTGGTATAGATGACGCTGGAGAAGAATCGATAGGAGAAGAAGGTTGATTGATTTTTAGAGGTGGTTGCATATTTTGACTTGGTAATGTTGTAGATGTCTTGAGAGGAGGAGGTGTTATATTTATTTTGAGAGGTGGTACTTGAATTTCTATAGAATGACCACTAGAACTGATGGTGTGGTGCTCATTAGACATAGAAAAAAAAGATTTAGGAACCCATTAGGATGTAACAAGTGTAGATGGGCATGCAACAGAATGTTGTGCAGTGAATGAGATAAATCCCTGACACTCAAGATGTTTGATTCTCTGTTGTAAAGCATAGAAATCATTGTCATTATTTCCATTGATTCGATGATAATTGCAATATGGATGACCTTGATATTTTTCTATCCGATATGAGGATAGGAATGAGTAGGTGGTAAAGTGATCAATTGATGACTAAGGAGGTCAGTAAGAATGTCATGTTGCTTAGTATTGTGATCAAAGGTGAGAGGCTCTAGTAATGGTATAAATTGAGGTTCACTGATATGAGCACATGTAGTTGACATAGAATGAAGATGAGATGTAGAAGGAGAAAAAACATGAGTCTGAGAAGCGTCCTTAAGATGTTGGATTTCAGATTTGAGAGATGTAATCATGGATTCCATAACCTGAAATTTGACTTAAAATAAATAATGCAAATCTTGAATTGAGTCCAACATGGGTTGATTAGATGGAGGATCACAAGGACTAGGGTTGTTAGATAAATGATTGAAAACATAACACTCATTTGATGTGGTAACATATCTCTAGGGAGATACATGGTGTCTAGGGTTTTTTTCAGAAACATATTGGTCAATTGGGATACATCTTAAGTAAATTAGACAAATAAATTTGAGGAATTTGATAACCCATGATAGAGAAAAAATTGCGAAGGATCCTAAGTGTAACGAAGTGGTCAGGTTCACCAAAATGATTATGCTAAAATGTAAAGTAATATCCTAATATAATGTAAATTTGCAGTAAACAAATAAATATTGAAATACTGAAATAATACCCATGTAAACTAAGGTAGAAAATATGAAACCCTAATGTGTAAAGAGGAGTAAGATGCCTTAGCTGATTTGAAAATGTCAAGAGATTGTGTTGTAGTCGAGGCCAATTGAAAAATAATATGGATAATCATCGTACATAATCTTGGAAAAATTTAGATCTGAGCATATTTGACTAGGACTGGTGTGCTTGGAGAAGGTATAGGGGTGCCCTGGTCTGATTTCTAGGAGCCCTGGTCTGTGTAGATGCCTAGAAACACCTCCTCTGAGATGTCGTAAGATTTTCGCACTTGTTCTTCTTTTTTTTCGTGTATGTCATTGAATTCCACCAAATGTCTCTATAAATATGGAATGAAGGAATCACATGTAAAACCCCAAACAAAGCATCAAAACCTAAAAAATAAAGATGAAAATGAAGGGGTTAGACTGTCCTCAGCTGCCAAAATGATGGACTTATCACTGAGTGTTGCACTATATCTCATACCCAATGTAGTTATAGTGTGTGTGTTTGGAATTGTTCCCTAGGTTTCTCTTGTGCAAGTTGCACGTGAAGTAGCGAGAAAGTAGCTAGATGTAGAATGTAAATAATATGTGCATGGAAACAATAAACTCCCCTCCTATGAAGTGTGATGCAGATGAACCATCCTTTTGTCCCTTGTGATTGATTTAGATGGATGCAAATGGAGCTATTAATTCCTTTGATGGATGTAACCTTAGGTGGAGATAGTAGATGTTTAGTTCTTAGTCCCTTATTATGGTCACATAACTTTATATTTATATGATTCCTTCAATTGAATTTCATAATTAACCCCAAAAAGGCTGACTACCATAAAGATAAGATGCTCAAATGGATAGAAAGGACCCAAAAAGTGTGACCAAAGTACAAAAATGACAAGGGAACCTAGAGGGGATGGGGGCTCCTGACGCTTGGCATCCTGGCTGTGTGCTGGTGTCTGGAATGACAAATGCTAAAAGGTGAAAAGACAGACTGAGAAAGTAAGAGTGTCAAACTGAAAGCAGAAGCATAAAGTAAATAAATATGTCCAAAGACATGGGTTAATTAGTACTTTTCTTCACTTAGGAACCATATGAATATTTGTATGCAATCGATACTAGATAATGAGTCAAAGTACATGATTTTTTGTCTACGGCTAGAAAGCACGCTCTCTTGAACCTTATTTTTCTCAAAAACACTATCTTGAAAAATTCTCATCATGATGACTTGAAAATTTTCCCACACCTCTAGTACACCCTTATCTAACATATACAATAATCATCTTATCACAAATAGGTATAAATAATCACCACCACTATGACTTTCATGACTAGGCCTGGGGTCTTTGCATAATTTAGGCCATAAACCAAGTGTTCTAACACCAAACCAAAGCATAAAACCTCTTCTAAATTCATTTACATATTGAAACTGATGTGACTCACCTTTCTGAGTGTTTCTAAGGACTCATAAGTTTCTACAAGTGACTATCATGCCTTATTAGGCCTCTATGCATTAGGATTAGGTCTAGATGAGTACCTGCAAACCCTGATTTCACCTTGAAACCATCCTATGAAATTATATGATTGCTTCCACACACTCTTCTCATGGTTTCCAAGCCTCTACCATGCTCCTAAATCCACTATATAATTCAAATCATCATTCTCTATCACGTAGGCTAACTAGGTCACCTCATTAAGCCTACCAAGCCAAGCCATTCTCATTGTTTCCATTATTTTCATCACGATACAACTTTATTTCCCATATCAACATCATACCATACATATTCTAACATTCCTAGATCATCCTCTTTTTCATTAATTATCTTTTACATTAATGAAAAAACTCTAATTCACACATGTGAAAAATCTTCCCATTTTTCATTGATAGAAAACAACTGAGTTCTTCTCCATCTTATTTCAAATTTCTTTAGATCCTCTCACAGTTAGAAACATAAAAACAACTTACTAGGAAGGCATAAAAACTTGTTTACATTCATTAATCATTGTTTTTTACCTCTTAATAACTTAGAAACATTGTAGCACTCCTTGGCCACATGCATATCACACATACTCATGCCAACAATTGTAATTTTGAACATAGAAAATCATTCTTACCTCCTTCTTGGACCTGTCTCAGATAATGGATACTTAATTACAAACCTAACTCTATTAAATACATTCTATCATAAATTTTAGGACTGAGATCCATAAGAGTGACCTATAGTGCAAATTGGTCCAGCTTTCACCTTGTTTTAGAGGCCCTTATACAACATAAAACAACATTTTGTTGCTTTGCTTGGGTTCATACCATCTCAATCTAACTGAAAACACAAAAATATTTTCACTTACCTCAATCATATGCCCTAAATATGGAACATACTTTACTTCACAATCGTAAAACACCTTTTTAGTGGTCATATCCTCCTTTGCATGATATTATGACTTCCTTGTTCATAGAAATTTCTCTTCTTTTCAATACACCTATAAATACCATTATCTTTACTTAACTAGCCTTTTTTCCACCTATCACCCCTAATTAAAGGTCAAAACTAACTCCCCTTCCTCAATAGACCTTTACAGACCTCTAGATTATCATTGTAGGGATTCAACTATATGTAATACCATGGAATAATGTATCATCCACTCATAATGCATGATAATCAACCATATATACCCTACAACACTGCTACTTTCATATTCTTGGGATTGTGAGCCTTTAATATCCCCCTCAATACATACCATCATGTGAAACATTATGAAATATTCAAGAATGGGCTGAGACAGTACATACAAATCCTTGCAACATTGTAACAATTTAAGGAAAACATACCTTGACATGAAGTATTTGTGAGCTTGAGACTAGATTTACACAGATAATAATTCTATATTATCTTTATATTGTGATAAAACAATCATACAAGATCTTACAAATAAATAGGAGAGGTTGTTCCTACAATGTAGGAAACAACCCACAACAATACACGAGTTGTTTTAACAACTTCACTTACAAACCAAATAACAATTATTATAATTATGAGTTGTTTCTAAACAACTCATAATATAATAATAAATCAATTACAAATAATGTTAACACTAACATATGCCTAACATTCACCCCCTTAGTGTGAACATTATTTACTGATATCACCCCCTTAATGTGAACACGAAAAAAAATACACCATAGAACTAGAACCAGAATTGTATGCCTCTGAATACTTTTAGGCCTGCATACTGTTGGCTTGGATCTTGCTATCTGGATCTTCCTGCACATGACTACCCACTTCACCATAGTGAACCCCATACCAGATGACCACACTTCCACCAATTCACCTACATATGTGAACTCAACATTTCCCGCTTTCACTTCCAATGAATGATAGATTTCACCGACCGATTAATGTTAGAAGTATGAAAGTCAAAGAATATCTATAGTCAGAGGATCACTCCAGTTCAGTTGCCCTCCTATACATCTATTCACAACATCCAAAATACACATCTTCCTCATTTGAATCAAAACATGGGAAGGAAACCACACACCACACAACTAAAATAATAGAAAATACTGCCATCAAATTTGAATGCGACCCCATCGTTGGTGACTGATGAGAGGCATTGATCACCCTCCATCTTTTATTGCCTCCTTCCTCTAGTATCATGTTGCTAGCTCAACTGGATTTGATCATGGAGCTCATTATACAATTTATCCCCAAAATATGGACGTTGTGTACAAGCGAAAATGCATCTAATTATTAAAAAGTGAGGAAAAAAAATTATTTTATGAATTTTTATAATGACACAAACAAATGGACTCAATAACCTATTATTCACCTAAACATACTATTTAAAACAAGACAATAGGAAAAGTGATAATTACTCAATTTTACTAAGATGAAACTTGACTTTTATAATAATAATTCATGAAAACAAAATATAAACTGACAACTTATGACTAGTTTTAATGAAAAGTGACTTGACACATTTAAACTCCTAAAGAATGACCGAAAATGACTTCAGATAATGGAGTCGCAATTATACGATAATAAGTACTAGGATATTCAATGACTCCTCTTTTGACAATAGATGTAGACAAATAAAAAGTACACTAAACTTTTTAAACAAATACAATAGACCGCCTAACATATAAAACTATGACACACCTTTTTGTATTTATTTTATTAAAAAAAGGACCAAGAACACGTGGCCTCTATTTAACATAAATATCAGATTTGCTAATAAGACATTAGCATATTGACTATTTAAAATTTTAATTAAAACTGTGACACGACTTGGAAAATGGTATTAAAATTCTCATCGTACCTTTCCAAGGTAATACCATGAACTTTCAAAATAGTGGTTTTGAACATTTGTCTCCAGCGAAGGAAATTTATGTAAAGGTGTTTTAGAGAATGGATTCAAGAAGGTATGTTGTTAAATCACCATGCACCATGCAGACATGTGCGTTTGAATGTTATCTCACCAATGCAAATAATTTTGGAGTAAAGACCACGCAGAGAGAAACGAATTGAAGATGAGATGTGCTAACTAAAATCGAGATCAGAGTGTTCACTATCCAAATGACTGGAACTCGAGTCTATTGTAGATCTGAGATTAAAACATACTCCTCAATGCAACGCATCCAATGTAAAAAGTAAGAAAAATCTGATAGCTATTTGGAGGGATCACAAATTAATCTCTTTCAAACTGCCGAAGTATTCCTGAGAAAAAAAATAGACACTCCTTTTCCTTTAGGAATCCGCGTCTTCATGCATTTAGATATGAACTTGGAAATGCTACCAAGATGAAATCAATGCAATAAAAAATTTGATGTACTATACACAATTGTTCTCCTTCCAACATCCTCCAGCCACTCATGATACTCTCGCAAAGCAAAACAAATACCTTAAAATTCTAATATGCTCTCAACAAACTGTTCATATGAAATCACTCTAAATTGAGAAGTTACACATGCATGCGGGGCAAGAATAAAAATTTGAGATTTCCCCTACAAAGAAATTAAACTTCCATTCCAAGCCTTGACAACCTTGCTCTGATACCAAATGTGATCTTGAGACCAGATTTACACAGATAATAATTCTATATTATCTATATATTTTGATAAAACAATCATACGGGATCTTACAAATAAATAGGAGAGGTTGTTCTTACAATGTAGGAAATAAACCACAACAATACACGAGTTGTTTTAACAACTCGTTAATATAAAACTATATACGTGAAGTTGTTTTAACAACTTCACCTACAAACCAAATAACAATTATTATAATTATGAGTTGTTTCTAAACAACTCATAATATAATAATCAATTACAAATAATGTTAACACTAACATATGCCTAACAATATTGGCACAATTTTCTCATATATTAATCATGGTTCAAATTATTTTTCTAGGCCACTATAGCCTTACAACCATCCTAACCTCTCATATACATGTTAAAGCCACTACTGCAGACCCAAATGTCCACATTGAGACATGTAACCATGTTTATCAATTGAAGACTACACCTTTCTCACTTTCACAGTTCTGACAGTTCTCAACCATCTCTACACTAGCTTCATGATGCATAAACACTCTAGAGATATTACAAACTTGACTCAAGAGAAAATATCCAAGCATATAGACCCAGATATTCATCCTCATACCTATAACCATGTATCTCAACTGAAGAACATATCATCTAGGATTTCACATACCTAATCATGTCGTGTACACTCTTTAAACAACACTTATGGAGTATGAACATGATTTGTACATCTTATCATGAATCACGAGCCAAATATACACCTTGTAAACTCATTCAATTCATGAACATACCTATAAAAACACCAACATCCTCTACCTTTGATGGTCTAATCAAGCCATCATACAAAATTATTGACTTTACCTTCATGAATCTAGCAAGTTTTCTCATGCAACATCACCTAAACCAGCTCCAAAACAAGTTGAATACCTTCAAGAACAAAATGGCCACATCTTGACCTCATCAATGCACCACTATAGTGTTCAACCTCTGTCAGATCATTCCAAATCCATTTGAATTCATCCTTAATTGCAGACTTCATTCATTGATTTGACATCACATGCACCTTTACTTTGACCTCATCAATATATCAACTCACAAATATTCATGAGACAAGTCTTCTTTAACTTCTTCTTGAGATACTTTCTACTAATCCATACAACCATACTCAGACCTATGATCATGCTTATAAACTTGACAAGCATTCCTTATTTAATTTCACAGTTTTTACCATGCCTAAACTTACTTGATACATCCAAATCATAGCTCAAGGGATGAGCCAAAAGATATGAACTAAAACAACTCATATACATATCAGGAGAACACCATATCACTTGTCACAAATGTTCTGATCATGTTGAAATATTTTCTTCATCTTCATGATACTAGTCTCCTTACATCATGACAATGCATACAACATCTCCAAAATAGACTAAACACCTTTGCAAACATATTATACATACCTTGACACCATGACAAAATTTCTATAGAAACATACTTCAAACTAATTATACTCCCCCTTCTCACAATTCTTCATACGGATGACTATGACTGTAAGAAACCTAGAAGAGACATATTTCTTCATAATGAATCTAGAATAACATTTTGAAGAGGTCCTCATCCCTTTTTGACACCTGAAACTCACCTCTTCCTTCTTGTTTTTGATCTACACCCTTAGAATTTCCTTGATTTGCATTCATATTTGCTCTTGGTGGAGCTCTATTGTTCACTCTTGGCTCCCATGACCTGTTTTTCCTCATTTCATGCAATCTAGGATCCTGAAAACTCCTATTTTTCCTTGTAGGAACATAATAATCCCTAGAAACATGTCCAACCTTATTACAATTGTAACATACAGTTACATTCTTACCTCTAGTGCCTTCATTCCTCTAAATCTGATTGAATGGTTCATAAAGACATTATATGGTAGTGTGTCCCTTATCTTGACAATTATAGTAAACCACATTCCTTGATTTCTCATTCCTACTATCCCTCCAAGGATTATTATCTTTGGAAAAATTCATACACTCCTTAGCTCTATGCCAAAATCCATTGCAAGTGAAACAAAATTCATTAAAATATATTTCATGCCTTGAAGCATTAGGTTCTCTTGTGGAATTTTTCTTCACATTTTATTTGACACTTCTCTCATTTTTCTCCTCTTTTATGCTTGGCTCTCTAATATCCTTATTGGAACTAGTGTTTTATTACATCATCTCTTTGCCTTTGATGTCTTATTTAAATCTCAAAACTTTTATATCTCCTGTAGATCTATGAATGCCTAGAAGATCATCAAGATATTTAGTACTCTTTTCAAATTTATAGAATTATTTGGCATTAATGACTGCTTCAGAAAAATTTTCCCTTAGGAAAATCATGTCTTCTTCAAGTTTTGTGCATTCACTCTCTTTGTCTTGTAGGATTGAGACCAAGAACTTTATATTCTCTCCTATCCTATTGACTATTTCATCTAGCTTAGATGTTTCTGACCAATGTTTCCCCTCAAGTTCATGAATCCTTGTTTCATACTCCTTAACTTGAGCCTTGAACTTCTTATTATTCTTCTCAGCATGTTTCAATTCAATTTGAATACACATTAGTTCAGTTTCATATTCACCTTCTTCTCCTTCATCTTCAAAGTGCATGGAGTCACTAAAATATATGGGACCATCAAATAAAAACATCGCAACATCCTTTGTCATGAACATGACCTCATCACCAACGTCATCATTCTAATATTTAGAGTTAGAATAAGATACACCATCAAAACTACTTACTTCAGATGAACAAGCTTCTTCTTTTGAGTAGAATCTCTTCTTATCCTTTTTTTTCTATCAAACTCCTTAATGTTATTTTTACATTTTCCAAACCTGTTAGTCCTCTTGTCATTTTCTTTATCATGTTAATTCTCATATGCATCCTCATTATTGTGCTTGTGAGGGAATTTGTTAGAAAAATGACCTATTTTACCATAGTTAAAGAATTTGAAAGGAAGATTCCTTTTGTGCTTACTTGATCCAACCTTCAGTATTCTAGAAATCATTGCAAAGAGTTCTTCATCGTCAATATCAAGAGCAACACCATCATCCTTAACCTTATTTCTATTTTTCTTCATATCAGTGTTGAAATAAATCTTCATCTTGAATTTTTTAGAGTCAGTAACCCTTATCTCATATACAGCCAAGGTTCCATATAACTAATCCATTGTCAAGATCTTTAAATCCTTGGATTTCTCAATGGCAGCCAATTTAGAGTCAAACTTAAGAGTTCAATACCTTAATACCTTTTTCACAAAAACCTCTTCTTTAACTTCTTCACCTAATTCTATCATGGTGTTGAAAACCTTATCAACCTTGAGCAAAAATGTAGTAATGTTTTCTTCTTCTCTCATTCTTATACCTTCAAACTGATTTCTAAAAGTTTGGAGCTTTTCCAATATAACATTTGAGTCACCTTCACAAATTACCTGAAGTTTCTCCCACATTCCTTTGGCTGAGATACAATGCATCACCTTTACAAGTTTTGGTTTAGCTAGACCACATATGAGTGCATTCATAGCCTTGGAATTATCACTACAAATTTTTTGTTATGTCAAAAAAGTATCACCCTAGGATTTGAACATTACAAAACCTTGCTTTTAACTAACATGGGATTGTATCAAGGTGTGGGACCCCTACAATTAAGACAAACCTCCATAGAATGTTGGTTCCTTACCTATTATAATGATAATATACTCTTAATCTACTAATTCTAAGGGACCAAGGATAGAGAAATACATAAAAAGTAAATCCTAAACTAGGGGAGGTGATAATACTAAGAATAAAACTAAATAGACTCCTAGTGAGTGAAAGGTTGAAGAAAATTAGGTTGGAGAGGGAAGAAGGAAGTACCACAGTCCAAGTAACACATTCCAACACCCAATTTCATGAAGCACAATGAGATTTAGACCCTACAAAAGGAAAAAGTATGCACAATATACTTGTAAATGTAACAAAAGGAAATAATGAAATATAAACTCGAGCTAGGGAAAGAAGATCCAAAAAACACCAATTTTATTGCTTAAAATGATTCACAATCCATTACAATAAAGGCACAAGGAAATAATCCTTCACAAAATGCCCAAATTCAAGGCCTGCATCTCACCAAAGTGTTGGAACAATTTTGGTAGAGTTTCTTTACATTCCAGAATCTCCCCCCTACAATGAGGGGAAATTACATATATAGATAAGGAGAGATACCAACCAAAAGGTTTCATTAATTTCCTATATAGAGGTATGGGAAACCATACTGGTTCACTTTCCAATGGTACTTTGCTTACATGGCAAATAGGGGTGTCATACCTCATAAAACTAATTGTTGAGCTACCTTGTATGGTGCCATTAATGTCCATCCCGTATCTAAAACTCCTTGCTGATGCCCGACAGGAACCACCTGCTGATGCCTAAAAAGAATGGGAAGATTCACCACCAACAAGGGAATGATTTTTGCATGACAACAAAGGGGTGTGAAGGGGAAGGAGGGATGATGCACGACAAGGGAGGAAGTATTTTCATAGGACAGCAAGGAATGTTGTCACATAATAGGAGGAAGATGTTGACACGAGTCAGGGAGAAAATGGTTAATGCACGTCAGTGAGGAGAGGTGATGCACGTCAGCGAGAAGTGGTGATGTGCGTCAATGAGGGGCATTGAAATGCGTTAGAAATACGTTTGACACATGAAAATAAGGCATTTGAAGTGCATCAACAATATGGTTGACGTGCAACAAGAAGGCGACTAACATGTGTCAATGAGGTGACAATCCGTACAACTCCAAACCTTCATTGTGGCTCACCATCTCTCCACGAGATACCCTATAAATTTCTCTGTATTGACTATAAATTCCCAAACCTATAGTTCAATCCATTTTTCAAGGGGTTGAAAATATGGATAACAATTTGGCAGCTTGTGGGGTGATCTTCCTATCAGATCTGAAAGACCAATGATTTTGCATCTATTGGGCATGGATTCATTTGGATTGCTGAAATTGATATGATACATGATTATCACCATAAAATACTGAACATTTTTAGGACATTATTTCATCATCATACATTTTTTACAACTTGAAGGTGCAATAGAAACAAGAAGGAACCATGTACAAACAACGAAATCATACATATCCCAAATGGAAAATCTGGAGATTGCACTAGCACTTATTTGAAATAAAACCTAACTACAAGAAATAAATGTGTTGCAAGAACTTAGAGGAATTATAAAATCTAAACTAATTTATACAAGGAAGTTATTTTACTTTAGTAACAATGCTTGAGGTAGATCCCATTGATTAGAATTTTTAATTCTTCTCCATCCAACTTTGACAATTAGAAAGCATTATTTTCTTTGCACCATGAAATCAAATAAGGGCCAATCCATATTGCATCAAACTTGGAGTGCCTTCCTGGTTTTGATCCTTTTACATCCCATTTCAGAATCAGGTATCCCTTTTGGAAAGTTTTGTTTTTGGCCTTTCTGTCAAAGCTCATCTTGATTTGAGCTTAGTCCTTCTCCATTGTTTTCATGGTCTAGTTTTTTAGATCTTCTAGCTCCATGAGCTCTACATACCTGACTTCAATAACTGGAAACTCAAATAAATCCAGTTGCTTGATAATATCCAAGGCTAGTAACTCAAGGGATATTGGCATCCTTGCTTCCCTTCCATAAACCAACTTGAAAGGGGAATAACCAGTTGACTTCTTGATTCTATCAACCCACAAGGACGATTTCAATTTGGTATGCCAGGTCCTTTGATTCTCATCTAGATTTCTTCTTATGATTTTGAGAATATATTTATTGGTGGACTCAGCCTTCCCATTACCCTGAGGGTAATAATTTGAAGAAGTGCTCAAGTAGATGCCATTTCTAACAGCCCAATTGGATACCTTTACTCCAAGAAAAGCTAAGGCATTATCTGATATTATAGTGGAAGGGACACCAAACCTTGTTGAAATATCTTCATAGAAATCTAGAATGTTGGCTTCATTTTTTTCCTTAAGTGCAACTACTTCTTTCCACTTAATGAAGTATTTTGTGGCTGTATAATCCATTTGTGACCTAGGCTAGAACCTGGATATATTACCCCAATAAAATTTAACCCCCATTGCATGAAAGGTTGTTTGACTGAGATAGAATGGAGTGGCATGGTTGCTAGCTTCTCTTTACCTATGAAGAAGGCACGCTTCTTGCATTTCGTGATCCATGAGTAGCAATCATTCAAAATATTAGGCTAGTAATAACAAGCCCTCCTGATTCTAATAGTTGTTACTTTTGGGGAAAAATGACCACCTCCCTCTCCCTCATGAAACTCATGCAATACCTTCTCTCTTTGATATTTCTTGATGCACCTTAGGAGGATATCATTCACATCCCTTTTGAACAAAATATTGTCTACAAGCACATATGGGATGCAATGAAGTCTGAAATATCTCCTTTTGGACTTACTCAATACTTGAGGAATTTGACCCATTTGAAGGAAGTATACAATATCATAAGTCCAACAAGAAATGGGTATACCACCTGTAGCTTGTTCTTGATTATCTTGCAACACCATAATAGCTCCTGCCTCCTCTCTTGATTCAGCATGCCAGTTGGAATCTAGTTGCTTACAAAAACCTTTTCCCCTAACTAATTTGGTCATGTTTATATCAATATCATACTCCATGACCTTGGTTATCCAACCAGATATCTTTTCATTAAGGTATTTTTTCAAAAGAAAATATTTATACCAACATGTGAAACTAATAGATGAATTTTGTTATTTGACACTAGATGCCTGGATTTCTTTAAACTTCTAATCAAAGTAAGGACACGTCTCTCAATGAATGAATATCTTACCTCATAACCTTCAAGTCCCTGGCTGAAGAATGTAATAGGATTCTCCACTCCTTGATTTTGTTGTACCAGTATGGAAGATATTACATCCGTGCCTCCAAAAGCGTATAAAATGAATTCCTTCGTGAAATCCAGATTTATGAGGGTTGAAGCCTATGCGATGGCTTGTTTTATGGCTTCAAATATTTCTTTTCCTTCATCAATCCATTTGAAAACCATGTTCTTCTTCAACATCAACGTTAGTGTCTTGACAAGATGGGAAAAGTTAGGAACAAACCTCCTAACAAATTTAATTTTCCCCAAAAAGCTTTGGAGATCCTTCTTTTGACTTGGCAATGGCAATGATCGAATAGCTTCTACCCTTCCTGGATCAATTTCCAACCCCTCCTTAGACACGATGTGGCCTAAGAGCTTTCCTTCATGGGCTAGGAATATGTACTTCTTTATATTCAAAGACACTTTGAACCTCCTACACCTTTGGAAAACTTGCATAAGGTGAAAGAGATGACTTGCTGCATTTTTGGAAAATATAGTGATGTCATCTAAGTACACAATAATTGTCTTGTTTATCAAACCCTTGAATGCCATGTCCATAGACCTTTGGAATGTAGCTCTAGTGTTTGAAAACTTGAATTTCATTTTCCTATAGGCATATGTGCCCCACTTTGTAGTGAAAATTGTCTTGAATTGGTCATCTTCCTTCACCAAGATTTGATTATATCTTGAGTAGCCATCCAGTAATGAGAAACTTTCAGAACCAGCACAACCTGCAAGATTTTATCCATGGAAGGAAGTGGATAGTGGTCCTTAAGAGAGGCCCTATTTAAGTCTCGGAAATCCACACATAACCCGATTACCCCATTCTTTTACCTAACTGGCACCATATTTTCTACCCATGAAGAGTGATTGATTGGAAATATGATGCTTACCTCAATGATTTTTTTCAGTTCCTTTTTCCTGAGAGTCTCGATATGGGGGTTAAATGGCCTTTGTTTCTATCTAACGGACTTGGATTTTGGGTCTAAATCGATATTTTTTTGTGCCAAATTTGGGTTAAAACCTCTTTAGAATTTATAGCTCTAAGAAAATACATCTGGAAATTCTTGGCAAAGCTGTATAAATTCATATTTTTCTTGATCAGTGCTTACCTTTCCAATTTGAAATGTTTTTTCTTTTCCAACTGAAATTAGCTTTGAATCTTCACCTTTGACTTGATTGTTTTATGTTTCCCTCCGGAACTGATCATTGAGGTTGAATATTGACTCCAAATTCATAAGACCTTTTAAAAAAAAAAAATCTCAGCTGAACCACTTGATCACCATACTGCTGCTCCAACTTCTCCTGATTTTTAGCTAAGAACTCAACATCCTCCTGTAAAAAATTAATGATCTGTTGATCATTCTCGAACACATGCCAACTTGTGTTATTTTCTGGGACAACTGGTCATATAATCACTCTGATATGAGGTTGAGTTTTATCCCACTTGATGTTTTCAACAACATAAAATTATTTCCTAACCACCACAACTCTGTTCGTAGCCTCATTCTTCTTTCTCGGTATGGCCTCAATGTTAAATGCTTCAAATTCTTCAATTTGATCCCATACTCAATTTTTTTAGGCCTTGAGTAGATCATTTTTGGCTACATGAGATCCTCTAATCTGGTTTACTACCATCTTACTATCCCCAAAAACCCGTAGGTTATTAATACCTCTTTTCCTTTCCTAATGGAATCCATGGACCAATGCTTCATATTCAACTATATTATTTGAGCACATGAATTGAAATCTGAAAGTGGAGTAATATTTCATACCTTTTGGGGATACCAACATTTCTCCTCCTCCTACACCTTGCCTTCTTCTCAAGACATCAAAAAACAACTTCCAAACTTCATTGTCATCCTAGGAAAAGGTGCATTTTCTTCATACAGACAATAAATTCCTAATTCATCATCCTCCATCTCCTTGTATGGATCATATCTATGCCTCTTATTTTCCCATTCATTAAGAGTTAAGTATGGAATGCCTCCAACCTTGGTGTTCGTTTCTGGAGTGCTTGGGCATTCTACTTGATCAAAGACTAGACAGTTGGCATTGTTTGAGCTTGGTACATATGGATCAATATGAAAATTTGCAATAGGCTCATATTTGATTATAGACTCAGCTCCATACTTTGTTCTAAAAATCATATGTGACCAATCAAAAAAAAAGTATCCTCCAATTTTAGTTGTGAAGTCTCTTGATAAGCACAATGCAAAGAGGGGTGGTAAGTCAATCACTGATACATCTTGCAACATTGTGGCATTGGGGCATGTGTGCAGTGTGAGGTTCAATCTTTTGATTACTCCAACAGTTGTCACTTTTGTCCCATCTAATTGCACTACACCTCTAGAAATGACTTTATACTTAATACACAGTTAATCAACTATGTTTTTGGGTATCATCGAACTGTTTGCTCCCGAATCAATCATGTAGTTGTCCATAAGGTTTTTTTATGATGATCAGAGATATATAGAATGGAGGAGGCTTCAAGTTTTTTACCTTTTGACCTCCTTGATTTCCTTCTTATGGAGTTGTTTTAATGAGCACCTTCTATTGATTCTTGGACAACTCATTTCAAATGGGAAAGTTGGTTATGAATACTTGTAAAAGGTCCCTTTGCCCCAAAATTTTCAAAGATTCCGACATAGAGATTCTTACATTAGTCTTCTTAATGTGGTTGATGATATTGAATGAAGGTGGGTTCTACCTCTACTGCCCTCTGCTTGGAAATTCCTTATCTTACACATGGGATACTACAATAGGCACATGAGTCGGTCTAGAATGTGGTTTGGGTTGGTTCTGCATACTTGGAGCTGCACTTGGATTGTTGACCCCTTATAGAGTGACAACAGGTTGAGAATCACTTGGGTTGGATGAATTCCCTTCCTCTATATTCCTCTTCTTAGACCTTATGTTGGCTACTACTCCTTGAGAAGGAGACTGATTTATACCACAAAAATCCTCTTCTTTCTAGTTCACAAGTGTGGTTTCACTTAAAGGTGCCTCTTGAGTAGTTATTTTTTATTGATTTTATTTTTTGGCTTGTCTCTTGAGGCACACCAATAGTTTGTACCATCAAGGCCTGGTTTAGCATACCATTGAAACATGTTTCCTAGTTATGGGGTTGACCACAAGGAAACCACCATTCATATTCTTGTGTAACGTTATTCTAAATTGGAACCAAGGCCTGGGATGTTGAAGGTGTATTAGGATTGTATGGATGAAATGGCCTGGTAGCTGGGGGATGTCATTGATTTTTGTTTGCATCTTTGGAAAGAGGTCTATTAGGCTAATCTGGAAGCCTATTTGGTTGCGCCTCAGGCTGATAAGGTCTGAAATTTTGGGCATGTTACCTCTTGAGGGTCACTAATTCATTTCCTAGGTTTTGCAATTGCTTTATAACTTCTTGGAGTTCAGTCGAGGTACTAGACTAAGAGGTAAAATATTCATTGGAACACTGACTTCTAGGGGCAAGAATAGGGGCTAATATAGGAGTTTGACTAGTAGAGGGTCTTCCCAACTTTAGACATAGGGGCATCGGTAGCCTAGGTACTAGTTTACCAGCTTGGATTAGATAATTCTTAGTTTTAATAGTCGTGGCATAAGCATATGATAAGGTTACCCCTCCCATAGATTGTATCATAACAAATATATTAGAATTTAAAGCTTTAAGGAAATAGAGAAATGCACCTTTAGCGGCTAGTGTCACAGCAATGGGAATCCTGTCCCATGTCATTTGAAATCTGAAATTGAAGTCAACCATCTTCTCATTTGGTGATCTCTTTATTTTAGTTAGTGTAGACACCAAAGATTTACATTGCCCCTTGACTTAAGCTCATTTATGAAACTTCACTATATCGTATTTATGACCACCTTCAATTAATATATTTCTCCACACATCCTTCGCGTTATCTCTAAATCCTAGATTAATTAATTAATTATTTATTTAAATTAATTAATTATTCCCCCTCACACCTCACCTCACACCTCGTTAACTCAGACACCTCACTTGGTCACTTCAACCAATTTACTAACCTTCCGAAAATATAACTAAAACCACCTAACCACCTTCCAAAAAGCACTAACCTATCTTATAACTAACTATCCTTCTAAACTAATTAAATATTTCCAAAAAAATAACCTTTCTCATCCTAAAAAAATTAGTTCATGCTTTTTTACCCATTCTACTAACTTAACAAACTTGAAGTTATCATATATTTCTTAAAATGGAAGAAAATCACTTGTTTTGTTAAATAAACTAAGATCTTCTGCAATCGCTGCCAATTTTCCCGATCTCCGACTATCTATAAATATAAGCATTCACACCTCCTTTCCAGGACAGATTCTCATGCTTTACATGTGCATTTTATCTCAATTTCAATGTTTCATACATCCAATCACTTTATATCAACTCTCGCCAATGCCACGCTACCTAAAGAACGTTGAATCCATCAAAGAATTTCTCATTTTCAGTGTTCAACCATCGTCTTCCATCATTCTGTCAAGTTCGTTCATTATGCAAGATAATCTATTTCTTTTAACTATTTCAAGCACTGGCCACATGTAAATTTTCATTTAGACATCATTTATATACTCTTAAGACTTTTTTTTTTCATCAAAATTCATAGCTTAGTCAAATTTTTATCAACTATTACAACTAGCAGCAATCGCTAGCGATTTCCTTAATCGCCAGTGATTCCCCTGAATCACTAGCAATTTCTGTATTTTTCTACATTTTCACCACTTTCTGTCAAATCTACCTAAAATGTCTAGCTTTTTATTGTTATATGTTGATCCTCTATCTAGCATGATTTTTTCATATGGCATTAGGAGGATCTAATCTTCCCACAGTTGATTCCTTTCATATTGTTCGTCATCTGTTATATTGGGAGAAATATGAATTGCTCCATGATCTTTAACTTTGTGTAATCCAAGCAGCCCCATTTGATCATTTAGAGGTTATATTTTCCTCCACTCAACGTATCTGGGAAGCCACTGATTCCTTGTTGGATGCCTATGATGAAGCACTGAGACTCCAAGAAGACCTCATCCATTACGAGTATCGCTATGAGATTGGCCTTGAGAACTTGGAAGAAGACTACCATATTGCATCAGAGTTTGATTCCCATAGTCACATAAACATATCCAACACTGAAAAAGCATTTTCCCACCTTTACGACACCTAGGAGGATGATTCCGACTTCTTTGCTGAGGACTACATCTCTGTTCCTGATTCTGACCTTACTCAGGAAGAGGAAGAGATAATTGACTATATAGCCTCTAATATGTCTGAAAACCTCTACACAGACCAGGAGTCTGATTTAAGGTTTTAGATCATGATTAATTTTAGTCATATATGTGTCTAATCTAAATAAGTGATAATCACATTCTTATCCTATTCGCATTACAACGCAATCAGAGGTATTAATCAAAGCTTAAGTTTTTTCTTTTAAGCAATAACATTATTTTGTCTTAAATGTTTCTAAGTTGACTTGTTCACAGGAGAAGAAGATTTTGATCCATTGTTTTAAAACAGTATGCAAACAGTCACAATCCACACTGCGGGTATCCTAGAAACCCCATCATATTGAGGTCAATATCGGTTGTTACCCCTTGAATCAATCAAGAAAACCAAGGTTTAAACCATGCTAGAAATTCTAGCCCACCTGTTGGGACCCTTGAATCCATGTTAATTTCCTCATTTTATCATACTTTTGATCACTATTTTAACTAACTTTATATTGCCAGCGATTAGCTTAGTCACTCGTGATTGTACCAATTTCTAGCGATTCCTTTGTTTTATTTTCCTAACATCTCATTATCAATCTGCAGTGTTTTATTTTCTATTTCTTGTGGCTTCTAATCAGATTGGAGGAAATTTTCTCTCTAGTAACTATACTTTTAGGTTTCGCGAAGACTTTGGAAATTACTAAAAATTAAATTTAAATTGAAAAAAAAGGGGGAGCGTGCTCGCAGTATGTTCTAAGGCCTTCTATTTAATGTCCCATATTTTATTCTTGATTGACTGTCTTCATCGAAACCAAAATTTCATTTTAGAATCTTAAAATAAACATCTAAATTCTTCTTGCTTCACATAATCTAATTAGGAGGTGAAATTGGTTGCATCCACTTACTCCTTCACACACAACCAAACCACTTACAAAATTAAAAATGCAGTCAAAACACTTCCTACCCAAGTGAAACTAATTAGGATTTCATCATCCAACAGGGAAACCAACTTGGTGTTCTAGATGAGTATAAAAACCTTCTTGTAGGTATATATTAGCTCAACACCCGACTCCCTTATCGCAGTAGCACCGTGAGGTGAGGGGGTAGGCCCCAATGCCATGCCTGTACTGATGACAGCATAGAGTTGGGCCTCACATACCTTCAGGTATATTGAGGGCTCTGCCCTTAAACAAACTTGAAACTATCCTTAGCCATTTCCTAGGACCCTCGTGACCCAATTTTACATGTTTCACTTTTCATAATTAAGAAAGATAAATACAAATAAACACTTTGCTTTCTCTTGTTCATTTTTTGTAAATCTACCCATCTAGTTATCAATCATTTTTCTAACTTCTTTGTGTGTATTTTTTTATTATGGTACTCACTAGACAACAAGCACGTAACCAAATTTCTGAGAACATTTCTACCTCATTGTTTGCATTTCATAAACAAGCTATGTCACTTCCTGAAATATTTCCCTCACCTATATAACCACAAGCATTACTTTATAAAACAAATGCATCCAATCCCTTTTCTGATACACAAACTTGGAATAAATTAGATACTGGTTATAACAAAGAAATAGGACAACAATTTTTTCATTCTTCACAACAATATCATGGACAAATCCTCTATACACCATAATCATAATACTCATCTTCTCCCACAACATTTGAGATCCCATTCTATAAGGGGTGTGTTCTTATTTTTGAAGAGATGTTAGACTCGAACCCTATTTCTCTCAATGCCTATTTGACATCTAGAAATGTCCAAATGAAACTGTTTACATCGCAATCCATTGTGCATGATCACAACTCTTCACCCACCATTACACAACTTATTGATCAAAACCAAGACCCTATTTTCCAAAAATTATATCCCTACACTTAAGGTCAACTTGAAACACCGAATAATAGTCCACCTCAGATTTCTACCAGCTCGACTAACCCGCTTGATGCATCGAATGAAAATTTGTTCACAAATCATCCCGAGGCATTCGATGTATCCTCAACTCCTTTCTACGACCTTCACATGATCTCATCACAAAACACGTTTACTCAGCAATCCACATCTTTGTCAAGTCCTTCTATAGGATCCACACCTCCTCTAACTAATGTCCTTGACTCCTCATCCACTCTTCCAATCTCTTCACAAGTGTAAACATATCCTTTGAGTTTCGTCACCCCTTGTACAGTTATTCCTTCCCAAAAAGTTACTACTCCCATACCGAACATCACTATGTCCATTCCCACAACAACACCATTGGATAATACTAGCGCCATTGCTAGTACACACCCCATTTAAAAATACATGCCACAACCTTCACAACCGTTGACCTCTGCACCATAATAGAACATCCCACAACATCGTATTCCACAACAAGCACCATCCTTTACCACTTTGGCCATATCTTTTCAACAAAAACCTACATATTCACAACCTCTTACGCATGTATCAATGTCACTATAGTACCAATATTTCCAAACCTCACAATCTATCACTTCACAACAAGGATCCTCATCTCATCATAACATCCCACATCACAAAATCTCCTATCATTAAAATACCCCTCAAAAAAATGCCCCATATCAACAACACATAACTCAGTAGTATATACCTCAACAGAATATTCCACAACATCATCAGCACCATGTCCCATACCAACCCAACATCCCTCAGCAGAACATCCCCTATCAAAAAAACATCCCACAACAATACCAATCATACTCACAAACCAACTATCCTTTGTATCAACCTAGCTCCTCTCTACAGAAATCGACGCGAGATGACCCTCTTCAGTTCCTTCGAAGTTGCATATCTAGTTTAGAGACCACTTCATCAACATCTAAGAATATTCTCTCTTATGACCAGATTTGTAATGATCACATTCATCCTTCTGTACCATACAAACCATATCCACCTCACTAGGAGATTCCAAAACTCACTAAGTTTTATAGAAAAGAATACACTCAATAACACTTTTGTGACTTTCATCATGCGTGCTAACTGATAACTTATAATCAATACCTCATGCTGAGGAATTTTCCCATGTATCTTTCTGGTCCCGCCTTGGATTGGTACAACAACATTCTACAACATTCCCTCTTCTCTTTCACACAACCCGCACAATTATTTTTAGATCACTTTTCCATCAACATAGCCTGTAAAATCACCATCAATGACATGTATTCCATTAGAAAATTTGAAGATGAGTCCATTGCTGATTTTTTTCCCGTTCGACGGCCACTACCAATCAATTGTCCTTTTCTCTACCACAGTCAGAGCTCATTGAGATCTTTTGTCGCACCTGTGTTAAACATATTTCATCCACCTTACAAATTTAATTATTCCAAACTTTTGATGAGGATTTTACCATGGCCAGTAAATTAGAATTGTGAGCCCTAGAAGATGGTCGGGTAAAGCTTCGCCACAAGAAACCAAAAATGGAGTTCCCATCTAAGTCAACTTCCAACCCTGATAAATGAAAAATATCTTCCAATTTTGTTGTAGTCAAATCCACTCCTAAATAAAATCATGTTACCGAATGCTTTCATCAACAACGTAACTATACACCACTAACATAAACTTATGGTGCAGTTTTTGACAAATTACTTTCCTCTAACATTATATCAATTCCACCCATCAGACTTATTGACATATTAGTATCAAAACCCATTTGGTACCGCAATAATGACTATTGTAAATTACATAGAGTTAACGGTCATGACATAGAGAGGTGTCACACATTTTGTAATCTACTTCAAGATTTGATTGACAAGGGTGACCTTCATTTAGATAATCTAATTGTACCTCCAAGCTAGAATCTTGACATATTTAAACAGCCTTTCTCGAACCACCCCTCATCTTCTTAACAGCCTGAGACAAATTTCATCCACACCATTAATACAGTAACAAAAGTTAAGCATATTACGTAGCTCATCCTATCACCCAACAAAGAAAAGTCCACATAGTCAAAACCAAAGGCCAATGAACGTGAAGTTGTAACTGTAGATCCTCATCTTATTGAAACCAACATACAAATTACTCCTACACCTCTATCACTTGGTGATTTATTACCTACAGAATCAATACCAGAGCTTGATAAACTTATAATTGTAGAACCACCACTTACCACTAAACTGGTTTTCATACCTTCATCAGACGTTGTTCCTAAATCCCTTCCCACATCCTCAAGTACAATTACACCTACACCTGCATCTAGATTTGTGAACATAACTATGGTAACACTCGAGACAATCTTAGCTTAACCACCTTCGGCCAAATCAGTTAAGGATTGCGGTCATTCTTGACCCGTGAATATAAATAAACTAAAACCCATGAGCCATTTATATTACATCAATCATACTATTCAAACTCCCCTTCCCTCATTAGTATCAACCATGATGAATACACCTAGTCCATCCAAAACTTCAAAGGGACCCAACAAATAGGGTGTTGTCCAGGTTTTTAGAAGTCCTCATTACGATGAAACATGTCATTTTCAGGGTCCTCCATCATTTTTTCTGTCTCTCCATCCAAGGGGCATGCCTTATGTTGTAGAACCCCCTGTTAGGCCAAAAACAAGGCCCACAGAACTAAACATCATCCAAAACCCCAGACAAAATCCCTTGCGTGGTTCTTCTTTCCTCATACCCGTTAATCATCCCACAATAAGTACTTACCTGTTAACTATAGGAGCAAAGCCCATTAATCACATTCCCATAGTAAGTACTTACCTTACAATTACCACTCCTCAAATGTCTCCCATAGTGGACCATATTTCTCTACCTCCTATGCAATCTGGTGTTACTCCACATAAACCATTCATACAAAATTGGTGTCCCCAGATTTCATCCTGAAATATGGGACTACCCCTTTGAAAAAAAAAATCTTTTTAAAATAACAGGTCATTTTTTGTTTTTATTGCCCAAAGTTACCTCTATTGTGTTAATATATTCCCAGTGAATCATATGAGCCAATTTCAGAAAATACCTAGATGCTAAAACTCATTTTAACCCTCCATCAGGTTTTGTCTACGGGAATTTTATTTAATTATTTATTAAATAAATAAATCCCCGTTTAAAGTAAAGTGTGCTCTGGTTGAACCCTGTTGGATTTTTTCATTCCAGTATTCTCACATCTTCATAGGGTTTTCACCAAGAATGAATTCAGAGCATTTTTCAGCAACTTCTGGCAACGTTTTTCATTTTTATTTATTTATTTTTACGTTTGTTTTCAATTTTCTATACAGTTTTTCTGCTAAATTCCCCTTGATCCATTCTTTGTTCTATATATCCTTTTAAATTTTTTGGAACATATAGAAGTAATCCGTGGCCTTAGGAATGTAAGAAACCAATCTCGAAGTGTATACTTCTGACCAAAAAATATGAATTTAAGAAAAAATAGCCTTTCCTAGGCAATTCACACTTTTTGGGATAATAGATCTAAGCTGTCAGTGGGAATTTTGGCAGTGGCAGGTAGGCAGGAATTTTTCCCATCAATTCAAAATCACTTAAGCTGTAATGGGAATTTTAGAGGTGGCAGGAAGGCGAAAATTTCTTACCTGCCTAGCAGGGTGAAAATTCCCATTATGACAGAAAAATCATTTAAATCACCAGCAGGAATTTCTTGCCTTCCTAGCAGGCTAAATTTTCCGCATTAAAGAGGTTTATTCACCCTTGCAAGTCACATTTTTAAGAAGAAGGCTCTTTTCCATACAAGTCACACTTTTTGGAAGGAAGGATTTAAGCTGCTAGTGGGAATTTTATCAGTGACAGGTAGGAAGGAATTTCTTACCTGCCTAGCAGGGTGAAAATTCTCATTATGAAAGTCAAATCACTTAAGTGGAAGATGGGATTTTTAGAGCTGCATTGCAGTGTGGAAATTCCCATCTTTGACTTTCTATTTTTAGCAATTTCCCTTACCAAAAAGTGCGACCCACATTGGAATTAATACATATATTTAATGAGATTTATTAATGGTATTTCTAGCTAATTTTGGCGCCATAAATAGAAGGGATGTCAATGCAAGTGGATGTGCTAAAGAGAAGTCAAGGATGCATGTTATAAATAAATAAAATAAATTCATAAAAAGTAACCAAAAGCATGTAGACTTGGGCGCCCAAATTTGAAGAAGAAGCATGGTTTTTAATTAATTAAATTACCAAAAATAGGGAACGTAATTATTAAAAATAGCATGTAGATAGCTATATAAGCATGGGATGCCATAAGGGAGAAGCAATTAATTCGGTTTGATGAATTTTGCAGCCCAGAAAGGTTTTGGCGCCAAGGGAAGGAGGATTTTACATTAAAGAATATTTTCTACTGCTTGGAAGCTTCTAGTTTTGGCGACTAGGGTTGGAATAGCCTGATTTTTGTTATTCTAAGTGTCTGAATATTGGTATAAGTGTCCAGGTAAATTAAATAATATTTTTTCTTGTTTTTCATGTAAGCAAAGTCTCAAATTTTAGGGCAGCAAACTTTATATGCAGATTTTGGTGATAAAAACCAAGTATTCATGCCATGGACTCCATATTTGTCTGAATTAATTACAGGTATTCATCACAGGTGCTCATATTGCTGAAAGGAAGTCCGACTCAATGTCAGATACATTGAATATATCCTCTAAATCAAAAGAAATTTTCATATCTGCACAAATTAATCCAATTACAAGGGATTCTAGAAGAATTAAAAGAAAACGAGCTCAGACAAAGATTTTTCTAGGCCTCATGAAGCATGATGAAAGAGAAGGATCAACAGAATCATGCATAACTTCCATATCTAGTTTGGTGAGAATCAAAGGAAAAAGAGTCAACCGCATGCAAGATATGGAAGAAGAACAAGACCAGGAGTGTTGCAGCTTTCTTCTAATTTCTTTTCCTTTTTCTTCTTCTTTCTCTTATTTTCTCTGACAAAGTAATTGAGCAATCAATTAAATTATAAAACTTAAGTGATTGGTTTAAAATCAATTACTTGAAGAAGTAAATTACTTGGAAATAGGTGGAAGACATGCAAAATAGAAGGTTCCATTTTCAGTTATAAATCATGCATGTCATGCAAAGAGGAATTCCAGGAGGAATATTGCCAGCTGCTTCCCTGTTTCATAGCTTAAACATGTGACAATTCATTAAAAAAGCTTCCTATTTGTAATTACCCTCTATACACTATAAATAGAGAAAGAACCTACGGGTTAAAGGATAAGAATTTTTAATCAACATTCTTGTGTTCTATACTTTGAGTTGAAACCCTTGATATTCTTCTAAAAGCTAAAGAATTGAAAGGAGGAAGATTTCAAAATAACTTTGTGTCAACGGTGCATTTGTTTCTTACTTTTGTGTAGATCTTTGCATAAACTTTATGTTATCTTAGATCTAGATTTGAAACATTCCTTTTCTTTAAATTATGTATTGTGATATTTGTTTGTTTCATCTATGTGCATGAGACCAACTCTGCGAAATATTGGTTGGATTGCACATATTCTCTTCTTTCTTCCCGAATCCAATTATTTTCCTCTTCTACAAATATTTCTTTACAGTTGCTTACTTGCTGTAAAATTGCCTAGTTATGGCTCATGAGCTTTGCAATTAAAGTAAAACCCATGAATAGTTACTCAGATCCATAATTGATATAAATCTTACACGGGGGTTGATAATTTTTTCACTTGGGAAATAATGGGCAACTCGAAGCTTTGTTACAATGGATAGCATTGGTGAAGTATACCTAAGCTAGGGGAGTTTCTTTCAGACAATATTTTTACTACTGAATTAATTAATGATTAGATTAAATCTACAGCTATGTGTGGTCTTACAAAACATAATAAATCACATAGTCTGCAATTTCATGACTATCTTCAACAAAAGAACACAAATCCCAAAGGATAGCTGTGTTCTCTTAATGAAGACATCTAATTGAATAATAGATGAAATGTTGAGTCTTGGAACAACAAACATAATTGCAAAATGCATAAATCATATTTCATTACTGGATGTTACAGGTATTCTTAATGGTCTTTCCTTCATGATTAAGACATTTAATTATTGTTTTTGCAGACTCACAGCACCCCTGGATGCAGATCAGGGTTCTAGGTTGATCACTCTAGCATCCAGTGTGATTGCACAACATGGAAACCACTCCTCCAAGCGTGGGGGACTTGTGAAACTGAGAGAGGAATCTCCAGATTAGAGGCTAGTTTCCTCAAAATACTCTGATTTAGATCTATATTTTGCGAAAACTACAGAGGTTTTAGATCCTAATCCTATTCTAACTTGCAAGGAGACAGGGGTTAGAAGTGCAAAAATTGAAACTAACTAAGGATGGTGATGCACCAAAAGGAGTGGTGAAACATATTTGTCATGCAAATAGACACAGACCAAAGTTCACAACATAAAACATACACAGACTGATAATGTATAATTTAGTATCTGAAATCAAGAAAATAATACAAACCAGAGGATTGAAACCCATTCACAGAGCTTGCATTATCATTTCAATGTCAAAAACACGCATTACACCCCTCAGAGAGGTAAAAGAAAACTGTTACAATCCTTGGAGAGGTCTGATCCTTCATCAATCACTTGTTAGCAGGTGAAAGAAGAAGTCTGCTATGCCCAAAAAATGTTCCCCCCTTGAAATGAGCCCAAATCTGGCTTTTCACATTGCACGGGTCGAACCTAGGAGACAGAAAATGTACAAAGGCATGGGAGCCCATTCTTTCTTGACTGTAGGTGCATTAAAACGGCATAGGGGACCTTATAAACCCATACCCTGTCACTTTGACCAGATTACAGGAGAATGCGACCCCATTCTGCATTAAATCTAGTCGCTGGAATGTCATTTCTGGCCATGAACACGCGTCAGATCTGTTTCTTGATTTTCTCCCTCTATACTACTCCAAAACGCAAGATTGACCCCGGAATCGTGTAGATAATTTCATCAGCTTTCCGTTGATATAAATAACATGCAAATCCGACGCTTTGGATCAAAAGTTATGGCAATCTGAATATTTAGGGCACAGAACAGGTGAAAACGCGTTTTGAAATCTTTCCCGCGCTCTGCCACCTGGATGACATGTGGCACGTGCTGATTGGATGAGCAATTTTCTCTCCTCTACCTTTCGGGGGCTTTCCTTTTGAAATTTCCTTGTGGGCCCCTAGTTGGGACACGTGGTGCTATTTTATTGGTTCTGATCAGTGCTCGAAAACTCACGCCCTTTGACCTTTTCTGGACCTTTTCCCCTTGAGACACGTGTCATGCGTTGATTGGTCCTTGGACCTGCCGGCTCTCTCGTGCCTTTCGCATCTTTTTGTCCCATTTGGCATAGTGCCCTCGCGGGACAAATTGTGTTCGATTTCAGCCCGAATCGGTCTGGTTTGCGTCCATTTGCAGCCCAAATGTCCCAAACTGCCTCGTGGGACAAATTCTTCCCATGGTTCACCCGGTTCGGCCTGGTTCGCGCCTTTTTGTCCCAGATGTCCCAAATGATTGCTTCAGACTGACTTGTTCTCTTTTTGCCCGGTTTGGCCGGTTCGTGCCTATCTTTGTCCCAAATGTCCCGAGAAACACTTAGTGCGATTTTTCTTCCTCTTTCGGCCGGATCGGCTTCTCGCGCCCGCCGCGTACTTCTGGCCCAGATTGTCCCAAATGCTATAGCGGGCCGCCTAGAGGCTTTTCGGGCCGATCCGCGCCTTGACGTCCCAAATGTCCCAGTTGCTCCTAGGACTAGGACTTAGCCGATTTTCACAATTTTTTCTGGATCAACCTATTTGCCTTCTGCAACCTTTTTTCCGCATTTTCTCAGAGCTTGTTCTTTTCAGCCTGAACAGGAGAGTTAGCCAATTTCCTGAAGGGACCCTAGAAACCTGATTTTTGCTCTGGATCAACCTACTTGCTTGGGACTTGAATTATTCTGATGCATGTTATCAGAATTTACCTTGGGGGGGTGAAATTCTGGATAACAATTTGGTGACTTAGCGGGGTCATCTGCCTGCTAGATGAAAAGACTAGTTGCCTGAAGCAATCCATTGGGCATGGAGTCATCAAATATTCTGTTTAGAATCCAAACTGACTCAGAATGTGCAAGGAGGAAGATGGAATGTAACCTGATGGAAGCAAAGACATGCTAAACATCTCCATGGACAGCAAGTTGTGCCAAGGCACTTAGGGAAAACAAAACTAACCTACAACAAAACAATGTGCACAAGCACTTGGAGGAAAGAAAATCTAATCTAATATTTACAGATGTAGTGAACCTCCCTCTAGAAGCAACGCTTGAGATAGATTCCATTTACTGGAATCTGCAGTTCTTCACCATCCAATGAGGCCAATTGGAAAGCATTGTTGTTCTTGCACTTTGTGACCATGTATGGGCCACTCCAAATGGCATCAAATTTTGAATGTCCTTCCCAGTTTTTCTCTGTCTACACTCCCATTTCAACACTAGATCTCCTACTTGAAAAGATATATCTTTTGCCTTCCTATCAAAGGTCTTTTTGATCAAAGCTTGATCCTTTTCCATTGCTTGGGATGCCTGATCTCTAATCTCTTGCAGCTCCATCAATTCTGCATACCTCACCCTCCATGGGCTCAAATTCTAGCAACTCCAGCTGTTTCATGAGTTCCAATGTTGGCAACTCAAGTGACATGGGCAAGATTGCCTCTCTTCCATAGACAAGCTTAAATGGAGAGTTACCCTGTGGATCATTTGGGAGTTATCCTATCAGCCCATAAAGGCTGATTTTAGCTTGGTATGCCAAGACCTTTGATTCTCATCAAGAGTCCTCCTAATGATCTTCAACAAGTTCTTGTTTGTAGACTCGGCCTGGCCATTACCTTGAGGGTAATAGTTTGATGAAGTGCTAAGGTAAATACCGTTCTTGACAGCCCACTCAGTCACCCTGGATCCAATGAATGCCAATGCATTATCAGAAATTATTGTGGCAGGTACACCAAATCTAGTTGTAATCTGCTCATAAAAGTCTAATATGTTAGACTCATTTGCCTCTTTTGAGTGCTACTCGCTTCTGTCCATTTGGTGAAGTAGTCTGTGGCTGTCAAAATCCATTTGTGCCCTTGGCTCGAATTGGGATTGATGGCTCCAATGAAGTCCAGTCCCCACTGCATGAATGGTTGATCTACTGTAATTGGATGTAATGGAAGGGCAGCGAGTCTCTCTTTTCCTGTGAAGAATGCACAATTCTTACACCTCTTGATCCATGCATAGCAATCACTAAAGATTCTAGGCCAATAATAACCAGCCTTCATGATTTTTAGAGCTGTCACTCTCGGTGCAAAATGGCCACCAGATGGTCCATAATGAAATTATTCTAATATCCTTTGGATCTGACCTGTGCTAATGCATCTCAGCAGCACTCCATTCACATCTTTCTTGAACAAAACTCCATCAATGATGGTATATGGAACATCCTGCAATCTGAAAGTATCTCCTCTTGGGTCTTGCTTATCTCTAGAGGGCATAGGCCTATTTGTAGGAAGTGCATAATGCCTTGGGTCCAGCAAGGAGTTGGGGTAGCATTGTCTTCCTCTTTCCTGCCACTCGGCTCATGGTTGTCTTGAACTGTCAAAACAGCCTCTTCTTCGTTGGATACTTCTTTTTGCTTTCCCCAAAACCAGCTATTCACACAATCCTTTCCCTCTTACCAGCTTGGTGATCTTGATTTCAATGTCATACTCCATGACACAAGTGATCCAACCTGCCCTTTTTCTCATTCAAATCCTTGTTGAGGAGGAAGTCCTTAACCCCAGCATGTGAGACCAATAACTGGACCTTGTTGTTTGAGACTAAATGCTTGAATTTCTTCAAGCTCCTGATTACTGTAAGCACATGTTTTTCAATAAAAGAGTACCTCACTTTGCAGTCATCTAGGCTCTGGCTGAAGAAGGAAATCGGCTGTTCATCATTATCTTTGTTTTGTTGTACCAGAATGGAAGAAATAGTGTCATCACCTCCAAATGCATAGAGGATGAAATCCTTGGGAAAATTCTGGGTTGATGAGAGTGGGTGCCTGGGAGATGGCTTCTTTGATTGCTTCAAAACTCTCCTTGCCTTCTGCCGTCCATTTGAAAGCCATGCTTTTCTTTAACATTTTGGTGATGGGCTTGACAAGGGCTGCAAAATCTGGGACAAACCTCTCCGAACAAAGTTTATCCTTCCCAGGAAACTCTGAAGGGCTTTCTTGTGGCTTGGCAATGGTAGAGCTCTTATGGCTTCAACCCTCTCTGGATCAATTGCTAATCCTTCCTTGGAGACAATATGGCCAAGGAGCTTCCCTTCATGTACAAGAAAGATGCACTTCTTAGGATTTAAAGACACTCCAAATTTTCTACACCTCTGAAACACTTGCCTGAGGTGAAAGAGATGGTCTGCAACATTATTTGAGAAGACAGTGATATCATCTAGGTATACCAGCACTATCTTGTTGATCAAGCCTCTGAATGCCATATCCATAGCTCGCTGGAATGTTACTCTGGCATTCGACAGTCCCAAATGGCATCTTCTTATAAAGCATAATGTGCCCCATTTGGTTGTGAAGGCTGTCTTGAACTAGTCTTCCTCCTTTACCATAATCTGATTGAAGCCTGAGTAACCATCAAGTAGCGAAAACCTTTCTGAACCAGCTACGACTTGTAATATTTGCTCCCATGGAAGGGAGTGGATAATGGTCCTTGAGAGAGGCTCTATTCAAATCTCTGAAGTTAACACATAGCATGATCTCTCCACTCTTCTTTCTGACCTGGAACCTAAGTTGGCAACCCAGCTAGAATGCTTGATTGGGAATATAATTGCTGACTCAATCAGCTTGTCCAATTCTTTCCTCATGAGAGGCTCCATGTGTGGATTGACTGGTCTCTGTTTCTACCTGACCAGGCTTAGTATTTGGATCCAATTCGATGGTATGCTGAGCTAAGTTGGGATTGAAACCTTTCAAGTCTTCAAAGCTCCAAGCAAACACGTCAGGGAATTCTTGACATAGCTGTATGAACTCACACCTTTCTTGCTCAGTTGTCATCTTTCCAATTTGTAATGGCTTGTTCTCTTCTACCAAGATGGATACTGAATCTTCTCTCTTGACCTGAATGTTTTCTTTCTCCTTTCTAAAATGATCATTGGGGTTTAAAAATGGACTCCAAAGTGATAAGTCCCTTCGGCAGGCTTGTCAGTTCTCAGCTGTATCACCTGGTCACCCATATTGTTGTTCCAACTTTTTCTTGATTCTTAGCTGAGAACTTAGCTTCTTCTTGCAAGAAGTGGATGATTTGCTGGTCATTCTCAAATACCTACCAACTGACAATCGTTATCTGGGCACTGAAGGGCCTCACAATCACGTGGATGTTTGGCTGTACCTTGTCTTGTTGAATGTTTTCTACAATGTCAAAGGCTGCCCCTATTGCTGCAAGCCTGTCAGCAACTTGATTCTTTTTCCTAGGGATGGCTTTGATGCCGAAAGCCCTCAAAATCTTCCATGAGGTCCCATACCCTGTTCTTGTAGCACCTGAGTAGATCATTTTTGGCGGCATGCTGTCCCTTGACCTGATTTACAATCAGCTCACTATCCCCCAAAGACTTGTAAGTTCTTTATTTTTCTCTTGATTGCCCAATGCATCCCTTGCACCAAGGCTTCATATTCAGCTGTGTTATTGGAGCATGCAAATTGAAATCTAAAAGCTGAATAATACTTTTACTCCTTGAGGTGAAATAAGCACGGCTCCACCTCCTACACCTTGTCTACTCCTCAATCCATCAAAAAAAAAGCTGCCATACCTCATTGTCATCCTTGTGGTTTGGCTTGGTGATGCTAGGAATAGGTTGACTTTATTCATGTATACAATAGACTCCTAGCTCAGATTCTTCTATTCCTTGATAAGGATCAAAAGCATGCACCTTGCTTTCCCATTCATCAAGAGTTAGATCCGGGATGTTTCCAACTTTAGTGTCAGTTTCATCCGTGTTTGGGTGATCTTCTTGATCAAATGCTGAGCAATTGGCATTAATCTGACTTGGAGTATAGGGCTCAATGTGGAAGTTTGCAATAGGTTCTGACCTAATTGTAGCCTTAGTTCCATACCTTGTTCTGAATAGCATGTGAGACCAATCAGACGGACAAATATCCCCCAATTTTGGCAGTGAAGTCCCTTGATAAACATAGGGCAAAGAGTGGTGGAAGGTCTATGACTGATATATCTTGTAAGACAACAACATTTGGACATGCATGCAAGGTAAGACTCAAACCTCGAATCACTCCAACTGTTGCTATTGCTGTCCCATCCAGCTGCACTACTCCCTTAGATGTTATTTCATACTGGAGCCCTAACTGATCAGCTATCTGTTTAGGCATTACTGAGCTACTTGCCCCGGAATCTATCATGCAATTATGCACTAGCTGATTTCTAATGATTAACGAAACATAAAAAGGGGGAGGCTTCAGCATTCTACCTTGTTGTGCTCCATGACTTCCTTCAGGCTGGGCAGCATTTGTGAGCACTTTGTCTTGCATCTGCTGATTCGAAGCTGGCCAGTCTTTCATGGCAGCTTGCAGCAGATCTCTTTGGCCTGGGATGGATAGGGATTCCCACATAGATATATTGACGTTTGTCTTCTTCATCTGATCAATGATACTGAATGGTGATGAAGGATCTCTCTGCTGTCCTTTGGTTTGCACATTTATTCCTTGAATGTGGGCAGCAACAGCTGGCATTTGAGTTGGCCTAGGGGCTGTTCTAGGCTGCCCTTGTGCATTTGAAACTGGGTTTTACTTGCCAATCATTTGTGGAGCTGTGGAAGGTTGTGGATTGGCTGGGGCTAATGGTTGTTCTTCACCCAAATTTCTCCTTTTTGATCTTGTGTTGGCTGCAACACCTTGAGAAACTGCCTGATTCATGCCACAAAAATCCTCTGCTTGCCAATTTACCAATGTGGTGTCATTTGGGGCTGATTGCTGTTGGAATGTTTCTTGTTGTTGGCTATTTTCTTAACTGTTCTCACCCTCCACACCAGTAGTTGTTACCATTAAAGCTTGAGTCAAAGCACCATTGAAGCACATGGATTGATTATGAGGCTCATTACATGGAAAACACCAATCATACTCCTGGGCAATGTTGTTTTGTGCTGGTACTAATGCCTTAGAGGTAGATATGGCATTTGGATTATAGGGCTGGAATGGTCTATTGGCAGGAGGCCTTGTTTGATTCATATTTGCAGCTGGATTAGGTGGTCTTTGAGGCTGATATGGCTGCCTATTTGGTTGAGCTTGAGGCTGATACGAAGGTCTGAAACCTTGAGCTTGACTGTCTCTTGAGTGTGACCAGCTCATTGCCTAGATTTTGTAGTTGCTTCATGACCTCTTGAAGCTCATTTGGGGCACTTGGAGATGAAGTGGAGGCTTCATTTGAACTCTGATTTCTAGGAGTGGGAATAGGAGCTAAGACAGGTGCCTGACTAGTACTTGGGCTCTCAAAACTTGGATATAATGGCATTGGAGGCCTAGGAGCTAGCTTGCCAGCTTGAATCAGACAATTTTCAGCTCTAATGGCAATACTATAAGCAGCAGGGATAGTTGTGCCTCCCATAGATTGAACCAACATAGAAATATCAAAATTTAAAGCTTTAAGGTAATATAGAAAAGCACCTTCTGCTGTTGGCCTGACTGCTACTGGAATCCTATCCCAAGACCTTTGAAATCTGAAGTTGAAATCAGTCAGCTGCTCGTTGGGGGCTCTCTTGATAGTTGTCAGCTGCTCCAAAAGAGACAAGTTGTCTCCCTTCTCTCCAAATTGATCATGAAGTGCAATACACAGCTGATTCCAGTTTGTGATAGAACCAGCTTCAAGGCTTCTGAACCATTGCAATGCCTTCCCTTTGAATGATGATGCCAGCAGCTTGACAGCCACATCCATTTCATTTATCTCATGGATTGCACAGATGTTAGGAATGTCTTTGACATGATCACCAGGAGTGGTATGATTTTCTCCAGTAAAAAATGGAATGTTCTTCAACGCTGCAATTGGAACTGGATTCTATGCATTGAGGGCAAGTGGGCTGCTGCCAGTGAAATTGACAAAGGGATTTGCTGGTTGCGCCATTCTGATTGGTCGAAGGATTCTTGAATACTGAATGAAAGGCCGAGCAGGTGGAGGAGTTGAGAGAGTTCTGTTTGGTGGGAGATGGAGACCTTTGAATCCTTCTTCCTCTTTTCCTTCTTCTTAGAGATAATTGCAGGTATTCAAATAGCACTTCTTCTTCTCCAACTCTTGACCTTGTGATTCTTCTCATAAGCTTTCAGGCATGTGAACTGCTGAAACCAGTTGATATTCCTTCTCTAGGAGTCACCAGATATGTGAATAATAGCTCTTTTCAAGCAAGAAAATTGCAGCAGATTCATATCAACTTTGCTGCAATAAAAATGAGACCTCTACATCCCACCGGGCGTGCCAAAACTGTTGTTGCAGACTCACAGCACCCCTGGATGCAGGTCAGGCTTCTAGGTTGATCACTCTAGCATCCAGTGTGATTGCACAACATGGAAACCTCTCTCCAAGTGTGGGGACTTGTGAAACTGAGAGAGGAATCTCCAGATTAGAGGTTGGTTCCTCAAACTCCTCTGATTTAGATTTATGTTTTGCAAAACTACAGAGGTTTAGATCCGTAATCCTACTCTAACCTGCAAGGAGACAGGGGGTAGAAGTGCAAAAATTGAAACTAACTAAAGATGGTGATGCACCAAATGGAGTGGTGAAACATATTTTTCATGCAAATAGACACAGACCAACAAGTTCACAACATAAAACATACACAGATTGATAATGTATAATTTAGTATCTGAAATCAAGCAAATAATACAAACAGAGGATTGAAACCCATTCACAGAGCTTGCATTACCATTTCAATGTCAAAAACACGCATTACACCCTCAGAGAGGTAAAAGAAAACTTGTTACAATCGTTAGAGAGGTCTGATCCTTCATCAATCACTTGCTGGAGGTGAAAGAAGAAGTCTGCAATGCCCAAAAAATGTTCCCCCCTTTCGAAATGAGCCCAAATCTGGGCTTTTTACATCTGCATGGGTTGAACCCAGGAGATAGAAAACATACAAAGGCATGGGAGCCCATTCTTTCTTGACTGCAGGTGCATTAAAAACGGCATGGGGGACCTTACAAACCCATACCCTATCACCTTGACCAGATTACAGGAGAATGCGACCCATTCTGCATTAAATCTAGTCGCTGGAATGTCGTTTCTGGCCATGAACACGCATCAGAGCTGTTTCTCTATTTTCTCCCTCCAGACTACTCAAAAACGTAAGATTGACCCTAGAATCGTGTAGAGAATTTCACCAGCTTTCCATTGATATAAAGAACGTGCAAATCCGAGCTTTGGATCGAAATTTATGGTGATCTGAAGATTTAGGGCACAAAACAGGTGAAAACGTGTTTTGAAAAACCTTCCCATGCTCTGCCACCTGGATGACACGTGGCACGTGCTGATTAGACGAGAAATTCTCTCTCCTCTTGCCTTTCGCAGGCTTTCCTTTTGAAATTTGCTTGTGGACCCTAGCTGGGACACGTGGCACTATCCCATTGGTTCGGGCCAGTGCTCGAAACTTTGCCGTTTGACTTTTTTACTTTTTCCCTGTGACACGTGTCATGATTTCATTAGTTCTCGGCCCTGCCGGCTGTTTCGCGCCCTTCACATCTTTATGTCCTGGATGTCCTAGTGCCTCGCGGGACAAATTTTTCCGGTGCACCCGATTCGGCCGATTCGCGTCCTCGCGGCCCAGATGTCCCAAACTGTTTCCGGCCTGTTTGTTCCCATTTCGCCCGGTTCGGCCGGTTCGCGCCTTTTTGTCCCACTTGTCCCACTTTGCTTCGGACTGTTTGTTCCCATTTCGGCTGAACCGGCTGGTTCGGGTATCTTTGTCCTAGATGTCCCAAAGCAGTTAGTGTGAAAGTTCTCTTTTTCGGCCGGATCAGCTTCTCGCGCCCGTCCGCGTACTTCTGGCCCCAGATTGTCCCAAATGCTATAGCGGGCCGCCTGGAGGATTTTCGGCCGATCCGCGTCTTGACTGTCCCACACGTCCCAAAGTTGCGTCCTTGGAGCTAGGACTTAGCCAATTTTCACGATTTTTCCTGGATCAACCTACTTGACTTCTGCAACCTTTTTTTCCCGCATTTTCTCAGAGCTTGTTCTTTTTCAGCCTGGACAGGAGAGTTAGAAAATTTCCTGAAGGGACCCTAGAAACCTGATTTTTGCTCTGAATCAATCAATTTGCTTGGGATTTGATTATTCTGATGCATGTTATCAGAATTACCCTGGGGGGGTGAATTCTAGATAACAATTATATTACTAAGTTGTTTAGTTCATCACATAATCCATACAAAAATATGAAATGCAAAATGAAATACACAAATCAATTTTAGAATTCAATGTTTTATTCATAAGGAATTTCAAATATTCCCACACAAGCCGTGGGATGTAACTGAAAAGTAAAGTACAACTACTGAAGAAAGAGGTACACATGCATGAAAGAGAAAATATAAGAGTATGAGGGAATCCATCATTGCCTTGGGGCTTTTCCTTTGGTTGATGCATCTTCAATCCCCAACTTATTCTCTCTTCATCTTCACCACTGGAAATATTTTACCTGAAAAGAAGAAAAGAGGAAAATCATCATTTAAGAGCTCGGGGTTTATCCATATTCCTACATTGTCTTAATTCATGCATATGAATCTCTTAACAACAGGAGATATAGATTACTTGAAGATCATATTGCATACATGATTTACTCACTCAGAAAGAAGAGAAAGGGAAAAGAAAAGAAAAACATGGACATAAGAGAGGCCAAAAAGCCTAAATATTTTCTAACTTTCTTCTTAAGTGTGCAGGTACAGGTTGCAGCCAAGAAAAATAAATCAAGTATTTCAGTATAGATAAAGATTATAGATTTCAATTACTTCTATCCTATCGTACATGAAATAGAATGAATGAATAATGAAACTCAACGTTCAACAGTTGTTCTAGAGAGAGAAGAGACATGCAAGCTAAGTACATGTTTTAGATTGCAACTAAAGAAGGAAGAATTCTGGGAAAATTTTGACAGGGCTTCGCCATGTAAAATGGACATTTAAAATTTTCCTGCATGCATGTCAAGGTTGTAATCAAAGGAAATGCATTATTTAAATAGATTTCAAAATAAAAAAGGAATAAAGAAGTCCAAATACCCATGCCAAAGGAGGGATACCCAAATCTGGGTTGTACTACCTTGAGCCACAAAATAAAAATACATGTGCAGATACATATTTTTGGGAAATAATTCATTCATAAAAGACATTTAAAGGTCCATATACAAACTTATTGTAATACAAATCAAAGGAATACATCAAGGAAACACGAAAGAAAGCACCAATTTCACCAATTGAAGTGCACCACTAAAGACAACTCATGCATTATGGTAAATATTCTACAAAGGTTCAAAACAAAATCTGAGTATATTTTCAGAGCAAAATAATCTATATTAGTAGCTCAAATGCTCAAACAAATCTCTAAAGTGGGGATCACAGAGTTTGGACAGAAATATCAAAGGCACCAAGAGCCAAAGCTTCGGAAGAGTCACAGATCACGTAGAAGTCCAAGATGATCAGAAGTACAGAACACAGAGCTTCATGTTTTCATCAATGGCCAAAGATAGAAATTTTACAGATCCTGGTTGAGACAAATGGAGCTAAAATATGCAAATACCCACAATAGATCTGGGTTTAGATCACAACGAGATCAAAACTTCAAAGAAAAACATTATTACCCACAATGCACAAGGCCAAATTTGGAAAATACGATCCAAAAATAATGGTCGTTCAGAGCACAAGGTAGTGAATCCATCGATATAAAATACTGGTAATACAAAATCACGACAAGTATAAATCGAGAAATACCCAAAACACAAAATATGCAGATCTAGAGTCACGATGCTAAAACTCGATAACCCACAAAAAGGGCAGAGAAAAGTTGCAATGAAACAAAAAACCCTGAATGGATTTTAGCTCAAAGACCAAGGACGCCTCAAAAATCACATAGAAAACTAGAAGAGAATGATCATCAGTGTTTTGAAGTTGAAATAACAGTGATAAATCAAAAGTGATACTTAAGAGGTAAATACTTACCTTACCTCATCAAACAGTGTGATTGTTACACAGTTCCAAGCTCAAAGGACTTCAATGATGGCATCCAAGAAAGAAGACAGAGACCTCTTTTAAGGAAAATCCGAGCTCGAACAAAAGACAACTAGTGGAAAACCGACAAAATCTTGCTCAAAAATTTCAAACAGAGCAAAAGACAAAAGCTATAGATGCATCCAAGTTTAGAAAACTATCTGGTAGAAGAAATTCTAACTCACAAGGCTTCATCAATGGCGAGCCGTTAAATTTTTTGTAGAGTTTGCTTAGCTTGACTAGAGCTCAAGAATGAAAAATGTAAAGACTTAGGGTTTTTTGAGTTTTTTATTCATCAAACCAAACCAAAGTAACTTAACTCATTAGGTGAGTTGGAGATCAATGATGACGAATCAACAATACAAAGATCAATGCTCAAAAAATGATCACCAAAGTCGATGCAAACTCAATCCAAGTTAAGTAACCTAGGTGAAATGGCGAGTCTTTTTTGCTAACTTAGTTTTTTTTTCATTTCTTTGTAAAAGTGATAAAGTTCCCCGCAGGCCCACAGGCTCGATGAAATCTAATTGGATGTGGCATGGCGGGCCCAATTTGCAATACTTGGCATTTTTCCTTTTTTGTAAAATGTTCAAATTTTTCTGGTGGCCCGATGCGGAGTGGCGGACCCTTTTTGCATTTTGAAACATTATGGCGAAGGACAGTAAAGTTAAAAAGTAATCCATAGGCCCGCAAAGTTACTTGGCCAATTTTAATGATAAAGGTGGATCCGCGGGATCCTTTGAGAATTTGAGCTCTTTTGGAAAAAGGAGTAAAAGTGATTAAATTCCCTACAGACCCGCAGGAGTACACATGGCCTATTTTATTACAGATGCGGGTCGTCAGAGTAATTTTTTCCTTTGAGACTTAAAGCTTTTGGGAAAAAGAATTAAAGTTATAAATATGCCTGAAACTTCGCCAGCGAAAGTCAAAGCACCGATATATTAAGTCAACAATGGATCATCGTGTCAATCTGAGTTTTTGAAGTTGCAAAAGAAATAAAGTTTTAAAGTTACCTAAAACTCTGCTGGCCCGTGATTATGTAAAGAGAAAGTTGATTGTCGGGGATTTTTTGAAACTTTGAGCTTTTTGCAAAAGGAATAAAGATATTAAGTGCCTCGCGGCTCTGCTGAATACATTCAAAGCATCAAAATTCAAAGACAAAAGTGGAATTTTTGACTAATGTCTAAAACTTTCAACCTTTTTGTAAAAAAGGGAGAAAATTAATAAAGAGACCCGCAGCCCTGCCAAGGACCAAAAAAGTCACGTATTCATTAAGTCAGGGGCAGAAAAGCAGATCATCGGGATCCTTTAAGACTTTGAGGTTTTTTGAAAAAAGGAGAAAAGTGATTAAGTCATTCGTAACTCCTCTCAAGCCATCAAATCAAAAACGGGTCGTTGAAGTTATTTTTTCCTTTGAAACTTTGAACTTTTAAAAGGTTAAAGTTATAAAATTTCCCCACGGCCCTACTAAGGACTAATAAATCATCATATTGAATAAGTTAAAAGTGAGAGTTCGAAGCATCTGATTATTTTGAAACATTGAGTCTTTAAAAAGGAAAAAAGTGTTAAAGTCACCCACAACTCCTCTCAAGCCATCAAGTCAAAAGCAAGTCGCCGGAGTTATTTTTACCTTTGAAACTTTGAACTTTAAAAGGTTAAAGTTATAAAATTTCCCCATGGCCCCCCACTAAGGACCAATAAAGCATCATATTGAATAAGTTAAAAGTGGGAGTTTGGAGCATCGGATTATTTTGAAACTTTGAGTCTTTAAAAAGGAAAAAAGTGTTAAAGTCACCCACGAATCTATCCAAGCATCAAAAGTTAAAATCCGGGAGGCAGGATGCCCAAAATTTTTAAAATTTTGAACCCTTTTTCAGAAAAAGTAGCAAAGTATCAAAAGCAAGCCGTAATCCCACTACGACCAGATTCAGACATGTGTAAGGCCCAGATTAAAAGCAGATAGGCAGGCCGAATATTTTAAAATGCACAAATCACTCAAAAGCAAAGGGGAAGATTTTCCAGGTATCTATTAAAGACAAAACAATGATTATTGAGCTTTTTATAGATCTACTAAGAGTTTTATGCATAAATTTGAGATGGAGTGAAACTCACTAGATTGGTTTTGAAGCATAATTAACAACTATAATACAAGTTGTTTGAGCTTTAGAACTTCGCACATCAGATAAATAACACAATGTCGAGCTCGAAAGCTTCATCAATGGCGGAATCTCTTAAAAGGGCTTGCACAAAACCTTCAGAAAGCTTGAACAAATCAATAATGGCGGCCACAGGAGAAATTTAGCAGAACTTTGCTAGCTCGAATGGAGCTTAATGATTTAAATACTAGAAACATTTAAGTCTGCAATACTTTGCATCTTAATTTGAGTTCTGAGTTCATCGAATTCAACCAGGGTTAGAAAGTGCCAATATTATCACTATAAATGGATAAAGTTGCATGTATTTGCAAATCAGAATAGACCAGAAGAAGAACTTACATGCAAAGAGGGGATTTTTGTTATTGCATGTGCACAAAGCGGTCCTCACATGGGAGATACAAGAAAAAAACATTATTTCCTAAAACACAGAGTCAATTCCATGTGACCACAGAAGTCAAAAAATAGATGTCAACATCAAAAATAAAATTTGTCCCCAAAAGAGACCGAATACATGGATGATTATTTTTGCAAAGTATTGCAAATAATGAAAATAATTCGCATGCCTTCACAAATGGACTAATCAGCAAGAAGACAGAATCTACACTCATAAGGAATAATACTTGTTCATCAAGCAAGCTTATTTTTAGAAAAAAAATTATCCTTGCTTTTCTTAAAAATAGAGCAGTCAATTGCAGTTTATTGAGTTGTAACCAATGGCTATTAATGCCTCTTTGTATTTGCATGTTCTATTTTTATTCCTTTGTTTATTAATGGATGAAGGATAAAAACAGGCTGTATGGGTGAGTACAATTTTTAGACTATTTTTAGGAAGGGTGGGAAATAATTTTGCTTTATATTGTGTGCCTTGGAAAAGCACAAAGGAGTTAGATTTTTAGAGAGGACTTTTAGATACAGAGCACTGAAGCAGTTTCTTCCAGTTTTGCCCTTTGAATGTGAAGTATTTTTTTCCTTTCCAACTATTTACAGTCTTGTGCATGTCCTATTAATTCTTGTGAATGTTAAATTCCCTGATTAATCATCTTACCTTATTGCAAATTTATAATTTCTGTATGATATTAATGTGCATGTTTAACCTAGTAGTATTGTTGTGATACTTTCCCTCAATACATCAAAGTGTTTTCCCTTAATATTTTGCAAAAAGCTTTTGGTTCGTGCATCAAAAATTCTTCCCATATAAGTTTTGCATGTACTCAGTCAAAGACCTCATACAAATTTGGTGTATCACCTCATTTTTAAATCCTTTTACAGTCATCTTTTACCCTTAAACCCCAGAAAATCATTCTAGGATACGTCAATAAGGAACTGGCCTTGATACCGGAGACTCACCTCAAAATAGGTAAACCCACAGACCTAGGTGTTTCCATTGTATCTACAAAAGAGAGAGATAAAATTTACAAGCTTTAGAACACATACAATTATCTCTCTACAAGGTGCACTTTTGAGAGATAATAGGAGCCTCACAGGTAAATGAGGGAGATTTATCTCATGACTGCCTAGGTTTTCAACTGTGCAATAAATTCTAGCCAAAAAAAATCTTCAACCTCCATTAAGGAAGCTACCACATCAGTCAAATAAAAACCTATGGTGAAACCATCAACTCCACTTTCTCCCAAGAGGGATAATGGTCTGTTATTACCATCCACATTCCTACCTAAAGGGTGTTATGCCACCATTCTAGATGGCCTTCTTCATAAATCACTCATTACACTACTACCTCCCAAGTCGTCAAACCATCATGGATGGAAACCCACTTGGTATGACTTTGACGCTTTCTATGATTTCCATAGAACATGAGGCCACTCCATAGAAGATTGTAGATCTTTTCATCAAAAAATTGTGAAGATTGACAGTTCGCTCTTCCTTCTCTTTCAATCAAACACAACATCAACATCAACCCCAACATCACCAGGAGAATCCATCCCTAAAAATTTTATTTTTCAAGTTGACATATTCCATGTCCCCTACTCGTACTCAAAATCACAACAAAGCATCATCTGAGCCTTAGAGAAATAGGACCCCATCACCATACCTCAACCTTCTGAATTACCAACTCCACCTAGAAAATCAAAATTTTAAATGTCTTTAGCTCCTGAGGAGTCTAGTCAAACATCTATGTCAAAGGTAAAAATTTATATACAAATAGAAACATCGCCTTCTACTATGATACAAAAGGTCATCCGTTAAACAATTTGCACCAATCCCCTGTCTGAATGTCACTTTATGAACTTGTCCAAACATCACCTAGTCATAAGCAAGCCATGATAGAATCCCTTCAATTCATCATTGTACCAATTGAATACTTGGTCTCATTCACAAAATTTGTAGGGGCTCTTAATACATCCACCTTGATATCATTTGAACCATCTGTAATACCTTCTCTTAGACCAGAAGACCATGATTTGCCTCTTTTCATTACCACTAAGATCAATGACATTTCTATCAAAAGAGTCATGATTCATAGTGGTGCAACCATCAATATTATAGCCTCCTTTGCCTTTGAATAGCTTAAGTTTCCTAATACAGTTGTAACTCAAACTCCAATCCTATTATGCTCCTTCAATGACATGATCACACCGACACTAGGTATGCTCATCCTACCACTCAAATTTGGTGTCAAAACCTTGTTAGAACTCTTTTATATCATAGAAGGGGAATTTTAATATAATTTGTTACTAGAATGCCCTTGTATAAATACCATGTGATGTGTTCCTTCCACTCTTCATTGTTGTCTCAATTATGCCCATTAATTACAAACTTACACTATCCCAGCGGATCCTAATCCATTCATTGATTGTTATATGATGTACCACCTAAATGATGTATTGGTACCTAAATACACATCTAAATCATCATATCAGGCATCCACCAGCACAAAAATACCTTCTTACACATTATGAGATGATTCGTCTATCAATGAGGCCATGAAACATCTCACTCTTGGGGAATACCACCTTCTCATGCTTAACTCCATTATGTTACCAAAAATATATGGTCGCCTTGATAAACAACCCATGTATGACCTGGATATAGAGGATTTTATCTCCTATAGACCCGCATACCTTAAAACAACTCTTATCTATGGTGGGCTCAACAATCCACCATCTCATCCAGTTAATCAACATCATTTAATGTCATTTAAATCAAATTTTAAAATCTCTTGATAACCCCCAAATTTTCCCGTATGTATCTCCATTGTTGTGCATAAAAAGGCTTTAGCCTTGGATATTAGGAATAAGAAACACATGACCAACCCTTCCTACGCATTATCAAACCATATGAGAAAAATGGTCTAGGTTATAGAAAATTCATCCCAGAAATCACTGAGACCATTACATCTAAACAAGAAACTCCCATATCCCATTCTCGAACTAGAATCATCATCATCCACCAAGCTCAAGGATTCCATCGATACAGATGATATCTGTACCTATCCCACCCAACCTTTTTTTTAATCAATAATATATCCTTAAGACCACTCACCTATCAATCAAATCACTCTAACAAATCATTACCGCCTATTCTCTGGGTAAGTGCACGAAGTTGGGGGGGCAAAAAGTGGACAAAAACCTGAAAAAAGCAAAATGCATACGCGTTCTATTATAATGTGATCACATTTTAAATTATTAGGTTTGGTATTTACAAAATCATAACGCGTACACATTATGTCTGCTATAAATAAAAAATTAGGCTCGAGCCTCTATCATTTTATCTCCCTCAAACACGAGTTTCAGAGCTTAACTCGTTCCCTCGTGTTTTTTCATTCAGCTGGATCTCAAGCTCAAAGGATCATTTCTAGATGTCCAGGAAGATCTGAATCGATGATGACGCCACAGAGAAGAGGTAGGCACAATTATTTTCTCAAAATTGCATTGAAATATGATAATTATAGATTAAAATTTGAATTGAATACATATTTTTTATTGTTACAGTTAGAGGTCGAGGGAATCAACCACAACCAAACCCTGCTATTCATGTCATCCCTCCCGACACTCCCACAATTTTTCAACATCCCTTGGGTAGTCAAGAAGATTTAGCAGCCCACATAGTTGAAAACAAAATTGAAATTGAGGATTTAATCAAAACAATGAGGGATTCACAATCTACAAACCCCCACTGCGCCTCTCTTGCAAACACATTGGAGGCATTACTTGTTCAAATTGACGTGGCAACGGGGAAAATTGATCATTGGACAACTTACAGAGAGGGTTGTAGGGTTTATTATTCCAAAAAATTGTCATATGTGGATGTAAAGAAAAAATAAATTTCAAAAGAACTCATATGCACCTTATTCACGGACCCCCGCACTAATCTTTCCTATTGTTCCATTGACATGTAAATGATTTCCCATCCATTGGTGCAATAATAATTTGATTAAAAATAGTTTTTGGGACCGATGGTGGATGGTGTTTGATTTTCCACCTTGTAATAACAATGAGGTGCCACTATACTTTCTAAGGAAACTCTATTGCGAGTTTATCCTCAACAAGATCCCAAATTATTTTAATTTCTAAGATTTCCAGGGCCGAGGAAAAGGATCTGCACACAGGATCGACCAAGTGCACAACGTGCACCTATTCAACAAGGTAGATTCCCCGCACAGAAGCCCCTCACCCTGAGATTGTCCCTCAAGCAGTGAATGGAGACAATAGAGATTGATACAATCCACACGTAGCTTCAGGGGCTATATGAACCCTTGTTAGACATACGAGGAAGATTTCTGAGCTAGATGCTCATGGAGGTACATAGAGTATTCCCTCAGGGAGTACTAGCATGAGGCCACATATTTGCTCATCATGTGGTAGCATATGTTTGGGGCTCGAGGAGCACATGATACTTTCATGGAGTACATGATTTTGGTGCACCTAGTGCTAGGGGTGCACACGATAATGTCACTATGTTAATATGTCCTTTTGAGTGAGACATTTGGATTACATTCATCGGCGTCACCTTCGCAGGTAAATTTGTTATGTTTTTTATGTGTGTTACAAAAAGTTTTGGAGTACTTGATTTACTTATATATGTTAAATTTTTGAAATAATTATATTTGTACATGTACATGCATTGATATTACAGTGCGCGGGAGGCACATCTTCATCCCGACCACAGGCGGTGAGCACCATGCGTACACATACATTCACAGAGGTAATTTAGAATGTTAATTATGTAAAATTTTCACATACATGTCAGATGTTGATAAATGCATGTGTGTGTGTGTGTGTGTGTGTGTGTGTGTGTGTGTGTGTGTGTATTAGTTTTGAAGTCAAATATATGTATGTTCTTGTATGTCCATCTAACTCACGTGATATACATGTTTTGATAAAGATGTTGACTTCACTAGACACCCCACCATCTCTGTAACAAGTAGATAAAGGTGTTGCCATTGTAATGCGATTTCATCTGTGCAAAGCAACTCACTGAGGTATTCAAACAACATGTAAATTTTGTTAAATTTCTCGTGTAATTCATATTATGTTAAATTACATGTTAGTAATGTCTTTCATTGTAGAATTATTAAATTATGTTAATAATGTCCTTCATTGTGTATATGCAGGAGTTACCTGCTCATAGGTAGCACCCTTGTTCATTTGATTCACAGGCGTGGCGGGGTAAAAATAATAGTTCTATATTGATAAAATTAGTTAAAATATTGTCATTATGTACATACATGTACTTAGCAGGTCTATTTTCGCTAATTCTGATGTTAGATTTTCTAATCTTATGTGTATGTAGGGAACTTCAACTAGAAACCCTCCATTTTGACTTCGAGGGCACAAGAAATAGACCTCCATCTCATCATCTTCATACCCCCGGACATTCGTACTCAAGAGCTCCTTGATGACTCATCTGAGCGTGAGATGCAAATTCAGGCGTGATCTAACAACTTGCGGTAAGTTTGTGTATTTATGTAAATACTTTCATTCTAGCATGGTCTTAAATACATGTTGAAAACATATATAAATTAAGTTTTGACAAAAAAAAATTGTTTGCATTTACAATGCCTCATCTACATGCGAGTATTAACAGGAGATTAAAGGACTCGATAGCATGGGCTCGGAAGTTTCCAACACATCTCATACCCATCTCCATAACATTTAAGGGAGGGCCTTCTTTGAATAAAGGACAAGAGAGGGATACATTTTGATGATTAGGAAATATATATGTCCTTATATGAAATTTTTTTTGTAAGTTATGTGCATGGACAATTGTAATGTAATGGTTTTCCTATATGACTTTCGAGAGATGAATAATAACCTACAGGAAGTAAATGGCATTTATCCTCACTTAATGCGTACTATCATGGAACTGATATTTAATGTCAAAACCCATTTTAATGTACATCTTTTGCACAAAACTAAGAGGATCTCTGTACAAATACTGTTAAGACATTCATCTATACAAAAGGATTTCAAGTCAAATATATGGAAGTGATGTTAAATCTAACTCAGAGATTTGTTCAAGATATAATATGCAAAATCTTCCTTAACATGTCAGAATTCTGAAATCAATAGTATTGAATCCATTTCTCATTAAATGTTCTAAGACCTTATCTAGCAGCAAAGGCTTCCAGGTGACATTCAACAAGATCACATCTATTCTTGGGTAAACTTTACTTGAATTCTTTTGCATGAAATTTAAAGTTTCAAGAACAGATCTTTTTAATGGAACTTACTAATTATTTTTGCTATTAGTCTTAATTTTTACTCCACCTATTATAATTTCAAAAATAACCAGAGTATCCAAAATTATCAACGTAGAGTTACCTTGATATAGTCTTAAAATTGGTTACACTTGGTCCATATTCATTCCGCACTTGGAATATTGCCTTGCAAGGCGTGGTAGCTTCAACATTGTAATTGGACAGTTTCTAATGCAGCTCGATTCTAGGAAAAATTAGTTAAAGATTGTCTAAAACATACTGTCCTTAATTCCCATGAGAGAAAACATCTGCTTAATTGGGCTGAGGAGCCCCCAACTCAGACATTACTTAAGAATTTACACATAACTGAATGTTCATAAGGCCTATCTTTTGATAGACTGCTCAGTTTTGGGACTCCAAGTGTTGGCAGTGGCAAATATTCTGAATGGACGGTAGACATCTTCATAGCCATGTTCGTACTCCATTAAACTTTGTATGTTTGATAAAGATATTACTGGCGATTAACTAAGATCAACAACTTGTGGCTTCGACATTGAAGAGCCTGTGTAAATTCATGTCAATACTTTCATAATCTAGTCATTCCCCAGATCTTAACAATGACTACTCTTCTTACAATAGTGCAAATAGACATGGAGTGTATTGAACTGATAAAAAAATCTCTTGAAGAGAGAGGATTTACCTGGTTCATCACATGACGTAGTAAATGATTTAGACAATTTGGCGACCAAGGATGGATGTTGTTGACAATTATAAGATTCTGCAATAATGGTTCCAACTGCTTCTAATTTGCTGTTTTAAACAAGAGGACTTAACGCTATTTATTTTCAAATTGAACCATTGAACACCCATGAGTAGATGACAAGTGTAGAGAGGGCATATTTCAAAAACTTACTAGGGCCCTAATTTGTATTTTTGGATTTGACCAGACATCTCTAGGTGCCAATTGTCCAATAAATGCAGGGATCCAAATCTAGTGATGCGTCTTTTTCCATTGCTTATCTTAAGGGAACTAACATCAACTAGATTCAAGGGTGTGACCTATAGAATCTCCTTGACATGGATTCTATATAACATTTCCTTCACAAAGATCTAATAACCATTTAAGAGCCAAAATAACACCTAGTTGGATCAAATGGCTGAATAAGCAGCTTCCATTAACTGGAAAAGTAGATCTGACATACTTGATACTCTGAACCTCATGACTCACACTAGCAGGTGTTGAAGGGCATCCTATTGGAACAAGATTTGAAAACATTGATATGAACAGCCAATTATAGACTTGAATGCAATCTGGAAAAAACTTGTTTCATTTTGTTCTAATTGAGACTCTATAGAGGTGGCTCGATGTTTACAGATTTTCCACTCTCTAAATAGACCTTGATTTATTGTCTTGTGGAGGTCATTATATGCAATCACATCTCAGTTGAGAATAATTTTTTTGGCAATTCAGAATTAGTTCCAGGTAATATAGATTAATATTTGCCTACAAATAGGGACTTGATAATGCATGATAGGGATCTTATGAATACCAATGGAAATAACTTGTCATGAGGAGCAATTTAAAAACACTTTCATTAATTGTACTAATGCTCCTAGGGTTTTGCTGGAGGAGGACCTAGTTCCATATTTAAAATGCCACAGTCCATACAAAACATTGTCTGTAACATGGTTTACCATTCTTTCCATAAGAATGAATACAGATGATATCAACCTTTCTTCACCCAAGCAACTTTCACTTTAATCAAATTTAAGAAGAAGGGACACCCACCTCAATCTCATTTCACTTAAGGTATAGACCAATTCTATTACGTACTCTAAGAGGGTAAGGGCACTGAAGTTGTGGATCTATCATTCGTGGTGACAAGGTACTGTGCAAAAAAGCTAAATGCATATGCGTTTCTCATTATCTACGTGATCACATTTTAACATTAGCTAGGTTTGGTATTTACATCATCATAACACGTACACATTAATGTTGACCTAAAAAAAAATGAAGGCTCGAGCCTCTATCATTCTTCATTGGCTCCCTCAAGCCGAGTTTCAGAGCTTAACTGTTCACTTGCCTTAGAAGAATTGGTGTTTTCAAGTTCATGTTAGATCTCAGGCTCACAAGGATCATTTCTACATGTCCGGGAAGATATGAATCGATGAAAAAAAAGCCTACAAGAAGAGGTAGTTTGCAATTATATTTTCTCAAAATTGCATTGAAATATTATAAGCTTTATCAAGATTAAAATTTCAATTGAAACATATTTTTTATTGTTACTTAGTTAGAGGTGGAAGGGTCTATCAAGTCACAACCAAACCCCATGTATCACATGTAGTTATCCCTCCCATTATGACTCCCACAAGTATGTTTGACTAATTCTAACATCCCTTGGGTACCTCAAGTCTAAGATTTAGGAGCCCAAATAGCTGAAAACAAAATTGAAATTGAGGATTTAATCAAAAGATAATGAGGGATCTGCACAATGCTACTTCCTCCACACTCTACCTCTCTTGCAAACACATTAGAGGCATTACTTGTTTCCAAGTTTCGTGGCTACAAAATTAATCTTGGACAACTTACAAAGAGGGTTTGTAGGGTTTATTATTCCAAATAAATTGTCATATTGGATGTAAATAAAAAATAATTTACAAAAGAGGCATAGCTCATATGCACCATTATTCAAGTTAGAACAACTAATTTTCTGTCCCATTGCAGGTATCATGTAAACAGTTTCCTATCCATTAGTGCAATAATAATTCTGATTAGAACAATAATTCATTTGGGACCGATGGTGGATGGTGTTTGAGTTTGCAACCTATTACATAACAAGGAGTTAACCTATATTTATGAAGACAGGAAACTCTAGTGAGATTTTATCCTGAAGAGATGCCATATTAGCTATCATCATGTGATTCCAACAGGAAAAGTCAAATTCTTCCTAATTTATCACCTTCTAAGAGCCTGCACATAATCATGACATAAACTTACACATCGCATTCAAGGCCCTTCACCCCATGACTGAATTGTACCTCCAAGCAGTGTAAGGCTCCAGTGCAATTGAGGGCACTACACATTCAGCTGGGATCATATTTTGCAACCCTTGCATGTAAGTTTGTGTAAGATTTCAAACCACTCCAGGATGCTTTCACTAGGTATGGTTACTAAATAGTATCCCCTTGAAGAAGTATATAGACAATTTTAGTCAGTTGTACATGACAATTGCTCGGTCAAAAGGACAATGATTTCTGCCCAATTTCATGTTCTGACTACCTTAGGTGGAGTAGTTGATGAGGGTGCACACGAAGTGAAATTCATGGTACACAATCCCATGTACACGAGTCACTTTTGAAATCAGATACATTTAATTGACAAACGAGGTGCCAAATAACCTTTGGAAAGTCGCTAATTACTTTTCTTATGGTTCTCTATTGATCATTGTTTACTATTAAATTTACATGATTGGATTCACTTGATTACTCTTAATATGTTAAGCTTAATTTTGAAAAATTGCATGGTAGTAATCACCTATCTCACTTGTCGCAAGATGCGTGCGGGTGTCTAGTAATGGCAACAACATCCACATTAACAATACATGTGTCCCCATGAGTTACATTCAAAGACATAATTTAGACTGGTGAATCCCTAAGTTAAAAATGAGCACAGGCGACATGCATAACATATTGCCATAGAGATAGGGGAAAAGTTTCTAGAAGTCAAATATATGTATGTTCATCTAATGTCCATCAACTGTGATACATGTTTGATAAATATGTTGACTTCAAAATCTAGACACCTCCTACCATCTCGTGAACAAGTAGAGAAATACATGTTGCTAATGGCCATTGTAATTTCATCTACAAAGCAACTGCACATAGGGTATTCAAACAACATGTAAAGGCAATTAAATTATCACATGTAATTCATATTATGTGAAATTATCATGTTAGTAATGTCCATTTAATTGTAGAATTATTCAAACTATGATAGCAATAATTTCCTTCATTGTGTATATGCAGGAGTTACATATGATATAGTCCCATGCAAATAGTTCATTTCATTCACAGGCGTGGAAGGGTCATAAAATAATAGTTATATATTGATAAAATTCAGTTAACCAATATTGTCATTATGATAACATACATGTACTTAATTAAATTTTTCGCTAATTCCATGATGTTAACATTTTCTGATCATTATGGTGTATGTAAGGGCCACTTCAACCCCCTCCATTTTGACTTCGAGGGCACATGACTCCTCCATCTCATCATCTTCATACATCCCGTTCGTACTCTAAGAGCTCCTGATGGCTCATCTGAGCGTGAGATGCAAATTTCGGCGTGATCAAAAACTTTTGGTAAGTTTGTGTATTTATGTAAATAATTTCATTCTAGCATGGTCTTAAATACATGTTGAAAACATATATAAATTAAGTTTTGACAAAAAAAACATTGTTTGCATTTACAGGCTCATCTACAGGTGAAGTATTCAACTGGAAGAGGACTCATAGCATGGGCTCGGATGATCCAAATCATCTCATAAATCTCCATCTTCATCTCCTCAAGGGAGGGCCTTCTTCGAGCAAGGCCAAGAGAGGTGATAGATTTTGATGATTAGGAAATTTATATGTCTTACATGACATTTTTTTGTATGCCTATGTGCATGGCATTGTATGTACACCTATATGGCATTTGAACTTGATGGTATATGACCTATTTGGGCATTTTTATATTTATTATGCACATTAAAATACTATTTGGAACTTGATAATTTTTGTATGAGACCTTACATTTCTGAGATTATTTTTGCACATGAAACTAATATGATGTGCACTTGACAATATTTAAGACATTATGGATTATTTTTTCATTTATTGGTGATGTACATGTACTAGCATTTTCAATGTATAATATGCATCAAACTTTGGAAATCAATATTTATATAATGTATGTATATAAAGAGTTACCTAATCTGAGTAATTATTCATTCAATTTATCAATGTGTATATGTGTATTTACCTTACTTACGCTTCTTCTTGCTCATGGTCTCTTTGTACTGGTTCCTATCTTATCATGCACTTACTACATTCTTCTATGCTTCTTAGTCTTCTCCCCTGTTAAAACACCCGAGAGTCATCACAATTTGATGCCTTTCATCTATTGATATTTTGATAATGTCTCTCCATATACATTACTCCAATGCTTGAGAATGTCTCCAGATGCAATGACATTCTAATTCAGACACTCAATGATTCTTGATTGTCTAATCCTGTCCCAATTCATGTTATTACCTTTAAATCTATAGGCATTTCAAGTTATTTGGAAATCACATCACACCCTTCACTAGGCTTGATGACTACCCCTATCCTTTTGAAGGTGCTTTTGAAAGCTGATCCATGGGTTTATCATAAACATAAATTATCAATGAATGGAAGGTCACTAAGCCATAGGCCAGCTGACTCCCATCCAAAACTAAATAAGATAAGTGATTTACTAGGAGATTGATAACTCATGTGTGTTCTTAGACATACCCCTATCAAATTCATTCAAAAGACAATCTAGTCATTCAGGGCTCTTAAGGGACTACACCCGGACGAGGTAGCCGGAAAAAGCATAGGGAGTGTAGGGAACCAAAAAAAAAGCCTCCCCTAGTATTTACCTGGACACCCTGACATGTTGGCATAGTTGGTTTGGCGCCAAGAGCTTTCGTTTGTCAAAATATAGTGTCTGGCAGCCTTACACTGACTCAGACTGCAGTATTTTGCACGTTTGCAAACAATAGGACAACGAGAGAAACCGAATGGAGATAGGATAAAACTGAGAGAGGATTTCGTAGAGGGTCCTCAATGTGGAGGTTTTGGATAACTGATGAGACATCTCTAGGTGCCACATGGAGTCCAAGAAATCACCTATCAAATATATAGCGTGTTTTGGTCTCAGGGCTCTTAAGTGACTACGCCCGAACGAGGTAGCCCGAAAGAGCATGAGGAGCGTAGGGAACAAAAACAAATCCTCCAATAGCATTCAACAGGTCACCCAGACTGTGTTGGCATAGTTGGTTTGGTCCCACAGAGCTATCCATTTGCAAAATATAGCATCTGAGCAGCCTTACACTGACTCAGACTACACTATTTCTCACGTTTTGCAAACAATAGAACAGCGAGAGAACCGAATGGAGATGGATAAAACCAGTGAGAGGATTTCATAGAGGAACTTGATGTGGATGTTTTGGATCTAAAAAGACATCTCTAGGTGCCATGGAGTCCGAGAAATCACCTGTCAAAGATATAGCGTGTTTTGGTCTCAGGGCTCTTAAGGGACTACACCCGGATGAGGTAGCCCGAAAGCACGAGGGAGCATAGGGAACCAAAAAAAATCCTCCACTAGAATTCACCTGGCCACCCTGACGTGTTGGTGTAGTTGGTTTGGTCCCATGAGCTTCCGTTTGCAAAATATTAGCTATCTAGCAGCCTTACACTGACTCAGACTGCATTATTTCACGCATTTACAAACAATAGGAAAACAAGAGAACCAAATGGAGATGGATAAAACCATGAGAGATAATTTCATAGAGGGCCCTAACATGGAGGTTTTGGATCTGACAAGATGTCTCTAGGTGCCATTGAGTCTGAGAAATCACATGTCGAAGATATAGCATGTTTTGGTCTCAAGGCTCTTAAGGGACTACGCCCGGACAAGGTAGCCCGAAAGCACGGGAGCATAGGAAACCAAAACAAATCCTCCAATAGATGTTCATCAGGCATCCATGAAACTATTGGCTCATACTTTGGTCTTAGGTACCTTGGTGGAGACCGCCATTGTTCCCAACTGTTCATTTTGAAAGAATGAAGTTTTATCTGTCGATCTTACAGATGACTGAGGAGTCTACAATCAGTTTTTTGGATCATTTAATCAAAAGGTATGTTTGACAATGCCCAAAGAAGAATCCGAGATGGCCATAAAACTGTGAATTATCAGTCTTCAACTTCTAGATGTTTTCCCGAAATGGACATCTTGAAGAAAAACAAGATTTTTGTGTAAGGTGCCACTATGATTCAAGTCTAAGAAATGCCCGTTGAAGATTCATAAAGTGTCAATTTGGTTTCTTTACAGTTACATCCTAAGGGACTAATATGCCAATGACCTACGAGTAGAAGCCCAATGCTTTAGAAAAAATGGGAATGCATGAAAAATCACTAATTTAACTAGAATGGATCAAGTCTATGTGATAAGGTGTCATAGAATGTGGCATCAATCTCTAAATTGCATTGAAGCGGTATGTTATGTTAATATTAATAGCAGGAGAATGCTTGGCTAACTCTTCTTCAATTAGACCATGTAATTCCAATTCCACCTTCACTGCCTATAGAATAATCAATACAGTTTTTCCATGTTAGAGACTGAAGAGCTTCAAAATTTTGACCCATACATTACAACATTCTCATCTCTTCTTTCAAGGACACATAATTATTGCATCTTATTGGATGTTTGAGATCATTTCTTGTGTATGTAATCATCTCATGATTCATTCTATGAGAATATGAATAATTTAATGTTTCAATCTCTCCAGTACTCACACCAAAATGCTCAGTCACCCTTGAAAGGAATCAAAGTTACCAAGTTAATATAAATCCCATAAAAAGGTGTCATATGTGGCCACCGACATCAAGCCATAAATTTTCTGTCATGACCATAACAACCAAAAATTCATCCTCCCTCTACTTTTCTACTTCTACAACTATAAAATACATAAATATACCTAGTAGTACATTCCTCTAATAAAGATCTACCTGCAAAAACTTGGCACTATTTCACATGACTTGGCCATATACATGGTATGCAAAAACATTAGGCTTCTCTGCAAAAACTTTTAGCTAATGAGATTTTGGTGAAATTGTCATCTGCATTTGTGTTATAAAAACCCCTAGCCCTCTCTTCAAAATCCATTGGTAGATATCTAACTGTAAAATGGATAAACCAAAAGCACCTCTCTAGAGATGGCATGTGTAGTGCCTTACAATTCCTTATGACCATTGCATATAAAAGTCTAGTGGAACTAAACATCATCTAACATTTAGGAGACCACTCATTGGATATCTAATGGCAGTGACTACTGTATTTACTACCGGTTAGAGCAATAGACTAAATCAGCATTCTATTTCTCACATATCAAATGAATTTCTTCCTTCAAAAAAGAAATTATGGGTGATTTCTCAATCAAAAAATAAAGTACAATTCTAAACGAGTTTCAGGCTCAATCTTCAATCCTTCATTGTAGTTTTTCTTGCCAGTTTGCTACTTTTGGAACTACCTGGTTTGATTTGTGAATGCGTGAAGCAGTTGGGATTAATGTAAATTGTCATACTTGGCATGTTTTCATTAACGGATTATCCATGGCACTGATATCGACAACATGCACATACATCTTCGGGGTGGCAGTTAAGTAGTGGAGGATTTTTCCACGCTTCCCACGCTTACTTTTGCTTCTGGACTCTTACCTTCGTCCGGGCGTAAGTCCCTTCCAAGATGTTTTTGAGGTAACCAGAATTGACATCTATATGACTTCGACAGGTAGCATTTCTTCTTGACTCATAGTGACATCTTCACCTAATTGTTTTTCAGGGCCATTCACGATCTTCGTTGTCATCTAAAGTTGAACACTAAAAATTTATAAAGTGACATCTTCACCTAATTATTTTTCTTCACAATGTTCATTTTCATCTAAATTTGGAACATTGGTGGTCTCCCCAACAAAACTAAGTTCATACGTCTACATAGTTGCATCCTATGGAAAAATCATTAAGGATAAAAAGATTGCAGAATATGACAAAAAAATCGGCAAAGTTTGCAGGCTCTCCTTTTTCTCCCACCCCACCTAAATAAGAAATCATTCAAAATCAAAGCATATGTAAAAACATGCTATATCATTTGGGCGTAGTCTCTTAAGATCCCTGAGACCAAAACACATGCTATATCTTTGATAGGTGATTTCTCGACTCCAAAACACATTATATCTTCAACAGGTGATCCCTCTACAAAAGTCTCTCACAGTTTTATCCATATCCATTCGGTTATCTCATTGTCCTATTGTTTGCAAACGTGTGAAATAGTGTATTCTGAGTCAGTGTAAGGTTGTCCATTGCCAATCACTTGAATAATATAGGTGTTTCATACAATATAGGTGGTGAAATGAGAATTTTAATAAGATATTTTTACAATATAGGTGGTGAAATGAGAATTTATGTTTGTTGGTCCTTTCTAATATTTAATTTCTCTTATCTTCACTTGGCTTCGAGAATAATAAATTATCTGTTGACAGTGCCAACCACGTGAAGGTGGAATCATTTTTGGCACCACTAACCTACATAAACATGTTAGTAAGAAATTAAATAGAATTTTAAATCATACATAATTTAAACAAAATCATTTAATTAAATTCATGAAGAATATACCTTTACAAATTCAATCCAATGAACATCAAGGATCAACTCTACTCTTGACACTAACCCAATGTCTTCATAGTCTTCAAACAACCAAATGTTTGATTTTTTGATAGGATATCGTCGAAGCCAAGTTCTAGTGACTACCATTGACCCAGTGGGATACTAAAGGTCTTCACCATCAATGATTATGGAAGTAAAAAAAAATTCCCCTCTAGACAACGAGACAAGAAGTAGTTTGTTCCCTCTTCGTTAAATTCCATCATAATGACTGCAAAAAATTTCCCTACATCACAAAGTAAAACTGTAAGTCAAATTGAAAATACATTAAGAGTTGACCATTTAATAATTTATAAATCTAAAACATGTCATGTACATGTATATATGTGTACACCTTGTTGCACTAAATCAGAGACTTGGTCAAAGTCAAGTGATGTTGTCATTTGATCTGAAGACCCTGCAAGTTTTAATGCTCATGGAACTTGATGTGTGTCGAGTGGAATTAGAGGTCTACAAGTCCATTCATCCACCCACTGTTGTGACTCACATTCATTCCATGCAAAATCAATGTATGATATAAAAAACATGCCATGTACCTAGTATAAATAGTCCAAGCATTTACATCTGAACTACGGAATGAGTGCATATCACTTGATCCTACAACTATCATACAATCTTCAAAGTTTGTCATATGTTGTTCCTCTATCAACCAAAAATATCTATGAACCGTTGATCTTTCTTGAGATTCATGGCCCATATTCTTGACACACTAATCAACAATATTTTTTGCATCTGTAAATTTAGCACCATCCTTGAACTTTAACTCTTCTCTTGCAAGTGCTCTTTTCACACATGCTCCTGCACCATCATGCTCTCCTTTTCCATGCTCTTCCTCAGTAAAACTATAGATATGTTGTACATTTATTTCTTTATGTATCCTTCTTAGACAATAAAACATATGTGCATTCTTGAATTGTGATGTGTAGTTGTCCGACCAAATGTAATGTTGATCAAAACTAATATTCCTCTCATTCAAGTTCGCATAAAACACCTGGAAACACCCTTGTACATATTTTGTAGAATGTGTTTGATCATCACTAATGTAGAAATGATACTCTGTTAATATTTTTCGATCTTTCTCAGTGCTTTCTGGAGAGTGCATGAATGTTATATGCACGAAAATAGAAACTTCCACTGAGTTATAATATTGAGACTAAACCTCCATTTGTGGTTACAATGTGTAATTCTCTACGAAGTCAACTACTGAAATAATAGTACCAAGTGGGAATGTTTCCTTTCTTAACTTTAATTGTTCATCCAACCATCGAGCTCTATGTGTGTGCCTTGCATACTCATAAAAAAAATCTCTGAATTTGACCATATATTCTGATACAGGTAATTGTTTTGTAATAAGATCACACCTCTTCGATTCTTTTCCATCTTTTAATTGATATACCACCAATTTATATTTGGTGAAATCAACCAATTATTTTCCTATTGAATCTGTACTCTCCTCATGGATACAACTTTTCAGATTTGGCAAGCCATCACATACATTGCACATTCCATCCAAACATGCTTTGTTATAAAAAAATTGTCTAGTTGATTTTTCACAAAATATTGTCGAAATAAATTCCCTTGAAGATTTTGGTGGGACATTTAATCCAAACTAGACTGCAACATGATGTCAGTATGAAAAACACACTATATTTGACAAAAAAAAATATCATAATGCATTGAAAATTTAATATGATTCCTGTACAACAAGTGGTACGTGAGTGATTGATTTTCACATAAAAGGGTTTGCTCATTTCAAAGAATCTTTGGCTAATGTTAATTTGTGGATTTTCATTCTTAAACTTAGAGAACAATTTTTTTTAGTCATATCTAAGAAATGTTTTGCACACGATTCACGATTACGAGAATATATTCTTCTTTTTATTGTATCTCTTCTATTCGGTGACACCCTTGTGTTCTCATTCCAAAATTTTACAATTAATTCTTTTAGAATATCATATTTATTCTTTTCTTTTCATGGAAATCTGCTAGAGAAATCCCAATAGTCAGTGTTATTGACTGACTCAAGACATTTACATCTCTCTATTGCTTTCATTAGTGTTTTTTTGTTTAGCTTCAAAGAACTACTTATTTTTCTAGTCAAGCGTTTATTAACTATTTTATCACTTACTATACAATTAGTAAGTGCACATCGTGTAGCATTACTATCTTTGGTGCGTATCTTGCCACCTACAGTTTGGTATGCTTTATGTATGTTTTCAAAAATTGACGCATTTTGATCAACAACATTAGATGTTATTAACCCCAGGGTCTTCATTATAGGTTTCATCTTAATTAATTTCATCAATGTAATAAATAATTGACATCTTTGTGTGTCATTTAAATTCTCAAAATAATTATCTCAAATTCCACTAGCTTTTCTTCTCGCATTTCTTTCAGACATTTTTTTAGGCATTGGTTTTATAATGTTTCCATCAATTTCAATTAAGTGAATTAGTTTTCTTCGCAAAAGGGAAGGAGGTGTTCTTAGAGGTGAAGATTTTTTTACAAGGTTACTTTCTTCATTCAGTGTTTTCATACAAATTTTGGGGTTAACATTTGGATTCTCAGGTAAGGGTTCAACAATTGGATTCATATCAATTTCTTCATCCATACCAACATTATCTTTCAATTAAATATCATTATTCATTACAAAATCATTATTCTCTACATTTTCATTATGTATTTCATCCCCATTTTACAATACATTAGCTACATTTGATATAGCAGATGTACCTTTCCCTGCACGAAGTTTTTACGTTCTCTTCAATTTCTTTATTTTCATCTCTTCCAATTGCTCTGATGTCTTGTTCTTGACTTTCATCTTGTTCTTAGCTTGAATTTTATTGCCCATGATTAGAAAAAATCAACTAGTGGGGTACGGGACAAAATGAACTACTTAAAAAACGTGAAAGAATGTAGAGAAAATTGTAGACCAAATAGAATGTTTGTAGAATTCCCGTGAAAGAGATGAAAGGGACGTTGGGGGGCCACAATATATAAACAAAGAATAACGTGCACGCGTTATTTTTTTACCTTTTCCAGCACATGCATCAAGGCTTGGGATCCGGTTTGGATCCCCAACCCTGAGGCATGGACCTACACAAACGTAGCAAACAACGTGTTTTTGCATGAAAATGTAAAAATTCCACTTCCTCTATGATAAATCAAAATAAAACAATCGATCCATTTAAAAAAATTATACCACGGCATAGAGCAGAGTTTCTTCTTTCTAAAAATATAATTTTTCAAATTTTTTGACTAATATAAGGTTTCCATATTATTTATTTTCTAACTATGTCTTTTTATAGCTATTTTTTGAAGTTTAAATATGTCTATCTTTCATCATGTATATTTTTTTGGGTCATCTAAATTGAAAAAATATATATAATAACACAAACTAGGCATAATTCTATACATATTCAAAAAAAATCTAATTTTTCGATATTTTTTTATGTAGTTAGTATTGGTGTGTGGGATCCTATGTGTCCTCCACTCACATATGGAGCATCATCTCACATGGGTTAGGTTTAGGGTTTTCTTTTGATTCATGCACTAGGGTTACTTAGCACCCTATATGTACCCTTTCATTTCTGATTTATGAGCATGCCAAGACACTGTGATGTCTTTCTCTACATGTGCAAGCTTTGTTCTGTTATGCAAGTTCTTTAGTTTATTGATCAATTATTCCTTGTGATTATGTTGAAGCCATTATGATTCAACTAGAGTGTAACTTCATTGTGGTGCATAATTTCTGATACAATTCGTTAACTCTTTCATGGTATCAGAACTGAGATCGGGTAAACGTGCACTCATTTTGTTGAGTTGTGATTACTCTTGGTTTCATTTTTTTACTCCTTGTGCAAATTTTTCGATTGTTATATTCTAGAATTTTTTGCTAACGCTCTTAATAAGTTGCTCTTGGAAATTTATCAGTTTTTTTGTGTTCTTCGTCCATGTGCAGATCTCCTTGAGTTTTTTAGGGGTTTTGTAACTACATTTAGCTAGCTGCAGCTAAATTTGGTAGATCAGCTAAAAATAGAGGTTGTTTCTTTGTTGGTTTTTTTAAAATTTTATTAAACTGAAAATTTGTTTAGATCTCTATTTTTTAGTCTCTCTGTGATTTTTTCAGAATATAGATTCTTTAAAAAATTTGTGTGGACGTGTTGAACCACTACCCTGTGGTTGTTTGGTTCGTGGTGTTCTTTGCTCAAACCGATTTCTTCCAGACTGGCCAAGTTTATTCGTTCTCCTGGAAATTTGAGCTCATTTCTCCCATGTCCTCTTTGTGGCTACTATAAATTCGAGCTACTGTGAGTGATTTGTGGTCTGTTCTACCTGTCCAAGTCGTTCTTGCAAGCCGAGTCATCTTCAGACCCTGCTTTGTTCTACCTGGCGAGCCATTTTTTGTTCTACCTAGTTAGTTCTACCCTGGTTTGTTTCTTGCGAGCCATTTTTTTCTGCCTGTGGGCTTTCAATATCTTCTGGATCCCACTCACGCTCCGACCTGTCAATCTCTTCCGGCTCCCACTCTCACACCTGTCTTGTCTGCACACCCGCGTTCATCCCTTCCCAACGGCTTCACTCCTTCCCTCCCTGCCGTAGCTTGTGCTTGTCCCAACGGTTCCCTTCTTGCCTTTCCTCTACCATGGATTTCCCTTGCCATGACAGTCCTCAGATGAAACCTGCGCACTAGTCCTCTCTTTCGTCCTCTTCCATGGACTATGCAAAACTCAAATGTTCAATCCGTTACATTATTTTTGGTATGTTTTTTTATGTTTTTTTTTGTAAGTATTTTTAAAATACTTTCTTTTTAAAAAAAAACAACAAAAAGCTTATTAATCTTTTTGGTAAGTTTCAAAATTATTTCTATTTAAAACAAAACAAGAACTTTTTAAATCTTTCAACTCAAGGTAAGATTTTTTTTAATAATAGAAGTTTTTTTTCTTTTATTACTAGATCTAACGGTAAGCTTTTAGGTGGGTGTTTTTTTTTTGTATTTCTATCAATAGATATTAATAGAAATTAATTTTATTTAATTTACTAGATCTTATTTAATTAGGATTTATTTTTAGTTTTTTTAATTAGATCTTAATTCATCGTAATTAATTAGATTTATTTAAATCTAGTTTTTATTAATTACAATCCTATCATTTTTTACTTGTAAAATATTTTTAAAAAACTCATCTTTTAAAAGTCCAAATTGCTTTAAAATTAGTTAATTCATCGTTTCCTTTTAAAAGTCAAAATTGCTTTAAAATTAGTTAATTCAGACGTTTCCAAATGTTAAATTTTTAACACGTTATTGTCGATTTTTTTTACTAATCGTGCACTCAAGTGTTCAGTAACACTTTGAGCACCTATTTGTCTTTCGTGTACTCTTCCAGTGTTCTTAAGATCTTCGGAACTCTCTTGAGTTCATTTAAACCATTGTATATTATCCTTATTATTGCTTGCAACTAGTGAGCACATCCTCTACAATTTGCAGTAAGGGGGTATCATTTGTGACATGAGATGCTTTTTCTCACAACCAGGATCTGATTTCACCTCCTTCCTAGTTTTTTGCTATTGTACTTATATACGGTGTCACTTTTTTGCACTCCATAAAACACGATTATGGTCTCCTCTCTTGCACGTTATTACATTGATTGCAAGGTGAGTTACCAAGTGTTTTACAATTCACGGTTGGACTCGATTATATTCAATGCACTAAACTATAAAGTGTCGAAAGCAGGGGGTTATTATATTGTCCTGGGTGGTTGTGTTTCTTATCTGCATTCTTTCTCTCTCTCTCTTCACTATGGATGCACTTGCAATTCCTTTACTTACGTCGTTCAACTTATTCGAATGGAGATCAAAAATGATTATGAAACTAAGGGGTAAAGGGTTATTCCGCATCACCATGGGAATTGAGACTGAACCAGACGACGACCCTGAAAAATCTAAGTGGTTAAACCATAGATGAAGCTTTAGGTCTTCTTTACATGTCTATTTCTCCTGACTTACTCTTCAGCATTGAGGCGTCTGAAACACCTAAATATGTGTAGACAACGTTGGATGAAATGTTTAGACAAAAAGATGACATGAAAGTGCACGAGTTAGAAAACGAACTACTAGGGTTAAATCACAGTGACTTTGAAAACCTACAAGCATTCTTCTCGAAATTTGTCCACACTATATTTTTGTTAAAGGAATGTCAAGTAGAGAAGAAATATTCTCAACTGATCTTTTCGATTCTCTCTAATTTAGGTCCTGAATATTTTGTCTTCATGTCAACTTTTTACGCTACAAAAGTTACTTTGGGCAATACTTGGAATATGCCCTCCTTTCACCGTTTTTCGTCCCAACTCATTCGAGAACAGGAAAAACTCATTCAAATGGGGTCTCTCAAGTCCAATTCACATGCCCTTGTAGCAAGTACTAATAAGGAAAAGAATACTGAAAAGAAGAAAGAAAAAAAGATCAACCTAAGAAAGAAACCAAGACCAATACTAAAAATAACACGAACGCTTCAAATTCTGAGCCTGGAGCATAGAAAGACAAGTATTTGTGTTCCTATTACAAGAATCTTGGTCATGACGAAAGAGCATCTATGTATGAGAAAACAAATTTATCACCTTACTCAATTACTTGAGAAAAATAAAATAGGTGTTCCTAAGTCTATTAAACAAAATGCTTCAAATGCCGAGTCATCCACTGCAAAAGGTTCTAAATCTGATAAGAAGAAAGGAAAGGCCCTTGTAGCCAGAGTTGCTCCTTCATCGATGTGGATTATATATTTTGGTGCCTTGCACCACATGGTTTCTTCACATGTTGAGTTCTCCAACATCGAGCCTTGTGGAATGTCCCAAATCATGATGGGTAATAACACGAGAGTGTCAGTTTTGGATAGTTGATCGGTAGAGATGGATGGGGGAACATTCAAACAAGTGTTGAGTGTTCTTGATTTCTCTACTAATCTCCTATCGGTTTACCAAATTACTCATCTTGGTGAAGGAATGCGAGTGGAATTTGGTCCTAACTCGGTGATTATTCGTGAGCTTAACGATGACACTACAGTGGCTGAGGGAAAGGCAGATCACCGTTCATGGTTATATACCTTTTCCCACTTTACTTCTGATTCTACACCCACTTTCTTTCTCACTCATGAAAATGAGGTTATTAAGCTATGGCATGAGCGTTTTGGGACATCTAAATTATCGCTACCTTGAACAATTGAGCCAAAACGAAATGGTTAACAGGTTACCCTGCGTCATGTTTTCTAAGGGTCTTTATGAGGGTTGTACCCTTGGAAAGCATCCTGAAAAGAACTTTGACAAATGATAATCTTGGAGAGCTACTCGTCCCTTGGATCTTGTTCACAGCGATATTTCTGGTCCATTTCCATATCCTTCATTTACTAGAGCTCTTTATGTGCTAACCTTCATTGATGACTATTCGCGATATACTTGGGTATATTTTCTTAAGCTTAAGTCTGAAGTCTTTGAACATTTTCAAGAATTTAAGGCTCTTGCTGAGAAACAGGTGGAATGGTCTATTAAGGTTCTTCGAACTGCCAATGGAGGTGAATATGTAAACAATAGGTTCATGGATTTATGCACTTCTGAAGGGATCTCTTTGTAGCATACAGTTGTTTATAGCCCTTCGCAGAATGGAGTTGCAGATAGAAAGAATCTGTACTCTTAAGGAGATGGCCACTTATATGATTCACTTGAAAGTCTCTTCCTCCACAGTATTGGGCTGAAGCAGTGAATTGTACAAATTACATTCAGAACCATGTTCCACACAAGGCAGTAAGAGGGATGACACCCTTTGAAGCCTGGTTTGGACGCAAGCCTGATGTTGAGCACTTTCGAGTCTTCAGATCCAAGGCTATGGCTCGGATTCCCAAGAAGAAACGCAAGGCTTTAGAACCACAATCCAAACCTTGTATCTTTGTAGGGTATCCTAATGGCATGAAGGGATATCGATTGATTGAATCCTAATTCTCATGAGCTTTATATTGAGAGAAGTGTTAAGTTTGATGAGTCTTCTTCGACTTCTACTTCTCTACCTATTGAGGTTCTTCAGCTCGCTTGATTCAGATTCTGACTCATCAGATGATGATGTTGTTGAGCGTGCTCCTCTTCCTAATCCTCCCAACCATCAGACCTTTGAGTCTTCTGATTCTGACAGTAGTGATGATGAGGACTATGTCCCTTCTCACTCAAGTGAAGAATCTTCTGAATCTGAGCCTGATCCTCCTGGTCCTCTTTGGGCTAGGAAAACTTTGAAAGTGCTGGAGATTTAGTTGGAGATACTTTGGATATGAGACGTACTCGCTCAGATTTCATTAGACCCCACTCTTTCTTCACCTCTGCTTCTGATCCATAGTCTTTCCGGGAGGCTTCTGGTATTCCTGAGTGGGATTCTGCCATGGATGAGGAGTATTCCTCTCTCATGAAGAATGATACTTGGGATCTCACCCCTCTTCCGAAAGGAAGAAAAATCGTTCGGTGTAAGTGGGTGTTCTGAACAAAGTATGGAGTAGATGGAGACGTCAAAAATTTTAAAGCACGATTAGTAGCTAAGGGTTTCTCCCAGATAGTTGGGGTTGATTATACTAAAACCTTTTCTCCAGTTATGAAGATGACTTCTATTCGACTGACCCTTGCCATTGCCGCAGCAAACAGATGGAAAGTCCATCAAATGGATGTTAAGAGTGCCTTCCTTCATGGTGACCTAGAGGAAGATATATACATGGAACAACCTTTGGGTTATGTCCATGATCCCTCCCTTATTTGTAAGTTAAAGAAGTCTCTTTATGGCCTTAAACAAGCCCCTTGGGCTTGGTATGCCAAGATGGACTCCTTTTTACTTACATTAGGGGTTTACTAGGTGTCACTCTGATCCAAATGTTTATATTCTATGGCAAGATGACTCCATACTCATCCTTGTTCTCTATGTTGATGACTTGTTGATCACAAGAAACTCTTCCTCTATCATTGATTCTGTGAAGATCACCTTGGCCAACAGGTTTTCCATGACTGACTTAGGTCTGCTTCATTACTTTCTTGGGATCCAAGATTTCACAATCTGACTTAGGAATTGTGATTTCACAACCTAAGTATGCTCTTGACTTGCTTGCTCATTTTCAGATGTCTGATTACAAGTCTTCTCCTACTCCTTTTCTTTCCGGGGTTAAGTTGGTTTCTGATTGCTCTACTCCCTTGGTTGATGGTACCCTTTATCGACAGTTTGGTGGGGAGCTTGATTTACTTGACTCACACTCGACAGATTTATCTATGTTGTTGGGATCGTGTCCAGATTCATGCAGGAGCCACATGAGCTACATTGGAAAGTAGCTAAGCGGATCCTTCATTATGTTTGTGGCACCTATACTAATGGCATTCACTATTATGGAGGGGTGGATATTGACTTGATTGGTTCACAAATTCTGATTGGGCCGATGACTTAGATCATCGGAAATCTACCTCTGGCTACAGTTTCTCTCTTGGTTTGGGTCCTTGTTAGTTGGTCTAGCAAGAAGCAAAATGCAATTGTGATATCTTCTATAGAGGCATAATACAGAGGAGCAGTTAATGCTGCCACACAAGTTGTTTGGCTATAGGGTATTCTGACAGAGTTTGGCATCCACTTTTGGTGGCCTACCATTATCTATTGTGATAACACAAGTACTATATCAATTTGCAGAAATCCAGTTCAGCATCAGTGGATGAAGCACATTGAGATCCATATGCACTTCATACAAGAGCTTATTCATGATGGTATCATCGACATTCAGTACATTCAGACAACTGATCAGATTGCAGATATATTTACCAAGCCCTTCACTAAGGTGAAGTTTCTTCACTTGCGGTCTCTTCTTGGGGTGAGGTCTTATGCAGTTGCTCATCTTCTTCGGGCTATATATCCTTCTTTTATTCTTCTTCTTCTTCTTCTAGGAAGATGTTGTTTGTATATGGGCACCTTATAAATCAGGCCTTTAGTTGTCAGGCCCCATTGACACATCTTTCTTAGTTGTTTAGGAGTGTCTTCTTGTTCTCTAACTCATCATAGCCGCTACCCCATCTTCAATGAAGGGGGGTGTTGGTGTGTGGGATCCTATGTGTCCTCCACTCACATATGGAGGGTCATCTCACATGGGTTAGGTTTAGGGTTTGCTTGTGTGTCATGCACTAGGGTTACTCAACACCCTATATGTACCCTTTCATTCTTGATTTATGAGCATGCCAAGACACTCTGTTGTCTTTCCTCTATTGTGAAAGCTTTGTTTCTTTGATAATTTCTTCATTTTTGATCGATCCTTGTGATTACACTGGAGCCATTATGATTCCGTTGGAGTGCAACTACTTCATGGTGCATCGTTTCTGATTCAATTCTCGCAAAATCTTTCATAAAAACACCATCCTCCTTATGCTTTCAATACAAGATTTGAGTCTCGTAGAAAAATCACCAAATCATCGAATTAATAAATACATGCATCTGTCAAAACACTCACCTATTGTTTAGAGTAGTTAGGGTCAAGAAATATGCTAACTAAGCTCAAGTGATATAACATAGAAAAAATCAGGTTTAGTTTCTACAACTAACCTCCAACACAATGAATACACATTTCTTATTAAGAAAAGAAATAAAATTTGTACATAACCTCTTACATCATATCTTATAATAAATCTCACTCTAAAAGAGCCTCCTCAATCCTCTTGTTGAAATTGGGATTGTCATCAATCTGTAACCTCTCTTTAAAAACATATCCTTATATTAATGTATACCTTTGACCCTTCTTTTTCAGAGAATTCCATGTAACTCATCTCTTCAACACAACTTTATTGAACATTGGTGCATTGCTCTACCTAGTCCCACATTATTTTACATTATGACCACATGTATCTATAGTAATCTAGCATTGGGAAACCAAGAAATTTTTTGAATCCTTTCATAACATAAAGTACAATCTTCACAAATTCTATATCGCTATGTGTCACCATGTTTCATTTATAGATTTGTAATGCCATGCAACACTTTACAATGCATGCATCAAGATATAATGTTTTCATCACCAAGAACCTCTTGTATGTCGACTGAGTATACATTGTTTCTCCACATGACATTCTTGACATCAATATATCTACATCCAGTCTTTTTTGATCATATAGTTCATATCGTTATCGACCCTAACATTTCCATAACATAACTCACATTCATAATGCAGGCTAGTTAAACAAAACCTTCAACACTATTCCATATCAAATCTCCTTGTCTCCACAGAAGACATTGCAATGTGTGAATGCTAACTTCTCAGGCTATCAGGGTAGGTATCCACAAGGGTTTCCAATGTTTTCCCCATATCCAAAGCTTCAGGTTAAATTGTATTTGCACTATTCATAGGATGTATAATCCTATTTAACCAAAATGATGATTTCCCTCTCCTGACAAATCAATCATTATTCATCATAGACCTAGATCAACATGGATGAAATTTTCCCTTATGGATTTGATTTTTTAGGATATAATCAAATTATCATTGTTTCATGATAATCAACATAAAACATCTTGATCACCAATAAAAATGCATTTCCTTTTGATACTAAGAGTCTACCCTTTGGTCTAAAAATGTTGGGTACAACATATCAACATATGACATATATCTTGCATCATGATATCCAAAAAATTCCATATTTGGATTATGTCTTGACCTCCTTGGGAAGTCCAAATTCGAATGCAATATATTGCACCCACTCTTATAATCCTTCACTCGTCTTCAACTAGCCTCAATTCACCTACACATGGTCCTTAGCTATTTGGTTTTGGATCACTAGAGAAAAAATTTTTGAGCACTTTATCATAAATATCCATGAAATCAACCTTGATCCCATGTAAGTGCGAAATTATCGAAATGTATCCACATTGCTACTCCTTTTGTAACTAACATGAATTATTGTAATAATTCATGTCCATTTGACAATCATTCACAAGGGGGACCATTGTCAACCATTTCAAAGATCATACTTCAAAATATATTCCTTGAACATTGGGAATGTACACCCCAAAACGTTGCTTTTCTTAAAGTTATTAGATTATCACTACCCATCCTTTCCACCAATGATGGGGATTTTTAGTGAAGTTTGAGACAAATCCACTTCAAAATGCCCTAGGAGGCATGCTTGTATCTGAAAATCAAGGCTATGAGTAATTTTTGTCTAAATTAGTCATCATCATAATCTATGAATATGATTTTCACACACCATGATTCACACAAAGTGCTATGTTCATGCATTATGATTTTCCACTTCCAAATTATATTTATCTTCTTAATCACAAAACCTACGTCACCACTAGTTTTAATTATCTCTTAAATCCATGATAAGTCAAATTATTATCATAATCACATTACTCTATTTAATACATTGATGAATGATTTGAAATTAATACATATTTTAAACTTGATCAAATTCAAACACATATAATGGGTATTTATTCACCTCTTCTAGATAATCAACCACCTTTATGAATGCTTAAAAAAATCCAATAACCGCATCATTGAAATCTAACAATTATTGAATCATATTATGTCCCCATTAAAATGATCCTCTTCTTTGACAACTAATATTTCAACCAAAAGGATGATAATGTTGTAATCATGCAAGAAATAATTCCCATTCCATTATTTTCAAGATCAAATTTGAGTGTACCAAACCAATCAAGGAAATACTAAGCTTTAATCTTAGGTGAACCAAACTATTATCTTATTGGACCAAGTTCCATTAAAAAAAATATATAGACTCACAACTTGTAGTCATCCGTAAAATATTGGTAAAGGAATATTCAATGTAAAAATTGTCCAAATGTCACAAAAATATACGGATAATTGTCGGAATTCTCCTTAGCACATTCAATCATTATACCCATTCAATAATTCCACAATTAATAATTCTTTTGTAGTCAATGAGATACGAATATGGATTATCTATTTGATTAAAGTCCGTCGGTGATGGCGACCAAAAAGCGCATCATAAAACAAATATAAGTTGCTACGTGACATTCTATTTAAATGTGAGGCCATCCTTCACATCAAAATGAGCTTGTTTATAAAATTTGAAGAAATATTGGATCATATTTATGGTATTGGACCCATGAATATTTGATTATCTTACTTAATCTAAAATGGAGATGTTTGTCACCATTGGAAATTAAATAACTGTCCTTCAAAATGTTGTCACTTATTCTTTCATAGGAGGCATCCTTTTTAAATGTAGTTTTGATGGTGTATTATTATGTTAATTTAAATCAGGATGAATCAAGTCCAATGTAATCAAATTATTTCAAAATGGATCCATGGACGTCATTTAATTATTTGCAATCTCAAAAAAGGAAAAATGGGTGTAAGATGGCCTATTAACTCTATCTATATGTTTAATGTACGAAAGTGTGTTAAATGTCAACTTATTATTGATCTTTTTTCACATACCTAGTCAAGCAGGTGTACAACCCGCATTAAGGAGTTTGTGGGCCTTTAAGTCTCAATGGGGGATTATTCCTCATTGGTGAAATTAATCTTTTACAAAATTATCTCAACAACATCTTCTATCATTACTGCAACCAAATTTTTTACTAAATGGGTTGAAAAAATTCCTTTGACAATTCATTTTTTCTTAAAATGTCATCAAGGGGTTCATCATATCAAAACATCATTTGTCACTTTAGAATCCATCATAATTTATCACAGTTAATGCAAAATCCTTCAAACAACAAGGAGGTTAATAAATCTTTGTGATACATTTAAGGATCAAGCCTCATTCTCATCAAATCCATATTATCCTCATTGCATGGACAAGCCGAGAGCTTGTTAACGAAACACTTAAAATACAAAATCCTTCTGAAAATTAGGAATGATTAGTGAAGTTGTAATTGGCATACTTCAAATCCTATCTTCTCTCTACACTAATTATTGAACCAGTATCTATCACCTACTAGTGCTAATTCCTTATTCACTATTTTATGGATCTAGTTTCCATACGATACCAGTAGACTATTTAAATCCTAATCATTCCCCCTGTATCCTTGGGGAGTAACCACACCACAAGAACCTGATGAATAAAATCACCACAATCATTTAGGTTTACACAACTAGAATTTGTTGGATGAAAAGTATCTAACATCTTGAACATCATAACTTTATCAACTTTCACTTCCAATTAAGGAGTTGCATACAACAAGGATATGAAGGAATGTGACTTCAAAATTGATGACCTATCTACTTAAGAAAATCAAATTCTCACTACTTAGAATGACTGTGGAAATTTCTCCTAATTGATTGGCAAAAGTATTATTACTCATAAATATGGGTCAGGACGCTGTATCTCTTCAGTTCTGTTGATGGAGAACCCATAATGCTCACAAGGAACCTCTAAATGCTTTGCACTTGTGAGCAAATTTCTACTGTTAAATTATTGACGATCATATCGCAGTTTGGGGAGAGGGGTTGAATTGGTCAGCCTTCCATTGTTACTTTTGCCTCCATTATGTTTTTTCATCATTTAACAAATTATGGGGCATATGGATTTGTCAACTTTAACAAATAATCCCCCTCTCCTTAACAAATTATTTATTAAGGTCTTTCTCCCAGCTCTAAATAAATTAAAAAACACATATAGATGCTTCTTATTAAAATCAAAATAAAAAGATAGATCCCTCAAAGCACAACTATTTGAATATCATATTGTCAAAAGAAAAGTAGACTAATAACTTGAAGGATTTTATACCATTTTAAAATCATGGAGTGATCCCTTGAAGGATGACCATTCAATAAAAATATAAGATGTAGACAATACCCTCAAAGGATGGCTACACATGAAAAAGGATTCATGTTTTGATCAGCCTCTACAAACATATCAAGATTAATATCATCTTTGAAAGCTACCTACATCAATTAGATTTCCCATAAGTAAAGCTTCCCACACTGATCAATTCACTTCATAAAATATTTGGGGCATTGGTTCCCTCTAATTTTTTCAAGAAAGAGAACCCTTATTCCCCAGAAAGGCATGTATTCATATGGTCCTTTCATGCTTTTTATTTACATCAACCATGATCAATATGAACTATCCATTGATAGTCTCATTTAACAATTTGAAATTCCACAAGTGTAAACGTTACCAAAAATCATCACACACATATTATTCAATGGCACATTATTTCCACTTTTACTTCATTTTATTTTATCACATTTTAATCTTATACATCATGGTTAGGTCACTTTTTCCTATAAGAGATAGTTGAACATCAAGGCTCATAATTAAAACTTGAACATCAGTATATCCAACACATACTTCATACAACAATAGAAAACATCATACACATCAAAACAATCAAATATACAAAATAAAATCATAATCATCATCATCAAGAGTCTATCAACACAAGAACTAAAAATCAATACCATCATATATGTCAAAATTCACTATCCATAAAATCAAAATAATGTCATACATAGGAAAAAAAGGGATTCTATGAGCCTACAAATCAGACGATAAAGTCCATTAAAACTAGGATCGAGAGTTCATCTCACTACTACACCACCAGATCCTCCTGTACCATCATCTCTTCTCAGTGGTCTCCGAGATGAGTGCCCCACACTTGCTACATTGTCACTAGGTCTGGCCGCTACTATGGTGCCCCCTTGGGAAACTATATGATGAACATAAAAATTGGTATTAAGGTAGTTTATAATGATCATAGCCACATAATAGTCCCTCTATGATCTCATAGCCTCATAATGGGACACTAAAATCATACTATAAGGTTCTATATAATTTCCTCTATGTTTGACCAATGCCAATAAATTCATGTAAGAAATAGAAGGCCATGTGATCTCCAAGGCCTTCCTGAATGTATCTCTCTAACTCTTGTATTGGTCTATATTAAAAGAGACCTATCCAAGTTATGCCTGGAGCTTGTCATGCTCTATAATAAAACAATCATGCTCCATAATGAGTATGTCCCACACTCCAACTAATTCATCTCACTCTCTCTAAGTGACATATCTCTCTGTCTCCACTACGACCTTCTCAGTCATCACACAATGACATCAACATTTATAAGAGCATCAGGCTCAACAATATCCTCATCACCGTCACCACGCTCCTCGGCTCCTCCCTCTTCTCGATCCCACACTTTTATAACTTATCAGGCCCCCCTCACCACTTCTTTCATCCTCTCAAAACTCATCAATGAGCATGACCACCAAGCAGTGAAATATGGGGTGAACCCTGCATCATCAATCGACACCACATGACAATCCTCATCTAAAAACATCACAACTAGCCACTAAAAAATGGGTGTTGGGCATGTCACAACTATCTATGGGGATGTCAATATCCCCATCCTCTTTCCTATATAAAACTAGATCCTTAGGTATATCCTAGAACCAACCCAAACTATCTCATAACCTGACTAAAGTGTATCAAGTAATCATTTTCAATCATGTGGCCCTATACCTAGGTGTGCTACTATAAATACAATATATCCTCAAAAAAATCCATCTAATTTTGAACCCACATACAGATGCCAGATCACATCACTAACTTGTAAAACAAATATCAAGTCTCTATAATAGGTAGGCCCCTTAGCCTTCCTAGCTCTGCCGAGATTTACACTCCATCTCATGAAGCTTGGGTGCCTCATATAAATAACACTCAGAAATCGAAACGGATGAGAAATGGCAATGTGCTCATGGGCCCAAAACTATAGTAGAAAACCAACATCAATCTCATAGCAATTGCGGGACATCCAAGCCCAACCCTCTGTGTATGTCTATGCTAACAATGTAGGAGCCCACTCAAAAACCATATGGTGATCCATTATCTCTATAAAAACCACTTCCATCATCCATTGGAATCATACACTTCCTAAATATGGAAGTTCGAAACATGAAATGCCCATCATAATCATAGTCATATATGGGTACCCTACTCTCTGAGACTCATATAAGTCCTGATAATCAAAATCTCCTGATGAGTATCTCACACCCTGGTCTTATCTTTGTGTAATCACTGCATAGGATCCCCTCTCTCTACATTTGAAATACAATAAATAGGAGCCCCCCCTAATTGGTATTCTAGTAATATGGTAAACATCCTCCAAGGTGATGTGCATCTCCCTTATGTGCAGCCAAAAAGTATTGGTGGAAGGATTCCACCTCTCTAGAAATGAAGGTATCAAGCTACGACATCTATGAATCCACCTATAAAATATCATCCCACCAAAACAAAAACTCTCCAAATCATCCAAGTCATCATCAGAAAAATCCAACCTAATCTTATCTAACATCAAGGGGATACTATCTCAGATAGTCAACTGAGCATCCACCCACCAAAGAAAAAACACAAAAATGAACATTAATAGTGACGTCAAAATTCTAAAAAATAAACACTTGCAACCATAAAATATCTTCATAAAACACAAGCCTAAAAAACCAACATTTTTAATTTTGTAAATAAAGTTAAACACTTTGTCCAAAAACCACATTTTCTCACTCAAAACAAAAAAAAATTGGATTGTAGGTGGATTGCTAATGATTCACCTCAATCACTAGCAATTGAAAGAATCACTAGTGATTCTTGTAAACTTTCCCTAGGGCATCCACACACCTCGATACAACCCTAAATCCCTCTAAAACCCTAAAAATCCTTAAAAACTACAAAAATTAAATAAAAACATGATTAGAGCTTACCTCAGCAAGGATGGGCTTCTGGTTTTGGCTAGAGGAGGCCATTTGACAACTGTTTTCTCAAAAAATATGCTTTTTAGCTTTTCTGACAAGGTCACTTTCGTTTACAGTGAAAAATGATAAATAAACAAACCATTTGGGTATTTATACCATTAAATTTTCCATAACATCAATCGCTAGTGATTGAGGAAATTTTTAGCAATTTCCTTAATCGACGACGATTATCTTATTTTGGTCTTCCATGCCTACATTTCCCAAGAATATTTCATTCTTCCCTTTGCAAAAGTGTGTCATGCTTATAAAAAAGGGTCTTATCCCTCACATCTTTCATAATAACATAGTCACTACATTAGTATTTTCAAGATGTCTATAGGAGACGAGCTCCTTGGCCTCCATCACTTGGTGTTCCTAGTCAATAACTTAACCTGGTAAGGATCATATATCTATAAGTGTTGAACCCTTTGGGCACCCTGTCACTTGGTTCTATAGCATTTTTATTTTCACCCCCAAATTTGGGGTAAGCCTTTTATAAAAAAAACACATCGGTTCTCGTTGTAATGCACTACAGTGGAATCACCAATGACAACACAACTTTCCTTCATTATTTTTTGTCTAATGATTTGTCAAAAATCACCAAACAAAAAGGGGAAAATGTAGACACTAAAAATTTGCATCCATTGAATTAGGCACATTCACGAGAAAAAATGACACATTTTATGACACTTTACCATTTCGATTGACTTTAATTAATTTACTTCACTCATCCTTCACAAATCTATAAAGTTTAGATTAATTATTTACTAAATATTCAATTATCCTCATTCTCACACCTCACCCTTATTAAATAGAACACCTCACTTGGTCACTTCAAAAAAATTACTAACCTTCTGAAAATATAACTAAAACTACCTAACCACCTTCCAAAAAGCAATAACCTATCTCATAACTAACTAAATCTTTCCAAAAAAAATAACCTTTCTCATCCTAACATACTTAGTTCATGCTTTTTTACCCATGCCACCACTTTAACAACCTAGAATTTATCATATCTTTCTCGAAATGGAATAAAATCACTTGTTTTATTAACCACTTGTTTTTTTACCCACACCATCACTTGATTTTCCTGATCATGGGTGATCTATAAATATAAGCATTCACACCTCCTTTCCAGAATAGATTCTCATGCTATCCAGGTGTATTTTGTCTCAATTTCAACATTTCAGACATCCAAACACTTCATATCAACTCTCTCCAATGCCACTCTACCTAAATAACATCGAATCCATCATCAAATTACTCGTTTTCAATGTTTAACCATCGTCTTCCATCAATCAGTCAAGTTGGTTCATCGTGCAAGGTAGTCTATTTCTTTTAACTATTTCAAGCACTGGTCACAGGTAAATTTTCATTTAGACATCATTTATCTACTATTAAGACTTTTTTTTAATCAAAATTCATATCTTATTCAATTTTTTTATCAACTATTAGAACTAGCAGCAATCACTAGCAATTTTCTTAATCGCCAGTGATTCCCCTGAATTGCTAGTGATTCCTATATTTTTCTATTTTTTCATCACTTTCTATCAAATCTAGCTAAAATGTCTAGATTTTTCTTGTTATATACTGATCCTATGTCTAACATGATGATTTCAGATGGCATTAGGAGGATCTAATCTTCCCACAGCTAATTCCTTTCTTGTTATTCACCATTCGTTGTATTGGGAGCAATACAAATTGCTCCATGATCTTGAACTTTGTGCAATCCAAGCAGCCCCATTTAATATTTTAGAGTCTATCTTTTCCTCCACTCAGCATATCTGGGAAGCCATTGATGCCTTTTGGGATTCCTATGATGAAGCATTGAGACTCCAAGAAGACCTCATTCATTACGAGCATCACTACGAAACTGGCTTCAAGAACCTGGAAGAATACTACCGTACTGCCTTGGAGTTTGATTCTCATAGTCACATAATCATATCCAGCACTAACACAACATTTTCCCACCTTTATGACACCCAGGAGGAGGATTCTGACTTCTTTCATGAGGGATACATCTTCATCCCTTATTCTGACCATACTGAGGAAGAGGAAGATATAATTGAGTTTGTAGCCTCTAATGTGTTTGAAAACCTCTACACAAACCAAGAGTCTGATTTATGGTTTTAGATCATGATTAATGTTAATCATATATGTATCTAATCTAGATAAGTGATAATCACATTCTTATCCTATTCACACTACAACGCAATCAAAAATATTAATCAAAGCTTAAGTGTTTTCTTTTAAGCAATAACATTATTTTGTCTTAAATGTTTCTAAGTTGACTTGTTCACAGGAGAAGAATCTTTTGATCCATTGTTTTAAAATAGTGCACAAACAGTCACAATCCACACTATGGGTATCCTAGAAACCCGCCATAATGAGGTCAATATCGATTCTTACCCCTTGAATCAATCAAGAAAACCAAGGTACAAACCATTGTAGATAGTTCGCTGCTCCAACAGAGACAAGTTGTCTTCCCTTTCTCTGAAATGATTGCAAAGAGTTGAACACAACTGATTCCAATTTTAAATAGATCCTGTCGCCAAAATCCTAAACCATTGTAATGCCTTACCCTTTAAAGACGAAGCTAACAAATTGACTGCAACATCCATTTCATTGATTTCATGAATTGCATAGACATTTACAATGTCCTGGATGTGGTCAATAGGATTCTTATGGTTATCTCCTGTGAAGTATGAGATAGTCTTCAATGTTTCCACTGGAATTGCATTTTTTTCATTGATATTGAGTGGATTTCTCCCTATGAAATAACAAATGGATTTCTTGGTCCTTCTGGCGGTTGTTGATGTGCCATCCTGATTGGCTTGAGAACCCTAGTTGACTGAAGGAAAGGTATACCAAGAGGTGGAGTGGAAAGAGTTATAGTTGGTGGAGATGGAGATCTCTGAACTTGTCTTCCCCTTATTCCTCTTACAGGTGATAAATGTACGTACTCAAATACACCTTCTTCTCTTTCTCTAGACCGAGTTTGGATCCTTCTCATGTACTTGGTCTGTTATTACTGCTAGAACCAATTGATTTTCCGATTAGAGTTGTCAGATGTGTTACTGAAAATCCTCTAAAGGTTGTAAATTCACCAAGACACGCACCTAATCTTGATAAATATGGAAGTATTGACTTATGGTCCCACCGAGCATGCCAAAACTGTTATGTCAAAAAATTAGCACCCTAGGATTTGCACATTACAAAACCCTACTTTTGACTAACATGGGATTGTCTCAAGGTGTGGGACCCCTACAATTGAGACAAACCTCCAGAGAATGCTAGTTCATTACCTATTCTAATACTAATCTACTCCTAATCTACTAATTCCAAGGGACTAGGGATAGAGAAACATATAAAAATTAAATCCTAAACTAGGGGAGGCGATAACATTAAGAATAAGACTAGAGAGACTCCTAGTGAGTGAAAGGTGGAGGAAAATGAGGTTAGAGAGGGAAGACAAAAGTACCACAGTCTAAGTAACACATTCCAACACCTAATTTCATGAAGCACAATGGAATTCAGACCCTATAAAAGGAAAAAATATGCACAATATAACTATAAACGTAACAGAAGGAAAGAATGCAATATAAACTCAAGCTAGGGAAAGAAGAGCCACAAAACACCAATTTTATTGCTCAAAATGATGCACAATCCATTACAATAGAGGCACAAGGAAATAATCCTTCACAAAATTCCCAAATTCAAGGCCTTCACCTCACAAAAGTGCTGGTATAATTTTGGAAGAGTTCCTTTACATTCTAAAATCTCCCCCCTACAAATGAGGGAAAACTACATATATATAGAGAAGGAGATCTACCAACCGATAGCTTTCATTAATTACATGTACAGAGGTATGAGAAGCCATACTGATTCACTTTCTAAGGGTACTTTACTTATAGGACGAATAAGGGTATCATACCTCATAAATCCAGTTGTTGACCTACCTTGTATGGTGCCATTAATGTCTAGCCTGTATCTGAAACTCCTTGCTAACGCCCAACAGGAACCACTAACTGACACCCGACAAGAACGGGAGGAGTTTCCACCAATGAGGGAATGATTTTCACATGACAAGAAGAAATGTTGTCATGTGACAGTGAGGGAAGATTTATGTGCATCAAGAAGGAAGGATTATCACACGATAGCAAAGGGGTGTGATGTTGAAGGAGGGACGACGCAGGAAAAGGGAGGAAGGATTGTCACACAATAGCGAGAAATGTTGTTACATGATAGTAGGAAGATGTTGAAACACATCAGGAATAAAATGGTTGATGTGCATCACTGAGGATTTGTGACATGCGTCAAAAGGTATGTTGTCGTGCGTCAGCGAGGGGAATTGACGCTCGTCAACAAGATAGTTGACGTGTGACAAGAAGGTTGTTGACGCGCATCAGCAAGATAGTTTACACACAGCAATAAAGTGGTTGATGTGTGTTAGTGAGGCAAAAATCCATACAGCTCCAAACCTTATCCATGGTGAGCTGACTATCAATACCCAGACCTGTAGGTCAATCCATTTTGTAAGGGGGTGCAAATATGGATAACAATTTCTTGTTTATAGTACTTTTTGGAGGAGTTTGAGGAGAAATATATCCATCTAAAAAATATTTTCAAATGTCAAACCCTAAGGACATGATATGAGTCCTCATCTTTAGACTCAAAAAAACATAGTTAATCCCATCAAACAAGGGAGATTTGTTGCTAGAAGAGACACTCTCCTCACTTTCCATTTTAGTGCTTCAAAGGATCTCCAATCAAGTGATTAAACTTCTCCAAAAGGAATTTCTTTGATACCAATTGTTAAAAGCACAATGGACTAGGGGGTGAATCATTCCTTCAAAACCCTTAACCAATTCAAATTAACTTGCATAAACCATTTATCATTCAACCTTGCATTAATGTGAGATTAACAACATATAATAACCATTCACAAGATCATAACCATGAAAGAGTACATGAGAACATAAGATGTAAGTGAAAAACCCTCAAGGGGAAGAAAACCCACTAAATTTTTTGATTATATTACTCAAACTGAAATACTTACATGAATATGAAAAATCACAAAATATTTGTTTAGTGAGGAACCAATCCCACAAGGAGCACCAACCCCTAGAAACCCTTGTTGATATTTGGTATAGGTCTTATAGTGATTTTAACTTTTAGTGTCACTCAATGAGTTCTTACCTTCTTCATTGACTTACCCTTCTTGGTTCTTAGCTCTTATCTTGCTTGAGCTTATCCTTACTTCTTCCCCTACACTGAGGATCTTCCTTATGCCTTCTTATAACACCTTTCGTATGCTTCAACACCCTAGGTTCCTGTAACCTACCACATGCTCACATTAATGTTAACATTTATATGAATTCCAACCATATGATGACCATACCTTGCATTTTGTTTATGCTCTATTTCTCCTAAGATTTCATTTGACCTCTTGCCACCATCTCTATTAGTCCCTTACCATCATTCTATAGCTCGATTCATCATAGCAAACTTAAACATGTGTTGCTCTTTCTTTAAGCCTAGGTCTAGAAACATGCCTCATAGGTCTAGATGTTTAAACCAACATGTAGATACACATTCCACTCCCAACGCTTCTATAATTCTCCCAGATGTCCAACATAAGGTGTTTAGATATTTCATACAACTATTCCCTTGGTTTGGCATATAACTCCATTAGTAAGGCCTATTTAGCTTGTAGCCTTCTTGATACCTAAATGTCTACCTAAATGTCTAATTTTCTCACTTATCCATCAACCAACCTCACAGACCAATTATTGATCCTAAGGCACTTTATTGAGTGATTCAACATGCAAAATTATCATGCCATGTTTCTTTGTTAGATTTTGTACTTCCCTTGTAATTTACACCTAGAATTAGGTCTATTAGGCCTCCAAATCATAGCAGTAGACACTTACCAGTATGGTTATGCTTGTAGCTCAATAGATCCACCTTAGGAATGGTGATGACATGCTCCTTACAAAATTTTGAGATACATCTTCATGATTTTAACCTTCATGCACCTTGATTTCCTCTCTATGATTATACCTAGACAGTTGAACTATAATTTCAAATATATCTATTGCACACGTGAAAATTAGGATATGAAAAATTGTATACTCCTAGTATTCACCCAGACATAAATGAACCTAAATTTTCATCAACTTTTGATGGTTAAAAAAATATTTATTTCTTTCCCTATTTGTTGTCGCCCTCAAAATTCCCCTCGTTTTTGAAGTCAAATTTCGAAAAATTTGAGTTTATGCCTTTAAAAAACGTTTAAAACAGAGTAAGAAGTTTGGAGAGATGGGGAAAATTCATTCTTTGAAGTTGTTGGTGCTCAGTTTTTAATCTCTCCCCTCCTTGTTTGAAATTCTTCAGTCCGCATGGTTTAAAAATTTTGTCTTCCCATATGGGTGCTTGAAAATTTGTTTCCTTCATTCGAATGAAATTTTCAATCCTTTTCGTTGGTTGTGGATCATAAAGGGCTTGGTATTGTTTGCAACTTCTCTTTCCATGGAGAACAATTTGAATTTGGGCGTGAATGACAGGGTTTCCCCTGCATTTTAATTTCCCACAGTCATGTTTTCCCTGTCAATTTCTTTCCCAACATCCACGGATATGTGGACATCTTTGATTGGATGTGGCATGGCAGATTCTTTTGGTGAACTTAACACTTATTTATTTTGGCAAAAATTTTAAGTTGGCCTCGTGGCCCGAAAGTCCCTGATTGGCTGAATCAAGCAGTGGCGGAAAGGCAGCCCCTTTTTGTGTTTTAAGGCATTATGGCGAAAAGGTGTAAAAGTATACAAGAATGCCTAAGGCCCATAAAAAGACACGTGGCCATTTTTAAGAAAAAAGAGGAGAGGCGGGTCATCGGGACACTTTAAATTTTTTGGCTTTGTTTTGGCAAAAATTTATAAAGTGAGCCACGAACCTGCTCATGCCTAGGTAATGCCACGTGTTAAGTCATGCATTGAAAATTCAAAGAGGGAATGCAGATCATTGGAGCACTTTGAAGATTTTGGTTTTATTTTAAAAAAAGGAGTAAAGTTACAAAATGAGCCACAACTCCGCTGAAGCTAGGTATTGAAAATGTATTAAAAAGTCAAAGCAGAGAGGCGGGTCGTCGGAGCATTTTGAGAATTTTAACCTTTTCTCAAAATAAAGTAAAATGGTAAAAGAGAGCCGCATCCCCAGTGATGCCCAGGGAGAGCCACGTGTCAAGCTTAAATCAAAATTAAATTGCAGGCCTGTGGGGCTTAAGGAAGACTTTTGCACTTTGCATTTTTTGTGCTAAAAGGCACAATTTCAATTTTGGGCCTGCGGATCCGTTTTGCAAAAGCTGCATTTTCACCATTTTTGTGTGGATTCGATTCAAATATTCAAATAGGCATAACTTTTGATCCATTGCTCAAATTTTGACAAATGTTATACCATTGGAAAGCTCTCGATCTCCTCTACGCCATGGAATAATAAAATATTACTTTCAACATGATTTTATGGGTGGAAATTTGGAAAACGTCTTTCCTTCCATTAATATGAAATCTGATTGCTTTTCCAGATCATATTTGATTTGATCCGCCATTTTTCCTTCTCCATCACACTAAACAGACTTGGAGAACTAACTGGATATTTGTATTTGATGGAAAACATCTTCATGCCATTAATATGTGATCAAATTGCTTTGAGAACCACATTTGATCTAATCTGCCATCTTTCCTTGTCCAACACGTTAAACAGACATGAAGAACTAGACTTGACAGATTGTAGGAGGATTTACAGAGGCATTGATGTTTGGTGGTTGATATTCCAAATCTGATTTCCCTCCTCTTCTTCTCCTCTCTTCGCTTCATCTATAAATGTAATAGCATTGGCTCATTGCAAAGGGTTGTTGGATCCTGGTACTCTGTAAATGTTATAGAATTGAAAGTGATCAATACATAAGTTTTTTCCCCTTTTCTCCTCTGTTATTCCTTCTCTCCTTCTCTAAAATTCGCGAATCATCTATCTTTTATAAAAATAAACTTTGTGTCTATGGAATTGTGTCTATTATGAAAGTGAATGATTCTATTTTACATCTACTTTACTCAATACGTATAAGGTTATACTTTGTTATCTATATTTCTTGAAAGTATTCATATGATTCTTCCTCTCCCATCTCCTTAGTTCTTCTATTCTTTTGTATTGATAATTTGTTTTGACCTGAAACATTTCAAAGTATCAGGATTCCTCACTTTGAAAGTTGTACATTTGTATATAAGTTTTGTTGTTTGCTTTCAATGAGGGAACCTCTCCCATTAAAAAGGAGGGACTTTTTGTCCCCTGATTGTGGTTTACTAAAAGTATCATTTTAAAACCCAACAATTTTTGGTGACTCCATTGGGGATTTTGTTTCAACATATCCCTTTCTAAAAAAACTTCAAAGATCATTTTTGATCTAGCGACTCTATGGTATACATGTGGGTTGAAATATCTCAGGCTAGAAGATTCTCATTTTCAAATTTTGGAGCAACAAAACTTCTCTCTTCTTCCAGCAAGAAAGAATAGAAGAACTCGTTCTGCAATCACACCTCGTGTTAAAGACAAAAATTACAAGAATAGCATTCCTCCGTAACAACGTAGTCTTAATATTCGTGCTCTGATACTTGTTGGTGTTTCAGTTCCCCTTCATACAATCTTCCCATAGATGTTAGCACATTTTCCTTGGGGACAATGGATTAGGCCCCTTGCTCTTCCTCATCCATTGCATGAGTTACCCAGGAGTAGTAGGAAAGGTTTTCCTAAATTCTGAGATGATGGGAAAGTACACCTAGATGAACACATTACAGCCTTCAGTGTTGCATGTGGGATTCTTGGGATTGAACATGAAGATGTTTCTGTCAGACTCTTTGTGGAAAAATTGCAGGACAATGCTGTTGATTGGTTATATCATCTTCTTGCTAGGTCAATTACTGATTGGGCCACCCTAACAACTCAGTTTGAGCAGTGTTTCAAACCTGTTGAAGATGTGCATGCTCTCTTAGCTCAAATATCTCATATAAAAAAGGAACCACATGAACCCATAAGGGATTTCGTGGATAAATTCAACAATCTAATTCATAAAATTCCACAAAACACTCGTCCTGTAGATCAAATCCAAAAGTGCTTCTTCCTCAATGCTCAGTTGCCTCAAGTGATTTATGCACTAAGGAGGGCTAACCTTGCAACTCTAGATTATGATCAGAGATTGGCTATCAGTGTTGAGAATGACCTTCTCATGTCTAGAAAATTGAAAAGAGAACCCCCAAAATCTAAAGCATCTTCCTCTTCCTCTCTTTGAGCCAACTCAGATCAGTTCGTGTAGAAGTTGGCAACTGATCTCATTTCCATTAAGAAACAAATGGCTCAACATGCTCCTTACCAAGATATTCCAAGGAAGAATTTTCAGTCTAGGAACCAGTTACCTCCTTCCTAGACTAAGCTGGCTATTAAAGGCCCACCCATCAAGGTTCCAGTCAATGCAACTTGTGAAGTTCAAGAACCTGATGATGAGGAGTTTAATGAAGACAATGAATAACAAGAAGAAGAGGTTGATGAAGAACTGGAGGAGCTTGATGGATCTAGAGTTCATTTCCTCACCACTGAAGGTATGGATGATGAATATGAATGTGATGAAAGAGTGGCAGATATGAATAGTGAGTCATATGATGTTATGACTCGGTAGAAAATGAACAGAAAAAAAAAGTGGTGCAGCCTGCTAAGAAATCCAAAGAATATCATGTAACTATTCCAGTAGTTACAAGAATAGGATTTCATATTCCCACTGCCTCCACACAAAAGGTGAGTAATGCTAATCCTTCTCCTTCTACTTTTGTTTCCAAAACTTTTAGTCCTTCAATTCCTAAAGTTTATAAGCCTAACATTTTTCAAGTTCCTGTTAGTGATGCCCCATCCACCTCTGGATATTTTGATATCATTGATTGCCTCAAGAAGACCAAAATCCAAATCTCAGAGGTAGATTTTTACCAGACTCATCCAAAATATTTTTCTAAAATGGTGAACTTTGTCAATTCCAAATCCAAAGCCTCATCCAATACTTCTAAAGATATTTTTCCCACTCCCTCTTCCTCACCTCAACCAAGTCTTGTGGTTGCATTCACTTCCCCTAATGAGAAAATTAAACCATTCTATGTGGCTTTCCTCATAGTTGGTCATAAACTTAGTAATTGTGTTATAGAATCAGGAGCATCAGACAATGTAATTCCTGCAAAACTAGCACATGCTTTGGGCCTGACTCTAACACGTACCTTTGGTTCCTGCTATTCCATGGAGAGTAGAGAAGTGTCTTTGGTTGGGATAATTAAAGATGCACAAGTAGCCTTCGCTGCTTTTCCAGAGAAAAGGGTTAAAAAAACTATTTTTGTTGTTGATGTTCCTCCCTCATATGGTATGTTGCTAAGTAGGAATTTTTGTAAGGAGGTAGGAGGTGAATTTCAGATGGATTAGTCACATGCTTTGATCCCAGTCAATGGAAAACTAAAGAAGCTACTACCAGAGAGACAGACTGAGTATATTTTGTAAAATACTGATGATCCAAAAGCACAAATACTTTATGAGGACATAGGGCATGGTAACTACATGATCATGTCAGAAGACGAGGAAAAACTTCCTAAGGAAGTGATTCATGATCCTAATGGCAATTGGACTTTGGAGTTTTATGGAAGCTATTCTTCAGCTGGTTTTGGAGTTGGTGTGGTGTTGATTTCTCCAAAAGGGAAGATTCATCCTTTTTCATTTAAGCTTAATTTTGAAAATACAAATAATACAACTGAATATGAGGCTCTCATTCTTGGGTTGAACATGGCAAAAGAAATGGGGGTGAAGAATCTCTTTTCTCATGGCGATGTAGAGTTGATTGTGAAACAGGTCAGGGATCTTTACCAGGTCAAGAATAGGAGATTGAAGCATTATAGAAATATTGTATGGGGTTCCATTGAATTTCTTGATGCTTTCTCCATTAAATTTGTGCCAAAAGAAAATAATACTAGAGCTGATTCTCTAGTTGTCTCAGGATCTCTATTGATTCCTCAATCATATTTCTCTCAAGAGAACTTTACCATTGAAATGATTCATAGGCCTAGTGTGCCAGATAATGCAAGCAACTGGAAATTTTTCAATGATGATCAACACTTTGTCTCTTTCTTGGATCTTAAAGATAGCTTCGATCAATTATATTTCGAAGGAAGTGAGAATCTTCCTAGATAGTATATACTCTCTAATGAAGAATATATCAAGGAAGAAATTGATTAGGGTGGTTGTATTAAGTTGAAAGGTAACAAGATACCTAAAGGATTAGTGAGAGTCTAGAGGACCTATTTGATAAACATGATAGGTATCCATCAGATCCAAAGATTCTCAAGGGGCTCAACAATCTGCTGAATTTGAAAATGTTAATATTTGAAGTCAATGATGAACCCAAGATGGTGAATATTGGGAAAATGCTACACTCAAGAAGAAAAGAAGAAAGAAATAGCAGACCTATTAAAAAAAGAATGATGATGCATTCTTGTCCTATTCATATGATGATCTCAAGGATTTTTCAACCAAAGGAGGTGCAACACTATATCCCTCTGAGACCTAGGATCAAACCTTTCGAGTAGAAGAAAAGGAAATACAATCCCAAGATTTTTGATACCATTTTCCAAGAGATCTAGAATTTACTGAAAGCAAAGATTATTTTCCCTATACATCATTCAACATTGGATTGCCAACATTGTGCATGTGACGAAGAAGAATTGGTGAGATTCACATCTATGTAGATTTCAGGAATTTAAATCAGGCATCTCTAAAATAAAACTATCCTCTCCCCATGACAGATCAAATTTTGCAAGCTGTCATCAGGCTCTGTAGATGTTTTCTATGCTAGATGGATTCTATGGATACAATCAGATGGAATTTAGTACCCCAAATCAACACAAAACTAGCTTTTACTACTCCTTGGAGCACCTTTTCCTACAAGAGAATTCCATTTGGTCTTATCAATGCTAGTGCAAATTTTTAGAGGGAAATAGACTTATCTTTTGGCATTCTAAAGGGAAAGTGTATTGTTGTTTTACCTTGATGATTTGACTGTTTTTTCCAAAACAAGGGCAGATCACTTTCTAGCATCTTGAAACAATTCTTCAAAAATGTAGAGAACATGGAGTGTCTCTTAATCCTAAGAAGTATGTCTTTTGTCTCACTAAAGGTAAGTTGTTGGGGCATATTTTCTCCAAAGAAGGAATCAAGATAGATCCAGAATGAGTTCAAGAAATCCATGCAGATTCCTCTTCCCACAAGCAAAAAGGGTGTTCACTCTTTCTTTGGCAAGATAAATTTCCTCGAGGAGATTCATTCCCAGATTTTGCAAAAATGGCTATAAGTATTGTTCACATAATGAAAGGAAATCAAAAGATTTAGTTGGAATTCCGAAGGTGAAGAAGAATTTGAAGGTATCAAGAAATCTATTACTAAAACTCCCATCTTAGCATGCCCTGATTTCAGCAAGGATTTTATTATCTATTTCTATGCTACAGAGAGTACCTTGGCTACTATACTAACCCTGAAAAAACTCTGAGAATCATGAACTTCTAATTGCCTTCATGAGCTATGTTCTTGAAAGCCCATAAATTGAAGTATACTTCATGATGAAGAAACATTCTTTTGCAGTGGTCAAAGTTGTCAAGAATTTTCATTTTTATATTCTTAATTCTCACACTGTTGTGCTCATACCTGATACAACCATCAAGTCTATTCTTACGTAGTACATGATTTTGGAACTAAGAGGGGAAATTGGTGTCGCTAAAGGTTCATGAATATGACCTTGATATCAATACCAACTAAGCTAGTCCGGGGTAAAGGCTTATCTGAGCTTATTGTTGAAAGAGATGATGAATAATTGTCCACAGAAGCAGCTGATATTATTGTTGTCCTCTTCCTCAGTTTAATAGATGAGTGGTATGCTGATATTGCACATTTTCTTAGTTATGGAGAATGTCCATCCCACTTGAGTGCCAAATAAAATAGAGCTATTAAGCTAAGGTCTGCACAGTATGTATTGTGGGAAAATGCTTTATTCAAGTGAGGCATAGATGGAAGATTCCTGAAATGTGTGGACAAAGAGCAACAAGAATAAGTTATTTTCAGCCTTTCCATGATCAATCTTGTGGAGGAAATTTCTCTTCTGATGTCACTCCTGCCCACAAAATCCTTTGTGTAGGGTAATATTGGCCTACATTGTTTCGGAGATGCATCAAAATTGGGTGGGCAAGTGTGAATCCTGTCAGACTTTTATTGGGATACCTAAATTGGCTACTTTACCACTCAAAACAATAATAATTGATGAACCTTTTCAACAGTGGGGATTGGATTTTGTTGGAAATGTTAACCCACCTTCTAGTGCTGGGCATACTCACGTGCTAACTGCTACAAATTACTTAATAAAGTGGGTAGAGGCTAATCCAGTCAAAAGCACTACTTCTGAGGTGGTGTGTAATTTCATCAAATAGAACATCTTGATAAGGTTTTGGGTACCAAACAAAATTGTGACTGATAATACTTCTAGTTTTTCTTCTTCCAAGATAATGGATTTATGCTATGGTTATGGAATCTCCCTTGCTCATTCTTTAGACTATTACCCCCCAAGGAAATGGAAAATTAGAATACAATAAATAAGAATTTGGTAACCATCGTTTGAAAGCTTGTCAATGAATCTCAAAGGAATTGGCACAAGAAGTCTATGATGCTCTATGAGCAAATAGGATTACACCCAAAAGAGAAATTGGGATGTCTCCATTCCAGGTGGTGTATGGTTTTGAAGCTCAGCTACCAGTAACAGTGGAATTACCAGCTTTGCACTTAATGAAGGCTATTGAGGACACAAGCTTCATCAATTCTTTGGACAAGAGGATCTTGTATCTCCAGAAGCTGGATGAAGACAGGATGCAAGTTTTTGATAGAATCTCAGCTCATCAACTGAAGGTGAAAGCTCTATTTGATAAGAAATCCAAACCCAAAGATTTTCATGTAGGAGATATTGTTTTTCTATGGGACAAAAGGCATGAACCTCGAGGAAGCCATGGTAAGTTTGATTCTCTTTGGCTTGGTCCTTTCAAAATCAAACACTTTGCTGGAGAAAACTCTTTGTACTTGTATTATATGGATGAATCTTCTCTCCCACTTCCTTATAGTGGGAAATATTTGAAGTTATTTAAGTCCTACGTGATTAGGAAGTCCTTTTGTATATACTTTCCCGGTTTTGACTTGTTTCCTTTCCTGTTCCTTTTGTGTGTGGTGTTTTGTTTTTGGTTTTTCCTTTTTGGTTTGTTTCCCTTGTGTGTGTTGTCTTCTATATTGCTTCACCTTTGACTCTATTTTCCCAATGGATAAGGCACTGGTCTGCTTTCCCAAAAAAAATTATATGGTTCTTGATCTTGCCTCATTCCTTTATCTAAGCCAAGTCATCCCCAGAAAGAGCCAGTTGTTGTCACCCTCAAAATTCCCCTCATTTTTGAAGTCAAATTTTGAAAATTTTGAGTTTGTGCCTTTAAAGAACGTTTAAAATAAAGTAAGAATTTTGGAGATATGGGGAAAATTCGCTCTTTGAAGTTGTTGGTGCTCATTTTTTAATCTCTCCCCTCCTTGTTTGAAATTCTTCAGTCCACCCGGTTTAAAAATTTTGTCTTCCTGTAAGGGTGCTTGAAAATTTGTTTCCTTCATCCGAATGAAATTTTCAATCCTTTTCTTTGGTTGTGGATCACGAAGGGCTTGGTATTGTTTGTAACTTCTCTTTCCATGGAGAACAATTTGAATTTGGGCGTGAATTGCGGGGTTTCCCCTGCATTTGAATTTCCTGCAGTCATGTTTTCCCTGTCAATTTCTTTCCTAGCATCCATGGATATGTGGACATCTTTGATTGGATGCGGCATGGCAGATTCTTTTGGTGAACTTAACACTTTTGTTATTTTGGCAAAAATGTTAAGTTGGCCCCGTGTCCCGAAGGTCCCTGATTGGCTGAATCAAGTGGTGATGGAAAGGCAACCCCTTTTTGAGTTTAAAGGCATTATGGCAAAAAGATGTAAAAGTATAAAAGAATGCCTAAGGCCTGCAAAAGGACATGTGGCCATTTTTGAGACAAAAATGGAGAGGCGGATCATCGGGACACTTTAGAGTTTTTGGCTTTGTTTTGGAAAAACTGATATAAAGTGAGCCGCGACCCCGCTCATGCCCAGGTAATGCCACATGTTAAGTCATGCATTGAAAATTCAAATTGGGAATGCAGACCATCAGAGCACTTTGAAGATTTTGGTTTTATTTCCAAAAAAGGAGTAAAGTTACAAAATGAGCCACAAATCTGTTGAATCCAGGTATTAAATATGCGTTGAAAATTCAAAGCAAAGAGGTGGGTCGTCGGAGCATTTTGAGAATTTTAACCTTTTCTCAAAATAAAATAAAATGGTAAAAGAGAGTCGCATCCCCGGTGATCCCTAGGGAGAGCCACGTGTATGGATTATATCAAAAGTAAATTACGGGCCTATGAGGCTTGAGGGAGACTTTTGCACTTTGCATTTTTTGTGTTAAAAGGTGCAATTTAAATTTTGGGCCCGTGGATCCATTTTGTAAAAATTACATTTTTCGCCATTTTTGTACGAATTTGATTCAAATATTCAAATGGGCATAACTTTCGATTCAGTGCTCAAAATTCAACAAATTTTATACCATTGGAAATCTCTCGATCTCCTCTACGCCATGGAAGCATAAAATATTACTTTTAGCATGATTTGATGGATGGAAATATGGAAAACGTCTTTCCTACCATTAATATGAAATTTAATTGCTTTTCTAAATCAAATTTGATTTGATCCGCCATTTTTCTTCTCTAGCACGCTAAATAGACTTGGAGAACTGACTGTATATTTGGATTTGATGGAAAATGTCTTCATGCCATTAATATGTGATCAGGTTGCTTTGAGAACCACATTTGATCCAATCTACCATCTTTCCTTCTCCAACACGTTAAACAAACATGAAGAACTAGACTTGACAGATTGTAGGCAAATTTGCAGGGGCATTTATGTTTGGTGGTTGAGCTTCCAAATCTGATTTCCCTTATCTTCTTCTCCTCTCTTCGCTTCATCTATAAATGTAAGAGCATTAGCTCAATGCAAAGGGTTGTTGGATTCTAGTACTCTGTAAATGTTATAGATTTGAAAGTGATCAATACATAAGTTTTTCCCCTTTTCTCCTCTGCTATTCCTTCTCTCCTTCTCTGAAATTCATGAATCATCTATCTTTTATAAAAAGAAACTTTGTGTTCTTGTTGGTGTGATTTCTAGAACTCTGTGTCTATGGAATTGTGTCTGTTATGAAAGTGAATGTTTCTATTCTGCATCTCCTTTTCTCAATACGTATAAGGTTATAATTTGTTATCTATATTTCTTGAAAGTATTGATATGATTCTTCCTCTCCCCATCTCCTTAGTTCTTCTATTCTTTAATATTGATAATCTATTTTGACATGAAACATTTCAAAGTATCAGGATTCCTCACTTTGAAAGTTGTACATTTGTATATAAGTTTTTCTGCTTGCTTTCAATAAGGGAACCTCTCCCATTAAATAGGAGGGAATTTTTTCCCCTGACTATGGTTTACTAAAAGTATCATTTTAAAACCCAACACTAGTCAGAAACCAAGAGGACAAAATTTGTTCTACAGGACTTTCTACAAAGTTTTGTCAGCTGCAAGAATTTGTGATGGTTCCTCTCACCTCTCTCCACATTGTCATGTACTTACAGGTATTTAAATGATTTGTTTTGGTGACTATCAACATTTCCCCATTCAGTTCTGGGACAGGGTGCTCATAATACAGTCTACATAAACCCTTATTCAAGAAAATTATGTACTAGTTTCACCTGAAACAACATTCAATATTCTATATTATGCTTTGATCATACTTACTACATCTTCTTTATGATTAACATGACTGATTTCTTTTGAAAATAATCTCTTCCTCTCTTGACTAAGCCACTAGACACCTTATTTAGCTCCTAAGAAGCTTAACAACTTATGTTAAACAAATCATTTTTATCCAAACCACCTTCCATTTTCTCTAATCCTCATCCATATCCTATCAGGACTCTTACAAACAATCATATAGCCTTATTTAGCCATCAAATAGCTATTTCTTACTCTTTTACACATCATGATAAGCCTTATTAGGCTTGAGACAACTACCCTACCCTATTTACACCTCATCTTGACCTATACAACCATATTCACTTTTACACAATGCCTAAATCACTCGAATACACCTAACTAGACATGCCTAGATGGTCTCTTATGACCTTATTAAATTTATCCAACAAGGAGAAATTTAGCTCATGCTGAATGCAATATTGTGTTTTCTTCTTTCTTCTGCTTGTACTCTCTTCATGTATTTTGTCATTTTGGGTGTCTTGACCTTCAACATGTCTTTCCCACTTTGTTTCTCTTGTATGTTCTCCTTATGGTGTCTTACAACAACATCCTTTTCCATGGTTGTCCTTGATTCATCTTGGCCTACTATATTTCCCTGTAGCTGGTTTTCTTCTCTTCTTATTTTCATAGTATAACATCTATTGTCAACTTGCACAATATGGGGTTTAATGGCTTTCCAAACTTGCTCAAGTAGTTGGTTTTGTTCCTTCTCATTCCTGGCCTCCTTGTAGGCTTGTCTTATCTTCTTTTCCATGTTGAAATATTCAAAGGAAATGGCTTCAAACTGGTTTTCTACGCACAACTTGTTTGTAGGGTTGGTTTCTTGAAGTTCCTTGATATTCTTATGCCTTTTATCTAATTGATTTCTTTCTTAGCTATGGACAGATACCACTCCAACTCTAAGACTACCTATACCACTGTCTTTGACCAGATTTATGTCACACTCCTCATATTTCATGATGGATTCAAATATCCTTTCTTCTGTGTTTGCTTCATTCATGCTTTCATAGCTAGCATTGATATGTGCATCATTGTCCTTCTAAAAAGACCCTTTTAGTTGACTCTCACCTTGTGTTTTTACACTTTGTTGTACATGGTTTGTCATCATGTCCATTAAAATGGAAACTTCATAGTATTTCATTATTTCCATTGTAAAGATGTTCATTTCTTCACTAGACTATGATTAGTATGTATAATCTCACTAAATTTGTCCATAAAACAAAAATATTCAGGCCATACCTTAGCCACATGGTTTTTCATCACCACTTTTACCTTTTGGATGGCTTTGTCTTGAATACCACTCCTTGCATAACTTTGTGATTTAATAATTGCAATCCATCTAAACTCCATCAAAAGGTGTTGTACGAGGCTTACCTTCTTTGTCAAACTTTTGTTCTCTATCATTCCATTCTCAGTACTCTTCTCAAGTTTCTTGATGTCTCTGGCTGGTCTCAATCCATTTTCTTGGATTGTTACCTTTCCTTCACCAGTCTAGTTTGTTCTCATGCCTTCCTTTCTTCCATTCACACCTCTTTTATACAATAATTCAGTCCAATACATTATTAGAACACCATCAACCTTCCTTTCATCTGCAATCATACTTAAATCAAGTTCATGCATATCTTGATCATATTTTGGGCTTCTTGTCTTCATATTTCTCTTATTGATATTTTGTATGTTGGTCACATATTTGACTTGTTCTATATCAACCTTCATGATTCCTTTATACAAATGTTCATAGCTTCATACCAACATTTAAGTATTCTTCTTAAATTTTTCTTGTTTATCTCCTTTATCTCTATGTATACTTGAAGTGACATCTTGATCCTTTTTTTATGCCTTTGATTTCCTTCTTCTTGTGCCTACTAAAATACTTCATGTTTTCATCTTCTTTCCATGTACTTGTGTGATATCCTATGTTCTTCCTTAAACCTTCTTGATCTTCCTCATGCTATATAGAGTCCAAGTCTTCTTTCAATACTGAACATGCTTCCTTATTATGCCACTTGTCCCATTTTTCTTTGGTACTTCTCTTGTTCACTTGGTTTATTGGCTTTATGCCTCTTAGACTGGCCTCTTGTTGTTCTTTACCTGGTTTAGTTTCCTTTGGAGGAACTTTATCCTCACAAGATGCTTCCAAGAGAATCCTTTGGTATTCAACCTCACAAACTTCACTTTTTCCTTCAATGTTATTTTCTCCCTTTGGATTTTGGATTCCTAAACATGCATGCACACATGGCAAAATCTGATTAGTTTGAAAAAATAGAGGTTCTTTGTCCTCTATGTCTTCTCCATGCACTCCTTTTCTTTGTTTTCCACTTGAATTCCTTCTATTAGCTACCTCTTTATTTCTTAGTCCATCCTCTTAGACATGTGGTAATGGTTCATGATCCTTTTCCTCTTGATCTTGCTTCTCATGACCTTTCATAAGGTCTTCTAGAATCCCATTCCATGTTTCTTCTTCTTTAATGCTAATTTGTTGCTCCTTGTTCTTGTCACTCTTCCTTTGGTGACTTGTCTGACCTTCTTGGTCTTCTTCTTTCTAAAATAACTACATGCTCTTTCTCATCCTCATTTGGGCTTGTTCATCATCCTTGACTTGTGATTCTTGGTCCACGACATTGGACTCTAACTGTTTCACTCTTCCATCAACCTTGTCTTCATCTTTAATGAAGGCTAAGACCTGATTCTTGGTCTTCTCAACAAATTATTTAATTCCAAACATCATACTTCTCCTTTCCATACCTCCATGTTGATCCATTAAAGGTACTAAAACATGTTCTATTCCATTCTTTGTTAGAAAACATTTATTCAACCTACCATTATAAATTACCTTCCTATCATACTGTCATGGCCTTCCTAGGAGTAGATGGCATACATCCATGGGCATGATATCACATAACACCTCATCATGCAAAATCCCAACCTTAAAAGGTACTCTACATTGCTCATTTACAATAATTTATGGTTCTTCTGAACCCATGCAACTTTGTAAGGTGTAGGATGTACTAATCTTTTCAACCCCAATTTACTAACCATTTCCTCAGACACAATATTATCAGTGCTTCCATTATCAATAATTACCTAACATACCTTTCTGTTTTTCTTACATCTTGTCCAAAATAGGCTCCTCCTACAAACTGGCTCCTGAGCTTTGGCTTGTTGTTGTAGAACTACTCTTCTTACCAACAATGACTTTGCATGTCTGTGATCAACACCTCCATAGGCTAGCTTCTCTAAACCTGAGAAAACTGCCTCCATACTTGTCATTCTTGTCTCTAGGTTCATGATTTCATGCTTCATATCCATTTGTGCATTCATGATGTCATCCATTCTACCCATGACTCCTTCTTAGATCAAGTTCATGATTCCCTGCAATGATGGCTTCTCAATATTTTCCATGCTATCAACAATCACTTTCACACTCTCAATTGGTCCAAATACTATGAATATCTACAATGTATCTTATCATAATAGAGCAACCAACTCTGATACCAAAAATGGTGTAGGTCTTATGGTGATTTTCACTTTTAGTGTCACTCAATGAGTTCTTGCCTTCTTCATTGACTTACCCTTCTTGGTTCTTAGCTCTTAGCTTGCTTGAGCTGATCCTTACCTCCCCTGCACTGAGGCTCTTCCTTATGCCTTCTTCTAAAAAAATTTGTATGCTTCAACGCCCTAAGTTCATGTAACCTAGCACATGCTCACATTAATGTTAACATTTATATGAAGTCCAACCATATGATGACCATACCTTGCACTATTTTTATGCTCCATTGCTCCTAATATTTCATTTGACCTCTTGCCACCATCTTTGTTGGTCCCTTACCATCATTCTATAGCTTGATTCATCATATCAACCTTAAACATGCCTTGCTCTTTCTTTAATCCTAGGTCTAGAAACATGCCTCCTAGATCTAGATGCACATTCCACTCCCAAAAATTCTAGAACTCTCCCAAATATCCAATGTGTTTAGATATTTCATACAACTATTCCCTTAGTTTCGCATATAACTCCATTAGTAAGGCCTATTTAGCTTGTAGCCTTATTGATACGTAAATGTCAAGTTTTCTCACTTATTCATCAACCAACCTCATAGACCAATTATTGATCCTAAGACCATTTATTGAGTGCTTCAACATGTCAAATATCATGCCCTGTTCCTTTGTTAGATTTTGTACTTCCCTTGTAATTTACACCTAGAATTAGTTCTATTAGGCCTCCAAATCATAGCTATAAACACTTACCAGTATGGTTATGCTTATAGCTCAATAGATCCACCTTAGGAATGGTGATGGCATGCTCCTTAAAAAATTTGGAGATTCATCTCCATGATTTTAACCTCCATGCACCCTGATTTCCTCTCTGTGACTGTACCTGGACATCTGGACTACAATTTCTAGTATATCTATTGCACATGTGCAAATTAGGATATGAAAAATTGTATACTCCTAGTATTCACCCAGATAGAAATGATCCTAAATTTTCATCAACTTTTGGTGGTCAGAAAAATATTTTTTGATTTCCCTAGTCAGAGCCCGAGAGGACAAAAATTGTTCTACAGGACTTTGTACAAGGTTTCATGAGTTGCAATAATTTGTGATGGTTCCTCTCACCTCTCTCCACATTTTCATGCACTTAAAGATCTTGAAATGATTCATTTTGGTGACTGTCTACATTTCCCCATTCGGTCTGGGACAGGGTGCTCACAGTATAGTCTACATAAACCCTTATTTAAGAAAATTCCATACTAGTTTCACCTGAAAAAACATTCAACATTCTATATTATGATTTGATCATACTTACTACATCTTTTTTATGATTCCCATGAATGATTTCTCGTGAAAATCATCTCTCCCTCTCTTGACTAAGCCACTACACACCTTATTTAGCTCCTAAGAAGCTTAACAACTTATGCTAAACTTAGCATTTTTATCTAAACCACCTTCCATTTTCTTTAATCCTCATCCATATCCTATTAGGACTCTTACAAAAAATCATATAGCCTTATTTATCCATCAAATAGATATTTCTTACTCTTTTACACATCATGATAAGCCTTATTAGGCTTGAGAAATCTAACCTACCCTTTTTACACCTCATCTTGACCTATACAAATATATTCACTTTTACACAATGCCTAAATTACTCAAATACACCTAATTAGACATGCCTTGATGGTCTCTTATGACCTTATTACATTTATCCCATGATGCTATTGCATCAATATTACTCACAACAAAGTACTCCTATGAATATTACATATCATAAGCATTTTGAATAGAAGACCGTTGAAGATATGCTTCCCACATAGCTGATATTGATCACAAGTTCGGCTCATACACCTCAAAACCTTCTTCAAACACACACTCTTCAACTTCTCTCAATATCGCTCTTTCATGGGCTGATTTGGAAAATTACCCTTGCACACAAGCTCTTCATACATTCACACACTCTCTCAGCTCTATATTGATTCCCTTAAACCACTTTCACTCTCACACTTAGCTTGCACTTTTTCCCTTTCACAACTCTAGTTCAAAATGAACAATTACATGCACTTTTATACTTGACTCAACTCAAAAACATAACAAGGTATGACATGACCATAAGAGTTTGGTCATAACAATAAACAATGACAACTAAAACATCATATAAATAATCATGAAGGATCCATATGGGTCGGCAATGCACCAAGACAACCAACATGCACAACTACGCCTAAAATCCTAAATTCTTCTCCACCGAGCTCATCAAGGACTCCAAGCACTCACTCTAGTTATTTCATGCCTCCAAAGGCTTCACAAATTTCAAACACAACATATCAACACCTTCCATCAGCTCACAAAATTCTGCACAATCCATTTCATTCACATCATCACCAAGTAGGAGTGTTTCTTACTCAAATCAAGCACCTCCAGGAACTAGTCACCAACAATCAAGTCCAAGATCAGGAAAAAAAAACATCTCAACTATGTCATGTAGGAACTCAATGGAAATAAAATGACATGCAGAACAATTATAAGAAAGTTATACTTAATGAAATAACCAAAAATCAAATGGAACAACTTTTCCTCTTTAGTAAATTAAACGGCCCAGGAACCAGTTTTGGAGATGAGACCTTCTTTTACCCTTTTTGAAACTTTCATGACTTCTAAATAAATTCAATAGGAATAAAATTCATTCCTCTTCACTCTCCAATGGATATCCATCATCAACTAACCCAAGATATTGACCTTCTGCACCAATCTTCTCACCAAGGCGGTGTTGTCCTGAACCAGTCAACTTGTGACCTAAACCATGCCACCTCAACTTGTTTTCAAAACTAAAAAAAACATGAAACATGTCACATAGGATGTCTAAAACACCTTAAAATCCATTATCATCATCAACCTAGGCCACAAGTGCCCAAGAACACTCATTCACCATGACTGCTAAAACTACCCTTTTAGCCCAAAAACCAGTCAACCTCTTTTGACCTCTGCAGGTCATCAAAGCACCTCACCAAGCTTTGAAATGTCTTAAAACATGCAGCATAGCTCCCATACTCCTTAGAAAACTAATTTAGTCATAGGGTCTAATGGAAAACCTGAGAGTAAAACCTTCTTTCCTGGAAACTGGAAAATCTGAGTGGGTCCCACTGACTGCCATGATCTCAAACCACTATCATCTAAAATTTGTGAGAGTCCTCTCCATCATCCAATCATCACATTTGATTATGCAATCTATTCTGGTCCCAAATAAGAAATATTTCCTCCATCACTATCAAACTAGGGTTTGAGAAGGGTTTTGACCTTCTTACCTTCTTAACAATTGTTCATAAAGAATATAACCTCATTCCAACTCAGAGACCTTCTTATCTCCATGCTCTATCATCACTAAATGTATCAGGTTCCTATGAAAAGGTTACATGTGTCATCCAAGTATATTTCTCTCATATCGAGCTGGAAAACATGCTCTCTTGAACCCTATTTTGCTCAAAACACCATATCTTGCAAAATTCTCATCAGGTTGACATGAATTTTTTCCCACACCTCTAGTACACCCTCTGCTAATATATCCATTCATGATCTTGTCACAAATAGTTCTACATCTTCGCCACCACTAGGACTTGCATGACTATGCCTTGGGGTTTTACATAGTTTAGGTCATAATCAAGTGTTCTAACACCAAACCAAAGCATGACACCTCTTCTAAATGTATTTACATACTTGGAGACAAAAAATCACGCACTTTGAGTCATTATCTAGTCTCGATCAAATACTAATATTTGCATGATTCCTAAATAAGAAAAGTATTGATTAACCCATGTCTTTGCCCATCTTTTGTTGCTTTTTGTTGTTACTTTTGGTCTTGCACCTTTATTGGCCCAGTATGTCTTTTCATACTTCAGTTTTACCTTTTCTGTACTAGAGCGCCCATCCAGGACTCCAGCGCTAGGTTCCCTCATCCCCCTCTGGGTTCCCCCCGTCCTCTTTTTACTTTACTCACACTTTTTGGGTTCTTTCTAGCCGTTTGAGCATCTTATCTTTTTGGTAGTCGACCTTTTTGGGGTTAGTTACAAAATTCAAGCGAAGTAATAATATAAATATAAAGTTATGTGATCATAATAAGGGACCAAGCACTAAGCACTAGCTATCACCGCATAAGGTTGCATCCATCAAAGGCATCTATAGCTCCATTTGCATCCATCTAGCTCCATCACAAGGCACAAAGGTTGATTCATCTGCATCACACTTCATAGGAGGGGAGTCTATTGTTTCCATGCACACATTATTTACATTCTATATCTAGTTACTTACTCGTTACTCACAAAATGTTATCGACGCGAGAGAACCTAGGGCACAATTCCACACACACACACACACACACACACACACACCTAGAACTACATTGGGTTTGAGATGTAGTGTAGCGCTCGGTGATAAGTCCATCAATTTGGAAGTTGAGGACAGTCTGACCCCCTTCATATGCATCTTTATTTTTTAATGTTTTGATGTTTTGTTTGGAGTTTTGCATGCGATTTATTTATTGCAGGTTTACAAAGAAATCAGTGAGCTAAGTGTGACATATACGTGACAAGCAGCAAAGGCTTCGCATCATCTATCGACCCTGTAAAATTGGCTTCCAGACTTCCCGCACAAACCAGGGCGCCCATATTGCAAACCAAGGTGCCCCAATCCCTTTTCCAGGCACACTAGTCTCGCTAAACATATCAGATATGTATTTTCTCAATCTCCTGTGTGACATTTTCCTCCTCTTCAGTCGGTCTCCACTACGACACAGTCTTGTGAAATCTTTGAATCAGCTAAGGATCTTCTAACTCTCTTTACACATTAAGGTTTCATAATTTTATTGCTTAGTTTTCTTGGGTATTGTTTCAGTACTTTATTGTTTCATTTATCCAATTATTTACTGCTCCTATAACATCTAGATTAGACTATTATATTCCCATTTTAGTTTAATCAATACTGAAACTGATGTGAATCACCTTTCTAAGTGTCTCCAAGGACTCATAAGCTTCTACAAGTGACTATCATGCCTTATTAGGCCTTAATGCAATAGGATTAGGCCTATATGAGTGCATGCAAACTCTGCTTTCACCTTGCAACCAGCCTCTGGACCTGTATGAGTGCTTCCACACACTCTTTTCATCGTCTCCAAGACTCTACTATTCTCCTCAAGCCACCATACAACTCAAACCATCATTCTCTATCACCTAGGCTAGCTAAGTCACCTGATTAGGCCTACTAGGCCAAGCCATTATCAGTGTTTCCACTCTTTTCATCATGCTACAACTTGATTTCCCATATCACCATCATACCATGCATCTTCTAGCATTCCGAGATCATCTTCTTTGTCATTAATGAGATTTTACATCGATGACAACACTCTAACTCACACATGCCAACATAAAGGAGTAAGAGAGAGGAAAAGCCATCTAATGTTCTTGTTGCCTCCGTCTCTAATTCCAATCGATTGCAAGTTTGTTTTTTGACAAGATATGTTATAATTTATTATACAAGGTTTATTTGTATGAATACATCGAATTTTCATAGAGATGGGGTCCTCACTTTTTGTTGAAGGTTATCCATTTTAGTTTTGTGATCTCTTATCATTATTTGTGTATAAGTTTGTTGGATCATTGATCTCTTAGTATTATTTGTTTATAAGTTATTTATCTCATGCACGTCCATGTGCACAGCCTATCAAATATGCACTATGAGTGCATAGTCTAAGATGTGCATGGACGACTTAATGGTGTGACCATCTCATACTTGTTTATGAGATCCAACATTAATCTACAGATCTATAGCTTATTCGTTTGTTTTTTGTTCTTATTTTTATTAATATTTATTTTCCTATAATCCTCCCAAAATCAAGGAGATTTAATTCTAGTTTATGGCATGCCAATGGAAGCTTCTGGAATTGTTTATTACTATGTAAGAGTTTTCCATACCAACGATACCCAATGGTCATATGTTTGCCTAAGGAGAGAGTTTATTTCAGTACTAAGAGGGAATTTTTCATTAAAAGGGGGAGGAAGTTGTGTTTTGTCTATTGTGCCGTGTTGACCTGCCCAAGTGTGGATCGCACATATGCAAGGGAAATGGGGGCGTAGAGTGTAGGGTGGTGACTCCCACCTTGTGTCCCCTTTTATTTTTTTAAAAGAAAACATAGACTTTGAGAGGGCATGGCAGCTCACCCCTCTTATATTTCTTACACTACACACCCATGGGAGATTTCGGTATGGGGGCTAAAATGCCCCCCCTCCATCCAACTCTTATCCTTTCGATGTTACTAATTTGTTTTTCTTTAGATCCTCAAACATGAGAAATTAGGTAAGGTGGTGCGCAATTTTTCCCAAATTTACCTTACATCTTAGCGTAGTAAAAATAGTTTTTTTTTAAAAAGTATTCAACATATTTTTGAAATATTTTTTGAATTTGTATTGATAAGCAAAGTAACCCATCCTCATTTGCTACTTAACATCGTAAATACAAATTGCTATAAAATCACAACTATGTTAATCTAATTCTTATTTCTTTTTCTTGATTGAAAATAAGTATGTACGAAGAGGATTAAGGTTGGAAGATGGAGATAGATACAAGATCGAAACATCCTCTCATCTACTCTCATTTGTTATTATACTTGTTTATCTACGAGTTCCTAAGTTTAGTAGGACTATCTCATTTTGCTTACACACCATTCTAGGGTGATTTCTTTTATTTTGGGTACAATATATTCTAAAGATATCATTCTATTTTATATACATTTTTTACACTGAACAACTATTCTTTTCTCTTTAGGCATATGTGTTTTCCTTTCTATATAAAGATTGTAATTAGGGTTTCAAAAGTTGTTTTTTGTATACATGTTTATAAATAACAATTACACTTTTCTGGTTTTCATTTTACTCTTTCATTACTAACAGATCTAAAATAGTTTTACATCAATAACCAACAATAAAGGCAATATAGAAACACCCAACAAGTATAGAGTTTGTGTATGCCAAAAGATAACCCAAATTTCATTATAAATACATATACGTGCAATGACATCAAACATACTTTAATTAACATGCAATCCTTCTTACAGTATCCACAATGTAACATCTTACACTCTTCTAGGAAATTAACTCATTTATATTTTCAACTCACAAACAAACTAGAAATATTCATTATTTTATTTCATATTGCAAGAATCTCATTGCCATCACAATTTGCAACTTGCACTAAACATAAACAATTTATTCCACTATTCATAATCATGAAACAACGCATAGTCTCCTACAAATTACATCCACATCTTTGGAGCTTGGCTCTACAACACTAGAAAAAAGATTAACTTATTGAAAGGGGGAACACTCATCTCCCAACCAAACATGGTTAGTGAGATCCACTAGCCAACCCTCAAGCAAAATGTACTTCTGAAAGACCATTGGTTTTACAGGGGGTTACTCATTTTGGAACAACATCAATCTAAGCACATCACACAATAGATCTATTTGCAAAAATAAAACATGTTTTGTAGGGGTGTAGCAACTCAGAGAAAAGAGGAAGGGGTGGACAAGTGCAGGGTGCCCATCTACACTCAAAACACAACACAAGGGGCAGGTTCACTCAAATGTCAACAATTACTGCATCAATTTATCTTCTCCAAAGTGGTCAGCAAGATTACTTTGCTGCTAAAATTAAGGCCTTATAACCCATAAAAGAACTAGGTAACAACCTAGTGTCCCCATATTTCATTCTGAAATTTGTGACTACCCTATTCGAAAAAATTTCGTACTTTTAAAATAATGGGTCGTTTTGTGTTTTTATTGCCAAAAAATTCTTGTATTGTGTCAAGATATTCCCAAAGAGCCATATTAGCCATTTTCGCCAAATACCCAAATGCCCAAAATTGTTGTATTCTGTCGTCGGGATTTGTCTGTGGGAAATTTATATTTAATTATTTTGAGCCCCGTTTGAGGCAATTTGCGCTCTGATTTAACTCTATTGTGATCGTTCATATCGTTATTCCCATATACCAGTAGGGTTTTAACTAGGAATGAGTTCTGGACTTTATTTGTGACTTTTGGCAACGTTTTGTGTTTTTGTGTTTTTCCCGTTTCGTTTTCTGTGAAATTTCTCTGGATCAATTCCTTTGCCGGTTTGGCCTGATTCTTGGTCTGGAGTAACTGAAGATCACATACACACATTGTGCTAGAAGAAAGTCACCATCGGAGGTCTGGTTCACTGGGAAAAAGATGAAGTCGTGCACCAAAAAGTCTCTTCTGGGCTAGCCGCATTTTTGGAAAAAGAAGAATTGAAGTGGATCATAGGAAAATTAGAAGCAGCAGGAAGGTGGGAATTTTGTACCTACCTAGCAGGGTACTTTTTCCCATGGAGGCAACGCCACTTAAGTGACAATGGGAAAATTAGAGGCAGCAGAAAGGCGGGAATTTATTACCTGCCTTGCAGGGTAAAAATTCCCATTGTGGAATAAAAGAAATATCACTTAAGTGAATCATGGGATTTTATTGCCTACCTTGCATGGTAAACAATCTCATTATGAAAGACAAACGACTTAAGTGAATCATGGGATTTTCAGGGCTGTCTTGCAGGGTAAATAATCTCATTGTTATGTAATTCTTAAAAATAGAATTCTTTCTGTCAAAAAGTGCGCCCCCTTTGGAGAAGTAAAGGCAGCCTTTAAATTGATTAAATTAATTAATTATTCACCCAAAATAGGCGCCCATGCTTGTGGAAAAGTCAACAAAGGCAAAGGACAAAAGGTGGTTGAAAATAGATTGTTCTAAAATTAAATAAATTTATTTATTTAGTGGTAGCCCCTTCATGTCAAAAAGTGCGCCCCTTTTGGGAAGGAAATAATACTTTTTAAAGTATTAAATGATTAAATTAATTCCTATTTTCAGTGGCTAAGGTTAAAGCACACTGTGAAGCTTAAGTGGAGTGAAGAGTGGATGATTAAATTGAATAAATTTAATTTATTTGATGAATGTCCTTAAACATGCAATTTTAGCACATCAGTTAAAGAGAAAAGTATGATTTTTAATTAATTAATTGCCAGGAATAGGAGGGGCAATTATTAATTATAGAATTATGAGGGTTATATAAGCAGGAGCTGTCATAAGGATGAATTAATTAATTCACAGGTAAATAAGTGCAGTCCAGAGGAAAAGTGCACCCCATTTGAAGAGGATTTTTGCTCAAAAGAAGGTGAAATCAATGCTAAAAGCTTCCAATTTTGGCACACAAGTTGAAGGGAGTTGATTTGTGTCTAGATAATTGTTTGCATAAGTGATACATGTGCTCAGGTGAAGTTGGTAAAATTTATGTTTGCTTTGCATGCAAATAAAACATCAAATTCGGGGCAGCGTGCTTGAATTATGCAGATTTTTATGATTAAAATTCACTATTCATGTTTCGGTTGTCATCTTTGTCTAAATTAATTGCAGGAATTCATTACAGGTGCTTTATAAGAGAAATGGAGCTTAAATCAATGTCCAATACATTGAATATATCCTCTGAATATGAAGAATTATCCAGATCTGCACCAGTTTTAAAGAATTCTTGCAAGATAAGAAGAAAAAGAATTGTTTGGACAAAGATTGCTCCAGCCATGGCAAAGCATGATGAAAGAAAAGGATCAGCAAGATGCAGATGCAGATCCATATCCATATCCAGATGTGGATGCAGATGCAGATCCATATCCAGATGCAGATGCAGATGCAGATGCAGATCCATATGCAGATGCAGATCCACATCCACATCTCATAATTGTAAAGGCTTCATCCTCTTGTTTCGAATGCAGCCCGTGAAGAAGTCAGTGCGTGGAAAATTTCTTCTAGGATCTTGTGCATGTGCTCCCAATCTTCCAGTTGAAGCCTCCATTGAAGTTGCATTCATCCGGAGTGCTTTCCAAAAATTTTAATTGCTCATATGCAATTAAAAATAAAAAAGATGAGTTATTTACGGCTAACATTGTATTGATGCATGTACTAGAGAAGAACTGCAAAAGCTTCAAGGATAAAAGGGAAGACAAGGCGAAGGCAACACCCGTAAGCAAAATTCCAGATCTAGCTGATCCCAAATCTAGCTTGGTTAGAATCAAAGGAAAAAGAATCAGCGTAAGCAATATTCCAGGTCCAGCCGCTTCTAGATCTTGCTGCTTCCAGTCACTTCCAGATCCAGCTGCTTCCAGATCCAGTTTTGAATCCGCTGCATGCAAAATATGAAAAAGGACAAGACTGCAGCTTTCTTCTTTCTTCTTCTTTCTCTTATTTCCTTCGACAAAGTAATTGAGCAATGAATTAAATTATACAACTTAAGTGATTGGTTTAAAAGCCATTACTTGAAGAATTCAAATACTTGGAGATAGGTGGCAGACGTGCAAAATAGAAGGTTCTATTTTCAGTTACAAATCATGCATGTCATGCAAAGAGGAATTCCGGGAGGAAGATTGCCAGTTGTTTCCTTTCCCACTTCCACATGTGTCAGTTCAACTAAAAGCTTCTGACTTGTAATTGCCCCTCTACATTTTATAAGTAAATGAAGAACCTACGGGTAAATAAGGAGAATTTGTGAGCAGCAACCTTGTGTTCCAGACTTTGTGCTGAAACCCTTAAGAGCCACTTGAAGCAAAAGGATATACAGGAGTAGATTTCCAGATAAATTTGTGTCACGGTGTATTGTGTTTCTTGTTTTCTATCTTAGATCTTTTAATAAACTTTGTGTTATTTCTTATCTAGATCTAGAGCTACCTTTGCTTATAATTCTGTGTTTATATCTATTAGTTTCTTCTATGTGCGCACAATCAACTCTATTATTTATTGATTGGGATGCACATCTTCCCTATTTCTTCTCTATGTTTATATAATTCCCTTTCCCCTTCTTCTATAAATATTTTTTTTCTTTAAACAGTTGCTTACTTGCTGCAGAACTGTTCAGTTATGGTTCATGAACTGAGTAGTTAAAGTAAAACCCCATTTAGATATTAGCATACTTTAATTGACAAATCTGACACGGGAGCCTCATCGGTAAATGAGGGAGATTTATCTCATGACTGCCTAGGTTTTGTGCTATACAAAAAATCTAGCCAACACAACCTTTAGGCCCTAGTTCCACTTTTGCATATACATAAACACAACTCATCCCTCTTTTCCTTTAGATGGCACACTAAAACACAACTCGCAACATATTAAAAAATAAATAGAATTACACGTTCAATCACAATGCCCAAGGGTCTCATACTTTTCCATGTCTTCCCTTTCTACTTCTTGTCCCTTCTTGCTTCAAAATCCTCTGCACTCTACAACTATTCCTCTTGTTTCATCTAGGAAGAATGTTGCAACAAAAATATTTTGGCACTTATGGTGGAGGGAATTTTTGCATATTGTTGTCAATCAAGAAGACACACATATCCACTACAAGCCTACAACTTCCCCCTCCCAAACCATCCTTGGGAAGATGAATTATAGGTAGGCGGGCCTTCTTGGAAGGCCTCATGGCACACATACTAAGTTTTAATAACATTTACACGCCTCTAAAATTGAGTTATTTTTCAATTTCAGGTTCCTAGAATGTTGGAATGGATCACGTGTCTCAGGGTTGGTTGAAAAAAAAAATGCATAGGATTTGGTGCAAAGGTAAGATTTGTTTGCTCAATGTATCACATACTCAAGGTCCAAATAGTTTAGGCACACATTTAGAACATTGCTCACATGGTCTAGGGGTCCAAAATAGGCACATAAAACAACACAATAACGTGCACAAGGGAGTCGTATGCTTACTATATTAGGTGGCCAGTGGGAATGATCAATTCCCCTTGTTCGGGATTGTTCACTTGTCGCCTACACAATCATTGTGCACATTAGAACGCTCATATCATTTTTAATGATATGAAAATGCAATACAATTCACCTCATCTCAATAAAGAAATCATATAGCTTTGCACGCATATTGTAGCTCGCAAATCTATAGAATGTCCGAATCGTGCTCATATGCAATCATAGTTTACTTTTCAATTTCGTAGTCCAATGTGTGATTTCTATCTTGATGTATCGTCTAGAAGCAGATGGTCGTATTAGTCACTGCTTCATGATCTCTACCATGACGAAGAAGGTAGTACATGTAATTGCCACTTCGAGATTAGAGGATAACGATGAAGAAGGTAGTTGACATAGTCAACACTTTGTGATGCTTATCATGATGAAGCAGATGGTTGATGTGCCCATATCACAATCAACCCCAATAGGCCATCACATGGCGAAACCCACTATAGGGTGTAGCAATAAATACCATTTAGACAAGGTTAAGATAAATATTCATCTAATAACATTATGCAAGTACAATCCATTTACCATGTAATACTAGTGAGAATATTAATTCAATTAGCAACAGTTTCAACAATGATGTACATGTTAATCATAATTCTCACACAACATAATCAAACATCCAATTGCAACTATAACAATATCCACCTTGGATCTACATGATGTTATAATCAGGTTTTCATTACATTAATGCTCATAAGATAAGTACATTGAAAACAAGCAGGCGAAAGTAGAATCCAAAATATACATGTATATACTACCATGAGAGAACATACATAAAAGCACCAGAAAACCTCATTACTAGAGAGATCATAATCATATACAATACAAACAGTAGTGAAGCTTGACCATCATGCAGAAAAATCAATTGGCACAAGGAGGGACCCAAAAAATGGCATCACAAAAAGGTGGTCAACCTGCTTCTGTTAATATGCGATTTTGCTCGTTGTTGCAAGTACGTACTTTATTGAACGTTGTTCAATGACATTATGCAAACCACATGTGGGACAAATTTCTTTGCATGCAAGAAAATTTTCTTGCATTGCTTTATACATACCAATGAAATGTTGGTTTTCAAGGGGGGTCTCCATAATGTGATAGATGTAGTTGTTGACCTTGAGTAACCAATATTGTGACTTTGTTCTATAGGTCACACCTTGAGCATACATGCATGGCTTGCCAAAGAGAACATTGTAGGTTTCCAAATGAGTTACATTAAAAGGGAGGAAATTTCACGTGGGTGAGATCCCATACTCAATGTAGTAGTGTTGAGTGACTATAATATCATGGGCCTAATGAAACCATCCAAACGAATATGAATGAGTGTCTTTGTTACCAAACCTAGACACTTCACAATATCTTGCACAATGATATTATTGGTACACTATTAGTGATGGCATTGATCGGTGGCCCTTTTAATAACACCTAGAGTGAAAAGATGTTATCTTTCTTCAGCATCAATAGGTGTCCATTGAGTATTAATGTTCAAAAAGGGCATATTAAGATTTTTCTTTCTTTACTTCACCTTCAAACAACTATGCATAGTCAGCGAGAAAGGTTTGTTGTGTACGAAACTCTCAATTGTCATGGTGTTGATTTTGTCATGACTACATCAATTAGTCTCTTTCCCCGTATTCCTTCTAGGAATGAGCTTTTTGTTCGGTATGTTGTTTTTGTGAAGAGAACTACGAGATTGGTGTACATATGAGACTTAATGTTTTTTGTTCTAAATGCTAGTTCTTGGGAGGATTAGAAATGAAATGAAAGATTTTAATAACGTCCACGAAACTGAAGAGTCTATGGTACCACAAAACTGAGATATTAATCAGATTTCAGACTCTTTTCAATATCCGCTCTTCGGCTGTGAATCTTTAGGATGAAATCCGCGGTCGCTTGAAGCTTTGTTCCTTCAAAGAGCTCCTCAAGTTCGTCCACCTTCAAGCTGTTTTCGTACTGAATACGAATATCATCATATGTTGAACATTCCATGATGAAATGCCATTCTGTCTCGACAACTCCTTTGTTGCAGAAAAGACAAATTCTCCTTTCCCAGTCTTCCTTTGGAATAGACCATCTACCGGTTTCACATCAGAGATGATGCGATCCAATCCTTAAATGTGCCACTAGGATCCTTGCTTTACCCTTGATAGCTGCCCCTAGATAAGCTTTTTCATCATGTTCCCCACTGGGGTTGAATTCTTTAATATAATGCGCTTTCTTTCGGTCAATCTGACCCGTCCACATGGCAATCTTGAACTTTTCTATCACATAATTTTTTATTTCCCTGTTGTTGTTAGGACACTCTTGCAAGTTGATGCCCCATTTGTTCATCCATTTAGTATTCTGATTCAACCAAGTTTTTTTTCTACGTTCCAAAGTATCGTCCATAACTATTTTGGGCCAACGAAGATTGTCCATGTTTTCATTTCAAATAGCTTATCATCAGAGATACTGTTGAAGCTTCCAACGGGAAAGTACCCGCTTCGGCCAACAGGATCTCATAAGGAACAGTTGATTTGACTTTAAGAGTGCTTGTGATTAGATGTTTCTGGATTATTTATGTTTGTCTCCACCCGTGATTTGACATACTACTTCCCCAAACCTCGCAGCCATATAGAACAACTGGAGTGACCAACAATCCAAAAAGGGTTTTCTTAGTTTTCTAGTCCCAAAGTTCAGCTTTCCTCAACCTGTTTTGAAGTAGGTAAGATGCTTTCCAACCTCCCTGTAGCCTTTTTGCTTTACAAGTCTCCCAACTAAGTTTGTGGTGAAAGTCAATCCCAAGATATTTGTATTCAATGACTATTTCCAAAGGGCTCCCTTCAAAAAGAAAGTTAATTTGTCTCTCTTTCCTTTTCAAGGAGAAAATCATGATTTTTGTTTTGCTAGTGTTCACTTGCATCTCGACTTCCTAGCAGAAGAGCTCTAGTGCTTTTAGTTGTTCCCTCAATCCTTGGGTAGTTTTTGAAATTAGGATAAGGTCATCAACATATAGAAGTAACTTCACCACATAATTTGCTAACTGAATACCTCCTCCCTCAGTTTTGTTTAACCATTCTTCAAGCTTGTCAATGTATAGACCAAATAAGGTGGGAGGAAGAGGGCAACCTTGCTTGACACCAATGTCACTGCCGAAACACTCGGACATACCTTCTCTGGTTCTGATTTTAGCTCTGACTTGCTCCTACAGTTTATGAACTATAGCTCTAAACTCATATGGTATCCCAAGCTCCTCCATCCTATTCCAAAGTTTCTATCTGGGCACGGTGTCGAAAGCTTTTCTGAAATCAACAAAACAACAAAAAGTTTCTTCTCCTTGAGTGTCCGAAACCTTCTCAAGCAAATGCCTAAGAGTGATACAATGGTCAATTGTTGAGTGTTTAGGTCGGAATCCCGCTTGCCCTTTTGCTCTTTTACCCTCTCTTTCAGCCCAATTGCTAATTCTCCGTTCTATCATGCCTCCAAAAATTTTACCAAGAAGAGGGTTGATCATAATGGTGCGATAATTGGACGAATTATTAATGTCACCACTTTTAAATATAGGAATAACAACGCTAGTCGTCCACTCTGTCGGAAAGCCATTTTGATTGACATCATTGAATATTTTTCTAATGTGTGGCATGAGGACCTCAACTCCCCATTTTAAAAATTCAATCTGTAGACCATCTATATCTTGAGCTTTACCACTTGCTAGATTCTTTATGCCATGCTTGATGTCTTCTGTCGAAAATAGCTCAATCGAAGTCTTGATTATGGGAGGAGTATCTTTTTGTTGGGGACACTCATAAAGAGTCCTTGCATATTCTAACCAATGATTACCTGTGATATTATTTTCTATGTATTTTTTCTTTTGTTGCAGCTCCTTCCAAAAACCTTTGGGGTTGTATTTTCCAAGAGAAATTAATTGTCCTTCTTTTGCACACATAGCTTTCTTTTTTGTGTTGAACCAATCTCTCATAAGTTTTTTTATTTTCTTTGTTCATCCCACTTTCTTTCAGAGCTCTTTTGGCAGCTTTACACTCTTCATCATACTACGGGTTCGTCGAAAAAGTATTTGCCGCTCCCTTTCTAGGTTTAGATCTCTTACAAATATTTAGAGCCTTTTGGATTAAGGATACCAATAGATTACTACGTATATAACCACTCATTCTCTTGGACGTCGTGTTCTGTATATCCTTCCTCATTATCTGAAATTGTTGCAACAAAGATTTCCTGATTTTCTTTATTGAGAATGATTTTTCCCTATTTTTGAGATGCCTTTCATATGTGATGAGCTTGATTCTTTTGTTGCTGATTGAAGATGGTCCCAAGCTTTATCAAGAGAGGACTATGGTCTGATTTTAGTTCGATAGAGCAATCTCCAATTTCAAACTCAAGCAGTGTGGAGATAAAACTTTGAGAACAAATTACATAGTGTACTACACTTTGACCATTGTATGTTTTACAAGTGATATTGCCATATCTGGGCCAAGCCCTCATGCCATTGCAAATGACCATGTTGTATAAACTACATAGGCCTAGAAGCTCAACCCCAAAATGCGACACCCCTCCATTACCGTCTTGAGATAATATTTCCCAAAGCTTGTTCTCTTCTTCTTTAAGCCACAACGGATTGTCTTCACCTTCTTCTAAACTGGTCAACTGAAGAGATTGGTTATTTGCAGTCCTCGCATTGAAATCACCCACTAGAATTATTTCATCAGTTGTACTGAAAACAGAAATGTCTTTTTTTATTGAAGCGTATGGATCTTCGCTATCCAAATTTCTTCTCTTATATGTTTTTGAACCTTTTGGCGCAAAGTAACAGGCAGCGTATCTTATTATTGTCTTGTCATCTGTTATTTTCAGCCATATATATTGCTTATTTGGATCTTCTTTTTCAACTTTGACATTTTCGAGCCATATTTCCTTGATTAACATTGTGATTCCACCGTGGCCTTTCCCTGTTTCATTCCCTTTGTTCCAGACTGAATTTTTTTGTAGCCTTCAAAATCTGGGACCTTGCAGCCTTCGTGCTCATGTGTTTCCATAAGAATAATAATATCTTTCCCTTTTGCTATGGGCCCCAAACCCGGTCCTCTTCTCCACGGATATCCTCTACAATTCCAACTTACTATGTGCATGAATTCCCGTGGGGCCCCTAATTCCTATTTCTTGTTTGATAAATGATATCTGATTTGGGCTTTCCCATTTCTCATCTGTGCCCATTTTCCTGCTTCCCTTGCTTTTCTCACTTTCTCCCATTCTTTCCTTTGGTCTTCTTGCTGAGCGAATGTCAAATCCTCATCTAGATATGTGTGTGCCTCTAAGAAGTCCCCTATTTTTTAGGATAGCATGTTTGTTTTCTATTTTTCTCATGACCACACGCACGTGGCCGTCCTTTCCTCCCTCTGTTCTCCTACCAATCATGTTTGCTTTTTGTATGTATCTTGTCCACTTCAATTCGTCTTTAAGAAAGTCTCTTGCCAATATGTCAGTTCTCTCATTTTCACCAAAATCTTTTAGACACTTGATAATAAAATTTACTGCTCTGTCTTGTTGATCTTTCTCTTCTTTTATCTGTGTTTTGATGTGTTTCTCCATGACTTGACTTTGCTCATTTGACGATCCACTTACTAATTGTGACCAAGTTTTGGCTTCTTCTATCCGATCCTTTAGTTGATTTTCCTTTATTTCCATGTCTTTAATTGCTGATTGGATCTCATCTATTTGCATTGTTTCCTTCCCCTTTACTGTTTCAGGGCTTTTTTCTCCCCCTGTTTTCATGTCCTAGATCTTGTTTTAGCATGATTAACTCTTGTTGCCCTCTTTTCATGAGGTTTTGGAGATTTAGAACCTGTTCTTTGATAATTTTATTTTCTCTTTCCAACTTGTACCTAACTTCTGTGAGTTCTTTCCTCTCATTGTTTTCTTGCAATTTCTGGTTTTCTAAAATTCCAAGCCGTTCTTTCATGTTCATAAGTTCCTTCACATATAGCTTTGAAGACCACAAAAGAGGAGTTGAAGTAGGATTGTATAGGTATTTGGAGTCCTGGACTGTGTCTTCTCTTTCCTCTTTGTATTTTACAGTTCTTTCAGTTTTGTTCAGCTTTGACTCCTTTTTATTATCTTTTTGACTTGATTGTTTGCCTTCCATTTTATGTTCTCTAAAAAAGTTCTCTTTGTTGTTTGTTGTCTTTGGTAGAATCAGAGTGAGGTTTTTCTTCTAGATTCTTCGTAGTTTTTTAGCTTGTCTACGTCGTAGAATCCCCTTATATTGTTTTGTATTCACATATACCAACTTTTTAGTTGTACCCGTTGTATGATTTTGGAAAACTTTTGCATTTCCCCAAATTTTGTTTTCCATTGCTGTATGTGTTTCTGGAATAATAGATCTTTGTAGTGCCATATTTGGATTGTCTTTGAAACCCTCATGTTTAAGCATGGTTTACATGCCTCGTTGAAACTAGATTTTGACAAAAATATATAAAGAATGTTGCAGAGAATGAGGAGGTTTGGTGGGTCAACCTGAGAAACTGACTTATTTAATTCACTTTTACCAAGTTTGGCCTTTGAAACAGGAATATTCGCAGCCTGGTCCACAACCCTGTCCTCCACTCGCAGCCCTAGCCCGCAACCCACAGCCCTGTCCTCCTGTCGCAACCCTGTCCAGCCCTGTCGCAGCCCTGTTCTCCTAGCCTCCCTGCCGCAACCCTATTCCCGCAGCACTCCTGTCCCACAACACCTATCTTGTAGCACCCCTGTAGATCCTTGTCACAGCACCTGTCCCGCAGCACCCCTGTCGCAAATCACTGTGTTTTGGAATACTTGGCGTGTTTTCTTTATCAGAGGAAACTAAACCCTTCATCTTTATCTTGGATTGTTCCTCAATATTGACATGACTTTGACATGCTTCTCCCGAGTGTTTGCACAATAAGAACTCCATTGTAAGTGATGTGTAGGAGTGTGGCCTACTAGTGTATATCAAGTTTTGATGAAAGACTCTTTCGAAGAGATGTAGACATGCATAAAGCTCAAGAAATTAAGGTCTTCGATATAATATTAAGGTCTTCAATATCGAAGAGTAAGTATTTCACTACCACTTCCATACTTGGTGGTTTATTTTATATAAAGGCACAAATAATGATGGGGAGTCAGATAAACAGTTCATTGAGAATCCGATTTAGATAAGACAGTTCATTGGGTGGGTGTTGTGTGATTATATCCAAGCTTTAACATGCAACATTGCAAATTACATTACACATATAAAAATTAATTAAATGAAAGAAGCAACGTATATTCTTTGAAATTTTGGATCCCTTTTCATTTTTTCAATCAGAGACATATTTTTGCAGGGGCACTGATTAAATTTATTTTCATTCTTATGGCTACTTGTCAGTTATGCTTTCCGTAGTTGATGGTTTCATCAGGATGCTGCAAGACATGCATATATACACATTCATGGTCCAATAGAATCAGATTAAATTTCCAGGACGGTTTGACCTCTCATATATGATAAACTCTTCTAAATTAACAATAGCCATAATTATTTTTGCAATAGTCATTAAATAATCCTCAGCTTGTTAAACTCCTAAATGCTGTTCACATATTCCCTACACAGAACCATGTGCAATTCAGATGTATTGTGCAACTGCAAAGACATTTATCCTGTTTTTTTTATGCATCTTATAACCCTAACACATCAACAATGCTCTAACCTAACAAAGGTAACAACTTTCGTACAAAGAGTATTAAATGGTGGACATTAAATATGGAAAAAAAAATGGTCTATAGGAAAAATATGACAAATCATATATTTGAATAATATGATAATTTTAATAATTTAAAACATAGTTCTATACAGCAGATTCAAAATTACGAACAATAAAGAACTTATGTATGCCCATAGCAAATTACAGTTCTTACTACTTAACGAGTACTATGTAGTGTGTTATAAAATATTAAAAGGCATGCTTTAATTAATAATAAATAATACTAATAATAACAGAAGTCTGAGATCCTTTTTTTTTTTTAGTTTTATATTTTTCAGTTTTTTTTGAGTTTTTCTACATTCTAATTATTGAAACATTGAAAAATACATTGTTTAATACAATTGATTGGAAAAATCGTAAAAATACGGAGATTTTCATGAAATCCATCATATTTGGTAACTATGAACCTAACTAGAGTGATGAAGGAAAAGAACAGCGTATGACCTGTACACTAACCAGATGAATGCCTGGTCTATATCCTTTACAAGCAGTACTTGTTTTATCTATGTATATCTTTGGGTAAATCAATCCATTTGAGCTCCACTTCTAGTTCCCCACACTCCACATTCTGAAGCCTCAAACATAATTCCTGAACTGTGTTTCCATTAACATGCCGAATGCAACTATCTTTTACAAGACAATTGTCCTCGGATGCCACCAATCTGTGCAATTCAGTATTAGAGTTAACACTAGGTAGAACGTTTCTCATCCTTGCAGCCATTACCAGAGGTTGCAGATCAATTTCAGCATCTCCCATCTTGTCATCTTTGGTCAGTGTGTCCTTATCTAGTACTCGCTGCATACAAAAAACAGTCAAATTTTGGATATCAATAGATTACTTGATCAATTGCCGAAGGCAAACGACCCAGTGAAGTTATAGAGTCCAGGAAAATACTATTACGAACGTAAAGAATATAATAATAAAGATTTTTCACCTGCTCAAAATGGCAAAAAAATGTCAGTATAAAGGTGAGGAGACTGTCAGATTTGCTAAATTTTGTTTATCTCTGGAGTCTCAGAAGAGAGTTTCATACGATTTGAGAAGAGCATCGAGCCCCTGAAAAGAATGCAAAGTATTCCAGGGAAATTGAAGCAGCAAATTGTTCTATAGAACAGCTGGTGCTTATAATAGAGTTTTCCTGTATGAAACATTGTACCAGAAATTTAACGTACTCTGGAGCAAGGATAAAATCATTTTCGTTTTGGCTCCTATGAAGAGAACTGAACTCCTGACCAAATGCTTGGAAGCCATTTGCCCTAGCGACATGGGTATGTCAACTAATTTTATAGATGGATGATTACCCACCATAAGAACTTGAGGAAGAAAAGGATCTTTTGCTATCGAAAATAGTTTTTATAAAATAAATTAAGTTCAGTTTTCATTGATCAGATGTGTTATCTCTCGTAAGTTTATTGCTGTTAGAAGAAAGATAAGTTTGTGTCACGATAAATGGAGAAAGTATTAAACTAAATTCATCAAAAATCTGACGCTAAAAGCTGGTTGTTAATCAGAAGTATCTTTTTTCTATCACCGTGAATTCAAATTGCACTTCAAAACAGACTCAGGTAATGTCCGTGCAATGAATTAACATTCATCCTAGTTTTAAAGCTGCTTTTGTTCGAAAATAACAATGGCGGTGACATATAAAAGTACTGGAAATAAGCTATGTTACCTACACAGTAATTTCGCCACCCAAATGTATGAAACCAGTGAACAGGTATTGGAATTTTGTTTTAGTCGACTCACAACTACAGCTTATGAGAAAGAAAGAAAGAATTAATTTTATTAATGTCTACTAATGACCAAAAGTAGGTCGGTGGGACTCAAGATTACACCCAAGTATAATAGAAAACTTTAGGGTAAAAGGTCCCTAGGAACAACAACTAAATAAATAAAAGAAGAACAAAAGCACTGAAAGTAAAGGGGTAAACTTAATGTAGTAAATACCCCAACCCGCGTGGTTAAGGTAACAATACAAATAGCAATGTGGGGGTGAGTAAGAACCCCCAAAGAGCATGGGCTGATGAAAGTTGAAATGATTGGATGATAGTCTCACCAAACATCTACAACCTTGTGCAGGATAGAAGAATCATCTGTGTTATTGTTTATCACTGTGAAAGGACCAATGCAGGATCTGATAATGCTCCTCAGAGAGTATCTAGGACTAGGGGCCAGGTTGGGTAATCCTTAGTTGAGAGATTATAATATAACAAGCTTTATAGAAAAATCAATTCTCTCAAAACTGAAGGTAAAAAAAAGGAACATCGATGATAAATCCTCGATGAATTAGTACAAAAGTTGAATACCTTACCATATTTACACACATTTCCAATTTACCTCCTCCTATAGAAGTATTTTACTCCCTTACGGGATGGGAAATCTTATCTAAAAGTTAGCTTCCCCCTTGTATGCTTTCAGTGCATGTCTATTCCTGATGTAGCTACACCTATGTGCCATTCACATAAGTGGTGCACCGCTGATCGCTCCACTCTGGTCCTCACATAGTAGGAGCAACTCTTCCCAAATTTTGTATGCCCAAAACAGATAGGGACCAAACTGTCTCACAAAGTTTTCAACCCAATTCACATATCACTTTGAGGGGAAACATACCACCAACCCATGGAAGCTGCTTCACCTCCACGATGCACCGAGTTGACATTGAGGTGCCAAACACTACTTTTAACAAGATCTCTCAAGAAGTATTAGTTTCTTATCCCGAAGGTAACCATTGTCCCTTTAGAAATGGGCCTCCTACTAGGTAACCACTTGATCACTCAGTCCTACTTCCGTATTTATTCAACTTTCGATTATCTAAGTCGAGTCGAAGGCTTCCACGAGCAATTTAATTAGATTGTTGATTTTTGTGGGATTTTTACTATAATGTCCCCAGTGGGATATTTTCAAATCCCAAAGAGAATGCCTGAAATTCCTGATTTATTACAGCCAACTGGTTGAAGAAAACTAATAAAAAAAATGTTATTTTAAGATCTGAAATTTCCCTAGAAATTGCGAGCTGATCTAGGGATCAATCACCCTCAAATCTGATCTAAATTAATCAAATATTTGCCAAAATAGCCAGAATTAATCATGCATGTATGAATACGAAAGTATATAATTTTTGGACCCAAAAATAAGAGCTGGAAATTTATTAAAAATCTGCAAAAGTAAAGCTTACAAAAATGGCCGGAAAGAAGGTTTTCCAAGCCCAGATCAACTGAAACAGAGCTGAAAATGGCCTCCAAAATTATGGCAAGGCTAATTGTGATCAGATCCGGAACAACCGTGCCCTAGGCTGATTAGATTTCACCCACAAGGGGGTCGCTACCCTAGAACAAGGCTGGAAATGAATTTATAAAAACCCTAGCTGGAGATGCCTGAAATCTGCAATATGGATCTCCAATCACTGCTGGAATTCTGAATTTCTCCTTGAAAGCTTACTAGAAACTCCTGAATGGAGGATCTTCACACAAAGGATGAAGAGTTTGCATTCTTCAACCATGGCAAGAGGGGGTTTTCATCCCCTAATGCAATTACACCAAAGGGTTTTCATCCTCGAATGTAGAAATGGGATAGCAATTAGCCCAAACCTGAAAATTGATGTTGAAATAGCAAAAGATGCCATCTCCCAAGTGTGGCGACCTCCTTTTATGGTTGGAAGTGGCTCAAGGACCCAAACAAAAGGCCCAAATGGTTAGCTCCACTTGGGGAAAGTTACTTTAATTAAATATTTTTATTTCCCTTTTGCTTTTATTCCCCATATGGGTCGCATTTTCTCTTTAGGGAAAATAAAAATAAAGTGGGTATTTATTTTACTACTTTATCACTAATAAAATAATTAAAGTGCTTATAATAAAAATCACTATGCACTAAAATTAATTTATTATGATTAGCTTCCCTTATTTTCTACCCCTTAGCCGTCGGGAAACAAAGAATAGGCTAAGGGTCTTTGGCCTGTTATTTTTGAGAAGGGGATATTACATTTACTCGTGTGTTTTTAGTCATTACCCAAATGACCTCCATGAGTAGTCATTGTGGTAATGACATTTTTCCTTATATAATTCACCACTTTGGTGTCAATGCCAGTTATAGTATCATTTTGGCACAAGCTCTAGTGTCAGTGTCAGCACCAATGCAGGCCAGGTTATTCTCCGCGCTCATGTCTATAACACCAATTCCAACATTTGCAGCAACACCAATCCTGCCAAATTCAAATCAGCACCAAAGTTATTCCATATGCCTACAGTGGCAAAACCCAACACCAGTGCCTATGCTCATTTTCAAATCACACAACTTTTTCCTTTTGATTTGGCATCATTCTTGTTAGCCTTTGATGGTAAGTACACCTACCACCAAACATCAGTTCTGATTGGTGTCAAATTCCGCTTTTTAACACCCATGCCATGTAGCTTGTTCCTTTTGGCCAAGTTGTTGCACCTCTGCTTCAGTGCATAGAAAGTTCCCATTCCTTCAAGGAGGTCTATCTTCCCGCTTCGTTGGAGCATATGGATACACCTTCATCCATTGGAGGCTGCAGACTTTTCCTTACCCGGCTGCAGTACTATGTACCTATGATAAATCAAAAGACAAGAAGCCTCTCATCTATGCAGAAGGCCCACAACATTACATTGTGGAAACCACCCTTTTGGCCAACCCCGGTTACTTTACTTGTGCCATCTTTTATAATAACTACAAGCTTTATGTTTAGCAACCTTCTACACTTCCACAATAATGCACTTTACAATCTTCATCTCCCTGACCGTTCTGCATATTACTTGTTTCAAAGCTCCCATCCTTGTTGCAGTCTGGGTTTTGGAAATCCCTGCAGAACTTTAGGCTTTGTGAAGCTGTGTAGCTTGCTACAGTTCTGTAAATCAGCATCAGTCTTCTGAGTTGGTGCCAACCTTGTTTCCATTTGGCACAAACCTTTGTTTCCAGAGTCAGCATCAACATTGACATCCATTACAGGTTCAGTACCAACACTCTTAAACCATTTAGTAACAACCCTCTTCGTTGACATTTTAACTTCTGAAGGTGGCCTTTGTTTTGATGGCTTCCAGATTTGAAGTGAACAGATTCTTCTCCTCACACAGCATATACTACACAATTATACAACATTGGTAAGAGAGAGCAGAGAATAAAGATCAGTTCTTACCACTGCGCAGCTTGACCTTCAGGCCTTGATGAGTGTAGCCTGCATCTTAAACGTCAATATAATGTAATGACATTGGAAATCGGAAAAGCCCCATGATTTTAACATTTAGGGATAAACAACATATACGAGGATGAGGACGATTTTTAGAGTCATAGAGGTCGTAGCAACAACCTGTAACTCGGTCCCTTGATTTTTTCCGTAACAGTAAAAGATCAAGAATGCCTTGATGAATCAATCTACTTTCCTGTAGATAGGGAAGCATTTGGCTTCACCAGAAAAGCAAATGCACCAGCACTTAATTTTGTAACTGCAACCTTACTTTGGTTCATTGATTTTCTCCACTATTGTAAAAGGTCCTCATAATCTTGTTAAAAAACTCATTCTACCTCTGTAAATAGGGACCCATTGGGCTTTACCCAAAAAATATACTTTACCCTTTATCTGAACACCTTTGCATGTGTCATTGTTTCAATGCTCCCCCCACCTATGTCCCTATCTCTCCCACACCCATCCTCTCAAAAACCGAAAAAAAACAGAAGCAGAAAATATTCTATTTCATTTAAAGTTATGAAAGTAAAAAATCTGGCTTCTAGCAAAGGCAGACAGACTTGTCTCAAAAGTAGCAAATTCTAGTAAACCTATTAATAAATTCCACAAGATTCAAAACAATGGATAATGCAAGAAGATACTAAAATTGTCACTTTCAACTTTTTACTTACAATTTAAACTTTTAGCAATTTTCCCATTTATTATTTACAATTTAAACTTTTACCCACTAAAACTCCCATTTATTGACCAAACTGATCTAAGTGTTCCAGTTTGTGTATAATTATTACGACAAAAAGCTCGGCCAACATACTGCATGCCTATTAGCAATTCTGTTACTTTGAGTTAAATAGAGGAATGGGCATTCCAGTCACTGCAGTTTATTTCCTAGTTTATATTCATATTGGTTTTGTTTTCCTTTCATACAGAGTCTATAGGAGATGAATTTCAGATCTGAATGATGTAAAGATGGCCTAAAAACTCAGAACAGACGAGACATGATATTTTTTGGGAGAACTTATAATGCTTCTGTCAAATCAGAAATTACAAACTTTGAAATTAGTCTTTTTATGAAGAACTAACATAAATCAGTTTTAAAAGTTAAAATTCGTGACTGAAATGCAGGCTTCTATCAGGTGATTTCTGCACAGCTACAAATTATCTTCTTCCAATACAATAGAAAAAGACACTGACATTTAGGTAGCCTCAACCATTACTTAAAAGTGTCAATTCAAATCATGCAAATGCTTTAACTTCGTAAATGAACACAGACTTCATTCATATGCACCCACTATATTGAAATTTAAATAAATCACAAAATACAAAAATGAAATCTTCCTCCACACATACAGCTAATGTGTTTCCATCCAGATGGGTCTCAACAAAGCACTACCATCCAAAGGAAAAGCGTGCAATATAGAAATTTAAAAAAATCTGAAAATATAAATGTTAAATTTCAACTGTTCTTTAATGTTATTCTTCACTTAACAATCAGCTTCCGCTGCCATATTTTTCTTTAGTATGATATGACAGTAAAGAAATGTTGAGCTGTATTAGTTTTCAAGGGCTTTCAGTCACATATTGCAAATTCCAACATCTACATCCTTATGAATTGACAAACAGATTAGATGTGAACCCATCGGAGTTCAATTTCGATTTCCCCAGACTCAGCATTCTTCAACTTAAGGCAACAATGTTGGATTATATTGCCTTCTGTAAGAGAAATAGGGCTGTCCCCAATGAATGTGTTATTTTGAGATGCAAGCACCCTTTCAATCTCTTTTTTTTCCTTCTCACTGTTCATGCCTTCACATTTTGCAGCAGCAGCCACAAGATGCTTAAGATCCACTTCAGCTTCCCCTAATGACTCATCTTTTGTGAATTTGTCTTTGTCCATCACTTGCTGCAAAAAAATTGTTTTACAAATGTCATATACCTCAACTAGTGTCATAATAGTTGATACTCAAGAAGCTTTGACATTCGAATGAACATGTTTCCATGAGAAGCTGAGATCACATCCATTTCATATTAATTTTATAAGGTGGCAACTGGTTTGAAATTTTGACTTATCTTCAATCAATGCAAAACCGGTAAATCATTCTCGGCGCAATGAGAGATGTTTGGGTAAATATTTTAGGAAAGTGTACCTGCCATTTCCCACTCATAAATTTATTCAGGATGAAGCTCAAAGCATGACATGCTTGGGAGGAAGGCTTTGTGCAAAGGTTCATTGGTTTCCCCACAAAAACTTAATCTTAACATATATTATAGTTTTTGGTAGGAAAAAATATAACCTTTATAATTTGGAAAATGCAGACCTTTAAAATATCTACAGAGTTGGAGATCAAATAATGTTAATTGTATCATCATACATGCACATTTTTATAAGAATATAACTGGTATAACAAAAAAAACTGTAAACATATGGATCAACCATGTTTGGTGACTTACAGTTTACTTATGATAGCATTATAGCACACGTCTGTCACTGAATGTTTTCATTGCCATAATAAAAAAAAATACTGTGTCAAATTATCAATACTCTAAAAATTAATCTGATCCGCATGTTTTGCTTTATAAGTGGGTAAACTTAATATTAAATGTAGAAAAGAGGAAGAAAGGTCGCAGATAATTCTTCCCATTAACTACAAGAACTATTGAAGTCTTGAAAGCATGTATATATGTATATGCTAGGTTATGGATGTTCTTGTGCTTGTGTTAAAAAGCTGCATGAATTCAGAGCTATCAGCCTCTGCAACACGGTTTACAAAATCTTTGCGAAGATCTTGGCCCTTAGAATTCAACCTCTCCTCCCGATGCCAATTTCTGACCAACAAGGTGGTTTTGTTCAAGACCGACAGATCACTGATGGCATTATTGCGGTCCACGAGATTATTCACTCCTTAGAATGCAACAAAAAGGAAGTTATGCTTCTTAAACTGGATATGAACAAAGCTTACGATAGAGTTAGCTAGAATTTTCTTGACAAAGTTCTCAAGAAATTTGGCTTCAGTTGAAAATTCAGAAGTATCATTCAAATGATGATCTCCTCACCTATGTATTTGATTATCATTAACGGGTCTCCTGCTGGTTTCTTCCCCACTTCGAGAGGTTTAAGACAAGGTGACCCCCTCTCCCCATATTTGTTTATACTGATGGTTGAGGTTCTTGGGCATAGCATCAACAAGGCTAATTTGGCTGATAAAATCGAAGGATGTTTACCCTCTTACAACTGCACTCCCATGACTCACCAACAATTTGTGGATGATACCTTCATGCCGGGAGAGGCTTCAGTTCCTGAAGCCAAAGAGCAGAAAAGGATTTTAGAAGACTATGAAGAGGTCTCTGGACAGCTGATTAACCTGGACAAGAGTGCTCTCTTCTTCCTTGACACTCCTAAATCAAGACAGGAAAAGATTGCCAAATTTTTTTGATGTCATATCAAAGAACTCCTGTCTACCTACCTTGGTATGCCTTTACTCAGAGGATACTCCACATGGGAGACGTGGTATAGTTTTATTGACAGATTACAAAGGAAATTGGCTAGCTGGAAAGGTACTCTTCTCAACCAAGCAGGTAAACTTCAGTTACTTTAAAGCTTCGTTCAAATCCTTCTGGTTTATATTATGTCCCTTTTCAAAATGCCTAGCAAAATTGCCAACAAGGTGGAACAAATCCAGAGAAGATTCCGGTGGTCTGGGATGGAAGACAAACAATGCTTCGCTCTAGTAGCCTAGGATCAAGTATGTAAACCTAAGAAGTTGGGAGGCCTTGGGATCAGGAAAATTGAAGATATGAATAGGGCTCTTATTGCAAAGAATGGGTGGCGTCTCCTGAAAGAGCAGATTCAGTGGTTAGATATTCTAAGATCTAAATACCTTGGCAACAAAAAGGTGAATGATTTTCTTTCTATGACAGATATTCCCAAAGGGTCCATTATTTGGAATGAGATGGTTAAAACTTAAGGCACACAAAATTCTTTGGAAAGGGTGTAGGTGGAACATTGGCTCAGGTACAAAAGCTCTCTTTTGGGAGGATCCTTGGATAAAGGAAAGACCTTTGGCGGAGGTGCATCCTTGGGACAGACTGCGCAAGGTTATTAAACAGTGGTTTGGCTGCAAGGTGAAAGACTACTTGATAGAGGAAAGAGAGGGAAAAGGGTGGAAGAAAATTTGGGTGGATGAGATTGATGAAGTTGATAGGGTGGAAATTCAGCTGCTCAAAAAATCCCTGAAAGACATGCATGTGTGTCAGTTTGATAGGAAGATGAGATTATTTGGGCCCTGGAAGAAGATGGTAGGTACAGTGTAAAATCTGGTTTTAAAACCTCTTTTAAGGAAGATAAACAGGGTCCCCCTTGGAAGCATATTTGGAACAAGGATCTTATCCCCAAGATAAACTTATTCTTTTGGATGGCCATTCAGAATAAGATTCTCACTATAAACAACCTTATGAAGAGAGGGTCTACAATCCCAAACAGATGCTATCTCTGTGAGAAGGGGAATCTGTTAGTCACCTCTTGTTGGAATGCCCTTTTGCTAACCATGTGTTATACGTTTACCCTGAAATCTTTGGGTACGTATTGGGGTAGACCAAACTCTATTGTTGACTTCCTTTCTCAATGGCATTCCCCATTCTCCTACACACCTCTAAAAAGACTTTGGAAACTCTCCCTCCCACACATCTTTTGGGGCATTTGGAAGGAGAGAAATTCCAGGATATTTTGGAATAAGAAGCATTCTGCGGACAGAGGTGGCCAAATTATTCATTTGGCTATTAAAGGGAACTTGAACTTGAATCTTTCTCATAAGGATGAGCATCCTTGCAAGTCTGAACTGGAGATGCTTCATAACTGTGGGTTGAAGATGGATACTCAGGTTTCCCAAACACCTAAGACCAATACTCGCAGCTTGGTTAAGTGGATACACCCTCTGGAAGGTTGGAGGAAGCTTAACTTTGATGGAGCGTCCAAAGGCAACCTGGGATTTTCAGGAGCTAAAGGAATGGTTATAGACTGCCTGGATAAGTGTGTGGCGCCTTTTGCGGGGACACTCGGGGTTCCAACCAACAGCTTTGTTGAGGCTAAAGCTGTCATTGTAGAAAGAGATGCACTAAATATCATTGAAGCCCTCAAAGGGGAATGTTCTCCGAGATGGACTATTTGTAATATAATTAAAGACTTGGGAAGCATTCACGATTCCTATGGGGAAGTCAAGATTTCCCACACATACAGGGAAGGAAATGCAATGGCGGATCATCTTGCTAATATTGGTGTTTCTTTAATGGATTATACTCAATGACATGGCAATAACAGCCTCCCTCTGAAGGTACTAGAACTCATGACAAAGGAAGGGACCTGCCCCATTACTAATGTTAGTAATTCCTTATGACTCCAAAGATTTATTTTGATTCTATTTGGAACAGGTGTATTGTGACATGCGTGAGCTGAGGCATAGGAACTCATTAGGTATCAGGGTGATGTGTGGGAAGTTAAGCCACCACATTCAAAGCAAGATCAAGATTGGCAAGGTGAAGAATATCAACCTAGACATTGGCATTGAGGAGAGGATTGTCATTCAGCATAGTGTCATGGGTGGTGACAGGGTAAGATTTGAGCCGATTTCCTGTGAGGACGTTAAAAATCAAAGGAAGGTTTGGGCTATCCTGGAGCAAAGAGTGAAAAATTTCATGGAGCGGGTTGTAGTCCATGACTTTGTTCTATCAACTGAATTTGTTGAATCTTGGAAAAACCACAAGATAAGTGTTAGAGGTATTGACTTTGAAATTGACGAGGAGTCCACTGCTTTTGCCTGTGGAATCCAAGTGGATGGACTGAAATTCTACAAGTCCAAACACAACAAAGATCAAGACATGGACTCTTTTCTCCAAGGCAAGGAGAAGTTGAAAAAGTTGCAGGACAGGATCAACTGAGGAGCAATGCATGTGATGAAGATGAGGATTGGCATTACCCAGCATGCGTGCTGCTCTAAGACTGATAGTTAAGAGAATGTAAACTAATCTTTTAAGGTCAGTATAAACTATTAGATAAACTGATGAAGGGCAAAGCCCCATTAATATAAATACCCCTTGATACATTTTTAAGAGAGGACTTTTGGAGGTTGATGATTATCATTATGAGAAAGAGAGACTATAATCCATTAGCTTGTATGGTTATTGAATGAATGAAAAAGACTTATTCATGGTTGTTGAGCACTTCTGCACTTTAGTGTCATGTTTCCTTAGCAATTACTCTTCTTTGTTCTTATGCATCCGTGTGTATGAATATGTTGTTTTTGATTGAATTTGAATAAGTGTGAGCCTTAGTATAGACATCATGACGCAGTAGAAACCGACGGGGACCAGTCCACTCTCGCGCCTCGGGTGACCACACAAGGTGAACCTCTTGTGTGATATGCTGGTGTGGGACATTTCCTAAAAAGGTGCACACACTGTTCACTTGGGCTTGCATGCGCGTTATTAACAAAGGAACAAATTAGAGCAACATTTTGGTTACATTGTCAAGACCCATCACATTGTGTTTCCATGATGGTATTGTAGAAGGATGTTTCAACTTACTCAAGAAACTATTGAGTGCTAGCTAAAAAGGGTTGAAGAAGAATTTGCACAAAGGTTTCCCACTCGCAAGAATTGTTCGCTGAGGAAATGGGTAGAAAGGCATATGTAAGATGCATTGTATTAGACTTTCTTCAGCGAACTCCCGAGAAACTGGTATGCTTTGTTGGCTGCATATTCTATGCACCAAAGTTTGAATTAGAGACGTAAGCATCCTTGGACTGAAGAGCGCCTTGGAGACTTGCGGAGTTAAATGTGGTGTGGACACGTGCTGTTAACGTTTGGTGGGGTAGAGCACTTCGTAGTTACGTCTTTGAGTACGCATTCTATTCTTGCCCTGAGGAAGCAAAGTTTAACTTCCTTCGTGAGCCGCACAGAACTTACTCGAGACAACTTCCCCTTGAGATCAAGAAGCTGATGGTAGACCTTGGGATTGAGAATTTCCCTATGGCCGGCTAAACCCGTACATGCGTGAGCAGCGTGAAAGGTTGAGGGAAGAATTGTGAATTGATTGCAAAGCTCAAAATGGATGTCTCAAATGAGTGAACGCTTAGGCAATAGCAATACGAAGAATCTCGGCGAAAGGCTCTAGTTGAGAGAGGTCTTCAATGGGAGGATGAGTCAAATTCTGTAAGTGCCATGAAGACCCAGAGTGAACGGGAATGGCACAAGGATAACCACCACAAAGAAGAATACCTAGCAAACGAAGAGATGCGTGCCGCTAGAAAAAAGCAAGCTCTGGAGAATGTTGAACCGTAATAAAATGTTAATGGCCTCCTTTCCAACCAAACGTGCATGCTCATGTTGTTGAGTCTCTTGATATTGATAGGATTGTAAGCATCGAAATTGATAGTGATGAGGAATTGGACACAGGGAAGGAGAAAGAAGTTTTGCACGACACATCTCCTTTTGGCCTACAGCAAGTTTCACTCTTCAGACAACCAGTGGAAGACCATCTATGACTCTTGGGAATCCATCTAGCACGCGACAATTTGGAATGATGAGCAGTGGACCAATTAACCAGGCTTCTAGCAGTACACAAGCAACAGGGACCAAAAACGTTGCCCAAGCGCAACAAGCAAACACTTTAGAGAGGGGTGAAGCCATGACAACCACACCCAACGCAATCACTACTATTGTACCCCTCACGTATGGAAGCGGGCGAGGTACAGGAACATCAAGAATTGGACAAACAGCAGGAGCGCCAATACAAATCAAATTTGTTACTACCCCGCAACTTTCTCTTACAGCTCAATTTTTCTACAAGATATCTCTACATCTCCCGAAGTATCGCGGGGTGGAGAACATGGCGGAGCACATTCATAAGCGCAAATTACTTTGATGTGCAAAGGGGATCATCTCTCTAGAGCATAAGGCAAGCCAATTTGCCACTACCTTGTTGGAACGTGCACATACTTGGTATCACAAGTATGACCGATAACAAATTGTTGTAGATTACGACAGACGAAAAGAAGCATTTCTCAAAGAATTTGACATTTTGGAGTTTTAAGTAGCAAAGCATTTATGCCCTAAAAGAAATTCGACAAGAGTTAACAAAAAGTGTGTGTTCCTATGATGCGCATTTCAAAACATTGATTTCAAAGCTTTCATACGAGATTCATCATGTTCATCACACACAATGGTTTGTTAGAGGGTTATTGATGTCTTGTCGATGTGCCTTCTCACATAAGATCTTCACAGACCCGCGAGAAGCACTAGAAGTTGTTCTTCGTGCAAAGACAATTAGAAGTATTAATACTAGAGTAAACCTGTTTATGGAAACACAGATCGCATCAATGGCTACCTAGTTGGAAATATTGACTACCAACAGCACGCATGACACACGCAACGGGTTTTGGTGCACCAATTGTGAAACAAAGGGGCACACTAAGACCAATTGTCCAAGGCAGAATGTATGTGCTTTGCTGAAAGCTTGCGAGATTTGTAGGAAGGACCATGATGTGAGAAAATGTCCTCTACTTCAACGGACCATGCAGAGGTGTCCCTTTGCTGTAAGATTTGTGACACGCACATGAACACCACTAAAGATTATTGCGTTATTGATCGGATCCATGATGCCAAAGCTATTAGATTGAGACAAGCGTGCTACGTTGTTAACCCTAGGTCCTATATCGGTATATGGATAGTCGACCTGTGGTTAACATAATCTCTTATTATGTCATATCATATTTATTTATTCTTTCATATGCTTAGCAGTCGGCCTTGGGGCTTTGCATAGTATGGTAGGGTATATATAGGAGTTAGAGAGTAGGATAATATCATCATGTTGAGCACTTGAGTCTTATTGTATGCTTTAGAGGTTGCCCCCTTGAAGTGGCTAAGTTATTCTATTTGCATATTGCGATCATTTCTCTATATTTTAGTGTTCCTTGGTGTTATATTATTGTTGATATTCAGATCTATCTAAATAATTTCATTACAAGTGGTATAAGAGCTTAATCCCGGCCAAAATTGGGTCAAAACCCTAATTGTAAAGATTTGGCTATATCTCCAAAAACAAAAGAGAAATTTTCCGCAAGTTTTTATCTAGTGTTGTGAACTAAGCCAAGTAAGATCCCCTCCAAATTTCAATATTTTTTGACTCATTTTGCACAAGTTATTGTAATTTGGTAGAGCTTTTCTAATAATCGGACTTGCACAGTAATATAAAAACTCTCTATATCATTAAATTTATCCGAGACAAGGTTCTAATTATATAAGATAGGTTGCTTCTATATTCAAGGAGAACCGCCTCCACAAATCTCTCAACATACTCATAAATATTACTTAGTTGCCTATATAAGTGAGTTGTTTATTAACTTCATAGATATGTTAAACCATTGTTTTCAGAACCAGTTGAACCGAAACCAGAATCCGCTGGTTCAACCGGTCTGAGTATTTTTTGCACAACCGGTTGAAAAACCGGATCAGTTGACCGGTTTGGGGCCAAACTTGTCCGGTTTCGATGCAAACCGGATGATTCGTGTGGCTCCACAACTATATGGCGCATTTTTTTTAAAAATTCACTTTTTTAATTAAAATTTCTATTTTTTAACCAACCTAAACCCTAATTTATTGTTATATAGGAACCCCTCTCTCGATTCACTTCACACCTCTCTCGTTGAGCATTTGTGAGCAAAAACATTTGTGAGCATTGTGAGCAAAAGATTGAACAGTTTAGTTTTGGAGTGATCTTGGAAATTGGAGCTTGTTTGCCATTGCTTGTGGGCCCTTTGTGGTGATATTGGCATCCATATAGAGACTCCTCACTTCTATTTGTGAGCACCTCTCTCATTTGTAAGGATTTGAAGGCTTGGGGCAACATTGAAGAGTGTTGATTTGGAGTGAGCTTGGGGTTTGTTTGGTATTGCTTGTGGGCTCTTTGTGGTGGTCTTCACATCTACATTTGGAGGGTACAACCCATATACAAGCTTGGAGTGTTTCTTGACCTCATTTGTGTGCACATTGAAAGGTATTTTAAGTTTTAAGCTTGCCCCTATTTCTAAATCTTATTAAATAGGTAATTTGAAAAAAAAATATATATATATATATTATTTGCATTTTTAGATTTCTTTGCATTTGCAATGGACCCCCGAGTTAAAGACCCTACATGGAACCATGCAGACATAGTTGATAATCAAGTATTTTGTAAATATTGTAAGAAACACATACGGGGGGGATTCATAGGTTGAAACAACACTTGGCTAGTCAAAGAGGCCAAGTTTTCCTATGTGATGCACCAGATCTTAATGCCATTAGATTGAGAATGATAAACTTGCTTGAGAAACATAAAGAAGAGAAGGCTAGGAAAAAAGAGATGGATGTTGAAATAGGGAGGAGGCAACATGCCATGGCCCAAACAAATGTTGAAGGCTCTTTCTCTAAACCCTCTGTCCATGTTAGAGACCCCTTTCAGTATATGCCTCCCACATCCACTCATAGTCAAGAAAACTGGCCTCAAAAAAGAAAAAAACATCCAAATCTTTTTCCATCTTCTTACACACCTGCTAGTGCCTCCATGCCACCAGAAAATCAGCCCACCTTAGATAACCATTGGAAGAAGCAATACAAAGAAGAAACTTTTGAATACATAGCTAAATGGTGGTATGATGTAGATATCTCTTTCAATGTTTTCCACTCACCTTATTACTAGCCTATGTTTGATTCCATTGTTGTTGCTAGTAAGGGCTTCAAAGGCCCTAATATGCATGACTTAAAAGGATCTCTTTTGCAGAGAGAAGTTGCATCCATAGATAAATATTTGAAGAATTGTAAATTATTATGGGCCAAAACAGGATGTACTATTATGTCAGATGGGTGGAGTGATGGCAAGAACTGCACCATAATAAAAAAATTTGCTTCTTGTCCACAAGGTACTCTGTTTTTGAAATCAATTGATGTATCTGATAGGGTGAAAGATGCAATTTTTTTGTTTGAGCTTTTGGACGAGGTTGTTGTAGAGGTGGGGGTGGAAAATGTTGTACAAATCATTACAGATAATGCCTCTAACTATGTTCTTGTTTGTAAGATGTTAGAGACTAAACAAAAACAATATTTTGGACTCCATGTGATGCACATTGCATAGACCTCATGCTTGAGGATACAAAAAAACAAGATTGGATCAAGAAACTGTAGAGCATGCCAAAAGCATCACAAAATACATCTACAATCACTCATGGGTATTGAACCTCATGAGGAAAAGCACTAAGGGCCGAGAATTTGTTAGGCCAGCCATCACGAGATTTGCAACAAACTTCCTCACGCTGCAATCTCTTCTTTCCCAAGCACAAAACTTGAAAAAGATGTTTTCAAGTGATGAATGGAATGCATCAAAGTGGAGCCACAAACAAGATGGGAAATACACAAAGAAGAAAGTTTTTGACAATTTGTTTTGGAAAAAAAATAGCAGAGGTGAAAATTGTTGAACCTCTTGTTAAGGTGTTGCGGTTGGTGGATGGGGAAAAATTAGCCATGGGCTACATTTATGAGGCAATGGATCAGGAAAAGGAGCAGATAAGGGGTGCATACAAAGACAAGGTAACTAAGTATGGGCCTATATGGGATATTATGGATAATAGATGGACCAATAAACTCCATCGCCCTATACATGCAGCTGGATATTTCTTGAACCCAAGCTATCATTATAGAGCTCAGCTTGGAGAAGATCAAACAGGAAAAGTAAAAGATGGTTTGTACGAGTGCCTAGAGCGGATGGTCCCTAATGAGAGGCAACAACTTGAGGTTCACCGACAAATCAGTGTCTTTAGCATAGCCACACATACCTTTGGGAAAAACCTTGCAAAGATTGCAAGAGATGTGGATCAACCAAGTAAGCAATTCTAATTTTTTTGAAGTTCATTTGATTAAAAATTTTAATGAATAACCATGAATTTTTGGCATAAGACACAATCTAATTTGTTGAATTACGCTTTAAGTTATAAGTTTTACTTTTAATTTTTAACTTCGTTTTTTATCGTCATTGTTTGATAATTAAGCATTTACATTTTATATTGCAGCACATTGGTGGGATTCATTTGGTAGTCAGTGTCCTCAATTGCAAAAGTTTGCAATTCGGACCATGAGCCAAACTTGCAGTGCTTTTGGGTGCGAGCGTAACTAGTCCGTCTTTGAGCGGATTCACAAGAAGAAGAGAAACCATTTGGAACAACAACGGTTGAATAATCTTGTCTTTGTGCAGTACAACCTTCGGCTAAGGTGCAACCAGTTGTTGAACCGAAGACCTGATACAAATCCCATTGTCTTGGATGATATAGATCCAACCTCAAATTGGGTAGAGGAGAGTCATTCGATAGTGTTTGATCCCGATTGAATTGGGGTGGATGGGTTTAGATCAGGATGATGAGCCACTAGTAGCACCGTCGCCACCTTCACGAGACATAGCAGGCACTAGTCGCACTCATGCTACTGTCAGTGCCAATATAGTTGTTGCAAATGTCCCTGACAATTTAGATAAGTCCGAGTCAGAGGACGGTGATGATATTGATGAGGATGAGCCTGAGGATCCCATTCTCAGTAGTGGTGCAGAGTTTGATGATTGATCATTGATGTCATCTAGTTTCTTCTAGAGTTTTGTAACTTGTAGTATCTATATCAATGATCATAGCATGTTGTTTTTTTGGAGTCTTAGACTATAGAGGCCATTTAGAGCCTCATTATGTAATGTCCCTTTTTCTCCAAAGTCGAAGACAAATTGGATTTCTGGACAATTCTTCTCCATGGTCGAATTAAAGAAGATAAAGGAGGGAGCAAAAATGTGTCTACTAATATTTTTTAAAATGTTTTAGCGTAATGGACTCAATTATATGGGTCAGCCTTGTATTAAGGCAAAATAAATAAATATAAGGGGTCGGCCAAGGCATAATGAAGGGACATAATGAATGGACATGTCTTTTCATGTTTTGGTGCCAAGACCTACGAGTATAAATAGGGATGTTAGGCATCATTTGTGGATGTGAACTTTCATTTGTAAAATATGATTTTGAGAGTGGTCTCTCATTATCTCACCACTTGGGACGAAAACCCCATGTGAGGTCCTTATGAAGGACGAAAACCCTTCGTATTGACTTAAAACTATTTGCACTTAAACTATATTATCATATTTGAAGGCATTATTGAGCATTTCCCGATTTTATTCTATTAATCCTAGAAGTGCGACTTGCATGAAGTTGGATTTTGATTTATTGGCAAATAATTTCATCAAATCAACTTTGTAATATGATTTGCCTTGTTTCTAAAGGCTGAAATCTCGAAGTTTGTGATTTTTGGTCCATTAATTCATGGGATATTAAATTTTATAGGCTGCTGTGATTTCCATTTCAGAACTTCATTTCCAGCAGTGTTAATTTGCATTTCCCTTTTCAATTTGTGCTCCAAAATTCATAAAATTAATATATAAATCATTGATAAATATTTGATAATGTTTGGTGATGATTTTTGGGCAAATTTATGTGAAGTAGAAGTCGCTGCAATTTAATTTCAGTCTGCTGTAATTTTTAATTAAAACCCTAAAAAGAGTTATTACAGTGGTATCAGAGCTTGATTCTCCTAAAGGCCTGAGGGAATTCAATGGATAGATTAATAATTGGACAAAAAAAGCTTACAAAGGCCATTGATCTTCTTGCCATGTCTATCCAAAGTCTGATTAATGTTAAGCAAACAATGGGAACAACCTGAGGATTGAGTCCAGAGACCAAAGTTGAAGTCCTAGCGGAAGAAGATCCAAGCACCACGGGAAGAGAAAATGTTGAAGCAAGCTATAAGGAATACATGGTTTTTCCCAAAGAAATCCATGAAGCAATGTCATTCACAAAGTTTATGGAGTTGGATAGTGGAAGATCTAGGCCTGAGCAGACCTAAGCCTAGGCATGTCAGGCCGGAAAAAGAGAAAGAGGAGAAGAACTTCCAAGTTGCATTGGCGGAGAAATTTGAAGAACAAGCACAAAGGGAGATGTACATTCCACTTGAAGGTGATGTGAATGGCCATAAAAACCTCCCTCAAAAGATAAGTGACACCGGCATTAAAGATGAAAGAAAGGGTGGTGAACAAGAAGCAGTGGTGTTAGGAATGAATGAAACTCATTTCCAAGATGAAAATGATAAAAAGCAGCCCGCTGGTCCGTTTGTAGCAACAAGCAATACAGAGCCCAAAAGTGGACAAGAGCAACCAAGATATTCCAAGTATCAAAGAAGATGAAAGCCTTGTTGCAGGTCTGAGGATCGAAGACATCTCAGATTTATTGCTACATAGCTTATCATCACAAAGAGTTGACTTTCATCATCAGCTTGATTCAAATATGGGAAAAATATGATGCACATTAAGTGGTAAGGGGTACTCCCATCCTTTCCGAAAAACCCCAAGTCATGTATGCACAAGAGTTAAAATGAAAGTAACAAAGGATGACCTTCTCCCCAAGATCCATGGTTTGTATGCTAAGGTAACCATTTCCTCTCTAAATTTGGTTAGCCATTCTCTTGATACTCTTATGTTGGATAGAATGATTTGGTGTAGTGTTGATAATAGAACTTGTGAGCCATGGAAATGGGGAGGAAAATCCTCATAAAGAGCAACATGAAGGGGCTGGACTGAACCTAGCAGCAACAAAAAGAAGGACATTTGAGGGAGATATCAGCATTATGAAAGCACAAAGACATGGGGGAATTGACAAGCAAGCATTAAGCAAAGATATAATGAAGGTAATGTTAGGAAATAAGGGATAAAATATGCGGAATAATCCCTTACAGAATCGCAACAGTAGAAACTAATATGTAGTAAATATTACAGATCTCAAATAAAAGTGCAGAATAAAAATAACACAACACAAAGAGACAGTATTTAACGTGGTTCACCCAATTTGGGCTACGTCCACCAAGAATCACTTGCTCAGATTTTATTACAAGCCACCGCTCTCTCAATACAATACCCAGATCTGTTTGGAGCTATGCTCAACAAACTCTACAGAATTCACAACCGAATTCATACACATCTGCAATGTTACATTAACCCTAGCATATGCACAAAACCACATAAGTAGACAACTGCTTAGGCAGTTTTACAAAACCGTGGGTATTAGAACCATGGGAAAAAACCGTCCCATAAACCTATGGATCAAAAATCCCGCCCATATGATAAAAACACGTTTCCCAGTATATCGAGCACGTTTCAAGGCCAAAAAAAAATTCTCGGGGGCTGCGCCCCCGAACCCTGGTGAGACAATTGTGGAAAGTGTACAGTCTTCAACACTTTCTCACATGAAAACAGGCTCCATAACCTAACAGGTAAGCACCCGGAAAACGGAAGATCATGGAGGTAAGATGTTCTTGAAATATTGTTTGCATGCTAACTTTAACTCATAAGTTCTCTAAGTATTGTGGGCAGCCCTTGGCATAAAGAGGTATGGAGTGTTATTTTTTGCGAAGGACATTATTGCTTGGGTAACGATAAGGATCATTGCATTACAGTATTTTCAAATTATGATGACGAGGATAGCAATAAAGATGAAATTAGGCATGATGGCATTTTAGTAGGAGCACCAAATTACAACTCTTTATTTAAAGGTGATCTACATGGGCACATGGTAAACTCCGCATTTCCATTACATCAGTCATTTGACATAAAGGTTGTGTGCATAAAGTTGGTATGGAATGAGTATTATTCCTTTGATCTGGGCATAATAACTCAACTAAGATTGAAAGATATGATCAAGAGCCATAAAAGGTTGGCTTATGGTGTCTTAAGCTTTCCTTTTTGAAATTATATGCCGCTGATTTGGAACAGCAGTTACATTATACAAAAACTCAACCCTGTTCATTGATCATCCATGATGAGAAGGACCCCTTGCACCACATGCTTCAGCAGATGATTCTCATAAATTTCGATGCTCTGTGGAGTGGAAAATGTCAAAGGAAGAGAGAGGTCTGATTTCAACTCAGAAATTCTGAGTTTTGTAGATGATGAGAGTAGCCCAATGTATGAATTTTCATATTTCATTTCTCCTTCCATACTAAGCATTGATAGGGATGATTTTGAGGAGGATAAGGAGATGAATATGATGTATAATGGTCACGTCTTGGTTGGTACATTTGCTCTTAACATTTGGGTGCCAAAGGAACATACCGGAAAGGGAGAAAGGAAAGGAGACCATAAGTTTGTTGATCCGTACCTCATTAAGCACATGAGTATGTTGGCCTCATGTACTTTGTTCCTTCTCATAAGGAAACAACATTGGCACCAAGTAAGGTACAAGGTTCTTTGGCTTCTGTATGTTGATATGCATTATACTTCAGCCTTCTCCTTTCTTTGTGAGCATATAAGAAGAAAGAATTTGGGGTATCATCTTGCACACGTTGCTTATGTGCCTTGAAGAAAGGATGGGTCACATGGACTACACCTTGCATAAGTTCATTTTCAAATTTTGAGCAGCAGTTATGGTGTTTGATTGATGTGCTTGTTTGCATCTTCACAAACTTTTGTGCCTCAAGGGACGATTTGGAAAGGAAGTCGGGATATGGTATGAATTTTCCACAAAGCATTTCATTTTCCGCTATGTTTATAAGTCATTTTCAGTTTGCTGCTATTGGGAATGAAGTTTCATGGAAGTCATTGATGTTCTTTCATATTGGAAAAGTAATTTCAAGCTGCTGCCCCATCATTTCTACGATTGACATCACCTTGATCAGCCTTCCTACCATTCCAATAACTCAGTCTTTAGCCATGCCATTGATGAATGTAATGATGGAGATTGATTTGGGTCCATGGGTGAACATGTGGGAATGGAAACCAACCAATTTTCTGAATTTTGAAAGAAGAAGGATCGATCACAGTATTGTACGGGGCAGCCATCAAATATATGAAGATTATGAGGCTTCTACAAACAGCAAGACAATTACATGACCTAAAGGAGTGTTGTTAAATACTCATATTTTTTCTAAAGAGTTTGTTTCTTGTGTAGGAACAAATATGAAGACTACAAGGATCACATGGGACTCAGGTGATTGTGATTGCTTGAGGACAAGCAATCTTGGGGAGGGAGGACTGTAATGTCCCTTTTTCTCCAAAATCGAAGGAAAATTGGATTTCTAGGCAATTCTTCTCCATGGTCGAATTAAAGAAGATAAAGGAGAGAGCAAAAATGTCTATTAATATTTTTTAATATGCTTTAGCGTAATTGTTGGCTAGATTTTTTACACAGCTAAAAACCTAGGCAATCATGAGATAAATTTCCCTCATTTAACGGTGAGGCTCCCGTGTAAGATGTTTATCAATCTAGTACGTATGAATCCTAATAACTATTTGCAGGGGGTTTTACTTTAATTATAAAGCTCATGAACCATAGCTTAGCAATTATGCAGCAAGTAAGTAGTTGTTTATGAAGTATTTTCAGAAAGGGAAAATAATAGAATTTGAGAAAGAAAAAAGGAAGATACGTAATTCAACCAATAGTTTACAGAGTAAATAAGTAGATATCGCAATATTCAGAAGTAAAGGAAAAGAAAAGCTTCTAATCTAAATCTTAGATAACACAAAGTTTATCTAAAGATCCACACAAAAGTAAGGAGCAAATGCACCGTGGACACAAAGTCATCCGGAAATCTACCTTTATTCAATTCCTCAGCTTTCACAAAAATGACATCAAGGGCTGCAGCACAAATTCTAGAACTCAAGAATGTTGATTAACAAATTATGATCCTCTAACTCGTAGGCTCTTCCTCTATTTATAGTGTATAAAGGGCAATTACAAATAAGAAGCTTTAAATGAATTCCTGCATGCGGAAGCTATGAAAAAAAGAAGCAGCTGGCAGAATTTTCCCCTAAACTTTCTCTTTGCATGACATGCATCTGAAGACTAAATCAATGCCCTACATGTCTGCCACATATTCCCAAGTAATTGACTTCTTCCAGTAACTTGAAGTAACGGTTTTTATAGCCAATTACCTAAGTTTTACAATGTTAATTGATTGCTCAATTGCTTTGTCGGAGAAAATAAGAGAAAGAAAAAGAAGTTATTCCAGCTGCAACACTCTTTGTTTTGTCCTTCTTCCATACTCTACATGTTGATCCAATATGCATTGTACTTTTGCTTCATCTATTTTAGCAATGAATGATCTGAATGATATCTCTGCCTTGAATCTGAGATGCATTTTTCTCCCATACGTTGTTGAATCCTTTCCTTTGATTCTCATCAAACTAGATCTGGAAGCAGCTGACTGAGATTTGCTTGCGGGTGCTACCTCTGACCTGTCTTCCCTCTTATCCTTGAAGTTTTTGCAGTTCTTCTCCAGTACGTGCACCAGTGCAATGTTTGCCGTAAACAATTCAGAAAAAACTCGTCATCTTTTATTTTTAATTGCATATGAGCAATTTTGAATTCTAGAAAGCACTCCAAGTGAAGGCAAATACAAGTAAATTCAATGAAGGCTTCAACTGGAAGATTGAGAGCACATGCACAAGCTCCTGAAAGGAATTTTCCATGCAATGACTTCCACATGGGCTGCATTAGAAACAAGAGGATGAATTTATTGTCGGAAGCCTTTGCAATTATGAGAGTTGGATCTATTCTTCTTCTGATTCTGAAGATATATTCAATGTATCAGACATTGACTTCTGCTTTCTTCACCAATATGAGCACCAGTGAAGTATTCTTGCAAATAATTCAGACAAGTATGTAGTCCATAGCATGAATATCTAATTTATTCACCGAGATCTGATTATAAAGCCTGCTGCCCTCTATTTTTAAACTTTGTTTGCATGCCAAGCAAGCTAAAAATATTATTTTATTCACTTGTGCACTCACATCAACATGTAGATAGCCAGAATAATAAAAGGAAGCCTTTCCAACCCTAGGCGCCAAAACTGGATGCTTCCCGGCAATTAATTTTAAAAGTCAGCTTTTAAGCATTTAGCTATGCCAGAATGGGTCGCACTTTTTGGCTACGAATTGTGGAAAAAACATGAGGGCAAGGAAGTGGAAAAATTCACCCTTTTAGGAAGGCCCCAAAATTCCCACTTTTCACTTGGGTGAATTAACTTCCATCATGGGAATTATTCACCTTTCAGGCAGCCCCAAAATTCCCATAAGCATGAAGAAATTACTTTTCCAAAAAAATGCGACTAGCATGAAAGAGAGATTTTTTTCAAAAGTGCGATTTACATGGGTGAATAAAACTTTTTTGGTAGGAATTTTTACCCTTCCAGGCAGCCCCAAAATTCCCATTTGTACTTTAAGTAATTTAACTTTAATAATGGAAAAAACAACTTTCCAGGAAGCCTCAAAATTCCCACCTTCCTGCTAGCTCAAAAATTCTCATTTGCAATTAAGTGATTTGACTTTCATAATGAGAAAAAACCACCTTCCAGGAAGACTCCAAATTCCCACCTTCCTGCTAGCTCCAAAATTCCCATTTGCACTTGAGTGATTTGACATCCATCAAGGGAATTTTTTACCTTCCAGGCAGCCTCCAAATTCCCACCTTTCAAGCAGCACCAAAATTCCAACTTGCATGGAGAAGTCATCCTTCCCAAAAAATGCGACTTCCCATGAAGAAAGCTTCTTCCCAAAAAGTGTGACTTGCATGACTTCTGCTTTTAAAGCTGCGTGAAAACTCATTAGTAGCATTTTATTTCCATTTTTGGATTTTTGGTGAAGAAAACACAAGCACATAATAAAATTTTCCATTTTTGGAAAGGATCTGGGAAGATGTAGCAGCAAAAACTTGCAAGTGTCATAACTTTCACTACGTGGCTCCGTCTTAGGTGTAGTTTTCTCTAAAAGTGCATATTTTCTCGAGCTCTAAGCATTGATGGCAATATTTTTCTTATTTTCATAAAATTTATTTTTGCACCTTTTTGGACCAAGCAACTTGCAATCTCCTGAAAGAATCCTGAGCTCTGATCACCTTTAGACAGATTAGTAACTAAAAATACTGGATAGCTTTTCAAAACCCTAGGCCTGGGAAAAGGTCTGACATGAAGAATGAATAGGCTATGGGAATTGCCAGAAAAAACAAACCAAAACACAGACAAAAATAAATAAAACAAAACAAAAGCAGTTGCGGACAATTGCTAGAAAAAAATCTCCACTTAGCTGATCTGCAAAAACGCTTCCCCCTGGGTGAATGTTCTATGGTAATAATGATGGGGTGAAGTGCTTTATATAACCTAAATCCTCCGATTTTAGCTCAATCTATTTTTAAAATAACTTAATTTATTTAATAAATAAATAAATAAAACGCTTGCAAACAAGGTCTGGCGAAGGAATTGAGTGAGCTTTGGCATGTGGGTATTTGTCGAATTTGGCTTTTATGACTCTCTGGGGATACCTTAAAGCAATGCGAACAACTGTAGCCAAAACAAACACAAAACAACCCGTTACTTTGAAAAGAACGAATTTTTTTTAAAAGGGGTAGTCCCAGATTTCAAGGTGAAATCTTGGGGACACCAGTGATGGACTCAATTATATGGGTCGGCCTTGTATTAAGGCAAAATAAATAAATATAAGGGGTCGGCCAAGGCATAATGAATGGACATGTCTTTTCATGTTTTGGCGCCAAGACCTACGAGTATAAATAGGGGTGTTAGGCATCATTTGTGGATGTGAACTTTCATTTGTAAAATCTGATTTTGAGAGTGTTCTCTCATTATCTCACCACTTGGGACGAAAACCCCATGTGAGGTCCATATGAAGGACAAAAACCCTTTGTATTGACTTAAAACTATTTGCACTTAAACTATATTATCATATTTGAAGGCATTATTGGGCATTTCTAGATTTTATTCTATTAATCCTAGAAGTGCGACTTGCATGAAGTTGGATTTTGATTTATTGGCAAATAATTTCATCAAATCAACTTCGTGATCTGATTTGCCTTGTTTCTAAAGGATGAAATCTCGAAGTTCATGATTTTTGGTGCATTAATTCACGGGATATTAAATTTTATAGGCTGCTGTGATTTCCAATTCGAAACTTCATTTCCAACAGTGTTAATTTGCATTTCCCTTTTCGATTTGGGCTCCAAAATTCATAAAAATAATATATAAATCATTGATAAATATTTGATAATGTTTGGTGATGATTTTTAAGCAAATTTATGTGAAGTAGAAGTCACTGAAATTTAATTTCAGTCTGCTGCAATTTTTAATTAAAACCCTAAAAAAGGGTCATTACACATTATTTATGTATTTTGTTTCGGAATCTCATATATGATATATGTATTGTGTATTGGACTTGGAGTTCATGCCATTTTGCTATAAACATCTTTCTCACATATATACATGAGCAAGCTTTGCATATTTTGTGTGTAATTGTTGGAATCATGGTTTCTAATCTTTCACATATATTGTTTTCATTAAAACTATACATTTTTATGTGTTTTTTATTAAACCAATTCATAAAGTTTGAACCGGTCCAGTTCCGGTTCCGGTCCGGTCCAACCCTCGACCAGTTCCGAGACTAGTTCCGATTTTTAACACATTGTGCTAAACTACTAACAAACGTAACTAGTGAGTTATTACTCACATTACAAAATTTGCCCAATGTTAGCACTAGACATATTTTCCTAACATTCCCTCTTAGTGCGAACATGGGAGAAAAACAATTGCACTTCTTCTACAGCTTGTCGCCTCTACGTGCTCATGATCTGGATGGTTTTTCAAGACAGCCAACAACATCAACAAGGATGGTTTTCCAAGGACAGCCAAAAACCTGCACATACAAATGGTTTTATAAGACAACCAACCACCCAAATATCATGATGTTGCTTTTCACTGTGTTATCATCTTTTCCACTATATTTTTCCTTCAGTTCACATTACATCTTATTGACTGTAGTTGATCTGGTACAGAATGGAAATGGAACATTGATGTGATGTTCTCCCCACAATATGAAATTTCCTTTATTCAAACCACACAAAACAACAGGAACACTGCACACAATTGAAAACAGGAACTCTAAAAATAAAGCACACAACTGAAAAAACATATCACCAATGTTTTGTGTGGCCCCCTCGTTGTGACTGGCGAGAGGTCGTTGCTTGACCTCCAACCACTTGTGCCTCCGTCCTCTCGTGTGATGTTGCTAGCTCAGCGGAATGTGAACATGAGGCTCAGTTTGAAATGACCCCCCCCCCCCCCCCCCACCAATTTTGACTTGGACGTCAGTTTCCACCGATAGTGCGTCCGGCTAAATGTGAGGCAAATTATTTTAATTTTTACAACTTTTGATGACATTTATTTGACGATTTTTACAATGACTAGTCAAACTTTACAGAGTGAACACTTATACTTTTTTTTTACAATTTTATGACATACAAGAACAATGTATCAAAAAAGTCTTAGAAGATTAAAAAATGACTATTAAGACCGCTCAAAGATTTGACTCTATTCTAGATTTTTTTATTTAACTTCGACCACAAGAATATAATGGATACAAGTGGATATTATAAAAAATAACTACACTTGACAATTTGACTATTCACAACAAAATACTATGGGACTTGCTTATAGATCAATGACAACTTACAGTGACTCTACAATTGACTCAATTTAAATAGCAATCTAAAACTTATAGGAAATGACTCCCTGAACACTACAATAATAACCAACTAGACACAACCTGAACAACATAATTTAGGACAAAATACCTATTACAGTTAGCACTCTAATGCATTGTATTTGCTGCCAAAGAATTTGAGGTTATTGTTTGCTGAAAGGCCGAGCCTGTAGGTGAGTCGAGGCAGGAGTTATTTGTAGATCCGAACGAGTCACTTATAGCTAGGAAGTTGAGATTCTATGCTCACGTGGTGATATGCATGCAACAAAGTTTCAATAGTGAAGGAGTTGACTGAATGGATGCTCAGCTGGAGATCTGAGTAGATTTGTGACAGAATAGAGAAATTATGCCACAGATAAAAGAACATGATTGTTTCTACAGCAGGGTGTGTTTATTGTTGGAGCGCAGAGATCACTAATCCACGTGAGACTAATAACACTTTTTATCACCACAGCATAACGTTTTTACTATCAATAGAGCGCCATACCTTTAACAGTCCATTGCTGAGCGTCAACAGTCTTCACGCTATTATCAATGGATGGCGATTGTTCATTCTATTCAAACTGAGTGCTCTCCTTGTTCTAAATGCCTTCTAGAAGCTTTTCAAGGTTACAAATGACTCTTTTTTTTTTAAATATATGCTGGGTGCTTCCACACTTCTGCTGTACTATTAGCTGAAACGTCCTCCAACAATGCTCTTTATCACTGAATATAACATAGCTATCTTATAAATAAACTAAGCCACATAAAACAACTGGATGAAAATTCTATCAGTTGTGGAAAAATAATTCTGCAAATTGCCCCTTGACATTTACTAAAACATCATTTTCCAAACTAAGCTCTCATACAGTTTATATAGAATATACCAGCTCTGATACCAAATGTAATTTGAATCTTTGATAGAGCTTTTCTAATAATCAGACTTGCACAGTAATATAAAAACTCTCTCTATATGATTAAATTCATTAGGGACAAGGATACAATTATATAAGATCGGTTGCTCCTATATTCAAGGAGAACCACCTCCACAAATCTCTCAACATACTAACAAATATCACTTGCCTATATACATGACTTGTTTATTAACAACTTCATATATATGCTAAACTACTAACAAACATATCTAGTGAATTATTACTCACGTAATTATTCACATTACAAAATTCGCCCAATGTTAGCACTAGACATATATTTTTCTAGCAGTTATATCAGTTTTAGGGTTTTTCATAAATTCTCTACCTAGGCTGCAATTTTGGGAATTTTCCGAAGTTTCTTATATTTTCAGAAAACATGCCAAAAATAATCCAGGGTTTGTTCTTTGTGTTTCTCTCTATTCGATCAATAAATTTACGAGAGCCCAAACCCTAAATTTCTACCCTAATCCTTGTATCCCAAGACCCAAACCCTACATCATGACCGACAAATCGACTAGAGGCCAAGGGAAGGGTCAAGCCACTCCAAGAATGACTCCAAATAAGGAAGATATGGATTTGGAATCTTCAACTTCTGGAGTACCAGAGTTATTTAACCAACTTCAGGAAAGGGTTAATACTATGGCAAGTAAGGAGGTCTTCCAACATGATCTTCAAACACTGAAGATAATATGGAAGATAACCTTCAAGCACTAGGAGGTAACATTCAAGCAATGAAAAGTGAAATGCATATAGGGTTGGAATCAATGATAAAGGAGATGATGAGTAATCTTTCAAGTATGAAGATGGGCAAGAATTCCCATCCAAGTCACATGGTTTCCTCAAACAATGCACACCCAGATCCAAATTTAAATCCAAATCAAACAAACCAAGGGGGCTCTTTACACAAAGTGGTGGACCTTCGGACCAGTGGCGGAACATGATTCCAAAAGGAGAAATGTGCAAGTTCAATGGGCATGATACGATCACATGGATCAACCAAATGGAGAATTTTTTTGATCTGCATAAAGTCCCAAGTGGACAGAAGGTGGTAATACCATCCTTGTATCTGGAGCCAAAGCAATTCATGTAGTATAGATGGATGTGTAAAAAGAAGAAAAAGAAGGGTCTCCCTATTACTTGGTCTATGTTCACTGATAAGCTCCAAACTCACTATATTAATAGTGTTACAGAGAACCATTTTAGCCAAATAGCCAAACTCCAACAACTAGGGATAATCAAGGATTTATCCAGCAGTTCCAGAATCTATCATTACGAGTGAATGACATTTCAGAGGACCATATGGACTCAAGGATAGCATCCAACTTGAGGTCCGCCTTCTTAATCATGGTTCAATATCAAAATCCATGATAGTTTCTCGTCGACTAGAGGAACGAGATTTGGTCGAACAAAGGGGTCTCAATAATCACAAGGAACGCATGATGGCAACATCATCACTTCCCCAACTGACACGATTGACTCCTCAACAAATTGAAGATCAGAGAGAAAAAGGTCTTTATTACAATTGTGATAGCAAGTGGAGCAAAGGACACAAGTGTCCTAAAAAGAAGTTATTCTACATCGAGGGTCCTAATGAGGAAGAAGATGAGGAAGCAACTCATGAAGAGGAAGAGGTTCCTGCGATCGAGGCTAAATAATCTCAACCATCTTTTGCCATGCAATTTCGGGGATTAGCACCCCACAAAACCTCAAGGTTGTTGGGTTCATAAATAAACAAAGGGTGACGATGCTAATTGACTCTACTAGTACTCATAACTTCATCAAGCATAAGTTGGCCTTACGCTTAAATTGCTTCAATTATTCAGCCCCAAAGTTTCAGGTAATGGTTGTAGATGGAGCTAAATTTAGTTGTTCAGGAAAGTGTCATAAGATCAAGTTATCCATGGGAGATTACCTGCTAGAGGGCCCCATATATGATGGACCTCTACGACATAGCCTCGCAGAGAACAATTGTGGTCAACAAAGAAGCTTGGCAGCTATACTACTTCCTCAAGCCCAAGAAGATAGTTGAGGGTGGGGAGTAGCACGAAGAAGAAGAAGAGATATTGTGCATCCCTAAGAAGGCCTCAATAAAAAAAAGGCATCAAAGAAGAGGAAATCGTGAGATGTTCCCCATAGGATACCAGAAGAAGATGAAAAGGAGGAATCTGATGAGCAACCTTTGATAATGCAACGGTGGAAGAAAGTCCAAAGGACAAGTGAGGGTGTGGGAACCTCAACATGCACTAAGGAACAAACTTCTGAAGAACACGTGGTGTCCAACTCGGAGCAACATTTTGATGAGTATCAACCAGTCTCCTCAATTTCGGTTTGTGGGGAAGTAGAGCATCCGAGAAGTGGTGCGAGGGAGAAACATGTGAGGAACATGGGCATGAAGCGAAAGAGCAGGAGAAGGGAGGGGTAGAGGAGCAAACAATTAAGACCCCGCTCAGGGTGGCGACCCTGCAAAAATTTCAGCACTCAATGGAAAAGGAGCATAATGGACTACGGAAACCCCCAAGATCATAAAATTGGAGGGGAGGAGAAAAATGAGGGAACGCAAGAGGAGCATGCACCTGTAAAAGATAAAAGAAAAGGAACAAGAGATGGAAGAGGACGGTCCGCTCAACAAAGAAGATACCATGACAACTCTCTACACTCGATTCTAAGGGGGAAAAAAGATAAGGACTCTTGTATCTTTGGAATGAAATGGATCTTGACAGTGCAACAAAGAAAACTAGAAAGGGAGTGTCCTTTGCAATGGATGTATACACAGATGATCCCCACTCTGAGGTTTCGAACTTTAGTGTGAGCCAACCTCCTGCTAAAGGTACAGAGGGCTTGGCAGATTCCTATGCAGACACCTACCACATGTCAGACGCCCAAGCTTCTAATGCGCTGATTAAGATGGCCAGTGGAGTAGTTCGACAAAAAAATTCAAACAGCACTATATGGAGGAAACAAACAACCCATGCAGACCGACTGGAAAAAGATCTAAAGGCCAAAAAGGAACTCGTTATTGAACAATAAAAGAACATGGAGCTAGAGCATAAATACACAGTCACAGACATTAAGGCCATGAAGTTGTGTCAATGGATCCTCTAGGAGGATACCAACTTAGCAACTAGTGTACCACTCAACCAACCAGATGGAATAACAAGACTTTAAGTCTTGGTTGACCTGCTCTTCAAGCAAAGGAAGGAAGACAATAAAGCGCAGGTAAGGTAGTTGGCAAAAGTAGAGCAAGATAATGTTAGGGCCCCCTACATAAAAAAATTAAAGGAATGCGAGGACTTGAAGAGAAAACTAAATGAAAAGGCCACCTTCGTAGACAGTTTTTTTGAGCTTTGCACATCAAGGTACCATCTTAGAAGCGCACATCCGTCCAAAGCAACAAAACTTAAAAGCCTAACACCTTGGGCCTACAAGCATATATGACTAAGGACAAATTTGGTAGGACCAAGTTGCTATAGGACATGGAAGACATGGAAAAGGAGATAAACGCGAAAAAATATGAACTCAAGTTGCACCTCGCCGACCTCCAAAAGAAAACACTTAAAAGAAAAGCGAGCTTGAAAAAGGAAACAAGGATGGGGGGGAGAAATTGGGTGCATTGAAAGCCAAAGCTAACGACTCCCAAAAAAAATGCAAAGGCGTTGATCGGTGGGCACACGGGTGGACAACTTGAAGCCAATCATACAGACCACACTCACCAAGTGGCAGGGCTTTCAAGATCAACTGCACCAAGAGGTTCTTGAACTTTTTGAAGAAGCCGAGAAAGGATTACCAGGGTGTGGGCAACCAAAGTTAGTGTGGGGTAATGCTGAGCCCACATTTTGTCCAGGTAGACAAGCTCTAACTAAGTATTCTTATTGGGCGAAGCATAAGGCATTTTGGGTTGGCGCACACATTGCATGTGAATGAAGATAAGTTTTGTACATGGCGAGCACCTGCACTTTTGAAGGCACTCAGCTAGCACGCACAAAAAAGCTTAAGGTTTATGTTACACTTAGCACATGTGGCAAAAAGAAAAGCTCCACCCACCCAGTGCATGCAAAGAATTTAAACACATTTCGTTGTGAACAGCGCGCGAGACTTTGATTGATGGCAATCAAGGAACAAAGAGGATGTTAACTACTGGTTAAGGGGTTGTTACATGGAAGAGAGGAACCTAGAGAGTGCAACAGTGAGTGAACAAGCAATTCACAAGAGGAGCGAAGTGCCAACAGGATGAGATAAGCTTAGGAGCAATGCATGTGATGAAGATAAGGATTAGTGTTACCCTGCATGTGCTCCACTCTAAGACTGATAGTTAAGAGAATGTAAATTGGTCCTTTATAGTCAATAGGAACTATTAGATAAACCAGTGAAGGCCAATGTCCCATCGGTATAAATACCCTCGATACATCATTAAGAGAGGACTTTTGGAGGTTGATGATTAGCATTGTGAGAAATAGATACTATAATCCATGAGCTTGTATAATTATTGAATGAATGAAAAAGGGTTATTCATGGTTATTGAGAACTTTTGCACTCTAGTGTCATGTTTGCTTAGTAATTATTGTTCTTTGTTCTTATGCATCCGTGAGTATGAATGTGTTGTTTTTTATTTATTTATTTTTAAGAAAAACCAAAGTTATATTATTAGAAATAAAATATACAAATTACAATACCAAGCCATGATACTCATACTCCAAGATATATCTTTGGAATTCCAACAACATATTAAAGAAAAAAGAGAACATATCTACAAATTAGCCATCAGATTATTGCAAGTGAAGGATATGCTCAATCTTCTTCCACGTCTCTGGAGACCATGTCAGAGGTAAAGGACTAAAGTTGATGAGATTATTATCATCCAATGCCCAATTAGCTAAAGCATCTTCCACCTTGTTCTGATCTCTAAGAACATGTTGATATATGATGGTCTGAAATTGTTGAGCAATAACTTTAACATTATCCTATATCCTGGGGATTAACCAATTATTGGATCTATGTTGCTCTTGAACTAACAGAAGGCTGATGATAACCTTGGAATCTGATTCAACTATAACTCTAAGACATCCCAGTTTAGCTGCCTCCAGAAGAGCTTTGTGAATTGCCAAAATTTCAGCCACATTTTTAGTAAAGTGCCCCAATTGATGACCAAATAAGAAAAGGGGAGTTCCCAAAGAATCATGAGCCACCCCTCCTATACTAGATGGACCAGGATTGCCTCTTGCTGCTCCATCAGTATTTAGATTAACAAAGTCAAACGGAGGAGGCAGCCATTTTCTCTTAACAGTGGGGACCAATAGTCTAGTGCAAGACTTAGTCTTTACTCCACTTTCCTCCAAATTGAGTTTTTGGAGTAAAACTTTCCATTTTCCAAGTAAGGGGGAAGGAATTTTCATATTATGTTCAACAGTTTCCACTATATTACTGTGTTAATTCCTTGACATACCAAATGTCACTATTTTCTGATTTGAAGATACATCTATTTCGCTCTTTCCATACATTCCACAACATAAGAGAAATGGCCATCCAAATTCCTTTGCTAAGGTCCTAAGTATCAGAGGCTAAGCGTTTCCAAGCTCTAATAATTTCCACAAGATTCATCGAAGAGTCCCAAATGACAGATAACCAATCCGCCATAATATTCTATAGAGATATTACGAAAGGGCATTGAAGAAAAAGGTGGATTAGAGTATCATCCGCTTCTTTGCATAGAGGGCACCAAAAGAGTCCCACCATACCTCTTTTCATCAAATTGTCTCCAGTAAGAACCCTCTTGTATAATAGGAGCCAGATAAAGAATCTTACTTTAGGCCACAACGCAGGTTGTCAAAGATCAACAAAAATATCTTTTCAAGGATGTGGCTGAGTGCCCATCAAAGTATTATATCCTTCAACTACAGAATAATTCCCTTCCGAAGATTTTCCCTAGGAAAGGGTATTAGTATCAGAGGAAGTTGGAAGGATTTTGTTTTTAAGGAGATTTTGAAAAAATTGAATTTGGCCCATAGACAAGGTGGTTTGCCACAAAGACGGAGAGATCCACTCAGTTCCCTTAGACGATGATTGAATATAATGGATCACCTTTTCCTTTCCCTTACCATGAAGAGTATTCATAATACTTCTAAAGTTCGGATACTGCTCAATCAAAGGTGGATGCCCATCCCACGAGTCAGTCCAAAAATTAGCCTGATCACCTTTCCCAATTTTCTAAAAAAATTGTTTTTTAATTATTTTCTTCCCCCATTTTGAGAACCGAAAGAATCGGGGATCCCCCAAACGGTAAAGAATGTCAGATCAACTCTTGTGGCATCATTCCTTCCGCATATTTTCCTCTAATATTGATGGCCCGTAGATGATATGGATTTTGTAGCAGTCTCCAATATAACTTGGCAGCTAAAGCCTTATTATTCAACACACTGGATCTAAAACACAATCCCCCATCTTTCTTTGGAAAACATAATGTTTTCCACTTCACAAGATGTCATTTCCTTACCTATTGAGTTCCTGTCCACAAGCAGTTTTGCCTGATGGAATCCAGCTGTTGTAAAACTTTCACATGAATATTCAAAAGGGAAGAAAAGTAGATAGGAATACCCTGTAACAACTTTAATCAAAATAATACGTCCTCCAGAAGTTAGCCATCTATGAGTCCATTTACTAAAAATTTGAAGAATCTTTGTGGGTAACCAAGTCCAGTCAGTTAATATTTTTGAATCCATAGGGATACCCAGGTATTTTAGAGGCAATGTTCCCTGCTGAAATCCTAACTTTACCAAAATATCCTGCTGCAACCTGGGTGAGCAATGGAAGGAAATGATTTTTGATTTTTGCCTGTTTATATCTTGTCCTGTGGCATTTGAAAAGAGCTCTAAGTTGTTGTGGATCTGGTTAGCTTGTTTTAAAGATGCTTCTCCCATAATGGATGAATCATCTACAAATTGGAGATGAGATAAAGGCTCCACCTGTATAACCAATTTGATACCCTTCAACTTCTTCTGAATTCTCATCCTAGAAAACAATCTACCGAAAGATTCAACTACTATTATGAAAAGAAAAGGCGATAAGGGGTCCCCTACCTTATGCCTCAAGAAGCAAAGAATCTAGCTGAAGGAGAGCCATTAACCAGAATAGAATAAGATACTGAAGAAATACAAGCTTGTATGCACTGAACCCAAAGGGGGGAAAAACCAAACTTCAACAGGATTTCAATCAGGAACAACCAATTCACCCTATCATATGCTTTTGACAAATCCAATCTCAAAAACATAGCTGGTTTCTTTTGAATTTCCATGGAACGGAGAACTTCCTAAGCCATAACAATATCATCATGGATTTGTCAATGAGGAACAAATCCCCCTTGTTCCAGAGATATTACTTTATGAATGATGGTCTTCAGCCTTTCCGCTATGACTTTTGTAATTATTTTATAAAGCGCGTTGCATAAAGCAATGGGTCGATATTCTACAAGGGTAGAAGCCTCTTCTTTCTTCAGAATCAAAGCAATATAAGTTTGATTGATGACTTTGAGAACAGTCTTCGCTTGTCTCCATTCTTCCACCACTTCCAAAAGATCATTTTTGATAATGTCCCAGAATTCCTCATAGAATTCTATCGGGAAACCATCCGGTCCTGGCGTCTTTCCTTTTTTCATGGTCCACACCACTGTTTGGAGTTCTTTCTCTCACATTGGTTGCAAAAGAAAAATATCTCCCTCTTCTGTAATCAAAGTTGGAATGATATTAAGCAATTGTTGTTGAGCAATTCCATTTAGATTAGTAGCAGCAAAGATCCCACAAAAATATTGAATTGCTAATTGCTGAATATCTTCCTGCGTAGTGGCGTGAGTGCATCCCCTTTCTCCAAATAAGCAATGTGATTGTGAGAATGATGAGCTAAGAGAGACTTATGGAAAAATGAAGTGTTTTTATCTCCCTCTTTTAAACATTTAATTCTGGATTTTTGTTTCCTGAAAATTTCTTTTTAATTCCCATTCTGTCAACTCCTATTTAAGGGAAATTTCTTTTGTTTGCAGGTCTCTAGAATACCCTTGTAGTCTCACTTGATGGCTCACTACCTGAAGAGCTTCTAAAACTTCCCGTTTTCACACATGAACATTCCCAAAATTAGTTTTATTCCACTGCCTCAATTGATTAGTCATGTGTTACATCCTTCCAGTGAAACAAAACATTGGTACCATACCTGGGTTGGCCCTCCCTTCCACCATTTCTTAATTAAAGAAGGAAATTGTTCATCTCTTAACCACATCAATTGGAATCTAAAAGGAGCTTTGAAAGGCTTTGATTTTCCCATTTCCAATAAAACCGGCCAATGGTCTGAGCCTACATTTTCCAAAACGTTAGCAACCGGAATAATGCTTCTCTCTATCCATTCTTCTGATATTAAAAATCTATCCAATCTTTCCAGGATACAATTCTCTCCCACTCTTTTGTTGGACCATGTCATTAGTCTATTTTGGGTTTGAATATCAATCAGATTCATTTTTTGAATAAAATCCATCATGTTAGCAAAAGAGGCATCGAGGGCAGCATTTCCCCCTGTTTTTCATGAGAGAATTAAAAAGTATTAAAATCTCCCCCTATAATGACAGTTATTCCAGAGTGGGTTGCAACAATATTATAAATAACCTTTCACTGGGCTTTTTTTGCTTCAACTTGCACCGGGGCATATATGTTCAATAATAAGGCAATTTTCTTATCAGGTCCATATCTAACCCCCATATAGAGAACTCCATGACGTTCGCCACTATCTATAAACTAAATCTATTGAGGATCCCAGATGCATGCCATCCCTCCAGAAGCTCCTTGTGTGCTTAAAGACTAATTTTTTATGAATATTAGGAGTCACTGCTGCCATAAAATCTATTGAAGCTTTAGTTTCTTGAAGAAATATCATTTGAGGATGATGTTAATTCAATATATGTTTAATTTCATTAACCTTACAAGGGCTACCTCTTAGCCCTCGAACATTCCATGTGATCAACTTCATTGGGGATTTTGTTCAAAGATTGTAGCCAAAACCCCTACTTTACCAATTACAGTTAATTGTTGCCCTTCTTTTTGCAAACGAAGTTGGTTGGACTTTCTTTTTGCTTTCAAAGTAGATTCCACTCGCACCTTTTTCAATTTTTCTTGTTGAACTCCTGTGGGGTCTCTCTCTGGAAAGGTCTCCACATGAGGTGGTATCTCCGCAGATGATGGCAATAAAGATAAACCCTGATTCTGACCAATTCCCATTTCTTCCTTCATGTGCTCCTCTGTTAGTTTGTGTTTCCTCTGGTAACTTTTCAATTCTCCCAAGTGTTCCGAGTGAACCACCGAAGTGTTCGATACTAATTGAGGAAGAGGATTCTCCTGACTTTGCTGTGGTGGGATAACATCTTGAGTCTCCGAAACCTGGGTTTCCTGCTCCTCCATATCTTTCTTTGTTTCTTCTAATTGAAGAGCTGCAAATCGATTTGTGTTATGCTGCAGGGTTTTTCCTATGTTTTTTTCTTTAACTTGTCTTTCTTTTTGGTGGGACAATAAAATCATTCGGGCTATGTTGTTCCTGAGTTTGCTCCATCCACTGAGGACAATCTTTGACGAGATGGCCATATTCATGACATAATCTACATCTAAATTGAATGTTCTCATAATCAATTTGTTGTTCCCACTTATCTTCTCCAACTTTTAGCATTATTTTTGTAGGAAAAGGTTGATTCATGCCCATGTATACACATCCGAGCATAAACCATTTACTCCATTTTTATTGTAGAATCATCTACTCTGATATATTTGCCTATGGAATTTCCAATATCTTGGACAACGATTGGATTCCAAAATTTTGCGGGTAATCCAAAAAGGCGGATCCAAACTGGGACAACAGAAGGAAGTTTCTCTTCAGCTTTGAAAAGAGGTTGCCATGGTTTCATAAATAAACCCACTCGCCCAAAAAACCATGGTCCCCCTTGAAAGATATAATCCTTTTCTACAAAATTAGCAAAGACAACAAGAAATAATTGTTGGGATAGACAAAGACAGTATACTCACCTGGAATATTCCATGTGTTTCCGGGCCCACTCCTTAAGAGCAAAAAGAGATCGTTTGAATCCCAGAAAATGAATGATAAGTGCACGATCCTCTAGTTCCCAAATATTGGCTTGAACGTCTAATGTTGCAATTTTTATCACCGGTGTACCATCCGCAACTTTCATACAACCTGTAGGAATTTTCCTGGGATCTTCTTTAACTAATTGAATTGGTCATCATGCAACAGGATTGGATGAGAGATATTGGTCACAAGGGCCTTGAATAGCATCTCGAAAGGATGTATGTGAGGGGTCTCTTGAGGGTTCACCTTTTTCAAAAGTACAAAGCAAAGAGGGCTCCATCCCAAAGACGTGTGGTCATTCTGCCTTGAAGGGCCCACCCAAGAGTTTGAAAGCCACCAAATAAAGACACATGGATATCACGACACGGAGGAATGGCTAGGTAAAACAAAAGAGAAAGCTATAGATTGAAGGGACGAAACGTGAGTGCAAACAACCCAACCCCAACCACTCGGGATCGTAATTTGGGAGGAAGACAAAGATGGGATTTACAATACCAAACGATGGCCAAGAGACAAACGGGAAATTGCGGAAGACTTCAGCTATGAAGCACCACAATCATTTCAAACCAATTCGCAGGTTCATTTTATGCCCATTCGCCAAATGTGTTGTTTTTTATTGAAGTTGAATAAATGTGAACCTTAATATAGACATCATGATGCAACCAAAACGGACGGGGACCAATCCACTCTCGTGCCTCGGGTGAGTGCACAAGGTGAACCTCTTGTGTGATATACCGGCACAGGGCATCGCCTTACAAGGTGGGTGTGGTGTTAACTTGGGTTTGCACACGCATTACTAGCACAGGGGTAAATTAGAGCAACAATACCTTATGCAGCAGAAGTGTACCAGAACTTATTCCACAACATAAGCTACACTCGTGGTGAATTTTATTACACAAGCTTATCATGTGCAACGATTGAATCAGGGCATGGAACGAGGCAATGATTGCAATAATGCATTTCACCACTTGTCAGAGACAATGCTTCACAAGAATGTTTTGATCAACAGATTGTTAGAGAAGCATTGGTCCTATAGCAAGAGAACATGTCAGCTTTCTCAGAAAAATGGCAAGAACCAGACCCCATGCATCGAGGTTTTCTGCAATTGATCGATTGCTTCCAAACAACTTTTCTATCATGCGTAATTAGCATTCGAGTGAGAATTGATCTCCTTGACAACATAAACTTCTTACAACGCATCTTTGTCAATATATGGCGTGCATAAGATCATGTGAAGGGTTCCACCTAGTAGATAGAGAAACTTCATCAAGAGAAGGGGGTTCTAGTAGAGTGAGTTGGGTTTGGGAGTAGCTAGAATGAGAGTTTTTCCACTCATAGTGAGGGGGGCAAGGTGTGTGGAGTGTGTGCCTAGGAGTGTAGTAAGAAGGCCCAAGCCAACCGAAATGTGTTAGGAAGTAAGCCTCTGAGTTACACAAAGACAAATAGGTGTGTGTAATTGAATGTGATGTCTCTAAATTTTGAAGAATTAAAAGATTGAAAGTTGTGTGCCAATTTTGTGTTACCATTGTGAGCTACATAATTTGATCAGCTGTGAGTTGTCACTCAATCATTTAACCCACAACTCACCTTGCCATCACCCACATATGGACTAATGATAGGGATATCTTTTGCTAGGTTGAAAATTGGTCACCAGTGTTTCATGAACGTCCTCCTTGAATGAAACCTGTTTTCAAGCTTAAAGGTTAAAACAGCCATGAAATAACCCTTGGACAACAAATGTTTGTGACGCTAGTGGTTTCCAATTCTCTTGAGCCCGTATCCTAAGATTTGTTGGCCCTAGGAAACACCACATGAATCTGAAGATCAGTTCCTTCTCCTTGAGAAACCAAAATCTCTTTTCCATTTCCTCCATGAAGAAGAGACACTTCGAGGAGTTTCTAGCCTATCAGGTTCCTCCTCGATGGGAAAGTTGGGCTTTGAGATAGTACTATGGGCATGGTCGGGAAGGAAGTGCTGAGGCTCCTCCATGCAGATTTGACTTGAATTTTTGTCAAGCACAGATCTGAGATTGTAATTTGGACACTGTCTGACAGGGTCAAAGAGGAGGCCATAGCCTCCCCCAAGGGATTGTCTTTTTGGTCAATCAAACTTTGGTTGCTTGAAGGACAAGCTTCGTGGTTGTAATGGTTAATGAAACTTGGTATAAGCGTGGGGAGAGCATAAAGCTTTCAGCATTTTTTCTGCACATAGTTCATTGTACATTTGAATTCCAGATCTGCAGTTTTCTTTTAACTTGTAATTATTTCAAGATCTGAATGAAGAAAGCCACTCCTATGCTATATCTGTGCAAAAGAATAAGATCTGTCTAAAGTGGAAAGACTCTTTATTCCGTCGACTGCCCCGTTCCCCACCAGATCTATCAGATCTTGGGTGGACTAAGTTACAGCAACGATACACTTTCTATATTTTATTTCTTATAATGTTTGATCTGTTTATGCTCACATCTCATTCAATATCAGGCTTGCAATATGTCAGTGTCATTGTTTGTCATTCCTAACTACGTTACCGTGTACTGCTGAAATGTCTTTCTTTCCAGAATAACATTATCGAAAACCTTTAGCCTATTTTGTCTACCCGACAGCTAAAGGGGGAACACAAGGGTGGTTTCAGTCACAATAAATTATTATAAAGTGCCTACAAGAAAAAAAGAAAATTATCAAGCACTTATATTAATTTATTTGACTTACTTATAAAGTGAATAGAGGAAATCACTTATAAAAAAATTGTAATCTCTAGAGAAAGTGTGATTTGCCTTGAGGGGCAAATATTTGTGTTAAAAAGGAGCTAACTATATTTTTTTATTCTTCCTAAGGGAAATGGTGACTTGCCATAAGGAGAGATAATGGATCTTAGAAAGAAAAAAAAGGCCATATTATTTTTAAACTCCCTATGGAGAAATGCCACTTGGTCTAGGTAGGAATATGGATGTAAAATGCATTAAATTTCCCTTGTTTGCTGATTGGTGACCTTGGAGGTTGCTTTTGAGTCATGCTTCTTTAAAAAGGAGAGGTTGACTTGTAGGAAGGCATGCTATGATCATTATATTTCTAATTTTGACTTGGAAGCTGAATGCTTATTGCTGGAAAATTCTGGGGACGAAAATCCTCAGGAAAAGGAGTTATGGGAGAACGAAAAACTCTCCTTTAGACTCATCTTTTGTATGGAAGACACAAGATTAAAAATCTGATTATTGGATCAGCTGGAGCGACCCAGTTAGGGACAGACTTTGGCATAATTGAAAGACATAATATTCAGTTTTTGTACCTGCTATTCTGAGTTGTTTTCCAAACATTTTTTCTACATTTTTGGAGTCTTTCAAGGGTCCAAATCACCTTCAGTGTCTGCTGTAATTTCAGGTCTGGGTCTGCAGACTTTATCTAAATGAAACTCAGTCTTGTTGAAGTCAAAACTGGGACTCTTTCTTCCTATATATTTAATAATTGTTTCAGATTTGTTAGTATCAGTTTTCTGCATTTTATTGGTATATTTTGGGCTCTCCAAGTATAAGAAAACGGCATGGGATAAGAAAAACAGGATAGAAGGACAGTTGCAATGGTTCATGCATCATACCCAAGTCGTTTTGTCCTCTAAAAATCAGAAAATTTGCATATTCAATTTGAATTGGGCTTATAAAATCAGTATGATAGTTTTGAATGTGAAGATTTATGTGCAAAGGCTGTTTTGTTTGAGCTTTACTCAAAACCCTAGTTGCAATTTCTAAGGAATGTCTCATATTTGCATAATAGTATTTGAAAATTTAATTTTCTTTTCAAGGATTTGGTGTTGGGGTTGCTAAAAATCCAAATAGGAGTCTCATTGTCCCATTTTGGGACACTACAGTGGTATCAGAGCAGTGTATTCTCCCAGCCTATGAGAGCAAGAAGCGGAAAGCAAATTTGAATGCATGTAGGAAAAATCCCTCTAGTTTATCAAAGAAAGGGGACTCAAAAGAAGACAATGGATGAGCATGAGAGAGAAAGACCACCTCTCAATGATGTTCTTAGCTACATGAATGAGGTCATCACTAGAAATCAAAGAGAGCTGCAACAAACAATGTGTAATATCTCCTTTTGGGATATTAATTAAATTCTACTAAACTACTTGCAATGGAAGTAAATTTAGAAGAGAAACCCTTCTAGATTCACCTCAACTAACCCAATGTCGGCTTCAATACAACCCAAATGGGGTTGGAGTGAGCCAAGGTAAGGGTTTAGATGGGCTAACTAATTGGAATAAACACTTCTTTAACCAATTAAATTGCGGGCAGTAGTAAAATAAATTAAAATATGTTGAAAAAAATGGGTACAAACTTCGAAAATTAATCTCTTCTCAATATTTGCTCTTTTTTAATGAAATAAATTGCAGAAGGAAGATAAAATTATAAGCTTTCAAATGAACTAACAATCTGAATTTTTAATCGACTCAAATCTGCCCCCAAATCTGCAAGACAAGTCGCCAGGGTTAAGGGAAAAATAATACATTAATTCCAGCCTTATTTTTAACTTCTCAACACTCAAAATCACCACTTTTTAAGATCTGCAATAATTAATTTATGACAACAGATTGGAAACCCTTCAAAACCCTTCCAAATAATGGTGGAAAACTCTCTAAACCAGTCGCTTTACTAAGAATTATTTCCAACAAGATTAAGAGCCCAAAATATCATGAAATAAAGTGCATTTACAATAGAATAATGAGCAAGAACAGTTTAGATTTTATCCTTGCCAACAAATAAACTCATTCAAAAACACCATAAATCTCCTTCAAATAAGTTGATTTATACCATGAAAAACCAGCAGCAATATCCATATTTTATTGATCAAAAGATAGCTCAAAAACCCTCCAAAACAAGCTCTCACACTCTTTCAACAATGGCGACTTCACATATGCAAATAAACTCAAGCAAAACTTATCATTTCATAGCTCAAGAAGGAACACACTTCACAATGGGTGGTATTGATGAACACCTTTTGTTTTTTGATCACTAGTGAGCATTCATCCCTCTTCAAACATAAAAATAAGTTATAATAACCGTCAACATGTGAAAATGGGTGCCCCTCATCTTCTTTTATAGATATTCCTTGCTCAATCTCCAAAGTTCCTTTTCTATTTTGGCGCCATAGTCTAGAAATGAGAGCCTTTAATTTGAAATAACTTGAAAGTCAAACTCTAATGTGAAAGTTAATTCCCCAATGCAAGATTTAGAAATAAAACACAAAGGAGAATTTAATATTTAAACTTGATGCCCAAAAGGAATCAACCCATGCCAAAAATATAGATAAATGTGCCCAAAGAAATAATAAACCATCCTCCAAAAAATGCGACTTGCTTTTATTAATTTATTTACCTTCAAAAATTGTTAATTATCCCAAAGTAAATCGATTTATCTCTCTTATTTTTGATTTGCACAAATAAAATATATTTTGATTTTTAAATCCATATGTGCAAATCGAATCTCCCTTATTTTAATTTTTATTTGAAAAAGGGGACATTACACAATGAGGGAGAATCAAAGAGAAATGTGTGATGCATTTACTAGTTCTATTCGAGATTTGGCCATGGCTCTACAAGGGAACAATGCAACTATCAATCGAGGAGCAACCAACAATGGAGAAGAAAGCCCAACAGGACCGATTAGGACTTATCCCAAGCCTACTCCGCAAACTTTCAGAGCTAAGTTTCTCCAAAGAGAAGAATCAATTGAAGTAGCACAAAATGATGTTGATGATGTAGAAGCATATGGTGATGAGTATATGCAACTTAGTTTCAGAGTAAGAGAAATGCTACCCTTCAGAGACTTTTGTCAGTTGAAGAATAGCAAAAATACAGAGAGAAACAGAAGAGTTCACCAAGAGACACCAAGGAGAGACATTCAGCAAAGGTTGGGTAAGGTAACTCTTCCTTCATTTGATGGTACAAATAAGTGCTCTGCTAGGTCTTGGTTACAAAAATTGGATACCTATCTTTCCTTGAATCCTATGTATGAAGATGAAGCACTTAAGTTTGCAACATTACATTTGGATGGGGTGGCACATGAATGGTGGTACCATGGCATTATCACTCAAGGACATGGCTCTATTATTTCCCTTGAAGAATTCAGCAGATGCTTGACAGAGAAGTTTGACGGGGTGGATCCGGACATGCATTTCAGGGAGCTAGCCCAACTCAAACAGGATGGTACTCTAGATAAGTATATTTCTGATTTTCAAATAATTGCAGTAATGGTTCCTGATGTTAGTGAAAGGAGGCTTGTTTTGTTATTTGTGGAAGGGTTAGGATAACCATTAAAAGGCCTTGTTAAAGCCTTTAATCCCCCATCTCTTCAAGGTGTCATTAAGAAATCATTAGACTTTGAGAGTTCGATACCAAAGGAGAGAAATCTGTAGTTTGGGCAGCAGCGAACAACGCCTCTGGGGCAGCAAAAAATCACATGTGAGCAGCCCATAGCAGTTCAAAATGATAGGCATGGAACAACAATTAGTGGGTAGCCAAATAGAGCACAAGAATGAGAGAGTAACAAGGCTGAATTTAAAACAAAGAATGAACTAAGGAGGAAGAAAGTGTGCTTTGATTGCAAAGAACCACGGACACCCAATCATCGCTGCAAAGGTAAGGGATCCATTCATTATATTGAAGTTATTGATGATGAAGAGGATGAAGATAATGTTGATCCAAAAGATCAAGCAAAGGATGATGAGATGGTTGTCACAGGTGCTACCTTAGCTACACTAACGGTTTTGCCTAGTTTTTATGCATTTCATGTGAAGGGTGATCTTCTTGGGCAAACGATCACCATTTTGATTGATGGCGAAGCAACACACAACTTCATTGATGAAGTTTGGTTGTTAGATTGGGGAAGAATTCCGAGGATTTGATGTGATTATGGCGGATGGGCAGTCAATCACATGCACCAAGAGGATTCCCCAATTTCGATTCACCATTAAAGGACATGAGGTATGTGATGAATTTTATGTTGTTCGCATTGGTGGGTTGGATTTAGTTCTTGGTGTTCAATGGCTCCAATCCTTGGGTGATTTTCATCAAAACTATCAAACCATTGAGCGAAAATTCAAGGTGCAAGACAAGGAAATTGTTTTGCAAGGAATTAGGAAAAGAGTTCCTCCAAGAATGGCAGCCCATAGTATGATTGGAATATTTAAAGAGGAGTAGATTTCACAAGAGGTGGTTGAAGAAGAAAAGGATATAACATTGCAGCAGCTGAACTTTGAAGAATATCAGTCTTTTGTGAACCAAGGTGACCTTGTGAGGTATGATACTAGCAAAAGAATGTTCTATATGCATCATATTCAGATTTCTTTTGATAAGAGTGATGATTTAGATAATGAAATTTGTACTTTGCATTATATAATACCTTGGGAACAACCAAGTAAATATGAGCACCTTGTCGAGGGCAATTGATGGCAATATTTATCTCATCTAACAAGTAAAGGTGCTAGGATCATGAGACACTTCAGCACGTTTTGTCTATTGTGCATGGCACTTAGACAAAAGAGTCCATTATTGCTTGTAGGCAAGCAATTGTGGGAAGGGAGGACTGAAGTGTCCCTCTTTCCAGAATAACATTATCGAAGGCCTTTAGCCTATTTTGTCTACCTAACGGCTAAAGGGGGAACACAAGGGTGACTTAAATCATAATAAATTATTATAAAGTGCCTACAAGAAAAAAAGAAAATTATTAAACACTTATATTAATTTATTTGACTTAATTATAAAGTGAATAGAGGAAAGCACTTATAAAAAATTTGTAATCTCTAGAGAAAGTGCAATTTGCTTTGAGGGGCAAATATTTGTGTTAAAAAGGGGCTAACTATATTTTTTTATTCTTCCTAAGAGAAATGGCAACTTTCCTTAAGGAGGGATAGTGGATCTTAGAAAGAAAAAAAGGCCATATTATTTTTATTCTCCCTGTGGAGAAATGCCACTTGGTCTAGGTAGGAATATGGATGTAAAATGCATTAAATTTCCCTTGTTTGCTGATTGGTGGCCTTGGAGATTGCTTTTGGGTCATTTCTTCTTTAAAAAGGAGAGGTCGACTTGTAGGAAGGCATGCTATGATCATTCTATTTCTAATTTTGGCTTGGAAGCTGAATGCTTACTGCTGGAAAATTCTGGGGACGACAACCCTCAGAAAAAAGAGTTATGGGAGAGCGAAAACTCTCCTTTAGACTCATCTTTTGTATGCAAGACACAAGATTAAAAATCTGATTATTGGATCAGCTAGAGCGACCCAGTTAGGGGCAGACTTTGGCATAATTGAAAGACATAATATTCAGTTTTTGTACCTGTTAATCTGAGTTGTTTTCCAAACATTTTTTCTACATTTCTGGAGCTTTTCAAGGGTCCAAATCACCTTCAGTATCTGCTGTAATTTCAGGCCTGGGTCTGCAGACTTTATCTAAATAAAACTCAGTCTTGTTGAAGTCAAAACTGGTACTCTTTCTTCCTATCTATTTAACAATTGTTTCAGATCTGTTAGTATCAGTTTTCTGCATTTTATTGGTATATTTTGGGCTCTCCAAGTATAAGAAAACAGCGTGGGATAAGAAAAACAGGATAGAAGGACAGTTGCAATGGTTCATGCATCATACCCAAGTCGTATTGTCCTCTAAAAATCAGAAAAACTGCATATTCAATCTGAATTGGGCTTATAAAATCAGCATGATAGTTTTGAATGTGATGATTTATGTGCAAAGGCTGTTTTGTTTGAGCTTTACTCATAACCCTAGTCACAATTTCTAAGGAACGTCTATATCTGCATAATAGTATTTGAAAATTTAATTTTCTTTTCAAGGCTTTGGTGTTGGGGTTGCTAAAAATCCAAATAGGGATCTCATTGTCCCATTTTGGGACACTCCAATTGTCCCATTTTGGGACACTACAACTGCTATACAGGGCAGGGGTACGGGTATGTGTACTGTCCCTTTTTCCCACGTGACAGCCAAAAAGAAAACTTTCAGCCATTGCTTCTTCGTGGCTTGAAAGAGGATTTTAAGGAGAAGAAATACACTGCATTTTCCATAATATTTTGTATGTTTTTTTAATAGATAAATGAATAACACATGGGTCGGCCAAGCATGAATAAAACAAGCTCTAAGGGGTCGGTCATGTTTGGGAAGAGACGCCACTCTTGGGAAGAATAAATAGGGGTGTGGGGCACTCATTTGAACATCGACTTCCATTGTAATCTTCGGAATTTGAGACGATTCTCTCATTTATTACCTACTGGGACAAAAACCCCTCTAGAGGTCCATTACAAGGGACGAAAAACCACTTGTTCTTGACTTAACACATTTGATATTCATATTCATTCAAGTTATTTTATCAAATCTGATTTATATTGCATTAATTCTCAAAAATGTGACTTGCCTAATAAATATTTTGAGTTGTTGGGTGAAATTTGCATTAAATATAATTGATATTATCAGTCAACTTGCATTAATAAGTCCCAATTTGCACCTTCACATATTTTCAAGGCCATATTTTAGACAAACTAAATCAGTTATCGTTGCTGCAATTTTCCGGGAAATATTTATAATTACCAGCAGTCTATAAGGAAGATTTTGGCACATTTTTTTAGGGTTTTCAAGTTCGCTGTAATTAATTACAGCCTGCTACGGTATTTTTTAGAAATCCTGATATTTTGTTTAAGTCCCTAAAAAGGGACATTTCAGTGGTATCAGAGCTTTATCCTCTAAAGCCTGATTGTTTATGGAAAGTGGCAACAAAGAATACATTCACTACCAGAGGAGAAAGAGGGAAAACAAAGAAAAAACTATGGATTCCGCTGAAGAAAACATAAACCAGCTCATTGCCGGACAAGAGAAGCGAGAAGCTTATTGATACTTTGGGATTCTTAGCACTTTCTCTTCAAAAGTTTGCAGAACCAAAAGATCCAAATGAAAGCGGAAGTTCGAATAATAGAAGCCATGTTGGTCATTCGTCCACTCCATCCCGAGGATCAAAATGGATGCCCACTTTCATCCAAAAGGAAGGCCCCACCAAATGTTGAGTCTCACAATAGCCATGACATTCCAACAAAGTTTGCGGAGTATATGTCATTTTCCAAGGATATCAGACAAGCCATGTCCTTCACACAATTCATGGGATTAGAAGGGAGAAACTCTAGGCCTGAACCTAGACATACTACATCCCACGGTGAGATACGGAGTGCATTAGGAAAATTGTCTTTTTCCACATTTGATGGGTCTACTAAAGGCATTGCTCGAGCATGGATTCAAAAGTTAAACACCTATTTGTCTTTAAAACCCATGACGAAAGAAGAATCTATAAAATTTTCCACTCTCCACTTAGAAGGAATTGCTCACGAATGGTGGTTCCATGGATTGGTAACTCAAGGCCACAGCGAGATACACACAAATAACGAGTTTTTCCAAAGACTCATTGATAGATTTGATCTTGTGGATCCAAAAGTTCACTTTCGTGAACTTGCTCAACTCAAACAAGAGGGCACAGTTAAAGACTATGTCGCTGATTTTCAAAGACTATCAATGATGATTGAAGATGTGTCCGAAAGAAGATTAATTGTCCTTTTTGTTGAAGGACTAAAGGAACCCTTAAGGGGGTTGGTTCGAGCTTTTGATCCTATGTCTTTACAGGAAGCTATTAAGAAGGCTTTGAACTTAGGAGGAGCTGCTCCAAAAACAGCAGCAATCAGCATCATGCCCAAGACTGGAGGGAAGGGGGAACAAACCCCTAAACAACCTAAAGGCACAACTACGGAGCAGCCAAAGAAGACCTTGTCTCAAGTACCACAGGACCGACAAAAAACCAGCATTGAGAAGAAATCAAGGAACGAGTTAAGAAGGAAGAACCTTTGCTTTTCATGCAAAGATCCATGGACCCCAGGACACCAATGCTTGGGAAAAAGCAAGGTACATTACATTGAGGTGATGTCTAATTCTGAAGAAGATAACATTGATGAAAGGAAGGAAGAAATGAAAGAAGTGAAGAAAGAAGATTCAGAAGGCACCTTCGCTACACTTTTTGGAGCACCAAGATATCATCCGTTCCAAGTGAAGGGGAATATACAAGGTCAGAAAGTAGCGGTTCTCATAGATAGCGGAGCCACTCATAACTTCATAGACGAAAATTTGGCAAAGAAGATGAAGTTGAAGAGTGAAGAATTCAAGGGTTTCAATGTAACAGTGGCAGATGATTTCATCCTTCCATGCACCAAGAAGATACCTCAGCTCTCACTCACATTAGGAGATCATGTGGTAAGAGATGATTTCTATATTATAAGCATTGGTGAATCTGATTTGGTTTTGGGGGTTCAATGGCTTCATTTCCTAGGAGAATTCACCCAAAACTACCAAAACATGGAAATAAAGTTCATGGAAGGAGACAAACAAATTACTTTGCATGGAATAAAAGGAGGAGCTCCACAGATAGTAACAGCAAAAAGCATGGAAAGAACTTTCAAGAAAAGGAAAATTATATGGGTTACACATTGTTTGGTAAGGGCTGATTATACTTCTTCTCAATCTACTTTTCATGTGGATATTCAAATTATACTTGATAAACATGCTAAGGTCTTCGATGAGCTTCCTCATGGGTTTCCCCCAGACCGAGGTTTTCAGCATGTGATTGAATTGGAACCTAGTTCCAAGCCAGTCATAACGACTCCTTACCGCCACCCTCGGATATACAAAGAAGAAATCAAGAAGACCGTCAGAAATCTATTATATGGGGTTTATTAGACCAAGTTCCAGTCCATATGCTTCTTCAGTAGTATTGGTGAAGAAGAAAGATGGTACATTGAGAATGTGTATTGACTACAGGCTGCTAAACAAAAAGACCATCAAGAACCGGTATCGCATCCCCAGGATTGATGAATTAATAGATGAATTACATGGAGCACTCTTCTTTTCCAAGATAGATTTGAGATCGGGATATCATCAGATAAGAGTCAAAGAAGAAGATGTACACAAGACGGCATTCAAATGTCATTATGGGCATTTTGAATTCCTTGTCATGCCTTTTGGTTTGACAAATGCTCCGACAACATTCCAATCCTGCATGAACTACGAAAGTTTGTACTTGTTTTCTTTGATGACATCCTAATTTATAGCAAATCTTGGGAAGAGCACCTTCAACATTTAGATATAGTGCTGAGTATTTTAGAGCAGCAGTCCTTATATGCCAAACAATCCAAGTGTGAATTTGGAATGCAAGAAATTTTATATTTGGGACATGTGATCAATGCACAAGGAGCGCATGTGGACCAAAGCAAGATACAAGCAATTTTGGAGTGGCCTACACTGACCAATGTATCACATTTGAAGGGTTTTTTGGGTTTGTGTTCCTACTACCGGAAATTTGTAAAAGGTTTTTCACAAATGGCGGCCCCATTGACTTCCCTTACAAAGAAAGATGCCTTCAAGTGGTCCGAAGCAGCCCAAGAAGCTTTCAAAAGATTGAAGATGGAGATGTGTTCATGCCCAATCCTCGTTGTCCCAGATTTCTCTCAGCTCTTTGAGCTTGCATGTGATGATTCAGGTGAATGGGTAGGAGCAGTGTTAATACAAAACCAGCACCCCATTGCATTTGAGAGCAGCAAATTGAAGGAGCATGAGAAGAAGCTTTCCATCTATGACAAAGAGATGTTTGCCATCATGTATGCCTTGACTAAATTCAGACAATACTTGATTTGTGGGAGGTTTATAGTCAAAACTGACCACAACAATTTGAATTTTTTCCTTCATCAAAAAGAATCTATGTTGCCAGGAAACAGAGACGAAAGCAGGTACAAAATGCGGAAACGGAAATTTTCAAAAAACCTTGGATATGAAACATCGACGGAAACGTTCATACAATATATTCTTAAAAAATTATATATATATATATATATATATATATGCATAATACTCATTTTATAAATGTAGAGCATAAGAGATAATTGATAAAGCACTCAAAATAGGGTTAGGGTTCATTCTTTAGCAAGTCTAGGTAGTTGTATTAGGGTTAGGGTTCATTTAATGCAAGGATTTTTTATTTTTTAAAAGTAAAGTCATTTTTTATAAGTAAAACCCGTTGGAAACGCCAAAAACGTTTCCGAAAATGTTTTTGGCGTTTCCCCCCTGTTTCTTGTGCCTAAAACATTTCTAAGGGGAAACGTGGCCCCCCTAGCATTTCCTGGCTTCACAGGAAAGAATTAAATGATAGGCAACAAAGATGGGTGAGTAGACTCCAGGAATTTGATTTCGACATCGACTATGTTAGAGGAAAGAAGAACGTGGTAGCAAATGCATTATCCAGAAAACCATCATTCCCTTCAGAAGATGAAGACGTTGGTACAGAGGCAATGGATATGAGGAGCTTACAATTGCTTGAGGGCAAGCAATCTAGGGGAGGGAGGACTGTAATGTCCCTTTTTCCCACGTGACAGCCAAAAAGAAGACTTTCAGCCATTCCTTCTTCATGGCTTGAATAACACATAGGTCGGCCAAGCATGAATAAAACAAGCTCTAAGGGGTCGGTCATGTTTGGGAAGAGACACCACTTTTGGGAAGAATAAATAAGGGTGTGGGGCACTCATTTGAACATCGACTTTCATTATAATCTTTGGAATTTGAGACGATTCTCTCATTTATTACCTACTGGGACGAAAACCCCTTTAGAGGTCTATTACAAGGGATGAAAACCCCTTGTTCTTGACTTAAAACATTTGATATTCATATTCATTCAAGTTATTTTATCGAATCTGATTTATATTGCGTTAATTCTCAAAAGTGCGACTTGCCTATTAATTATTTTGAGTTGTTGGGTGAATTTTGCATTAAATATAATTGATATTATCAGTCAACTTACATTAATAAGTCCCAATCTGCACCTTCACATATTTTCAAGGGCATATCTTAGGCAAATTAAATCAGTTATCACTGCTACAATTTTCTGGGAAATATGTATAATTACCAGCAGTCTATAAGGAAGATTTTGGCACATTTTTTGAGGTTTTTCAAGTTCTTTGTAATTAATTAAGCCTGCTGCAGTATTTTTTAGAAATCCTGATATTTTGTTTAAGTCCCTAAAAAGGGACATTTCAGTATGTACCGTACCTAATACACAAGACGGGTACGGTATGCCGGGGGTGCGTGCAGGGTACCTCTAGCAATACCCAGGTACGGACGGTACGTCCCAAGACATACCCGACCATACCTGGGTATTGCTAGAGGTACCCTGACCATACCCCCAACTTACCCACAGCAAAAGTGGTGGTTTTTGCTTCTTTTTTTCATTCAATAAAGGTCAAACCCAGATTTTTTAACATTATAAAAGTCTTCTAAACCCTAAAACATGCTCCCAAACTCTATTTCAACAACAAGAACACATTAACCTCACATTTGCATACTTGACTCTCACCTTCATATTTTCTCTAATTTTCAATTGCTTAGGGCTGATTACAAGTGTCATACATGTAATGCCCCCTTCTCAAAGCCAGTTCGATACGAAGACCTGGGGGCCCATTTTTACTTCTCGTGAGCTTAGAGGGAAAAGCAAGGGAAGTACTTTAATGTTGTAATTGCAAGTTATTATTTTTAGCCTCGTATATTTTTGTAAAAGCAACTTTCTAATTATAACATTAGAAAGTGAAGTTGGTCGACCCATTTGGGCTCCCTTTTTTTTGGATTGTGCCACCCATAATTATAAAAAGGAGTTGTTAGGGGTGGATAAATGATCACTTCTCATATGAATTCATTTCTATTTGGAGATTGGAACTTGTGCTCACAATTTTCAGCCACTGAGGACGAAAACCATCCTTGGTATTCTATTGGAGACGAAAACCCTTAATAGAATTCAGAATTGAGGATGAAAACCCTCAAATTTTGCATTGGTGATCTCATTCAGAGGTCATATTTGGGCTGCAATTCAAAATCTCATAGCTACAATTCAGAATTTGTATTGTCCCCTTCTCTAAATTTAAAATAATTAATAATATTTTAAGTTGGGCCCAACCAACTCTTCATTTTAGGACAACTTAATAATATTATTATTATAATAATGGGTATTTTTGAATACTAAAGTAGAAAAAAGACCCTTAGCCTATTTTCATTATTTTTAGTCGGCTAAAAGGGAGAGGTCGTCCCTCTTTATGAGGGACTTAAGAGGGAAAAGCAAATGTTAAAAAAAGAGAAATAAAGAGGCCTACATGGAGCGCTCCACAAAGAAATAAAAGAAAAGGCTACAAAAGCAAATGTTGGGGCTCATTGTAATCATCATCTTGTGAATTATATACTTCTCTTTTGAAAATTGGAGCATTGAGCTCTCATTTTCACCCTTTGAGGATGAAAACCATCATTGGGTCCTATTGGGACGAAAACCCTCAATAGTCGCAACACTTGGGGATGGAAACCCTCATTTGTTGCATTGGTGACTTCATCTGAGAGTCGCATTGGAGCTTCAAATTTCAAAATTTCAGAACGACAAGGGTTTCTATCAATGCTAGGTCACACATTCCAGCTCGGGCACGCTTTTTTGGGGCTAACACATTCATTTCCAACTTGATTTACCCATTTGGAAACTTCAAGATCACTTTTTAGTGGGTTTTCGTGGTTGGAAAAATTGTATTCTAATTTTATTGGATAGCTGATATTTTTGTGGTCAATTTGAGCTATCATTTGTATTTTATCTCCAAGTGTTTATAAAGATATGGAATTTTGAAGTTTCAGTTGTTTTTGAGCAATATTTAATTCCAACAGTCTGTAATTTATTGTTGAAGCATTTATTTTGCATGAATCCATCACATGTTTCATGTTGTTGATGTATTATTGAAGATTTGTGTGTGGGAAAGACTAAAATCTGAATTCTACCTAGGTCACTTGGGATTTTGTGGACCTAAAACAAGTCCCTACCCTAGTTTTTGCATAAATTTCAGTTTACTATCAATTGGGATTTGTGTTATTTCCTTGTTTTTCAGTTTCATCCCAGAAAGGGACATTACAGAATTTCAATTCTAAGGCACAATTTTTAGCTAGGGATTCAAGGGCAGATCAAAATTCCTGATTTTTGGGTGTGAAACAACCACACATTTCAATGGTTTGTTGTGTTACAGTGTTTGGGATCAAATATAGGGCATTTTTAGCTTAGGTGACCCACTTTGGGGTCAATTCCGTCTATTTTCAGGGGTTTGTTTGGAGCTAGGGTTTGTTAAACCTTCAATTCTGCCCTAGAGCATTCATTGTTGCATTTATTTCAACTTCAAATGCTCCTAACGATCAGCCTAATTTACCCTATATCTGTCACGAAATCGATGAAATAAATTCAGCTATTTGTCAGAAAAAATATTTTTTTCTTCCTAAATGTTCTAAAAATATTCCTAAGTGTTTTGAGTTTTTGGAGTACTTTTGTAATTGAGTATTTGAAGAGTAATTGAAGAAATCAGATTTCTACATGTTGTACTGAGGGTTTGCAGACCAAAATCAAGTCGCTGTCATAATTTGGGGTGATTTCTAATTGTCATCTAAATTCAGATTTTTGTTCTTTGTTGTCATAAATTTCAGTTTGCTCTCAATAAGGTTTTGTGTAATTTCCAGAAAATTGAGATCTCTGTCTGAAAGGGACATTATAGCGGTAGCAGAGTATTGTTCCTACCGACCTATGTGAGGGAAAATTCAGATCTGCATGAACACCGATGAGGAAGGAAGAACTGCAACAAAGAATATGGGAGATAAGAATCATAGACCTCCATCTTCCAATGAAATGAACTACTTGCAAGAGTTGTTGCAAAACCAAAAAGACATGGAGCAAAGCTTTCAAAAGACCATGAGGGTTTCAATGTTGAAGTTGATTCAAGCTATCCAACGTGCTCCGGATTTCAGAAAGAACCAAGGTGATGGCAGCTCTTCCGGCAATGAAAGGACTTCCATTAATCCTCCCACAAGAACCAATTGTGCTAAGTTTTTGCAAAGGGAATAGGAGGAACAATTGGAAGAGGGGCAGCAAATTGGTGATGATGATATGGATCGATTCTATAAGGAGTACCATGCTTTGAGGCCAACCACACGCTAAGAGTTATCTTTCATTGATTATTACACTTTGAAGACACAGAACGGTCATAAGGGTGGAAGAAGACTTCATAATGATCTGCCCCGGAGGGATATTCAACAAAGGTTAGGGAAAATAACCCTACCTACATATGAACAATCAACAAAGTGTTCCGGTAGGGCATGGCTACAAAAGTTGGACACCTATTTGTCTTTGAATTCGATGTATGGAGAGGAGGCACTCAAATTTGTCACACTCCACTTGGAAGGAGTGGCACATGAGTGGTGGTACCATGGCATAATCAATCAAGAGCATGGGTTAATCACTACCTTGGAGGAATTTAGTCAAAGGCTTATAGAAAAGTTTGATAAGGTTGATCCGAAAGTACATTTTATATAATGTCCCCGTTTCCGGCATGACCCTTGGACACTTGGTGGGTAGCTTATTTGTCATCTTCGTAAGCTAGTCCCATTGTTTAGGAGATGATGTGCATAGCAGGTAAGGGTTTTATCGACGATCTGGTGGATTATTTGATGTTAGCAATGAGTTCAGTTGGTCTTAAGGACTCACTTGGCACTTTCCGAGGTTATTTCCGGCTTCCGGTGTGTTCTCCAAGATTCTTGGAGAGAGTGTTTATTCATAGTAAGTCACCCAACTGACTTCATTTCTCATTATTCGTCATCGGCACCGCTTCTGCTCAGTCAATTTTTGATTCCGGTGCTTTTCGACGATTTCCGCACTTTGGGAACATTAATGACTTATTTTAATTATTTTACTCAGGTTGCTTATATTTGTACAAATTACTTGGCGAGCACCTCAGTATTATAGCTCGTCGAAAAGAGAATGTGAAGTTCTAAATGATGAGATGCTAATTCAGTGACCTTGAGTGCCAAGAATGATTAATTAATTAAATAAATCACTTTCCGGAGTTATAAGGTGTAATTAATTAATAAAGTGATTTATTAGTTATATTTTCTTTTAATGAAAATTCTCGAAAAAGGTTATAAAAGGAGGATTTGGCCCATTTGCTCGAGGCACTTATTCTTTTGAACAAAAAAACAAATTCAGAGCAGCTCTTGCTAATTACTCTTTAAGGACGGAAACCCTTGGAGATTACGGATTGGACGGAAACCCAATTCGAAGGAGGAAGATTCAAACAGGGTCTTCATTGTGCTTCACATCAGATCATTTTGATATTGCTTTACAGTTAATTGCAGCGTGTTTTTATCAATTTACTCATAGAAGAATATTATTACCATCATTGGGGTGCCATCTTTCCCATTTGGAAGGCGCAGCAGTTAGAGTGAGAGGGGTGTTACCAGCAGTTGTGTAACAGGTGCAGCCATTATTGGCTCCTTCGCATGCAAGAGTTCTGATCATTTCAGTACCATTGATGTCCATTCATTTTATCACACAAAGCTGGACTTTCGGGTATGCAATTTAGAGATGAATTTCATTGTATTTGGAATCCATAAATAAATCCTTTCGTTTCCGATCAAACTTGTATTGTTTATGCATTGTGGGAGTTATATTTGTCTACAATCATTTGTGGGACTTTCTATTGGACGTGTTATTTCAATTAAAGAGAAACAACAAAAATATCAGAAATTGAGATGACATGACAAGTGTTTGACGAAATGTCAATGCACTAAAAACTCAAAAAATTGGAGTTGGAATTGGTTGGGATATTTCAGTGATATCAGACTAGTGTATCCTCCTAGCCTGTGTGGGAAGGAAGCAGAGAGGTTGTTAAAACAGAAATCAGCTTTGAATGCAGCACAGAGAGGACGGTCCACACAGATACTACACCCGCAGACGGGCATGACTCGAAGCTAGTATTGTAAGAGGTGACAGAATGGATTTTTTGGGTGATAGACCAGGGAGTCCTCGAGAGGAGCAAGCAGATCCAGATAGGGATTTCATTCGGGATATGGCCGCCACTCAGAGGCAGTTGTTACAGACTATGGAGCGCATGGGCTCTACCTTGGACAGGTTGGCACTAGATAGGCCGCGGGACAGACACGGCAAGAGGGATAGATCCGTATCAGTTGGCAGTGGTTACAGGGATCACATCAGATCACCTTCAAAGCTTGGGAGTGTTAGGGGATCGCCACGCCATGAGCGGAGGCACACTCATACTGATGAGCAGAGGCACACTCATTCAGGTGAGAGGAGGGCTACGCGGACTGCAGATAAGCCTGTGCAGCCTAACTTCTTGCCTAGAGATGACCCCCCTGAGATTGAGGGGCGACCGGAGGAGGTAGCTTTTCCGGATACTATTATGGCAGTCAGTGATGAGCGGAGGAGTTTGCCGCAGCATGTGAGGGATGTATTTCCCCTCCCACAGTATTGTGCTCAGAGGAGAGATAGCATGAGGGCTGGACAGGACAGGAGGCCTAGAGCACAGCAGAACAGGGATTTGCAGTAGGTTACCAATAAGGTAACCCTCTCCACTTCTGATGGTAGCGGAAAGATTAGTGTCAGGGCTTGGATTCACAAGCTCGACACCTATCTTACCCTCAAACCCATGAGGGAACATGAGGCTATATAGTTCGCCACGTTACACCTTGAGGGGGTGGCTTATGATTGGTGGCACCATGGGTTAGTTACACAGGGTCATGAGCTTCTACAGTCATACAGGGATTTCAGCGATAGGTTGATTGCGAGATTTGATCGCAAGGATGTGGAGCTTATTTACAAGGACTTGGCACAGCTCCGACAGAGTGGACACGTTGATTCATACATCAATGAATTTCAGCGGATAACAGTCATGGTTCTAGAGATGCCTGAGAAGAGGGTGGTGATGTTATTCATAGAGGGCCTACATGACAAGATGAGAGGATTGGTCAAGGCTCTTAAGCCTAGGACATTGCATGATGCCATCCAAACGGCATTGGACCTGGACACATCTCCCACTTCTTATCAGCCCACTTCTTATCAGCCCAATAAGAAGTTTCCCACAAGCTCCAGGCCATTTCAGCGCTCCACCGTTCTGCAGAAGAGTGCACCACCTCCTAAGGTGGATCAAGAGACTCATAATGAGTTGAGGAGGAATAAGCTTTGCTTTCATTACAAAGATCATTGGGAACCTGGACATCGTTGCCTTTGTAAAGGCAAGGTGCATCTCATTGAGGTGATTTCAGATGGGGATGATGATCACTCACCAGATACAAATGCAAAGGATGAGGGTAGTGGCCATGATGCACACGGGGAGCAGCCCCAAGTAGAGCTTGACGAGAGTGATGCATTGGATTCATCCGATGTCACTATTGCTACACTCTCAGGAGTTCCTAGGTACCATCCCTTTCGGCTGAAGGGAGTGCTAAAGGGACAGCGGATTGTCTGTTTGGTTGACAGTGGCGCTACGCACAACTTCATTGATGAGGGGTTGGTTGCGAAGCGAGGACTACAGGTTGAGGATTTTGAGGGGTTTAGTGTACGAGTAGCAGATGGGTTTGCTATTAGTTGCACTAAGAGGATTCCTCAACTTAGTATTCAGATGGGGGGACTATACATTGACCGATGACTTCTATGTTATTGGACTTGGTGAGATTGATACAATTTTGGGTATTCAGTGGTTACAGTCCCTTGGCAGATATGTGCAGGATTTCCGGAGGATGGAGTTGGAGTTTATGGTGGATAAGAAGAAGATTGTGCTTCAGGGCTCTTTCTGACAGGGGCCCTAGAGTTGTTTCAGCACGCAGGATGGAGTCTATAGTCAAACATGGAGAGGTTGCATGGGCAGCCCAGTGTTTCATTTCATCCAAATCTTCTCCAGACAATGAGCAGCCTTTTCATATTGACATCCAATCCATACTGGATAAGCACAGCCCCAGTGTTTGGTGACATTCCTCTAGGTAGACCACCAGATAGAGGGTTTGAGCACGTTATAGAGCTTGAGGAGGGTGCTAAACTCGTGATGACTACGCCTTATCGCCATCCTAAGACATATAAGGATGAGATAGAGAAGGTCATAAGAGAGCTCTTGGAGATGGGACACATTCGTCCTAGTTCTAGTCCCTTTGCTTCTTCAGTTGTTTTGGTGAAGAAGAAGGATGGGACCATGAGGATGTGCATTGATTACCGTGCACTAAACAAGAAAAAAATATCAAGAACAGGTATCCCATTCCTCGCATTGATGAGATTTTAGATGAGTTTGCATGGATCTATCTATTTTTCGAAGATTGATCTTCGATCAGGCTACCACCAAATCCGAGTTCGGGATGAGGGCATTCACAAGACAGCATTCAGGTGTCACTACAGGCACTATGAGTTCTTGGTGATTGCCATTTGGACTCACCAATGCACCTGCTACATTTCAGTCATGTATGAACCATCTTTTCAACAGGCAGTTGAGGCAGTTTGTGTTGGTCTTTTTTGATGATATTCTAATATATGGCAGGACATGGGATGATCATTTGAGGCATCTTGATGAGGTACTTAGCATAATGGAGACTCAGTCTTTATTTGCTAAGATGTCTAAGTGTGAATTTGGACTTACAGAGATACTATATCTTCGGCATGTCATTGGGGCCAATGGGGGTCAAGGTCCATCAGGAGAAGATACAGGCAATAGCAGGATTGGCCACCACCCAGGAATATCTCTAACTTGCGAGGATTCTTGGGGTTATGTGGTTACTACAGGAGGTTCGTGAAGGGTTATTCTCAGCTGGTAGCTCCATTGACAGATCTTACACGGAAGGGGGCATTCAGATGGACAGATGAGGCACAGGGGAGTATTCGAGAGGCTCAAGGTAATTATGAGTAATGTCCAGTTTTGGCTCTTCCAAATTTCTCACAAGCCTTTCATTTTGGAGTGCGATGCTTCGGGATTGGGGATTGGTGCAGTTCTTATGCAGAATTGCCATCCTATTGCCTTCGAGAGCAGGAAGTTGAGAGGATAATGAGAGATTGTATTCCACCTATGATAAGGAGATGCTTGCCATTATGCATGCTTTGGCAAAGTTCAGACAGTATTTGGTGGGTGGAAAATTTGCAGTGAGAACTGACCACAATAGCTTGAAATATTTCCTGGAACAAAAGGATCTCAATGAGAGGCAACACAAAATGGGTCAGCAGAATCTAGGCATATGATTTTGACATTGAGTATGTTAAGGAGACGAAGAAAGTAGTGGCTGATGCACTTTCCTGGAAACCTCATCTCGCTGCCCTATGTTCCTTGAGCGAGATTTCAGTCAGATTGGAAATCTCAACTGTTAGTTGAGTAGCTCCAAAAATAATTGGGCATGTTGACATTATGGATGGAAAAATTTCAAGATGGCCGATATAAGATAATTTAGCTGATTTGATTTTGTATAAGGGCTGAATTTACCTAGTCCCTGAATCTGAGCTTAAGGAGAAGATTATGCATGCTTTCCATGATGCACCACTTACAGGACATCTAGGATACTTTAAAACATACAAGCAAGTTAGAGAGAGATTCTCCTAGAAGGGTCTCAAGGATGATATCTTGCGCCATGTCTGCGAGTGTATGACTTGCCATTGCCGATTCCGGAGCAGAAGTGGGAAAGTATTTCGATGGATTTCATTATAGGTCTTCCCGTGGTGCAAGGGAATGATCGCATTTATGCAGTGGTGGATTGATTGACAAAATATGCACACTTTTTCGCTGTCCCTACCAACTTTAAGGCACCTCATGTGGCTGATTTGTTCTTCCCGCCAGATATTCAGGTTGCATGGACTACCGAAGAACATTGTTAGTGATCGGGATAGTAGGTTTATGAGCATATTCTGGCAGGAGCTTTTCCGTTTGATTTACACTGAGTTGACCCCAAGCACTAGTTATCACCCTCAGACTGATGGGCAGACAAAGATGTGAACAAATGGATAGAGGGTTATCTACGTAACTATGTTGCAGAACAACAAAAGGCATGGGTGAAGTTGTTATATTTGTGCGAGTATTGCTATAACACCACTTAGCATATGTCTATTGGTATGATTCCATTCCGAGCATTGTATGGATATGATGCGAGATATTTTGTTGATTTGGCATTTGGGGACAGTAGAGCTCCCAAGGCTCAGGAGACTTTACAGGATAGTCAGGACATCCTTAAGGTACTTAAGGAAAATATTCAGCGGGCTCAGAATCAGCAGAAGATGTAAGCAGATAGGCACAGGGTGGAGAGAGCATTTGAGGTAGGAGATATGGTATTTCTATGTTCTTCAGCCTTACAGACAGAGTACTCTCAAGAATAGTGGGGCCGAAAAAGCTCAAGCCGCGATTCTATGGTCCATACAGGGTGTTGAGGAGAGTTGGTGAAGTGGCATATGAGCTAGACTTACCTTCTGAGAGTAAGATACACAATGTCTTTCATGTATCTTGCTTGAAAAATGCCTTGGGGCAGAACATTGTTTCTTCTGCAGAGTTACCACCTTTGGATGAGGAAGGGAGGTTGGATTTAGTGCCAGAGGAGATCTTGGATAGCCGAGAGAGGAGATTTGAGGAATAGAGTTATTCGGGAGTTCCTGGTGAGGTGGAAAGAGCTACCAATAGAGGATGCCTACATGGGAGGACGAGTCTATATTACAGCATCCAGCCTTACAGTTTCTTGGGGACAAGCAATCTCGGGAAGGGAGGACTATAATGTCACCGTTTTTGGGCATGACCCTTGGACACTTGGTGGGTAGCTTATTTGTCATCTTCGTAAGCTAGTCCCGTTGTTTAGGAGATGATGTGCATAGTAGGTAAGGGTTTTATCGACGATCTGGTGGATTATTTGATATTAACAATGAGTTCAATTGGTCTTAAGGACTCACTTGGCACCTTCCGAGGTTATTTCCGGCTTCTGGTGTGTTCTCCAAGATTCTTGGAGGGAGTGTCTATTTATAGTAAGTCACCCAACTGACTTCATTTCTCATTATTCGTCATCGGCACTGCTTCTGCTCAGTCAGTTTCCGATTCCGGTGCTTTCCGACGATTTCCGCACTTTGGGAGCATTAATGGCTTATTTTAATTATTTTACTCAGGTTGCTTATATTTGTACGAATTACTTGGCGAGCACCTCAGTATTATAGCTCGTCGGAAAGAGAATGTGAAGTTCTAAATTATGAGATGCTAATTCAGTGACCCTGGACGCCAAGAATGATTAATTAATTAAATAAATCACTTTCCGGAGTTATAAGGTGTAATTAATTAATAAAGTGATTTATTAATTATATTTTCTTTTAATGAAAATTCTCGAAAAAGGTTATAAAAGGAGGATTTGGCCCATTTGCTCGAGGCACTTATTCTTTTGAACAAAAAAACAAATTCAGAGCAACTCTTGCTAATTACTCTCGAAGGACGGAAACCCTTGGGAGATTACGAATTGGACGGAAACCCAATTCGAAGGAGGAAGATTCAAACAGGGTCTTCATTGTGCTTCACATCAGATCATTTTGATATTGCTTTACAGTTAATTGCAGCATGTGTTTATCAGTTTACTCATAGAGGAATATTATTACCATCATTGGGGCGCCATCTTTCCCATTTGGAGGACGCAGCAATTAGAGTGAGAGGGGTGTTACCAGCAGTTGTGTAACAGGTGTAGCCATTATTGGCTCCTTCGCATGCGAGAGTTCTGGTCATTTCAGTACCATTGATATCCATTCATTTTATCACACAAAGCTGGACTTTCGGGTATGCAATTTAGAGATGAATTTCATTGTATTTGGAATCCATAAATAAATAAATAAATCCTTTCGTTTCCAATCAGACTTGTATTGTTTATGCATTGTGGGAGTTATCTTTGTCTACAATCATTTGTGGAACTTTCTATTGCCCGTGTTATTTCAATTAAAGAGAAACAACAAAAATATCAGAAATTGAGATGACATGACAAGTGTTTGACGAAATGTCAATGCACTAAAAACTCAAAAAATTGGAGTTGGAATTGGTTGGGATATTTCATTTTAGGCAGTTAGCACAGCTGAATCAATGCAATTCCGTGGATGAATATGTGGCTGAATTTCCAAGAATCTCCATGATGGTACCGGATGTATCCAAAAAAAAGCTTGCGGTTTTGTTTGTTGAGGGTTTAGTTGACCCCCACAAGGGGTTATTAAGGGCCTTCAATTCTCCTTCACTCCAAGAAGCAATTAATAAATCTTTGGATTTAGAAAATTCAGCTCCAAGGACAGCGTTGGTTAGTGGGCAGCCAAGGACGGGAGCAGCAAATGGACAGCAAAGAGGACCTTTTGGGCAGCCCGAAACAGCTCCTTTGGATCAGCCAAAGAGGCCATTACAGCAAGTACCAAAAATGCAAAAGGAGCTGCCTAAAACAAGCAAAGTGTGGGATACACGGAATGAATTGACGAGGAAAAAACTTGTGCTTCAATTGCAAGGATCCATAGTCACTTGGTCATCATTGCCTAGGCAAGGGACGTGCATTACATTGAGGTATTTTCAGATCATGAAGAGGATGAGGAAGTTGAAGCTGAAGAAGTAATACAAAAGCAAGAACCCGGAGAAGACATTAACACCTTGGACAGCACTCTTGCCACTTTATCCGGTGCTCCTAGATATCATCCTTTTCATGTGAGAGATGTGTTGATGGGTCAAAGGGTGACAATGTTGATTGATAGTGGAGGCATTCATAATTTTATTGATGAAGGATGAGTTACTAGAATGGGTCTTGAAGTAGAGGAAATCAAGGGTTTCAATGTGACCGTGGCTGATGGCTTTTTTATTCCATGCACCAAGAGAATTCCGCAACTCATTATCACCTTGGGAAAGTATGAGGTATGTAATGATTTTTATATTGTTGGCATAAGTGATACTGATCTTGTGCTTAGGGTCCAATGGCTGCACTTTTTGGGAGAATTCACCCTCAACTACAAAAGTATGGAGTTGAAGTTCAAAAATGAAGGTAAAGAGGTTGTACTACAAGGTATGATCAATGGAACCCCTTAAATAAACTCTTCTGTAGAAGATGCCTTGCCAAAAGAGTCACAATTTTGCTCTATGTCTATGATAACAGCAGATTGGAAGGCCTTAATAACAGTTGAGTATGCAAAGAATAAGTTTTCTAATGTTGTTTTTGAAGGAGAGATTGACAATGAAAGGTATAAGATGGTGGATGGAATCATTTTCTACAAGGATAGGGTCTATTTGGTCCCAGAATCGAAAATAAAGCATAAGATATTGAGGGTTGTTCATGATGCTCCATTGGCTTGCCACCCGAGGTACTTCAAGACATACAAAAAAGTTAGGGAGAGGTTATTTTGGAAAGGACTCAAAGGAAAGGTTTTTCCATACATCCAGAAGTGTTTGGTTTGCCAACAAAACAAGGTGGAACATGAATTTCCAACTGGTCTCTTGCAGCCCCTTCCCATTCCAGCTTAAAAATGGAAAAGTATCTCTATGGAATTCATCACAGGGCTGCCCATGGTTCAAGGTAAGAATTTCTTGTATGTTGTGATTGATAGAATCGCCAAATATGCTCATTTTTATTCACTTCCAGCCAAGTACAATGCACCTATAGTGAATGATCTCTTTTTCAAGGAAGTGTTCAAACTTCATGGGTTGCCTAAGAACATCATAAGTGATAGGGACAGCGGGTTTATGAGTTTGTTTTGGCAAGAACTCTTTTGTTTGACAGGTAAAGAGCTCACTTCTAGCACTAGCTATCATCCACAAACCGATGGGCAAACATAAATAGTGAATACGTGGGTAGAAGGCTACCTAAGAAATTATGTAGCAAGGCAGCAATCAGCTTGGGTGAAATGGTTACATATGGTTGAGCATTGCTAAAATACATCATTTCATATGTCCATTGGTATGTCTCCTTTTAGAGCTCCATATGGTTAGGATGCACTTTCTTTTGTTGTTGGTCATGACGGATAATAGAGTGTCGAGGGCCAAATATTTGGTGCAACAAAATCATGACATCTTGAAGGTACTCAAGGAGAACCTCCAACATGCCCAAAACTAGCAAAAATTGTATGCGAACCAACACCGGTTAGAGAGGACATTTAAGGTAGGAGACATGGTGTTTTTGAGGTTGCAGTCCTATAGGCAAATCCTCTTTCAAACAAAGTGGTGTTGAAAAGCTTATGCCACGTTTCTATGGACCTTATGGAGTGAAGGGAAGAGTTGGAGATGTTGCATATGAGATAGATCTACCAGAGCACAGTCAGATACACAATGTCTTCCATGTTTCGTGCCTAAAAAAAGCATTAAGACAGCATAATACTCCTATTGAGCTTGCAACTTTGGATGAGGAGGGCAAGTTGATTTTAGTTCCGGAAGCCATAGTGGATGTTCGTGAAAGGAAGCTAAGGAACTGGAGCATTAGGGAGTATTTGGTTCGTTGGAAGGATCTTCCACTTGAGGATGCTACATGGGAAGGTGCAACAATCTTAGAGCATCCAAGTTTACAATTGTTTGAGGGCAAGCAATTTTGAGAGGAGAGGACTGTAATGTCTCCTTCTCAAAGCTAGTTCGATATGAAGACCTTGGGCCCATTTTTACTTCCCATGGGCTTAAAGGGAAAAGCAAGGAAAGTAATTTAATGTTGTAATTATAAGTTGTTATTTTTGGCCCTGTATTATTTTGTAAAAGCAACTTTCTAATTATAACATTAGAAAGTGAAGTTGGTCGAAAAAGTGCAAACACCGACTTAAAAATAGAAGTGATGGAGTTAAAAGGGGAACATAACACCGCTTAAAAAGGGGTCGACCCATGTGGGCTCCCTTTTTCGTAGATTGCACCACCCACAATTATAAAAAGGAATCGCTACGGGTGGAAAAAGGATCACTTGTCATATGAATTCATTTCTATTTGGAGATTTGAGCTTCTTAGCCATCGAGGACGAAAGCCCTCCTTGGTATCCTATTGGGGACGAAAACCCTCAATAAAATTCAGAATTGAGGACGAAAACCCTCAAATTTTGCATTGATGATCTCATTCAAGGGTCATATTTGGGCTGCAATTCTGAATCTCAGAGCTACAATTCAGAATTTCAGTGCTAGGGCACAATTTTCAGCTAGGGCTTCAAAGGCAGATCAGAATTCCAGTTTTTTGGTTGTGGAACAACAACACATTTCAGTGTTTTGCTGTGTTACAATGTTTTGGATCAGATCTAGAGCAATTTTAACTTGGACAACCCTCCTAGGAACTTGAGCGACCCACTTTGGGGTCGATTCCGGCTATTTTCAAGGGTTTATTTGGAGCTAGGATTTGTTCAACCTTCGATTCTACCCTAGGGCATTCATTGTTGCATTTATTTCAGCTTCAAATGATCCTAACGGTCAGCTGTAATTTACCCTATGTTCTGTCACGAAATTGATGAAATACAATGCAGTTGTTTGACAGAAAAATTATTTCTTGGTTCCTAAATGTTCTAAAAATATTCCGAAGTGTTTTGAGCCTTCTAGGTACTTTTGTAGATGAGTACTTGAAGAGTACTTGAAGAAATCATATTTATGTATGTTGTACTTTGGGTTTGCAAACCAAAATCAGGTCACTACCATAATTTGGGGTAATTTCTAATTGTTGCCATTTAAACTCGGATTTTTGTACTTTGCTATCATAAATTTCAGTTTGTTGTCATTAGGGTTTTGTGTAATTTCCAAAAATATCTTAAGCCCAAAAGGGACATTGCAATACAGTTCAAGGAGCTTGCAACAAGTTCCAAGGAGTTCAAAGAGCTTGCAACAAAAATGTTTGGTGATTTGAGGTAAGTATTTTTTTATTTTGTTGAAGTTTTTTAGTTTGTATTTACTTTTTTGGAATTGTTTTCATTTTTTTGTTATTGTAATATTGTTTTAAGTTTTATTTTTCAACTTTTGATTTTAAACATTCTCTCAACTCTTATTTGTTTTTTTAAATGCATTATGCAGTTAAAATGACTACAAGTTCTAGTTTTGTGGACCAAGGTATTAAAGGTCTCCCCTTTAAATTTGATCCATACTTCCCCCTTTGGAGGCATGTTACACAGATAGAACAACTACCAGGTGGAAGGGGTGTCATTTTGATTTGCACAGAATGTAAAATACAATTTAAGAGCTCCTACAGTCGGGTGAAAGCCCATTTGTGTGGGTTGTTGGCCAAGGAATCAGACCATGTGGAGGGTTGGATGGAAAGGGATTGCCACATGCTTACATATATCAAAGAGCAAGAGGAAGCAGATGTAGCAACTACCATAAAATCCAAGCATCCTATGGAAAAAAAAGGAAGATCGAGGAGCAAACCACTTGTTTCTCCATCTGTTGATGTTGTGGCCCCAGATCACCTGTTGTTGTCTACACCCGTTACAGCCGGAGGGGAAGAGAATTCACCTCATTCTCAAAAAAGAACAAAAGATGCAAGCCCATTAGAAAGGGCATTCCATAATGAAAGTAGGGACATAGCCAACCAAAGTATTGGGCATTTTATTTACTCATGTGGTGTCTCTTTCAACGTTGTTAGATCACCATGCTAGCAGGATATGGTGAGATGTATCCATGAAGCCCGTAAAGGGTACACTAGCCCAAGGTATAAAAAGGTGCACACCACCTTATTGTCAAAAAAAAAATTTGAAGAGGCATTGTTGTCCATCAAGAATCAATGGATCAAAACAAGGGTGTCCATCATTTCCGACAAATGGAAAGATACGAAAAACAAGCCATTGATTTATGGTTGTAGTGTGTCCTAAAAGGGCAATGTTTCTAAGGGCTATTGATTGTGAGGGGCAGGCAAAGGATGCCCAATTCATTGTCGACATCCTCATAGAGTCTATTGGGGCAGTGTGGCCTCAAAAGGTTTTCCAAGTTGTAACGGACGATGCAAAAAATTGTAGAGTTGCAGGGTTGTTGGTTGAGGCAAGGTACGGACACATATTCTGAACACCTTGCGTCATTCATTCACTCAACTTAATGTTACAAAAGTTGGGCACAAAAATTGCTTGAATCAAACAAGTCTACGAGGAGAGTGAGACTCAAATGTTCGTCAGCAACCACCACATGTCCCAAGCCATCTTTCGGAGATTCTTGATGTTACAACTATGAAAGGTAACATTTTTTTTAATTTTTTTATAATTTTTAAATTTTATTTTAATAAATTCATTAAATTAATTTTATAAGTTTGTAATTTGTGGAATTTTGATTTTTGAATGTTTTAAATTTACTTGTCTTAATTTAAGTTGTTTTAATTTCTTATTAGGTTGCTAAGACTCGATTTGTCTTGCACATGCTCGTCTCGAGACAACTTGTGAAGGTGCGAGCAGCATGTTTATCAACGATCTTTGGGGTGTATGGAGGAAAGCAAATAGTGAAGTGCCAGAAATGTGACATTGTTGATCATTGATGACGCATGTTGGGATCGTGTGGAGTACTTTCTCTATTTTATTGAGCCCATCGTGACTATGCTGAGATTTATTGATATGGATCATAAATGCCAAAGAGCAAGATTCTACAGAGTCTTTCTTCAAGGAAGTGCAATCGCATCTCATTGAAAGGTGGAATAAAATGACCACCCCATTGCATCTTCTTGCTTTTGCCTTGACTCCAAAATACTACAGTGCAAAGATCCTTTCTTTGCCTAGGAGGGTCCCACCATATAGGGATGGTGAAGTCAGTGAGGGGTATAAGGTGGCAACTAGGCTCTTCCCAAATCCAGAAGTAGAAGACTTGGTTAGAACAGAGTTTGTGAATTTCATATCCTCCAGGAATCACTCCATTAGCACTCTTCATGACAAAAGAAAGATGGAAGCTTATTTGTGGCGATACCTCCATGGGCAAGCATACACCTACATCATGCCACTTGCAATAAATTTTTATCACAAGGTTTAAATTTTGTTAATTTCTTAACTCTTTCTTTAAGTGTTTAAGTTTTTACTTTTATAAATTTAAAATTTAAATTTTGCATTGACTTTGCGGCTTGCCTCAATAGGTTGTCGATTCTTCTTCAACTGAGAGGAATTGGGGTACATACTCCTTTATCTACTCAGTTAACCGCACCAAGTCGGGAGCCAAAAAGGTGGAGGATTTGGGCTTCGTGCTTTCTTATTTGTGCCTTCTATCACACAAGAAGAAGAGTACAAGCAAGGGCCAACAAAGTGTTGGGATATAGACCCAGAGACTCCAGACTTGGATGCTTCCATTGGCCAAGTTTTGTTCCTAGACCCGGACCTAGAGCGTACTTTGCATGGCCTGCATGGTGGAACTAGCGGGAGCAGCACTGCTGATGCTTGTGGTTCTAATGAACCACATGATGGTGATGATGCTCTCGTTGAAGACATTGGAGGAGAGGCAGAGCCATTTGATTATGATTATAATTAGACTATTCATATGCTGATTTATCTTGATTTTTGTGTATACATTGTAACATTTGAACAATGTACTTGTTCTAAGTTTGATCATTGAATATCATGACAAAATGCATTGTTATCGATATGTTTTGTGGCTATTTCACTTATTAATAATTTGTTTACACTATGCATGTATAAGGCTGAAATTGCTATATTTTTTTAATATCTTGTAGGGCCGTAACCAATTTTTTTTAAATATTTTTTTTAATTTTGCATATAATATATATAGATATAGATATAGATATATATTGTATGGCCATACTCAAGTGCCATCCCAGGTCCCCCAAAAAAATTGCCATACCAGTATACCGGATCCCGTACCCAAACCATATGCTGTACCAGCTACCTAGATTCCTAAGGTTAGTTGCAACTTAATGATGAAAGAAAACATATTGGTATTTTTGTTCTAAACAAATTTATGTCTGGACAACCAAGCAGCTATTAACTTTCTTGACTGTTGGCACATACAAGAATCGTAGAATTTTTTTCTGAATGCTTATAAAATATAGAATTAACAGAACACTCAAAAAAATTATAAATATAAAATCAATCCAAGTTTCTAGGTTATATAGACCTCACATTTTTTCTGAACTTGAAAAATACCTTAGAAATTGAAATTAAAAAAATCTAACTTGAATAGAATAGTTACACTTTAAACTAAAACTTGATGCCTATTATGATAATATGGTCAAAGAAAATAAGGAACCTACCAATTTAAGTGGTGGGGTAGATTTTGGGACAGAAAGTGTTAATTCTTCATCCCAAACTGGATTGAGATTTTTCCTGACTACTCCTGTCCTAACCATCTGCAACAAGATTAATGTAGTTAGACTTGGAAGAATTTCTTGCCAATCTTTTACTTCTCAAATTACAAGTTAATACATGAAAATCTCAATAGACACACAAATCATTGTCATGAAGTACCAGTGGATAAGGACAGGAGTATAAATTTTATTCTTTTAGTGAGATGCTGAAGTACAGCACAAATTATCAAATGTATCATTCAATGCAAGCATACTATATGACAAGATTCCTATTACTACTCTCCAAATTCTGAGCACTTAAAACTTTAGAGGAAAAAACTTTTATGCTACCAGTCAAGGACTTTGGTTTACTATAACAAAACGTTTCCGAATGGCCCATATAAACTATGAAGTTTGTATTTTGGCAAATAGTATTACATTTAATCTACTGGATTCTGCTTCAAATAACATTTTTGTTAACCTATGCGATGATGGTGTTTTAGGTTTAAACCCCATTGAATATGCTTCCAGTGTCAAAGTGCTTCAAAACCCTAAAGAATTATATAAGCTTGATAGTGGGTGAAAGAATCTAGCAATTCACGTATTAACATAAAAGAACAGCTTTCTAAACCTAACAAGTTTTACCCCCGTGGTACAGATCAAACAATCTTCATTGCCAAATGTCACCCTTATTCTCAGACATGACAGAAGCCACGAGGACCTCTTATTGTTCTAAGGAATTTTATTCAGCTGCCTTTTCTTTTGAAATTTGATTTTCTGGATTGAAGAAGGATCTCTGAGCTTTCTAATCTGTTACAAAAGGAGGGATGTTTTGGTTCTTGTTTCTTCTTCATCCTCCCATGACGCAATGGCATGAGGCAGGTCAAAGGATGTGGATTAAATTCTGAAGTTGACTTCCAAAGGAAAGCAACAGGAAAGTTAACTTGTCAATGACTGCAAGAGGATTGTTTAAGAGCAGCCAAAGATATGCAAGTACACAAATGACAGAAAGAGAAGTTCAATGATAATATAGTAAGGCTATCCACATAAAGCTTTAATATGCCGATTTTTGGGCATGAAAACTCTATACGAGTACTAGTAGGCAGAGAAGAACTGGAAACTCCAAATGCGGAAACAACATTGAGATTTTCTTCAGGACTTATTAAGCAGTGTCCTTTGCCTACGAGGATGATAGAGATGGAATCTTTCAGCGAAGACCCCGGCATTTAGAAATGCAGGCCTGATCATGAGAAAATGGTGCATAGGATCATTGCTTCAATCCTACAGAGGAGGTACAATTGTCAGCTCTGTCTTTGGCTGGATTATTGCAATCCCTTGTGGATTCCAGAGCAAATATGATTTTTAAAAGGTTGGGAACTTTAATAGAAAATATGTCTGTGCGGACTGATAGCAATGACTAGAAGAATTTGTGTTACCTTAAGCCCAAAAAAACCACTACCAGAGAATATCAAGTTGCAAGTGGAAGAGATTGAACGAGAATATATGAGGTCAATTTTGAATGCATCCCTTCAAAATGCCGGCACTGCTATAAGTTTGGGCAATTTATGCACAATTCCCAATAATGCCTATGGAGGAAGAAACCCAAGATGCTGACGATGGATTTGTTAAACCAAAGAGAGAAGCAAGAAAGTGCAAGAAATAGCAGCAGATCAAAAAGAAAGAACACAACCATATTTTTAAAGGCAAAGGACCCTGAAGAATCTTAAGTGCAGAAGAATAGGAAACCCAGAAAAAGCAAGAGGGATCGGGCAATGAAAAAGATTAAGTTGTAGAAATCCTAGAGGATATCCAGAAAGGCTATGCGTATAGAGCAGACTTGAATAATATGCTAAAAGATACAAAAGAGGAGAAAATGAAGAGCCTTGTTGATAAGAACATACTCAGAAATCGAGGAGGAACATGATCTGGAAAGCTCAGAAGACCCCAAGGATGAAGAGTTCCAAATTGAAAGAGATTATAGGCCAAAATAATGGCAGAGTATTGAAGCCATTGCTGTTCAAAGGAGCAATTGGAGTTCAGACAATGAAGGCCCAAGAAAACTAAAGATCAGCTAAAAGATGAGAATGAAAACCAAAGAGCTTTTGAAAGAAGACGTGTTGGAATTGGAATTAGATAAAGCACGAAAGATAATATAGGTGTCCAGCAAGAAAAAACACAATGGGCACATGACCGTGCAAAAGAGGGAGAAACACAAATCAGTAAAGATTGTAGAGGCGATAGCCATGGTAGGTGTATGAAATACACAAGTCCTCCAGAATCAGGGAATGAAGATAGTTTCATGAAACATAGAGTGATTGAATGCCCCATATATTATATAAGACTGCTAAAAATGGATTCTAAAAACACAATAAAATGTTGTGATTCGGGAAACAAAATGGGAAGAGAACAAGATGATGGAGTTCACCAAACAATTTGATCGGTAGTGAAACATATCTCAGTAGATGTAGAGGGGCGATCTGGAGGAGTGGAAACCTTGTGAAAACATAAAGTGGTTAGCTGTGATTTATTGGAAAACTCAAGATTTGAGATCAATTGTCTAGTTCTTATCTCATTATCTAATATCAAAGTCTACATAGTGTACCCCTCTCTGAATATAGAAACACGGATCCCAACCTACATGTCACTCAAGAGTCTAGACGACTCTGATGATGATAATCCCATGGAACTACAAAACAGGTGCAATACATCCAATTTACCTCGAGCAATGTCCATGAAATTAGGTATAGTGACAATGCTTTTAAATGCAATGACAACAACATACAAGAACTGTTTGAAGACACAAGATTACTCTTGCGCATTCTTTTAGCAAATTGGGTTTTATTGATAAAAACGTGGTGACTGAAACCCAAAGTGAATTCATGCATAAACAAGCTTCTACTGAACAAACCCCTAACAATGACAAATGCACGTTAGCACACACTCAGGGACAACATTTCGATGTCCATCATTACCAAAAACAAAAAGCTCATATGCATGCTTTTAACAAACAAGCCCGTGTGACTCAGATTTCCTATGACGTGGAAGGTCCCAAATTTGATGATAGTGACATCGGTAGCGAATACAAAGAACCCCCTTTGACCCTGCAGCACATCCCCCTTTAAATGATCCACGATGAGTCATAAAACAGATTTCTTTCTATTCTGAAGTTCAGCTTCAAAGATCAATTACAGAAATTCTGCAGTTTTTCGATCATACATCTAACTCTGCACCAAATTACTCTGAAACACTACCGACCATGGCTGAGTTCGTCCCTCAAGAATGAAACATACACCAATCATTTTCAGGACCTGATCACACACTTGAAGACACAATTCAGTCCTACAGAATCTCGAACAGAAAAACTGAATGCCGGAATAACAGATGTAAGGCAAATCAACCAAAAGACAGTGTTCAGTTTTTCCCGGAACAGTTGGGACAAAAGGGCGCGAACCGGCCGAACCGGGCGAATTTGTCCCAGACGGTCCGAAAGCAAATAGGACATATGGGCTGCGAGTATGCGAACCGGCCGGTTCGGCCGAAATGGGAAATTTCAGCACTGTGCCAAATGGGACAAAGGGACGCGTGGGACGCGAAAAGCCGAAGCGGCCGAAGGCAGAGAAGAAAAGTCAACATTTGACCCGTGGAACTTCAAACGGCCATAACTTTTGACTCCAAGCTCCGATTTTCACAAAATTGGACTTTCTGGAACGAGCACGACGTCCTCTACGCCACAAAAACTGGATTTCTTATTTTTAATGAGGGTAGATATATTTAAATAAAGGAAACATATTCGGCTCCAATCTGTTAATGCTCATTCCCGTCAAATGACAGAAAACGCCTGCTAGGCCCAAAAGAGCTGCCCGCACTCAGAAGGCCATAACTTTTGCATTTCTCAACGAAATCGCACAAAATTGGTACCGTTGGAATCGTGGTTCCGAGCCCGATGCACAGCAATCAAGAAATTCCAGATTTGATCAGAAATTGATTGAGATTTTTAAGGAAACGTGGCCGGGTTCAGAACAGTGTTTTATTTGGTAGCTGGGAGTGCAATTAAGAGGCATGGTCATCATTCTTTCTCTGCTGCAGCACACGGGACAGTATGGGGAGCCTTTTGCAAGTAATGTATAACCATTTCACTCAATTTAATGCCTCTTACAGGCGGTTGAAGGACAGATTTCGGGATTTCCATTTTCCCTTCTCTTCTCCTTCTCATTTTTTCTATAAATTGGAGTGTTGGGCTCATTGTAAAGGGAGAGAGTTTTTGGGTAGCAAAGCTCTGCCAAAATTGTTTTGTGAAGCCAGTGTGTTGCAGGCCCTTGTAGTGGACTCCTTGCATGGTGATCCAGGCCCTTATCTTGTAATAGATTGAACTGTGCATATCATGAAGCAATAAAATACCAGTTTGTGGATGTATCTTCCCCTGCTGTGTTTTCTTGCATTCTTCTTGCCCCTTTGATCTTTCTATAAGAATATTGTGTCTATTTATTATGTCTTGCAGGGATTCATTAACATTGTGTATGCTTGGAATATTGTTGTGAATTCATTTTGCTAGATTATGGTGAACTGTCATCACCTCTTCTAGTGTGCACTTTGCCTCTGTATTTCACACATTTGGAGATTACTCTCACGCCCTCTTTTTCTGGTGTATCACCGCTTTAGTGTAGGCTTTCATTTTATGTATTCTCTCTCCCTGGTCCCTTGGAAATTTAGATTAGAACAGTTAGCTTATCCTGCATTAGAGTAGATTGTGGCAGGTAGTTTAGGAGCAAGAACCATCTTTCTCTGGAGGTCTATCTCAAGTATCAAGTCCCACAACTTGGAGATAGTACCCATGTTATCCAATCACACTGGATGCTTAGAGTGATCAAACTAGAAGCCTGATCAACGTCCAGGGGTGCGGTGATTCGGTGATAACAGCATCTGTTAAGTATTACAACACCAATGCCTGACAAATCAGAGCTAAAAATGGAACATTAATTGTTACAATCTCAGTGGAGGTCATAAGAAAAATCTTTTCTGTTCAGGTACGAGATTGGCACGCTACAATTGAAACCATATCAACTTCTGGTAAGAGGTAAATGACAAAGTAGGTTTTCGGAGAGGGGACATGAAAAGTTGCGCAGAATGGAGAACTCCAGCCATGTCTAGCTATTAATGCTTTTAAGGACATTGTCCAGGATGTGATAAGCATGACTGCTTACATTATTGGACACGATAATGAAAAGGATGTTTATGCCCACCAACTGTATATATGTTATGGCATTAGACACTCTGGCCCCTACAATCCTAGACATTTTGAGTTCTCCAAACTGATTGTGAATGCCACGCATAGAGAATTAAAGAGTTTCAACTCTGCTAGAAGGTGACTCTCCCTATCTGGATTTCCTCGTTCTATGCTAGAATCATGAGAGATTCATCCATTTGTATCTGAAAATGGTGGATGATAAGAACTACCTACCTGCAGTGGCATGTTTATGTTTGTTTCTTAAGAGAGTTCTTGTTCGTAGCTGCACTTGAGGTTTGTAGGTTTTTATTGCTGCTGTTGTATTTTACTCCGATCAACGACGTCGCATAGGTTTTTAGGTGAAATGGATCTAACTTTGTATGTATTTTTAGGTTGCAAAGCTAGGAGGAAGAGGTTGAATAAGAAACTATAGCTCTCTGCTCTAAATGCTTCCAATGTTTGATAAATTTATAGGCTGATTCATCATCTAATTGTTTGGTGGTGATAAAATTTCCTAAGGTGTCCTTGGGTGATGTTTCAATTGTATATTGCTTGTTAAATGCATTGACTAAGTCTTCAAATTTGAGAGTGGAGTTAGGTTTCTATTCGTCGTACCGTTCTAGGGCACCTCTGGTGATTTTTGGCAAAGAAAATGGTCAGTTTTGCAAGTAGATCGTCAACATATGACTCTACGATCTTATCAATAAGATTATGAAGGATGTGAGTTATGGTGTGTTGATAGATTGCACAACATTCTTTAGGCTAAAATTCATGATCATGTAGCAATAGGTGCCCCAGTTAGTGGTAAATGCGATATTATGTTGATCTTTGGGAGCTATTTGGACTTGTTTATATCTATAAAAGCCTTCCACGAGAGAGCATCTCAATCAGGTGGTAGAATCAACTATGACATCAATAGAAGGTATTGGAAAATTTTCTTTTGAGCAGGTGGTGTTAATGCTTTGGAAGTCTATGCAAATCCAAATAACCATAGTGACCTTGCATATGGAAACAAAAAATGTTGGATACCCATTTGAAATTGTCAACAATTTTGATGAATTTGGCATCTTAAAGCCTTTTGATCTCTTTGTAGCTTAGGTTTGAAATTTCTTTTTGGATTTTGTGTAGTTGCTGTTACACGGGTGCCATGTTTTCACATGCAACACTGATATGTACAGCAATGTCACAATTAATGCTGGGTATATACTGGTATAGTCCCAAGAAAAAATGTCTTTGAATTTTGTGAGTAGGGATTTATAGTTATCTTGTTTTTCACGACTGACGGATGAACCGATTTTGACAATTTGAGGTTTCTCTTCTATACCTAAGTTGATATTATTAGTTTCTTTAGCCAGCATGGATTTTTCATCTCCGAAGTGATAGGGAGTCGATGGTAAGTTCTGGATGTCTTTGGATTTGGTATCAACTGTGGCAACAAAGTAATGTAAGCTGGGTATGTAGTGGTGAAATGCTCCAACGTATGGTGTTGTCGAGGAAGTTGTGCTTCTCTAACATCAAGGAGTTCAAGGATACACTTCATCACTAAAAGTGTAGGTAATGGTCCATCCTATTCAATATCGACTTCTGGATCAATATATTTTGCTCCTAGAATCTGTCTGTTGATGCAAAATCACAACACCCCTGGATGCAGATCATGCTTCTAGGTTGATCACTCAGGCATCCAGTGTGATTGCACAACATGGAAACCTCTCTCCAAGCGTGGGACTTGTAAAACCGAGAGAGGAATCTCCAGAGAAGGCTGGTTCCTGCTCCTAAACTACCTGCCACAAGCTATTCCAGTGCAGGCAAGCTAATCTAATCCTAATCTAACCATGCCAAGGAGACAGAGAGAGAGAGAGAGAAGGGAAAAACAGCAAAAGCCTACACTAAAACGGTGATACACCAGAGAAGGAGAATGTTGAACCTCTATCAAAACTGCCGTGGGACAAAGAGAGGTGAGCAATGGGAAGGATGGACAGATGCATCACAGGCCCAAGGATAGATTTCACACAGAAAATGTCCCAAAACTCCATGAACACAGCTCCAGACCTGCAATGAACGTTCAAACATGCACAAATACCTGCAATGAAGAGAGGCAAGAGGAAAACAAGCGAAGAACGAGCAAGGATGGACAGATGCATCACAAAACACGTTTTTTGTTGCTCCAGAAGTTTGCACAGAACATCATTTCATTAGTAAAAGGCAAAAACGCCATTACAGAGCAAGGGAGGAGGTTCGAACTCCATTTTCAACCCTAGAGAAGAAAAGAAGGGAGGGCAGAGCAGAAAGAATGAACAACTCTTTCAAATTGAGCCAAATCTGGCTTTTACATTGCATGGGTCGAGCCCAGGGGACAGGAAACGTACAAAGGCATGGGAGCCCATTCTTTCCTGACTGCAGGCGCATTAAAACGGCATGGGGACCTTACAAACCCATACCCTGTCATCTTGACCGGATTACAGGAGAATGCGACCCATTCTGCATTAAATCTGGTCGCTGGAATGTCACTTCTGGCCATGAACACGCGTCAGAGCCGTTTCTCGATTTTCTTCCTCCAGACTGCTCCAAAACGCAAGATTGACCACGGAATCGTGTAGAGAATTTCACCAGCTTTCCATTGATATAAAAAACGTGCAAATCCGAGCTCTGGATCGAAAGTTATGGCGATCTGAAGAATTAGGGCACAAAACAGGCGAAAGCGTGTTTTGAAATCTTTCCCGCGCTCTGCCACCTGGATGACACGTGGCACGCATTGATTGGACGAGCAATTTTCTCTCCTCCGTCTTTCGCGGGCTTTCCTTTTGAAATTTGCTTGTGGGCCCCTTAAACTTGGACACGTGGCGCCATTTCATTGGTTCGGGTCAGCGCTCGAAAACTCGCCCTTTGACTTTTGACTTTTCTCCTTGAGACACGTGGCATGATCTGGTTGGTTCTCAGCCCTGCCGGCTCTTTCGCGCCCTTCGCGTCTTTTCGTCCCGGATGTCCCAAATTCTTAGTGCTCCTTGTGCTGATTTCGGGCGAACCGGCCGGTTCGCGTCCATTTGTCCCAAATGTCCCAGTTGCCTTCGGACTGCTTGTTCCCATTTCCCCCGGTTCAGCCGGTTCGCATCCATTTGGCCCGCTTGTCCCACTTGTTTCGGACTGCTTGTGCTCATTTCGGCCGATCCACGCCTTTTTGTCCCGGATGTCCCAAAGGCGACCCTCCGCAGTTAGCCAATTTTTTCTCTCTTTTGGCCGAATCGGCTTTTCGCGCCCGCCGCGTACTTCTGTCCCAGATGTCTCAATTGCTTCCGGACTGCCTGTGCTCATTTCGGCCGATCCGCGCCTTTTTGTCCCACTTGTCCCGACTGCCCCTAGGACTAGGACTTAGCCAATTTTCACAAATTTTTTTCTGGATCAACCTACTTGCTTTCTGCAACTTTTTTCAGCGTTTTCTCAGAGCTTGCTCTTTTCAACCTGGACAGGAGCGTTAGAAAAAATCCTGAAGGGACCCTAGAAACCTGATTTTGCTCTGAAACAATCAATCTGCCTGGGACTTTTTATTCTGATGCATGTTATCAAAATTACCCAGGGGGGGGAAATTTTGACAACAGATGCACCAACCAGTTAGTAGCATGGTTGAACAGAATGGAGGATCATAGGCGTTAGGCCATAAGACCAAGATCAACCACCATAGGCGTCACTGCTCATTTTGTTTTATTTATGGAAAGAACCCTCTGAGGAGGTTTTCGGAGATTTGTTCGATTTGGGTTCAAAAACCGTCTCCTCCACATCAATCATTATGGGATCAATTTTGGGCAAGAATTTATTGGAAAGAGAAGACTGCACAGAGGCTGCAGGTATTTAGATTTGGGATAAATCAGGCATTTGAGGGGCAATTTTGATGGGTTAGGATTTGTGCCATCGGATTCAATCAAGCAATATTAGGGTTGAGGCCAACAAATCCTTGAACAAATTTAGGGGAAGAAGAGATGGGGGCACCTAGGATTGGGAGGTGGCCACTTGTGAGTCGGATGAAGATATAGGACCTCCTCCACTCGCCTTCCTCAAGCTTTTTCGTCCTGTTCCAAACCAAAAGTGGAGTGGGCTTCTTCCTTGGGCCCATTCTTACTATCTCTTCTACCATTGCACATAACTATTCTTGGAGGATACTGATCAATCTCTTCACTTTAAGGCATCAGCTCTTACTGAAGCCGTCTAGATCCAAAATCCTGTGCATGATGAAGCTCAAATGGAAGCCTCTGGCTTGTTATATAGGAAATGATTCCCAACGATCAAATCATTCCAAAAATATTATTAATCCCAATCATGCATGTTAAATGCAATTCAAAAACTTTTTTCATTTTTTCCCTTTTGAATTCCAAAGCATCGGCAATGTCATTTAATGCTTTTAAGCCCTTAATATATGCCTAGGATTACATTTCTATATCCTTGACATTCCCAATTTGTGGGCCATGCCTTCTTTATGAGTCCTTTAGTCATGGCTGCTCAATCAAGTTCCATCTACAACGGGTAGTTTAGGAACTGACAGGGCTCAAAAACTTACTTGGACTTCTAGTAGTTGTATAGCATGAAGTGATCTCTTTTCTAAATGGCCGCCATTTCATATCTTTGCAACTTAGGGCCCATCACCCATTGGATTGGATCTCTTAAGGATCAGTGGTGTGCATGAAGTATAAAGGCTTTTAGTCTTAAAAGAGGTGGGAAGCAATGATTTTGTAATATCCCCTTTTGGGATATTATCCAAATATGCAAATTAATTTACTGAATCGACACTAGAAGGACTAAACCCTCCTAGTTCGACCTCAAATAATCCAATGTTAGCTTCAATACAACCCAACTAGGGTTGGAGTAAGCCAAAGTGGTGGATTAGATGGGAGAACCAGTTAGAAAATTAATCACTTCAAATCTGAAATTAATTACAGCAGTAATTAATTAATAAATGCACCAGACTGCTGCAAACTTCAAAAATTAATAACTCTTTCATCTTCCAATGTTTTTCTATCAAACCAATGCCAAAAGACTCCTCATATTTTTAGCTTTCTAACAAGCTATAGATCACAATTTTTGGTTAAGTGGAAGGCATGCAAATCAACCCACGAAATCTGAAACTGTGTAGATAAAACCCTGGCACAAACAGCTGAAACTTGGAAAATTCATAACTTGCGGAATACTTCATATTTTGTCGTGAAATAAAGTGCAAACTAATCTATAATTCAAAAGCTTTCCAAAGATATTAAAATATGAATTTTTAGATCACCGAAAATCCCTCCAAAACAACCCCCAAAATCCCCAAATCAGTCGTTAGGGTTAGCATAAGTTTAGTAAATTATTTTCAGCACTTTTAAACCCTCCAATGCACCCTGAATAATTGCTCAAACTCATGAAAACAAGTCAAAACAGATCAGATCTTGAATATAGATGATTTACCCTCGAAACATGTTAGAATAATGCCCAATCAAGTCGCCATAACTGGAATAAATATACCAAAATAAACCAGATTTGTTAACCACTTCAAACATCACCAAAACATGCCAATCAATCACTTATTCAAGTCGCTAGGGCTGGGATAATTACAGCATTAAAATCAAATCATAAAACACTCAATAATCATCACTAACATCCAAATATTCTCCTCAAATAAATGCGCCACACATCCAAACAAGTCGCCAATACTAGCAAGCATAAATCATGCACAAACACACTTCAACACAATAAAACACAATTAATGGAACAAGAGAGTCTTCAATGTCTTCATCAATGGCTTCCAAATGAGAGAAAAATGCAAAAACTAGGGCATACATCCCAATACTCCAAGCATGGAGTGAAATCAAATGATCATCCAACATAACCCTCTATAGAAATGCGACCTCCCTTTTATAGAACTAAGGGGTGCAATATCCAATAAAGACTGACCTTTCCCTTTTCGAGAGAAAACATAAACTCTTATTAAAATATTTAATACTAAGACTATGTGCACTTTATTTATTTTTTAATTAAATAAATAAAAATAACTTAACCTATGTGCACATTAAACTAACTAAAGAGACTCCCACTTGTAACGCTAGGCATGCCAAGGGGTTATAATGCAAATGAAAAATAAATATTAATAATGTCCCAAAAAAGGGGACATTACAGATTTTCTGCCACATGTACAGCTTGTGGACTAATTTTGATCATCTCTATTTAGATTTGGAATAGCAACCTACTTAGATCCTACTTCAATGTTAGTGCCTCAAGGACCAAGAGGTACATATGATACATATGTACATGAAAAAGAAAGAAAAATACATCACAAAATGTACAAATATTTACAAATAATGCTCATACCTTTATGGGTAGTGATTCTAATGCATCCTATTAGCTGGTACAGGGAATGATTCTCCACTAAGCCTTAATAACTCAAAAGCACCACTTTGTTTGCAAATGGTGATCTATTATGGTCCACTCTTTGAATGTCTACAGGAGTTTCCCTTTTCCCTGTCTTCATCTCATTTTAGAACCAAAACACCTTTTCTGATTTGTTGTGGTGTTGCATTTTTATCAAACCATCTCTTAATCATTTGTTGATGAGATAGGAATATCTTATGTGGTGATTTTTCAAGATTCTACTGCCTAGTTTCAAGCTAATATACACTGACCCGTATTTCATGAGTAGTGTTCACAAAAGCATCTCTCACAAGCATGAATGGTCCACTTAGAACTCGTCGCATCCAAGTGATGTTCATAGGGGTGAAGCACTGGGACTTCCTAGAAGGTCACCCATCCCAAAACTACTCTGGCTCAAGCGAACTTAATCGTAGATTTTCGCCCACTGTAATGCCCACTTTCCTTTAACACTTTTAGATACTGATCCTGATACTGTTAATCTTTATTTTGGACGTTATTATGTTTTGATTTATTATGATGAGTAGATGTTAGACCATGGATTATTATGGATCTTGATTCAGTTATTATGCATGATGATTATTAGAGGCATTCTTATATGTGGATGATGATATAGTTGCTAATTAAATTTAAATGATGATGTTGAATTCGTGATATTGTTGTGATTTATATTTGATCTTGAGATGTTAATTATATCATTTTGGATGTTTTGATATGGCCACAAGGCCAAACAAGGTATTTGTATTTTGCAGGTTAAGTTATCACAACAATGTCGGGGGACTGGAGACTAACCATATTAAAATTCTGGTTGAATTCAACAAGGTCACCATGGCAACTGTTGTTGTTTGAGTGTTGTGTTGTTAGGGATTCCCATGGGGGGGAATCACCTTTAAATTGTGACCAAGGGATTTATGTGTTGCTTTTATTTTGTTTCCTTTTTTATTATTAATGATTGTATGTGTTTAATTTGTGATGTGTTACCCCTTTCCTTTAATTATTATGTGTTGAGCTAATATTGTGAATAACCATGTATTAAATAAATAAATCAAATATGTCATAGGGATATAATAAATGAGGTTGTTGATATTAAATGCAATGTTGTAAGGGATATGTAAGAAATATGTACGAGAATATATGTTAGATTTTGGAGTGTACGACACTTCATCCCCTTGGGAATTCGAATTTGTCCTTGGGGGCTATTTTTGGAGGCTTGTGGGACAAGTCAAACTTGCCCCACATCTCTTAAAAATCATTTATCGACCATACCTATGGTTTGGAGATTAAATTTAGGCCTTTTTAATGCATTTAGAAATGATTATTGGTGAGTCTTGATTGCACTTCTCTTACATGCTTTAAATTCTGTGCTTTTGGGGTATGGGTTAGTTTGGAGTGTGTAAGTTGATTGTAATTGTATTTATTGTGATTAAGTTAATGATGTTGACTTTTATTTTGGGGTGGAGGAAGAATGATGTGACATCCCACATGGAATCCACATCACCCTCTTCTCTTCCCTCTCCTTTAAAAATGCGAACTCTTTGCTTATTGTGGGTTGTTGAAAGTTTGCGCATTTTCCTTTTGGGCGATTTTCTTGTTGTTTGGGAGCTCTTGCTTGTGAAGGAGATTGGAGATCTTTTGCATGTTGGTTGTTTTTGGACTGTGATTGGGGCATTGAAGAGCTTGCTGTTTGGGAACAAACTCCATTATGGAGAGGTAGGAACTTGCCCTTGAAATGCTTTTTTTCTCTTTTTTTGCATGTAATGAAATGGTGAATGGTTTTATGTGCTTGTTGGCTGGTTGGGTAGAATGCGTAGGGTACGGTGTAGGAGAAGGCTATGGGGATTTCATATGGGGGGACATAAGGGAATGCCAATGGCATCAGTTTTATTTTGGAGGGAGTTGGGATTGGGATCCACCATGGAAAAGAAATAGCTTGCATTTCTTACTCTCGGGGGGGGCATAAGTGAGAAAATTTCGGGGGGCATAAGGAGGAAGTTTGGGGGGGCATAAGGGTATGGAAGGTGATATATTTTGGCGGGTTGTATTGGTGGACTCCCATTTCCCATTGGGAGGCATAAGTAGTTTTCCCAAAGATCCTTACTCTTGTTTTGGCTTGCTTGATGAAGCTGTCATCACCAATCCGACACTATGATAATTCTTCACCGGGAACTCTTCGTGCTATAATTATTTACTAATGCACAGCCTTTAGTTTGGTGGATGTAATCTGGAAACAAAACAACAACATAACACAAGAATACCTTCGACTATGATAAGACGGAATGATGACAAATCTGAAATATCAAAGTAATTTACAATATTAACATGAAACTGTTACAATCTCACCCATGAGATACTTCAAGTGTTATTGACTTCACTTGCCTTTCACCAAGACTATGGGAGAAACTTTACAATTACATCTCTTAATGGCTTCTTCAACACACCTTTAAACTGATGGCTTCCTTCGCACACTTCCTACAATATTTCTCACTACTTCCTTCTATGCTAAATGAGCGGGGTGACCTCTCTATTTATAGAACTTCCAGGCTTATCCATCTTATCTCTAAGATAGGATAAGAAATCCACTCTGACGAATCATATTCCATACCTTAACTCTTATCTGTACATGTAAGCTTATCTTTTAAGATAAGATAAACCTTATCATTTTACATGGGTTCCACATTTTTAGACTTTTTACAAATAAAATATACAAAATATTTATGACCTCACTCCTTGTCCTTATTACCAATATAATATTTCTAATTCCTAATCACGTAGACCCTACTTCTCTAATTACCCAAACTTTGACATTTTAACATTACCGGACCACTCACGACAAATATTTACTTTTTTACAACATTCCTATTGTGCTTTGACTGTTACCGTACTCCACATTATTGGCGGCACCGTACTGACGGCGCCGTTATCTTCTATCAAACGCTACCACTAATTATACTTAACATCTTATTCCTAATACATGCATTAATGAAATAAAAATTATGGAGGAAAGATTTTAGTGTCGACATCTTCCCCCTTCCTAGCTTCTACTTCGTCCTCGGAGTAGACTATTCTGGTGCTTGGAAAATCTTCAACTTGTCGTGGTTAACCCATTTCGTAATGGGAGTGCCATCCAATTCTTCCAGTCGGTACGTACCATTTTCATGCACAGCTGCTATTTTGTAGGGCCCCATCCATTTTGGAAGAAATTTTCTCTGTCTTCTTTTTTTTGTATCTGGAATCATATACTAAAACCAAGTCATTCACATGAAATGGAGACCACCGGATCTTTTGATCAAAGTATTCCTTCTGCTTCATTTTCTTCTTATGGCTTGTATCCTTTGCTATTTCCCTCATTTCCTCTAGCAAATGAAGATGTACCAACCTTTCTGCGCCAGAATCCAGGATGCAATTGCTTAGCTTATGTCCGTTGATGAGCAAAGACACATAGAATGGCTCAATTCTTTCCGATGTAGCAGGAGAAGGGGTGGAAGAAGAAGAACTTGCAGCAGCATTATTTGAAGGTGGAGTAATCTTTGGACTTGACAAGATACCCCGTGGATTATTGTTCGTTGGGCTAGGACCATTACTTTGCACATATTTGACCAGTCTATTCAACTGATCAGGAAATGCCCTCAAATACTCAGCTTCTGACATCTGGACCTTATTTCTCTTGATGTGATCAATTATGTCAAAAGCTTGACTTGCTTCAGCAGGGTGTGCATTGGTTCTTTGCTGCGGATTGAAAGAATTTGAATATTTCTCCTTGGGCGCTAATGAAGAAGGAAGAATGCTACCTCTTTTCAAGATAGTAACATCCGGGCCAGGATCTTCTCTCTCTTTCCGGCCGCTTGTGGATGCTTCGGCATTTTGGCGTGTCTGAGACCTTGTAAACACCGCAAAAGTGTGACCATCAGAATCTTCAAAAGATTCATAATAGCCCTCATCAGATTCGTAGTCCAGGTAACCAATATTGGAGTCGCCAGCGGGATCTATAAAGTCTTCATCATCAAATGATTCATCAATGTCGAGATCCTCTTCATTAGTTTCCAAGTTATTCCTTGGAGCAGCTTCTATTGCCAAACGCTGTGGTGCAGCAGCAAGTCTGTTTCGATTTTGATTTTGATTTTGACCATTGAAGGTCCGGATAGGAGCTATTCTTGAGGGGGGTGCATTCCCCGTTTGAGAGATCTGCTTCTTGATCTGCAGCATGTCATTAGCCAATTTCTGCAACAAAGGATCAGATGTACTAGAAGAAGCCCCATCACCTTTGTGAGATAGTTGTTTGAGTTTTCCAGCCATGATCAAGTCGTCTTCAACCTCCACGGCAGCATTTTGTGCATCCAGCAAAGTTACAGGTCTTGCCCTTCTTAGCTGATATCCAACTTCAGGCAATAGAGCGTTTATAAAAAACGTCTTTTGATTTTCGTCGCTCAATGCAGCAGAAGTGGGGATTTTATACAAAATCCTTTGGAACTTTGCAATAAAGTCCCGCATGTTCTCGTTTGGCTCTTTCTTCAACTGCGTCAGTTGGGTGATCATCGTGCTCGTGTCCTCTGCAGGCTTGAATCTTTTGATAAATTGTTCACGCATAGTCGCCCAACTGGTTATGGTGCCAGGAGCCAGCCGATAGAACCATTCTCCAGCCAAGTCATGTAAGGTCTCAATGAATAGCCTGACTGAGACATCTTCATGCTCTACTGCAAGCACACCACAAGATATGAAGAAGGCTGCCAAATGATCATCCGGGTTTTGCTTTCCATCTCCAAAGAATTTCGGAAAATTCTTTCTGGATCCCTTTGGCAGATCGTGCATAGGTGGAGCCAAGTTGAGAGGTCCAAAAGCCGCCCCCCATGGAACAGGTACAATTTGGTGCGCCATGTTAGCTTGAGCACGTCTCCTCCTTGTGTAGACTTGATAGACTTGTTGGATAATTCCAGCCGACGGATTATGCTGAATACGATCCGGATCTGGATGGGTGTGCACTCTCCTTCCTGGTGAAAGACTAGATCTGCGGCTTCTAACTTGAGGAGGATGATTGAAATTGAATTGCTCCTGCAGTCGGAAGAAATGATCCGTCCTTCCTTGCGCCTTCACGGATCTGGTGAACGGACGTTCAGCCAGGTTGAGATTTGTATGGAAAACACTCTGATCTTCAACAGAAAAGCTTTGATCTTCAAAGATAGTTGTTCCCCAGCGGAGTCGCCAAAAACTGTTGGCTAGATTTTCTGCATAGCATCAAACCTAGGCAGTCATGAGATAAATCTCCCTCATTTAACCGGTGAGGCTCCCGTGTCAGATTTGTCAATAAAAATGTGTTTCTATCTATCAGGGGTTTTACTTTAACAACTTAGTTCATGAACCATAACTAAGAAGTTTTGCAGCAAGTAAGCAGCTGTTTAAGAAAGGAAGATTTACAGAAGAAGGAAGTAAAGGAATTACAGAAAAGAAATGAGGAAGATGTGCATCCCAACTAGTAGATTGCAGAGCTAATTGCATGCACATAGAAGAAACTCAAATAGATTTGAACACACAGAATTCTGAAAGCAAAGGTAGTTCTAAATCCAGATCTAAAATAACACAAAGTCTACTTAAGAGATCTAAGATTTAGAAGCAAGAAACAAAATACACCGTGACACAAAGTTCTCCGGAAACCTGCTTCTTTGTATTCCTCTGCAACAAGTGGCTCTCAGGGGTTCAGCACAAAGTCTAGAACACAAGATTGCTTCTTACAAATTCTGATCGATGATTAACCCGTAGGCTCTTCTCCTACTTATAGAATGTAGGAGGGAAAGTACAAATAGAAGACTCAAACTGAACTAAAGTATGAACAACAAGTAAAGATGACATTTGGCAATCATCCTCAACTAACTTCTTCTTAAGTGACACATGTATCACTTAACTAATAGAAAGGTTCCACATGACTTCAAGTAATGGTTGCAAAACCAATAACTTAGAAGTTTACAATTTCATCCGGGAACATAGAAAGTAGAAGAAGAAAGAAATAGAAGAAGTCATGCCAGTTGTAACATTTACATCTTCTTCCTGTTCTGATATCTGATATACTTGTCGAACACATAGTTCAGCATCTTTCCATCTGTTTTAGCTACTGCTTCCTTTTCTGTCCTGAATTGCAGCAATCCCTCATTCAACACTTTGTTGCATGCTTCCACTTCTTCCAAACTTGGCCCAAATCTCGCAATGTCTGCCTGCAGTGTCACCAGCCTACTGATAGAGTTCATCGTGAAAGGCTTGGTGGCTTTATCAATCCTCTTTTGCACCATCAGAAGAGAACCCTCCAGAGAATCATGCACTTCGTTAGAAACAATCCGCGCGTATGAAGTAATACCTCCATCCACTCTTTCCTCAGTGAAAGAAATAATACTGTCCGGCAAATCTGATGTTCTACTCTCAAGTGCCTGCATCCTCTTCAGCAAAACTCTGCAGATCTCCAAACGGAAAGATACTGCAAACTCTAGCTGCTTCCCCTTCTCGACTGATCCATCCGGCACAATTTGCTCTGCAACCAATACATCTCCCGGTAGCTTGTTGATCTCGGCCAAAACACTCAGGTTACTCTCTGCAACTGTAATTATTCCTTTTATGCTTTCTATCAGTTGCTTTAGTTGATTTTTTGCATCGTTCATAACCTTTAGGCGGGCTGGCACTTCCCCAAGTTGCACAGAAGCTTGACGAATAATCAGATCCTTCCATTCGTCAATAGCCTTTACTTGATTGCTCGCATCTTCCATTTCCTGCATAAGATGATCACTCACCTGCTCTGAAATGGGCTGAACGGAAGATTTAGCAACCTTGGCTATGATCTCACATAATTGAGATATTTGCTTCTGTAGCTCTTCTTTCTCCGCCTTTTCATTGTCAAGCCTAAGGAACAAAGCATCCAGCAATGTCTGCGTGTCCTGCTTCAATCCTTCAGTAGTAGCTTGACCGAGTGGTATTTTGGTCACTGTCACATCTTCTGCCGTGAGTTCCTCTTCTACCTTTCCTTCCGCCGGGATCGATATCTCAGCAAACTTCTCTCCCGAATCCTCGATGATCAACCTAGAAGTTGTTTTAGCAACTTTAGGCCTTCTGTCTCTTCTGCTCAGATCCTGAAGTAGCTGCAAGTCATGTTCCTCTAAGTTCATCTCTACTCTTGCTTCCGGAAACAACTGCAAAGCTAACCATTCCGAGAAATTACTTCTCGGAGAATGAGAAGTTGCTGAGTGCGCTACTATTTCCCGCTCTGCATCCTCTCCATCAGAAAGTGCCACAGTATCATGGCTGCCATCCTCTGAAACATCCAAGGACAAAGCTCTTTCGAACTCCGTCATCTGCAGCTTCAACATCTCCTCTGGAACGGGTGCTGAACGAAGTGGCTGCGGAGAGAAGATGAACGTTGCTGGTTTTAATGAAGGCATGGAAACATCCTGCTGCTGTGGTGCAATAGTTGGTGATTCACTAGGTACTGGAGAAGTCGGAGTCAAAGCTATGGCCGTGGAAGTGATCTTCTCTTTCTCTTGAGATCTTCTGTGTACTTTCAACTTCTCGGACCTTCTGCTGCTCTCTCCTTCATGCTTTCGCTTGAGGGAATCTTCTGCGCCGAAGTTGCCCGTGATTTGATTCATCAATACTTCATCAAGGCAGTATCCCCTCGTTAGCAGCCAGCTCGAAGTACTCACCAACACAGCTCCGGATCTTTCTTCTATTGTGCTGCAGCCGCCATTGCTATCCTGTAGTAGAGCTTTATCTCCTCCCATTTGATGGTAAGTGTCCAGTACCACGTTCCCATCATCTTTAAGATCCGCAGGTATCCGCGCTAGACCAAAGTCAAATACTTGCTTTGCCGACAGCCTGCTGAAATCTTTCTTTCTGACCTCGTACTCACTTCTGCACTTCATCCAGAAATCTTCTAGCGAAGGTACATGTGCGTACTCCTGGGAGATTGTCTTCCTGGCTATTCCAAATGGATCAAAATTAAGCCGTGCAGGGAAGAACTCTTGCTCGTACTCGGACAACATTTGTGCTTCCATTCCTCGAGCTCTGTGAATGCTGATGCAACTGTAATATCCCACAGTGAGTGGGAAGTAGCCCGTAGACTTGTGCCGCTTCGACTGAAGGTCGTGTAACTCCACAAGTTGCCTGCTTAGCTCCATGGCAATCAATCTGTCACTTGGGTACCTTGGCATCTTTGTTGGTTCACCTGAAAAGCTCGTAACCCTGAGGTATGTGAAATCTGCAAACTGGATGAATACACTGCCAATCTTGGACACTGCTTCCCATGCTTCCTTGCTTACTCTGTGAGTCTTCAAGTCTTTGTCTAACCTGCAGATGAAATCGTAGAAGAAACCATCGTTGATCACTTTGAAGTCCTTCTCGCACGCAGGTGCAGTAAGCTGTGGGTAGCACTCGAAAATGGGATCCTTGGAAAGAATACCACATCTATCCAGCTTGGAAAAGACACCCTGTGAAGCTGCAGCATATACCAAGTATGAAGTCATCTTGAAGCTGAAGGTACGCTTTACGTTCCGCAGTTGCTCACCGATGTTGCTGCTAATAATTTCTGACCAACTGATTATAGAATCAACCTTGTTGATTTCAATGGTCCTGATGAAAGCATACATCCATGTCCGGAAAGTGTAGGCATTCGCTTCACCATTCAACCTGCATAGCAATTTGACAATATCATCCGCCTCCTGCACCAAATTGGATCGTGGAAGAGTTCTCGGGAACCTGGAAGGGGATCTAGGCTTCTTCATGAACCGGCTATTCATGATGCTCACACAGTCAGCTCTATGCTTTTCCCACCTACTGTCAGCATCCTGAATGCTAATAGAAGTCACCACCTTTCGTACTGGAATCTTCAAACAATAATCGAAGAATTCTGCATCCAAACGAATTATTGTCTTTCCCGCAACATCACGCACTGATCTAGATGAAGGATGATAGGATCTAGCACACTCCATCACAAACTCTGGCAATTGGGCTGTACATGGGAAAGCTGCAGCTCGAATAATTCCGCTACTTTTGACCGCACGCATGAGTGAAGTCTTTCCAGCTCTGGATCTATCAATCAAATCAGAAAGAGGTTCTGGGCCTAGATCCGTGTCTCCTATGTCTGTGAGTTTAGAAGCAATGCATGAATCCATCGTGCTCTCTTTTTCATCTCCTTTCGCCATAGCTTTATCAATCTTTGTCTGAATAATTCTTTTTCTTCTAATTTGGCCTGCTTTCTTCAATACTGGTGCAGATCTGGACAATTCTTCAGATTCGGAGGATATTTGCAATGTATTGGACATTGATAAATACTCCTTTTCTTTTATAAAGCACCTGTAATGAGTTCCTGCAATTTATTCAGACAAAAATGGCCACCGGAGCATGAATAGTGAATTTAAATTATAAAAATCTGCACTTTTCAAGCCTGCTGCCCCAAAAATTGGTGTTTAATTTGCACATAAAGAGAGCATGAATCCTTTCAATCAACACCTGAGCTCCTTTAACACCTGTGAAAACAATTGTGCAGACGAAGATGAACCTTTTCCAAAGCATGCGCCAAATCTGGAAGCTTTTAGCCTTTGTTAGCAATTTGTCTGTGCAAAATCCTTCTTCTAAAGGGGGCGCACTTTTCCTCCTTGCTAACAATTAAAGCAATTCTTTACCTGTTAACTTTAGCCTGTGTGAATAATAAATCCATATGGCTGCCCATGTTTATATAACCTTCATAATTCTATAATTAATAATTGCCCTAACAATTAAAGGCAATTAATTAATTAAAAATCATGCTTTTCTCTTTTAAAAATTGCATGTTTAAGGACAGCCATCCAATAAATTAAATTAATCCAATTTAATCCTTCACACAGCACTTAACTTTAGCCTCACAGTGTGCTTTGACCATAGCCACTGAAAATAGAAATTAATTCAATGATTTAATGCCTTAAAAATCATTAAATAATGCCCAAATGGGGCGCACTTTTTCCAAGGAGAGGGGCAGCCACTAAATAAATTAAATTTAATTAATTTAGTTGCTCTATTTTAATCCTTCTTTGACTTTCCAACCTCCTCAAGCTTGGGCGCACTTTTTCCAAGGATAGAATTTCTTAAAAATAATCAATTTAATTATTTTTATCCATCACCAAAGGGGGCGCACTTTTTTGCACATGTAATTCTATTTTTAAGAATTTTCACCATAATGGGATTCTTTACCCTGCAAGGTAGGTACCACAATCCCATGATCCACTTAAGTGATTTGACTTTTGCAATGGGATTCTTTACCCTGCAAGGTAGGCACTAAAATCCCATGATTTCACTTAAGTCACTTTCCTTTTATTATATCATGGGAATTTTCACCCTGCAAGGTAGGCAATAAATTCCCACCTGCCTACAGCCTCTATTTTTCCCACTGCAGCTTAAGTGACTTTTATAACACGGGAAAAAGTACCCTGCAAGGTAGGTATACAATTCCCATCCTACCTGCGGCTTATATTTTTCCCATCGCAGCTCAAATCCTTTGTTTTCCAAAAATGCGCCCATCCCCGCAGGGGCTTTCCTGTGCACGACTTCGCTTTTTCCCAGTGATCCAGACCTCGGATGATGACTTCCTCCGGGCAAAATGTGCGTGTATGTTTTCCAGCTGCTCCAGGCCAAAAATCGGGCTTACCCGGCGAAGGAATTGTTCCAGAGAAATTTCACAGAAAACAAAACGGGACACCACAAAAACACGAAAAATTGCCAAAAGTTACAAATAAAGCTCAAAACTTAAAATAAGTTAAAATCCTTCTGGTATACAGGAATAATAACATATTCGCTTATAACGGAGTTAAAACGGAGCGCAAATAGCCTCATACGGGGCTCAAAATAATTAAATACAAATTTCCCGCAGACAAATCCCGACGACAGAATAAAACAATTTTGGGCATCTGGGTATTTGGCGAAAAGGGCTAATATGGCTCTTTAGGATTATCTTGACGCAATACAGGAACTTTCAGGCAATAAAAACAACAAATGACCCATTATTTTAAAAGTACGAAATTTTTTCGAATTGGGTAGTCACAGATTTCGGGGTGAAATCTGAGTGACACCAGATCACAATGGGAGAAACCCATTCTGAATTCTCCACAGCAAATATGAATCCTGCATCAAACAACTTATTTATTTCTTCTTTTACAGTCTTGAAAAAATTAGGATTCATTCTATATGACATTTGTTTTATGGGCTTAGCACCATCTACCAGCTCAATACAATGTTCTACCCAACTTACTTGACAGAATTCCTTGTAATCAAAAGTGAATAGGTGTGTGTACCTTCGAAAGAGCTGGAGGTAGGATTCCTTCTCACTCTCCATCACAGCATCACCAATCTTTATTTGTTGGAGACGATCATCTTCTTCTTCAAATAATTTTATGGGGTCATGAGTTGGTGTGACTGGAAGGATATCCATGACTGAAACATCCACCTCGCTTTCTTCATCTTCAGTGTCCACTTCACTGGTACTAGAGTAATCAGAGGATGTCCAATCATCAGTTTCATCACTTGAATCCACAGGTTCTGCTTTATGATGTCGAGGGATCACGTTTATCTTCACCCTCTCTCTACCACGTCCAAGTGTCATGAAACATTCATTCCAGTAGTTTCTTGCATTAACTCTCCTTAGCCATAGTCTTCCCAGCAGCATTGGGTACGCAACAGTACCATTTTTCATCACCTGAAAGTCTACCACACATACAACACCCATAACAGATATTGTCACATTTGAAACTACACCTTCTGGTTTAATTTTTCCCTTATTTAATGACCTTAACATAAGTGTTGAAGGGCGATCAATTTTTAAACCCAACATATTCATTACAGACTCGCTCATTACATTAACTGCAGCACCTCCATCAACTAAGACATCATGAATTGAAATACCATTACATAATACCTCATCTTGTGGAGCATAGGGATCCGCCTCTGCCTCCAAAACAAGGACCTCAACCTCCTTCCTTCATCGAGTATTGAGTCCACTTCGCAACTCCCGCCTCTTCTCAGAAGACATAGCCAAGAGTTGACCATATGTAATATTTGCAGGCCTTTTGGACAGATCTTCCAAGATGGAGTATGGTCCTTACCCCTGTGAAATCAAAAAATCCTGCACACCCAACTTTCTTCTCCTATGTTTCTTACTAGTTTCTTCTTTCATCTTCTTAGGATCATTTCCATCTTGATTATCTTTTTCTTTCTTTCTTTTTGTTACAAACACATCTACTTCATTATTTCTGCTCTTATCTACTACATCAAAAGAATTCACAGGTGTTTTTCCTTTATCATTATCTCCTTTACCAGATGTAGAAGCTCTATCTGGACAATTATACTTATAATGACCCTTTTTATAACCATAACATACAACTTCAGAAATATTTCTTTTTGGACCTCTATCTCCTCCCTGAGAACTAAATTCCTTTCCTTGAAGAAGATTAATAGTTAACTGACCCATCTTTTTGAGTAAATCTTCATACTCAGTAGATGTACTAGGAGAAATATTTGTGCTCACCGGAGTGGTTGCGGATTCTGGACCAAAGGTGCTGGTGTTGGCTCTACTTTAGCAACAATTTCTTTGGGCTCCTCTTCCATGCTTTCTTCTTGCCTTCTTGCAATCTCCTTTGCTTGTTCAATGGTAGTTGGGCGGTCATACTTCACTCATCTGATCTCTGGCTTCATCCCAAAAATGAAGTGCTTACAGAGGAGATTATCCACGCCATTCATCAACCCATCTGCTAATCCTTCCTTCCGGATCTGGGCATCGAGTTTCCTTCTTAGCTCTAGAACACGAGCATGATAATCCCTTATCTTCTCCTTCTCTCCTTGGGATAGCTTTGTAATCTCGATCATGAGATCTGCATATTTCTGTTGTTCACCAAATTCTTCAAGAAAACTTTCAGTTAATAAATCCCATGAATTTTTCACATTATCACCTAGTGTTTCAAACCACCTAAGTGCTGAACCATCCAAAAGGTAGGAAAAAATTCAGTCCATTGTTCCCTTCTTATAAGGCCATTACAAATACAAGATCGCTTAAACTCTTGAATGAAAGAAGAAGCATCTTCATTAGATTGAGCTGAAAAAATAGGAATCTTTCCCATTTTCAAAAGTAACCACCGTGAAATACCAACCCACAAGTACAATCAACAAGACTTATGTGCACAAATAATTGGAATCACTATACTAGAAAGTAACTTTACACCTTTCTACAGTAAAATAGAAATGACCACGGTAAACTATGGTAAAACTTGACTTACTGCGGTAAAAACTAACTTTACTGTGGTAAACACTATTCACGGTAAAAAATGAAGTTACTGCGATAAATATTATTCACGGTAAGAAGTGACTTTACTGCGGTAAATACTATTCATGGCAAAAATGACTTTACCATGGTAACTACTATTCATGGCAAAAATGACTTTACCATGGTAACTACTATGCACCGTAAAAACAAGGTTACCCTCCAATTGATTTTTGACTAAGTGGGAATATCTCTCCAGAAAATCCACCAACGAGGAATGGTCACCGAGAACTCCTCGTGCTATGATTATTTACTAATGCACAGCCTTTAGTTTGGTGGATGTAATCTGGAAACAAAACAACATAAAACAAGAATATCATCGACTATGATAAGACGGAATGATGACAAATCTGAAATATCAAAGTAATTTACAATATTAACATGAAACTGTTACAATCTCACCCATGAGGTACTTCAAGTGTTATTGACTTCACTTGCCTTTCACCAAGACTATGGGAGAAACTTTACAATTACACCTCTTAATGGCTTCTTCAACACACCTTTAAACTGATGGCTTCCTTCGCACACTTCCTACAATATTTCTCACTACTTCCTTCTATGCTAAATGAGGGGGGTGGCCTCTCTATTTATAGAACTTCCAGGCTTATCCATCTTATCTCTAAGATAGGATAAGAAATCCATTCTGACGAATCATATTTCATACCTTAACTCTTATCTGTACATGTAAGCTTATCTTTTAAGATAAGATAAACCTTATCATTTTACATGGGTTCCACATTTTTAGACTTTTTACAAATAAAATATACAAAATATTTATGACCTCACTCCTTGTCCTTATTACCAATATAATATTTCTAATTCCTAATCACGTAGACCTTACTTCTCTAATTACCCAAACTTTGACATTTTAACATTACCGGACCACTTACGACAAATATTTACTTTTTACAACATTCATATTGTACTTTGACTGTTACCGTACTCCACATTATTGGCGGCACCGTACTGACGGTGCCGTTATCTTCTATCAAACGCTACTACTAATTATACTTAACAACATCCTATTCCTAATACATACATTAATGAAATAGAAATTATGGAGGAAAATTTTAGTGTCGACAAAGCCTCATTCTTGTTTGTGTTTGTTAATGTAGTTGGGGAACTACATCTTTCTTCAAATGTGTTTTTGTTTGTGAAAATGTTGCTTGTTGTTGTGGAAGCCATTGTTGCCATGTGTTGGGTCGCATCTCTTATTTCAATATGGTTGGGCCTCGGGGGCCAATGAGGAAGGACGGCTTCTCTCCCTTCTCATTAGATATCTTGGTTGGGTGGAGAGCGTTGTCTTTCCCCCTATTTTGTTGTGATCCCATTGGAAGATTGAAGAAAATCAGTATGTTGTTGTTTTGGAGCAAAAGAAACACGCAGTTTGACAGTTCCCTGTTATTGTAAAGTTCATTGTAACCCTTCCCACGTGAAAGTGGATGAATCGTATTATTATTTGTAATGGAAAGGCACTTGTATTGAAAATGAAAGATTAAATTTGATATGTGAAATGTAAAAGTTATACTCTGTTATCTGTTTGGAAAAAAACATGAAAGAATGTTATATCCTTGTATATTGTATTTTAAATCAAATGGAAAAAGAGAGAGTTGTAATGTTGTTGTTGGAATTCAATAAAAGAGTTGCATTTCTATTCTCAAACTATATTATTGTGTTGAAATGGAATTGTTGTGATGAAATGAAATCTCGGTTTGGAAGGAAAACGCATATAAGGAAAAAGACCATGTTTTATTCCTTGGAATTAAATTGAAAATTGGAAGTCTAGACTTTGTATACTGTCTGTTAGATGTTTGTTTGAATTATCAGAATGTATTAGATCAAACTTGCAATGTCTTTTCATATTTGGAGGATGCAAAATGTTTTAAGAACCTTTAAAGTTTGATATCTGTTTTGTTTATTTTAAATCTAGAAATCGATTATCAGGAAATGTACAGTTCAAATTTTCCTTATGAGCTAAGTAATGAAACATTACAATTTAGATATAATAAGTCCCAATGAACTTAATTTGACCTCAACTTTTAAGAAAGACCCTTCAACACTTTATAAAAATCAAATTTGAAACTCACTACAGTCGTTTTGTTGTCTAATGTTGGAAAAATATCAATGGCATCTAAACCAACTAATCGAACCTTAGAAACTCTCTTAAACCTATCCCAGAACAAGTCCCCATGTCCCATTCGACATGTTGAGAAAGAAGGAGATCAAAATTTAACAAAATTTTATAATTTGGAAAATTGTCAGTTTGTTGTTAAAAGCCTGCAGTTTGTTTTTCTTCAAACTAGCCTTTCAAGAAAAATAATTATAATCTAACTGTTTAAAATTTGAAATTTGACCTTTGGACAAATCTCCCCAAAAAGTCTGCGGCCCCCCGCCACCCCGCAACCAATCAGATGTTGCCAACGTAACACTTCGGAGGGGCAGACTCATTTTAAGACTTAACTTTTTGAAAATTTTGCCTTGGGAAAATTTTCTCATTCTTCCCCGCAACCCTGCGGACCCGCAGCCAATCACGTGATGACACGTGGCATATATTTTGGCGGGTTGTATTGGTGGACTCCCATTTCCCATTGGGAGGCATAAGTAGTTTTCCCATAGATCCTTGCTCTTGTTTTGGCTTGCTTGATGAATCCTCAGTCTTGTTTGTGTTTGTTAATGTAGTTGGGAACTACATCTTTCTTCAAATGTGTTTTTGTTTGTGAAAATGTTGCTTGTTGTTGTGGAAGCCATTGTTGCCATGTGTTGGGTAGCATCTCTTATTTCAATATGGTTGGGCCTCGGGGGCCAATGAGGAAGGACGGCTTCTCCCTTCTCATTAGATATCTTGGTTGGGTGGAGAGCGTTGTCTTTCCCCCTATTTTGTTGTGATCCATTGGAAGATTGAAGAAAATCAGTATGTTGTTGTTTTGGAGCAAAAGAAACACGCAGTTTGACAGTTCCCTGTTATTGTAAAGTTCATTGTAACCCTTCCCACGTTGAAGTGGATGAATCGTATTATTATTTGTAATGGAAAGGCACTTGTATTGAAAATGAAAGATTAAATTTGATATGTGAAATGTAAAAGTTATAATCTGTTATCTGTTTGGAAAAAAACATGAAAGAATGTTATATCCTTGTATATTGTATTTTAAATCAAATGGAAAAGAGAGAGTTGTAATGTTGTTGTTGGAATTCAATAAAAGAGTTGCATTTCTATTCTCAAACTATATTATTGTGTTGAAATGGAATTGTTGTGATGAAATGAAATCTCGGTTTGGAAGGAAAACGCATATAAGGAAAAAGACCATGTTTTATTCCTTGGAATTAAATTGAAAATTGGAAGTCAGACTTTGTATACTGTCTGTTAGATGTTTGTTTGAATTATCAGAATGTATTAGATCAAACTTGCAATGTCTTTTCATATTTGGAGGATGCAAAATGTTTTAAGAACCTTTAAAGTTTGATATCTGTTTTGTTTATTTTAAATCTAGAAATCGATTATCAGGAAATGTACAGTTCAAATTTTCCTTATGAGCTAAGTAATGAAACATTACAATTTAGATATAATAAGTCCCAATGAACTTAATTTGACCTCAACTTTTAAGAAAGACCCTTCAACACTTTATAAAAATCAAATTTGAAACTCACACAGTCGTTTTGTTGTCTAATGTTGGAAAAATATCAATGGCATCTAAACCAACTAATCGAACCTTAGAAACTCTCTTAAACCTATCCCAGAACAAGTCCCCATGTCCCATTCGACATGTTGAGAAAGAAGGAGATCAAAATTTAACAAAATTTTATAATTTGGAAAATTGTCAGTTTGTTGTTAAAAGCCTGCAGTTTGTTTTCTTCAAACTAGCCTTTCAAGAAAAATAATTATAATCTAACTATTTAAAATTTGAAATTTGACCTTTGGACAAATCTCCCCAAAAAGTCTGCGGCCCCCGCCAAACCAATCAGATGTTGCCACGTAACACTTCGGAGGGGCAGACTCATTTTAAGACTTAACTTTTTGAAAATTTTGCCTTGGGAAAATTTTCTCATTCTTCCCCGCAACCCTGCGGACCCGCAGCCAATCACGTGATGACACGTGGCAGTTTTGGACTCGGCAGAACCGCGGAACTTCTTTTGACTTTGAGATTTTAACCTTTTGAAATCTCAAATTCCTTGAGCGCTTCGATGGCCACGGACCCGCAACCATTGGGGTGTTGACACGTGGCATGCATGGGTGCCACGTGGCATAAAAGAATTTCCTTGGGCGGAGGTGCGCGCAACAAGGAAGCTTTTCCTTGTTGACGCACGTCAAGAGAAAAGAGTTGACGTGCGTCAAGTGAGAGAGTTGACACGCGTCAAGCGAGAAGAGTTGACGTGCGTCAAGGGAAGGAGTTGACGCGCGACAACCGAGGTTGTTGACGCGCGACAACCGGGGTTGTTGACGTGCGACAACTGGGGTTGTTGATGCACGTCAATAGGAGGTGTTGACGCACGACAACAGGGGGTTGTTGACGCGCATCAAGAGAAAATGCTAAGTGCTCCTCCTTAAGAAAATGACAGGCGAAAATTGAAATCTGAAATCCTGGTCTTGATAGTTAACCTTAAGCTTGGTGGCGTTAATTGTCGCCTTCTAACCTCGTTACAAACACTCTTAATCAAAAAAAATTTATTCCGTAACTTTCCTATTAATCCTAGTTTGTTCTTAGGTCTCAAGTGGTTGTTTGAAGAGGGCACTACACCCACAATCAAGCCTGAGTAGCTTCCTACACTATTTGCAAAATCCTCAACAAGTGTCGTACCCAAACCATTCATTATGAAGCTCCCTTTCTCATTCATTTATAGTAATGGTGTTTCTAAAGTGGATTTAAGTGTGTGTTGATATCAGGATTTCAAGGCGTAGCTTCAAGACAAACTAAATTGACCCATACTTCATGAGAAATGGTTCACAAGAACCCATCTCTTAGGAGCATGAATGGTCTACTTGGCACTCATTGCATCTAGGTGATGCTCACTAGGGTGAAGCACTAAGACTTCCTAGGAGGTCATCCATCATTGTACTACTTTGGCTCAAGCATGCTTAACCATGAAGTTTTCCCACAATCAAACCCAATTCGCTTGCTATCTAATGCAGGAGCATCTGGGTCCATAAGCAATCCCACATCCACCAAAAAGATTTCCTTTTTGTTGATAACATGGTTTTGAAGGTTCTCTATAAGTGGTAGCATTAGAGAATTAATTTCTTATTATACATGCATTTTTTGGTTTTAGAAAGCATTTCTCGGCGGAGTCTCTACAAGGATAAGAATTTCTAATTTGTTGAGTATAATTGCCTTACAAGCGTGACATTCTCGAGTTTTAAGTAACTCGCAAGCTTCTTTTATTCTTTACAGAGGTTGAAAGAGGAAATCTGTCAGCTTTTCTTATGTGCAATGGAGATGATAGATCTCATGAAGATACGTTTTAGGGCATTACAAGTGCCATGCCAAACAATCTGCATCTTCTAACAATGAAGTATTTGCATGTACTCTTGGATATAAGCCAAGCAAATAAAAATATTATTTAGACAATCTGCATCTTCTAAGGATGAAGTATTTGCATGTACTATTGGATAGAAGCCAAGCAAATAAAAATATTATTTACATGATACTATGAAAGTCACAAAAATGTTTCAGGGGTTGTCAATAGCTTTTGATCAAGCAACAAAAGTTTTACTAGTCAAGTTGCTTTTGAGAGATCACTTATTCCGATCTACAGATGGAGAGGGAGAGTCGCAGTGGCAGGAAAAGAAATATTTTATATTTGGATTAAAAATTGGTGTTTCACATTCAAAAGAAAATAATTCGTCATAATTTCAAGAAAGGAATTGATGGCAGATGTTCGAAACTCAACAAATTACTGTTGAGAGAATATTTCAAAGATAATGACCTATAAACACAGGAAATAGAATTCGTTATCTTCTTATAACAAATTCTTGTTATAAACATGTGATCGCCTCAAATCAATTCAATCTCCAACAAAGAACAGTTTGTGGATGTTGAAGAACCTCAACAAATTGTCGTTGAGGAGGGATTTACAAGAACATGGCAAAGAAGCATAGAGCAACAAGAAAATAGCTCAATGTAGCTTGTAGAAGCTTTTGGGATGGCTGAACAAAGTTTTGAAGTTCAAGAAACTTGCTAGATAGCTCAGAGAGCATGAAAAGGTGGCCACAACATAGAATTTAAAAAGGGCAGAATAGACGTTGAAGCGAGGAGAGACGAGACACAATGAAGAAGATTGAGAAAGCTTGAGGCCCAAGACAAGGAATAGATCTGGTAGAAAAGACTAACAGTTAACAAACTATGAACTAGAAGAGAGACTCAGGACCTAGTAAGTTCTTGTAAAGGTTGGCACATGGTGTCACCCAGATTTCATCTTGAAATCTGCAACCACCCTATCCGAAAAAATTTCGTACTTTTAAAATAATCGGTCGTTTTGTGTTTTTATTGCCTGAAAGTTCTTGTATTGCGTCAAGATATTCCTAAAGAGCCATATTAGCCTTTTTCGCCAAATACCCAGATGCCCAAAATTGTTATATTCTGTCGTCGGGATTTGTCTGCAAGAAATTTGTATTTAATTATTTTAAGCCCCATTTGAGGCTATTTGCGCTCCGTTTTAACTCTGTTATGATCGAACATGTCATTATTCCTATGTACCAGAAGGGTTTTAACAAGGAATGAGTTTTGGGCTTTATTTGTGACTTTTGGCAATTTTTCATGTTTTGTGTTGTCCCGTTTCGTTTTCTGTGAAATTTCTCTAGAACAATTCTTTTGCCAGGTAAGCCCGATTTTTGGTCTGGAGCAGCTGGAAAACATATACGCATGTTATGCCCGGAGGAAGTCACCATCGGAGGTTTGATTCACTGGGAAAAGGTGAAGTCGTGCACAGAAAAGCCCCTGCGGGATTGGGCACATTTTTGGAAAACAAAGGATTTAAGCTGCAATGGGAAAAATAAAAGTAGCAAGCAAGGTGGGAATTTTGTACCTACCTAGCAGGGTACTTTTTCCCGTGATATAAAATTCACTTAAGTTGCAGTGGGAAAGTTAGAGGCCGCAGGCAAGCGGGAATTTATTGTCTGTCTTGCAGGGTAAATATTCCCATGGTGAAATAAAAGAAAAGTGACTTAAGTGAAATCATGGGATTTTATTGTCTGCCTTGCAGGGTAAATAATCACATTGTCAAAGTCAAATCACTTAAGTGGATCATGGGATTTCCGGGGCTGCCTTGCAGGGTAAAGAATCTCATTCTCATAAATTCTTACAAATAGAATTCTATTATGCAAAAAGGTGCGACCCACCTTGGGTGAATAATAATGCATTAAATAAATATTTTTTAATATTTATTCACCCAATTTTGGCACCCAGGCTTGTGGAAAAGTCAACAAAGGGACGTGGACAAAAGGAATTTAAAAATAGAATTCCAAAATTAAATAAATTTAATTTATTTAATGCAGCCCCTTTTGAGAAGGAAATAATACTTTTTAAAATATTAATTGATTAAATTAAATTATATTTTCAGTGGCTATGGTCAAGGCACATTGTGAAGCTTAAGTGAAGTGAAGTGTGGATAATTAAATTGAATTAATTTAATTTATTGGATGGTTGTTCTTAAACATGCTATTTTTAAAGAGAGAAGCATGATTTTTAATTAATTAATTGCCAGAAATAGGAAGGGAAATTATTAATTATAGAATTGTGAGGGTTATATAAGCATGGGTTGCCATATGGGTGAATTATTTAATTCACAGGTGAAGAATTGCAGCCAAGAGGAAAAGTGCACCCCATTTGAAGAAGGATTTTGCTCAGGCAAGGTGGAAACAAGGCTAAAAGCTTCCAAATTTGGCGCATGCTTTGAAGGAGGTTGATCTTTGTCTGAATAATTGTTTGCATAGGTGTTACAGGTGCTCAGGTGTTGTTGAAAGGATTCATGCTCTCTTTATGTGCAAATTAAACATCAATTTTTGGGGCAACAGGCTTGAAAAGTGCAGATTTTTACAATTAAAATTCACTATTCATACTCCGGTGGTCATCTTTGTCTGGATTAATTGCAGGAATTCATTACAGGTGTTTTACAAAAGAAAATGAGTTTTAATCAATGTTCAATACATTGCATATATCCTCTGAATCTGAAGAAATATCCAGATCTACATCAGTTTTGAAGAAATCCGGCCAAGTAAGAAGAAAAAGAATTATTTAGACAAAGATAGACAAAGCCATGGCGAAGAGAGATGAAAAAGAAAGCACAACGGAATCATGCATCACTTCCAAACTTGCAGACGTAGGAAACACAGATCTAGGCCCGAAACCTCTTTCCGAATTGATTGATAAATCTAGAGCGGGAAAGACTTCACTCATGCTGCGCTTAAAAGTAGTGGAATTATTTGAGCTGCAGCTTTTCCATCCACAGCCCAGTTGCCAAAGTTTTTTTATGCAGGTGGAGATCCATATCCAGATGCAGATGCAAATCCATATGCAGATCCAGATCCAGATCTCATAGTTGCAAAAGCTTCTGGCAAAAAGGCTTCATCCTCTTGTTTCGAATGCAGCTCGTGAAGAAGTCAGTGCATGGAAAATTCCTTCCAAGATCTTGTGCAAATGCTCCCATCTTCCAGTTGAAGCCTTCATTGAATTTTCATTCATCCGGAGTGCTTTCCAGAATTTTTAATTGCTCATACAATTAAAAATAAAGATGATGAGTTATCTACGGCAAACATTGCATTGATGCATGTACTGGAGAAGAACTGCAAAAGCTTCGAGGATAAAAGAGAAAACAAGGCGAAGGCAAAATCCGGCTGTTTCCAGATCCAGCTTGTTGTTTCCAGATCCAGTCATTTCCAATTCCAGCTCTGGCTACTCCTAGATCCAGTTTGGTGAGAATCAAAAGCAAAAGAATCAGCTGCATGCAGACATGAAAAAGGACAAGACTGCAGCTTTCCTCTTCTTTCTTCTTTCCTCCGACAAAGTAATTGAGCGATCAATTGAATTATACAACTTAAGTGATTGGTTTAACAGCCATTACTTGAAGAAGTCAACTACTTGGAGATACGTGGCACGTGCAAAATAGAAGGTTCTATTTTCAGTTGCAAATCATACATGTCATGCAAAGAGGAATTCCAGAAAGGAGATTGTCAGTTGTTTCTTTTCTAACTTCCACATGTGCCAGTTCAACTAAAGCTTCCGACTTGTAATTACCCCTCTACATTCTATAAGTAGAGGAAGAACCTTCGAGTTAATGATCAGAATTTGTAAGCAGCAATCTTGTGTTCTAGACTTTGTGTTGAACCCCTGAGAGCCACTTGGAGCAAAGGAATACAAAGAAGCAGGTTTCCAGAGAACTTTGTGTCACGGTGTACTGTGTTTCTTACTTTTAATCTTAGATCTCTTAATAAACTTTGTATTATTTTAGATTTGGATCTAGAGTTGCCTTTGTTTTAGAATTCTGTGTTTATATCTATTGGATTCTTCTATGTGCATGCAATCAGCTCTGCCATCTACTGATTGGGATGCACATCTTCCCCGTTTCTTCTATGTGTTTATGTAATTACCTTCTTCTATAACTTTTCTTTTCTTTAAATGGCTGCTTACTTACTGCAGAATTATTCAATTATGGTTCATGAATCGAGTAGTTAAAGTAAAACCCCATTTAGATATTAGCATACTTAAATTGACAAATCTGACACGGGAGCCTCACCGGTTAAATGAGGGAGATTTATCTCATGACTGCCTAGGTTTTGTGTTATGCAGAAAATCTAGCCAACAACACAATTATTTGTGAATCTAAATGCGGTTTTGATGATTAAAGATGTCCATTTTGGGACTGTTGCAATGTTAATTAAGGGTGGTACTATAGGGGTGAAAATTATTGAAATTCACTTGTAAGGCACTATAATTTTTTTTAATTGTTTCCTTGTCGCTCATTATAATATGCAAACTTGTGGGTTGTATTAAATTTTTGAATATTCTCTAACCATAAGACATTCACCCACATACATGCATATACTATAAATCAATGAAAGCTTAAAATAAAGGAATAACACAAATTTATAAATTCGGGTAGCATTATTACCACTTTATAAAAAGATCTTACTTGAATTCACTAGTATACTTCTCTCTTTCACAATTAATTACCTCTAACACTAGCTCTCTACGCTTTTATAAAACCAAGTAGAGGCTATTATTAGGGTTGGAGAGTAGTCAGCTTGTAGAGAAAGTATTTCTTTAATCTATTGATAGAATTTATTAATAAAGGAAGTTAATCATGTCAATAACTTGATTGATACTCTTCTTCATAGATAGAATACTCGCCAAAAACTCGGCTAGTTTAGAAAAACTCGCCAAAAACTTGGCTAGTTTAGAAAAACTCGCCAAAAATTATGCTAAACGAGTAACTCGCAGGAAAACTCGCCAAAAATGCAAACAAAAAAACTCGCCGAGTATAGTTGGAATACTCGCCACAAACTCTCCAAAAACTCGCCAAAGACAGCATTTCTTTCCTTTTTTGGATTTTTGGTGAAGAAAACACAAGTGCAGAAAAAAATTTGCCATTTTTGGAAAGGGTCCGAGAAGATGTAGCCGCAAAAACTTGCATGTGCCATAACTTTCATTCTGTGGCTCCGTTTCAAATGCCATTTTCTCTAAAAGTGCATATTTTCTCGAGCTCTATGCAGCGATGGCAATAGTTTTCTTATTTTCATAAAATCCATTTTTGCACCTTTTTGGACCAAGCAACTTCTTGCAATCTTCTGAAAGAATCATGAGCTTTGATCGCCTGTAGACAGATTAGTAATTAAAAATATTGGATAACTTTCCAAAACTCGACGACTATTCTCCCGTGCTCGGACTAATCACACGAAGAAGCACAACAAGTTGACTCAAAAAAGGCTCAACGACTTAGTTTTTGTGCAATACAATCTCCGGCTTCGCACAAAAAAAGTTGAGGCCACATCAAAAGAGCTCATTGATTTGGATGAGATAGATCCATACAGTGAGTGGACTGGGCAAGAAGAGGAAAACCCTGCATTCACAGTGGACGAGATTGCTTCTTTTGAGAGGGAGGCTATGGAGGGAGAAGCACTAGCAGGACTCTGAGGAGATATTGGACTAGATGACATCTTTGGAGGTGATCTCCAACATGCAATAGACGAGCCACCAACACCACCATCTAGTTCCATGATCAAGCCAAATTTGCAGCCTTCTAGGAGGAGCGTGGAGACGCAGCCGAGTGTGGGGATTAGTATCAGCCGGTTGTCGTATTCGCATGATGATGCGATTTTGTATTGTATTTGTATTCAAATCTAATAGAAAACACTTCTCCAACATTTTATGGGCTCATTTGATACATTTTGTAGCTATGTGTTGCTTAAAATTTATGTTTTTTAAAGAAATTTGAGTATTTTTAAGTTGTCGATTATTGGCCAAATATTGGGGACTTTTTGCCAAGTTTTTTTTTGGGGGGTCTGGCAAGTTATTTGGATTTGGCGAGTTTTCCTACTATGCTCTTGTTTATTAATAGATGTGGATAAGTATGCACCAACGGTGAAGTACCTACATATTATATTACAATTAAATATTACACGTGCATCTTAATCACATACAATAGTGCATGGTTAATTAAATACACTAACAGGCTACCTGGTCTAAGGCAGACCTTTATTAGACCCCCTAACTGCATTTGGGTCACTATCTCATTTGCAAAACCTTCAGCAAGTGTTGTGCATTAAGAACCATTCATTATGGAGCTCCTTGTCTCATTCATTCATACAAGTGGTGTTTCTAGAGTGGATTAAATTGCGAGGTGATTTTTTAGGGTTCTGCTCTACAATTTCAAGCCAATCTACATTAAACCATATTTCATGAGTAGTGGTTCACAAGAACATATCTCTCACAAGCATGAAATAGCTACTTGGAACTCGTTGCATATAGGTGATGCTCACAGGGGTGAAACACAGGGACTTCCCAAGAGGTCACCCATCCCAATACCAATTCGGCTCAAGTAGGTTTAACCATGGTGTTCCACTCACAATCAAGACCGATTAGCTTGCCACCCCATCTGCAAAACCTTTAGCCAGTGTTGTGCATTATGAACCATTCATTATGAATCTCCCTAGCTAATTCATATATACAAGTGTTTCCGCAATGGTTCAACTTGTGTGGTAAGTTTTCGAGATTTAACTGCATAGTTTCGAGATTATCTACATTGACCAATATTTCATGAGCAGTGATTCACAGATCATGTCTCTTACGAGCATGAATGGTCCACTAAGAACTCATTGCATCAAGGAGATGCTCATAGGGGTGAAGCACCAAGACTTCCCAAAAGGTCACTCATCTTAGTACTACTCCGACTCAAGCATGCTCAACCATGGAGTTTCCCCCACAATTAAACCCGCTTAGCTTGCTACCCCATTTGCAAAACCTTCAGCAAGTGTTGTGCCTTATGAACCATTCAATGAAGCTCTCTAGGAATATCCAATTGAGTTTTTTCTCCTCTTCAAGAATTAGTAACTTTGCCATCTCACTGTCATAAAATCATTGCATTCAAGCTCCAACCGATGCACAAATTCTAAAGCTAGAAGCTCGAAATAGGAAGGGAGCCTTGCTCTCTTTCCAAAAACCAGGGCCCATGGAGAAGTCGCAATAGCATGTTTAGGAGTGATTCTATCAGCCTAGAGGGCTTTCTTCAGAAGATTGTGTCATTGTATTTGATTGTCATCAACAGTTATTTTGATAATTTTGATCAAGTTCTTGGTGCTTTCAGCAAGACCATTGCTTAAGGGTAATAGTTAGACAATGTTTACATATAAATCCCATGCTTGTAGAGCTTGTCAATTTTACACCATGGAAAGCCTTGGCATTGTCTGAAATAATGGTGGAAGGGACTCTGAATCTTGTAACAATGTCTTCCAAGAATCCAGCGATAAATCCCTCATGAGATAGTTTTAAAAGTTGGGAAAGATAGTTTATACTCATCCTTTTCCCTCTATGCAATAAAGCTAATCTCAGAAGATGAGTAATTGTAAAGCTCAGGATCAAAAAGAGGAAAGACTTGTGTGCATTAAAAATTCACATTATGTCCACTCAGAAGTGCTTTTTCATGATTGAATCAAACACATGAGAATGATAAAAGAAGAAAACACATGATAGATAAATGATGAAAGCCACTAGTTGTTATTTTTGCTAACATTCCAGTAGGGGGAATATGCTTGGGGCGAAATAATAGGGATTTCCCCATGACCAGAAAAGTAGATGCTTGAATTTAATTTTTGAAATTCATATAATATTTATTTATATTTTCCCAGTTTGGTCAGCGTACACCAACTGGAAGTTTGCATCTGGCCAACTATTTTTTGGAGAATTAAGTAGTTGCTCATTACTTTTTACATTCAAAAAAATTTGGACAATGCCAGTGGGATCATGTTCTGATGGTGAGGATGGTGGCTTATAGGACAACCCACTGAAGTTCGAAGGATGGGTCGATTCCTGGATGCCTTCTATTAAATAGTGCACTCATTTGTGACAACAAAACTAAATGTAAGCAGATGCACTGCTCATGAACTTGAAAAAGCTAGCTGGAGATAACTCCAGATTTTCCCTTTTAGGGTTGGCATGCTTGCAAAAGCAAGCTGATTTCTGAGGCTACATACAAAAATAACTAAAACTGAATTTGGCCAATAAACGTATGGTTTAGCAGGAATATCTCTGAAAAGTTAAAACATGGGTGAATGATAGCAGATATGGACATACCAAACATTGATGTAAGAATACGAGTTAGAATTTGGCTGATATGTCAGAGCAGCAATGTAGAGAGAGAAACAAATTATATTATGTCCGCAAATGATCAATGTAGGTCAATGGGACTCAAATGTACAACAAGTTACATTAGCAAATCAGGAGTGCTAAAATGACTGGAATCACCAAAACTAGTACTATATATCAACCTGGGTAGCACGCGAACCTAAGACAAGAGGGGTAACCCAAATAGGTAGATGCTAGAAAAACCAATACAAACAAATCCATTTAATACAAAATAATCTTGCCTAAGAAAATTCCCATGATAAGAGAGAGCCGCCTATAGAGCTAAAGAAGGAGAGCTGAAGGAGAACAAGGCTCTAGTCTGCATCAGAGTCAGGAGTGGAAGAAGGACTAGCATCCTAGTCAATCGCCACAAAAGGTCCAAAATGAGACTGATGATGTCCTTACGAGAATGAATCCGGCTAAAAGGGCCCAGCTGACAATCATAGGACACAAATGTTCTCCTCGTGGAACTTCTAACATCCATGGCTGACAATCCTCCAAATATAGAAAGGAAATTGTTGACATATTGTTGCCCCTATAATCTAGAAGACTAGATGTAAAGAGGAGTTAGCCAATTGTATTGGCAATCTAAAGATAACAGTGGACAGATAAGCAGAAGGGGAAGAATAATTGAGGTAATGTAGACATAAAATCATGCATTTTACACATATTTAGCCTAGTCTTATACTACTATTTAGAAGGTTCTCAAGTGTACAAAGTACTAATTAATCCCACCTTTTTGTCATCTTTGTTTTATGTTTTACTTCGTATTTCTTGCATATTTCCCAATACTTATCACCCCATTTTCTAACTTCCCCAAGATTCTAGCCCTAATTTTGGGTGCCCCAGACTGTATTGGGGCATCCCGGGGCACCCTAGTCCCACCTTGGGCACCCTAATCTAGGTTTAACCTCTTTTGCTCCTTTTCGGGTCACTTCTAGCCGTCGGTCCCCTTTATCTCTTTCTCAGTCGGCATTGTCGAGATTAATTGCGAAAGTATACTTGAGAGCCCTATAAATATAAAGCTTATAAGACCATATTGAGGGTCCTAGGTCTTGGCATTCTATCACCACTATCACTCCATCTAGGGTTGCATTTATTGCACCATCTTCATCCACATAGTTCCATACATTCTAACTAGCAAAGTCTGCATCACATCCATTCACATCGGAGGGAAGGATTCTACCTATTATATTCTACATACTATTCTAAATCTTCTATAGCTATCATAGCTCACTACTACAAAAAGTGTGACTGACACGAGAGCACCTAGGGCACCATTCACGCACACTCACCAGAACTATATCAAGGTCCATAATGTAGTGCAGCGCTCGGCGATAAGTCCATCGGTTTGGCGGCTGAGGTCAATCCGACCCATTCTTCCTTTTTTTATGCAGGGCGGCATTCAACTCATCCAGCGAATCCAGTGCGAGAAATAGACAGAGTTTTAGACCTAGTTGCGACATTGCCGAACACAGTTTTTGAGCTTCTACACAATTCATAGCGCCCAGATTCTAGACCAGGGCACCCCGGGGCGCCCCAGTACCCTCCCAGGCACCTGTGTCATCTCAGGCAGTCTAGATCTACCCTTCACAGAGTTCCTAAGTGGTCATCTACACAGTCGGTTTCCAATTTCAGACCTGCGACAAACTTCTGTAACCAAGTCATTCTTTACCTTCCTCTTGTCATTTAGGGTTTTAATACATTTAGATTAATTTACTTACATCATTATTTACTATCTTTAGATTATTTATTGCATTAACATAGCGTTTTATGTCCTCCTATTTAGATTAACTATTGGATATATTTCCCCTTTAGTTTTCCTATTTTAGTTAATCAGGTAAAGGATGAGTAATTCATGTGGCTGAACATATGATGAGCCGATAAGTTTAGATGATAGTTTCCAGGATCATGGGACAGCGAATTCCAAATTCAAAGATGTATAGCAGTGAAGATGATAGAGGATTTCTCCATAAAAATGATGGGTTAAAGCCTTTCATGTCAAGAGATTCTTGCAATTTTTTCAAAATAAGTAACAAAAATATGCACTGGTATTTAAGCATGTGCATTAAAACAATAGAGCTGAGCTAGTGTAATGGCAGATCAAATTGCAAACCTCGTGTACAGGCAGTTAGCACTGAAAAATCAGCCAAAAGTTGCCTGAAAGAGCATTGGGATCATTCCTCGAAATTTGTGGATTGGATGGCAAATAAGGAAATGGTAACTTGGCATTAAAGCATAGACTCACCAATGCAAATTAGTGAGCCATGAAAAAGTATCCATTTATGTTTGCTTTTAAATAAATTTTTAATGCATGAGATAGATGCTGCTGTCTGTATTCAGACTGAGAATAGTGATTTACGGAAGATCATAGTAGACAGGCTATGTCTTCAATCCAGAGATTATATATTCTTGACATGGCATATCTATGGAAAGGTAGAATATGGATAGTTTCCTAAGTTTTTGCCAAGATTTTCCTATTTTAAACCCAGGTAATTGAATTTCATTTACACTTTTGCCTCGCCATGTTGATGCTTGACCTGCCCTTTGCGCCTAACTCCAAGCTTTTTTCATGAATTATGAAGTGCAATAGGTTGAACCAATAAAGATTACAAGGATATGAAAAAGAACTCATAGCAAAATAGAACATGGCAGTTTTCCTCAAAATCCACAAGTATGTTCATAGAATGAGTGCCACCATTCATGTAGCCAAAATAAAATAAGCATCTGCAGGCTCTTCTAAAAAATATATTCCAAGTCTCTTGATACGGTGATGTCGAAGAAAAGATCATGCAGAGGATCGGTTCTGTTTTAAAATAATCGGTTGCAGACAAAGAAGCAATTAGCTTTACTCTCATGCAGTCTTGTCAGGAGCAAATAACAGCTCAAGAAACTCATTATGAATCTTTAAGATTAAGTTACTCTGTACATAGCAAAGAAGGTGAGCTTGAATCACATTTACATTTCCCTAAAGGTAGCCATAAGTTACATCCTCCTAAAAGCCCCAACTACAGATGGACTAGAGGCCAAACACTTGTCTCAGAATATGGAGGAGTGGTGTCACTCAGATTTCACCCTGAAATCTGCGACTACCCAATCCGAAAAAAATTTCGTACTTTTAAAATAATGGGTCATTTGTTGTTTTTATTGCCTGAAAGTTCTTGTATTGCGTCAAGATAATCCCAAAGAGCCATATTAGCCCTTTTCGCCAAATACCCAGATGCCCAAAATTGTTTTATTCTGTCGTCGGGATTTGTCTGCGGGAAATTTGTATTTAATTATTTTGAGCCCCGTATGAGGCTATTTGCGCTCCGTTTCAACTCTGTTATGAGCGGATATGTTATTATTCCTATGTACCAGAAGGATTTTAACTTATTTTAAGTTTTGGGCTTTATTTGTAACTTTTGGCAATTTTTCGTGTTTTTGTGGTGTCCCGTTCTGTTTTCTGTAAAATTTCTCTGGAACAACTCCTTCGCCGGGTAAGCCCGATTTTTGGCCTGGAGCAGCTGGAAAACATACACGCACATTTTGCCCGGAGGAAGTCGTCATCGGAGGTCTGGATCACTGGGAAAAAGCGAAGTCGTGCACAGAAAAGCCCCTGCGGGGATGGGCGCATTTTTGGAAAACAAAGGATTTAAGCTGCGATGGGAAAAATATAAGCCGCAGGCAGGGTGGGAATTGTATACCTGCCTGGCAGGGTACTTTTTCCCGTGTTATAAAAGTCACTTAAGCTGCAGTGGGAAAAATAGAGGCTGCAGGCAGGTGGGAATTTATTGCCTGCCTTGCAGGGTAAAAATTCCCATGATATAATAAAAGGAAAGTGACTTAAGTGAAATCATGGGATTTTAGTGCCTGCCTTGCAGGGTAAAGAATCCCATTGTCAAAGTCAAATCACTTAAGTGGATCACGGGATTTTGGTGCCTGCCTGGCAGGGTAAAGAATCCCATTATGGAAAAAATTCTTAAAAATAGAATTACATGTGCAAAAAAGTGCGCCCCCTTTGGTGATTGATTAAAAAGATTAAATTGATTATTTTTAATAATCTTTCTTCTTAAAAAAGTGCGCCCAAGCTTGAGGAGGTCAAAAAGTCAAAGAAGGAATAAAAGAAAGGAATTAAATTAATTAAATTTAATTTATTTAGTGGCTGCCCCCTTCCTCTCAAAAAGTGCGCCCCATTTGGGCATTATTTAATGTTTTTTGAAGCATTAAAACATTAAATTAATTTCTATTTTCAGTGGCTATGGTCAAAGCACACTGTGGGGCTTGAGTGAAGTGCTGTGTGAAGGATTAAATTGGATTAATTTAATTTATTGGATGGCTGTCCTTAAACATGCTATTTTTAAAAGAGAAAAGCATGATTTTTAATTAATTAATTGCCTTTAATTGTTAGGGCAATTATTAATTATAGAATTGTGAAGGTTATATAAGCATGGGCAGCCATATGGATGAATTATTTAATTCACAGGTTAAGAATTGCAGCAAGGAGGAAAAGTGCGCCCCCATTAGAGGAAGGATTTTGCTCAGACAAAGTGCTAACAAAGGCTAAAAGCTTCCAGATTTGGCGCATGCTTTGAAGAAGGTTGATCTTCGTCTGCATAGTTGTTTTCACAGGTGTTACAGGAGCTCAGGTGTTGATTGAAAGGATTCATGCTCTCTTTATGTGCAAATTAAACACCAATTTTTGGGGCAGCAGGCTTGAAAAGTGCAGATTTTTATAATTTAAATTCACTATTCATGCTCCGGTGGCCATTTTTGTCTGAATAAATTGCAGGAACTCATTACAGGTGCTTTATAAAAGAAAAGGAGTTTTTATCAATGTCCAATACATTGCAAATATCCTCCGAATCTGAAGAATTGTCCAGATCTGCACCAGTATTGAAGAAATCCGGCCAAGTTAGAAGAAAAAGAATTATTCAGACAAAGATTGATAAAGCCATGGCGAAAGGAGATGAAAAAGAGAGCACGATGGATTCATGCATTGCTTCCAAACTTTCAGACATAGGAGACACAGATCTAGGCCCAGAACCTCTTTCTGATTTGATTGATAGATCCAGAGCTGGAAAGACTTCACTCATGCGTGCGGTCAAAAGTAGTGGAATTATTCGAGCTGCAGCTTTCCCGTGTACAGCCCAATTGCCAGAGTTTGTGATGGAGTGTGCTAGATCTTATCATCCTTCATCCAGATCAGTGCGTGATGTTGCGGGAAAGACAATAATTCGTTTGGATGCAGAATTCTTCAATTATTGTCTGAAGATTCCAGTGCGAAAGGTGGTGACTTCTATTAGCATTCAGGATGCTGACAGTAGGTGGGAAAAGCATAGAGCTGACTGTGTGAGCATCATGAATAGCCGGTTCATGAAGAAGCCTAGATCCCCTTCCAAGTTCCCGAGAACTCTTCCACGATCCAATTTGGTGCAGGAGGCGGATGATATCGTCAAATTGCTATGCAGGTTGAATGGTGAAGCGAATGCCTACACTTTCCGGACATGGATGTATGCTTTCATCAGGACCATTGAAATCAACAAGGTTGATTCTATAATCAATTGGTCAGAAATTATTAGCAGCAACATCGGTGAGCAACTGCGGAACGTGAAGCGTACCTTCAGCTTCAAGATGACTTCATACTTGGTGTATGCTGCAGCTTCACAGGGTGTCTTTTCCAAGCTGGATAGATGTGGTATTCTTTCCAAGGATCCCATTTTCGAGTGCTACCCACAGCTTACTGTACCTGCGTGCGAGAAGGATTTCAAAGTGATCAACGATGACTTCTTCTACGATTTCATCTGCAGGTTAGACAAAGACTTGAAGACTCACAGGGTAAGCAAGGAAGCATGGGAAGCAGTGTCCAAGATTGGCAGTGTATTCATCCAGTTTGCAGATTTCACATACCTCAGGGTTACGAGCTTTTCAGGTGAACCAATAAAGATGCCAAGGTACCCGAGTGACAGATTGATCGCCATGGAGCTGAGTAGGCAACTTGTGGAGTTACACGACCTTCAGTCGAAGCGGCACAAGTCTACGGGCTTCTTCCCACTCACTGTGGGATATTACAGTTGCATCAGCATTCACAGAGCTCGAGGGATGGAAGCACAAATGTTGTCCGAGTATGAGCAAGAGTTCTTCCCTGCGCGGCTTAATTTCGATCCATTTGGAATAGCCAGGAAGACAATCTCCCAGGAGTACGCACATGTGCCTTCGTTAGAAGATTTCTGGATGAAGTGCAGAAGTGAGTACGAGGTTAGAAAGAAAGATTTCAGCAGGCTATCGGCAAAGCAAGTATTTGACTTTGGACTAGCGCGGATACCTGCGGATCTTAAAGATGATGGGAACGTGGTACTTGACACTTACCATCAAATGGGAGGAGATAAAGCTATACTGCAGGATAGCAATGGCGGCTGCAGCACAATAGAAGAAAGATCCGGAGCTGTGTTGGTGAGTACTTCGAGCTGGCTGCTAACGAAGGGATACTGCCTTGATGAAGTATTGATGAATCAAATCACGGGCAACTTCGGCGCAGGAGATTCTCTCAAACGAAAGCATGAAGGAGAAAGCAGCAGAAGGTCCGAGAAGTTGAAAGTACACAGAAGATCTCAAGAGAAAGAGAAGACCACTTCTACGACCATAGCTTTGACTCCGACTTCTCCAGTACCTAGAGGATCACCAACTATTGCACCACAGCAGCAGGATGTTTCCATGCCTTCATTGAAACCAGCGACGTTCGTCTTCTCTCCGCAGCCACTTCGTTCAGCACCCGTTCCAGAGGAGATGTTAAAGCTGCAGATGACGGAGTTCGAAAGAGCTTTGTCCTTGGATGTTTCAGAAGATGGCAGCCATGATACTGTGGCACTTTCTGATGGAGAGGATGCAGAGCGGGAGATGGTAGTGCACTCAGTGACTTCTCACTCTCCGAGAAGTAATTTCTCGGAATGGTTAGCTATGCAGTTGGTTCCGGAAGCAAGAGTAGAGATGAACTTAGAGGAACATGACTTGCAGCTACTTCAGGATCTGAGCAGAAGAGACAGAAGGCCTAAAGTTGCTAAAGCAACTTCTAGGTTGATCATCACGGATTCGGGAGAGAAGTTTGCTGAGATATCAATTCCGGCGGAAGGAAAGGTAGAAGAGGAGCTCACGGCAGAAGATGTGACGGTGACCAAAATACCACTCGGTCAAGCTACCACTGAAGGATTGAAGCAGGACACGCAGACGTTGCTGGATGCTTTGTTCCTTAGGCTTGACAGTGAAAAGGCGGAGAAAGAAGAGCTGCAGAAGCAAGTATCTCAATTATGTGAGATCATAGCCAAGGTTGCTAAATCTTCCGTTCAGCCCATTTCAGCGCAGGTGAGTGATCATCTTATGCAGGAAATGGAAGATGCAAGCAATCAAGTAAAGGCTATTGACGAATGGAAGGATCTGATTATTCGTCAAGCTTCTGTGCAACTTGGGGAAGTGCCAGCCCGCCTAAAGGTTATGAACGATGCAGCAAATCAACTAAAGCAACTGATAGAAAGCATAGAAGGAATGAATACAGTTGCAGAGAGTAACCTGAGTATTTTGGCCGAGATCAACAAGCTGCCGGGAGATGTATTGGTTGCAGAACAAATTGTGCCGGATGGATCAGTCGAGAAGGGGAAGCAGCTAGAGTTTGCAGTATCTTTCCGTTTGGAGATCTGCAGAGTTTTGCTGAAAAGGATGCAGGCGCTTGAGAGTAGAACATCAGATTTGCCGGACAGTATCATTTCTTTCACTGAGGAAAGAGTGGATGGAGGTGTTACTTCATACGTGCGGATTGTTTCTAACGAGGTGCATGATTCCCTGGAAAGTTCTCTTCTGATGGTACAAAAGAGAATTGATAAAGCTACCAAGCCTTTCACGATGAACTCTATCAGTAGGCTGGTGACATTGCAGGCAGACATTGCGAGATTTGGGCCAAGTTTGGAAGAAGTGGAAGCATGCAGCAAAGTGTTGAATGAAGGGTTGCTGCAATTCAGGACAGAAAAGGAAGCAGTGGCTAAAACAGATGGAAGGATGCTGAATTATATGTTCGACAAGTATATCAGATATCAGAACAAGAAGAAGATGTAGATGTTACAGCTGGCATAACTTCTTCTATTCTTTCTTCTTCTACTTTCTATGTTCCCGGATGAAATTGTAAACTTCTAAGTTATTGGTTTTGCAACCATTACTTGAAGTCATGTGGAACCTTTCTATTAGTTAAGTGATACATGTGTCACTTAAGAAGAAGTTAGTTGAGGATGATTGCCAAATGTCATCTTTACTTGTTGTTCATGCTTTAGTTCAGTTTGAGTCTTCTATTTGTACTTTCCCTCCTACATTCTATAAGTAGGAGAAGAACCTACGGGTTAATGATCGATCAGAATTTGTAAGAAGCAATCTTGTGTTCTAGACTTTGTGCTGAACCCCTGAGAGCCACTTGTTGCAGAGGAATACAAAGAAGCAGGTTTCCGGAGAACTTTGTGTCACGGCGTACTGTGTTTCTTGCTTTTAAATCTTAGATCTTTAAAGTAAACTTTGTGTTATTTTAGATCTGGATCTAGAACTGCCTTTGCTTTATAATTCTGTGTGTTCAAATCTATTAAGTTTCTTCTATGTGCATGCAATTAGCTCTGCTATCTACTAATTGGGATGCACATCTTCCTTACTTCTTCTCTGTAATACCTTGACTTTCTTCTTCTATCATTTTTCCTTTCTTAAACAGCTGCTTACTTGCTGCAGAACTTCTTAGTTATGGTTCATGAACTAAGTGGTTAAAGTAAAACCCCTGATAGATAAAAACACATTTATATTGACAAATTTTAAAAGGGCTTGATTACCGGGTCTAAGGACCAATGAAATCGCAATTCCTGGGTTGTCACTGGTTCTCCATGGATTATTCTCCACCGAGCTGCTTGACAGTGGATCTAGAGAGTGTGGAGGAACTAAGTTTGGGCAGTGATGGTATGTGGCGAGAACTGAATTCACAAGAGGGCGGTACAAGTTGTTCCATGGTGGATCTCGGGAGTACTGGATCGGTTTGGGTCCATGGTGAGAATTGAGCGGAGGGTAGTGCATGCTGCACAAAAATGGCAACGGGTATTCCTCCTCGGTGAAAAGTTTTTAAGCCCAAGAAGGTCTATTATTCGTACAAATCCTGGTATCCTTAGACATGATAGCCAGTAGCCTCTTCTTGACCAGCAGTCTTACCTCAAGCGGATGTCAGTCTTTCTGTCCCATCAGATCCCTCATGTCCTTCTTAATCTTGCATTCAATTTGGTTTTCACCTAGAAGGGACACTGACTTGTTTAAAGGTGGGAGCAGTCGGGCGGGGCGACATTGTAGTCGATCATGTTAAAGTATTTTCATTGTTATTGGCATATGGATACTAGCTACAGTGTTATTAGTAGCACGGTCTTAGCTATATCGTTGATAACTTGTATTGTCGGCTTTGGTAGTGTTTTAGTTACTTTTTAAGATCATGACATGATTGTGTACTGACAGTTCCCGCGCACCAAACCCTTGGAAACAGTCATTTGGTTTCCCCCCAAAATAGCACAGTTGAACTAGTTGGGGTACAGGGTGCATGATGTGACAACTGTCCAAAACTGTATTGCAACATTGTACTATACTCTACCTAATGAAATAAAAACGACTGTTCTCTCATGTTCTTTTGTGCATATGATTCATGGTATGCTATTCCCCTCCATACTTCTGCACAATTAGATAATGCTTTTGGTAGTGTAAGCATTTTTAAAGAACCTTGATAAAATACAGTTGCTAATAAATCAGAAACACTGAATAACATTCAACTATAAATCAAAAGAAAAATGACCACAACCGATAAGGATCGCTGCTTATTCAAGTCTCGATTGTTTTGTACACAACATCTTCCCCTTCGCCACAGGCGACTTTCATGAATATCTATCCTTGTCCATCCAATCTGGAAATACATTTACTATACCTCTTATCAATTAAGCTCTAGAAGGAAAAGGAGCTGTTGTTGGACCATGAATTAGTTGCTCTTCCAAAATGTGAATCAATCATCTTCTGTCAATTACAGTGATTCCACCCCAATGGCCACTTCAAAATCTAGTACAACGGAGCTGTTGTGTCCTAGCCCATGAGACATCTAAGGGGATCCACTAGCCCCAAAGTGAAGAGATCGTACGTAGGTATAATGCTTAAATGATGTCAATGCTAGCGTCATCGGGAAGCAATACGATACTGATATGATGTCCACTAAATAGGGCCCACTGCTGAGTAGGAAGGTTGAGGTTGCTGTGTTGATGCCTGACCTGGATCAATCGATTGGCAGCTGCGAAATTTAGATTCTTCTAAATTTCTGAATCTGGGAAGGTCGAGCTCCCAATAGATAACCCAAATCAATAAGAACATTGGAGCTTGTTTCAAGCCATAAAAATGTGTGATTACAGAATCCATGATCCTAAAACTAAAATTGAAGAGAGGTCAATAAATTCCATAAACATTGAAGGGACTCGTCACTACGGGGAACTCTCTACCCTTGTTCTAAAATAGGTTTTTAGCACTGGCCTTCTAAGGGAATGGGGCATTTGGACTCGATAGAATGTATCATTTGAATTTTACAAAGTTGAGCAAATGTTCTAAAGTCATATCGTGATTCTTTTGCAATTGAATGTAGGAGCATCCGGGTTCACGTGCAATCTTGCACTAACCAAAAACATGTCAGTTTAGGAAAATGAGCTAAATCTAGAAGTGCACAATAATCCTATCGTGTGCCTTACCCTTGTGTGAATTTCATAGCCTATAAGTGTGCAAAGGTTGTAGTGTTGTTTTGTGCCTACATTTGTTGTGCACCTATGTTTCTAGATGTTCCATGTAATCTTTAGAGGTGTGCAAATGTTTGTAATGTGTTGCGCGACCGTTGCTGTGCACGTAAATTATTGTATTGGTTCGACTGAGCTTGCAAAGCTAGTGCAAGAGTACTATGTTAGACATTTGATCAATGCCAACACCAAAACATGGAGGTCATTGCGCAATAAGTTCTTTGACTAGTTTGGTTGTAATTTATGCTTTGTCTTGAGTGCCATAGTGGTGACATTAGTAATCGGGACCTACCTTGCTTGCATGTGCACAAACCTAGCACTAAAATAGCCACCGTTATGAATGCGCGCTTTCCCCGAGTCATCTAAGACTTCCATGTGCGTAGGGCATGGCCCATGGGTCACAATTTTATTTGTTTTATTTACCAAGAACGGTCCATGAATCACTGAATGGGTTAATTACGCAAGTGGAAAGTATTAAGTATTGAAGAGAGTGTGACTCAACATAACCCGTTGTTCGGTGCATGCTGAGGTGATGGATCAGGGATGTTTTTTGTTTTTTTTAAAATAAAAAAGCATGCAAATTAAAATACTTGGAACTTGGAAGTTGGCGTAAAGTCATTAAAATATCAACCGAGTCCGATCAGAGGGAGAAGCAGTCCGCCAGTCAAAAATGGAGAACAGGTTCAGGCGTCTTTCAAGCAGTACTATCTGTGAAATCAAGGGAGGGACAATCATATTTGAGAGTTAAGAGTCGACCAATGGTGATTCTAGTTGAAGGTGAAGACTACCTGGTTGGAGTAAGCCTTCCAGCAGCACATCATTTATTACGGTAAAAGTTTTTGCATCGTTTCTGCGGACTGATATTATGGTAAAAGTATATTTGAATGGATTGTTTTGGTTATTCAATTTGACAGTATGCATAAATTCTTGTATACTCTTCAATAAATGTTTTAAACACTGGTAATGTGAGCCTGTGATGATGCCTTTTTTTCCATAAATTCAACATTCCCATTACATGCATTGATATAATTTTTTTTCTTTATTCTTTATTTCTCCTCTTTGAAAAACTCCATGCAATTCTTATGAAAATTTTCCTTTATGGATAATATTTGTCCTTTAACCATTTTCTTTCTGGTAAATTTTACTAGTCAATATATGAATATTTATTAATTACAAATGTTCAACATCTTCAAACAGAATTGATTACAAAACAAACTTGGACCGATGTTTTGGGCTGCTCTTTATGTCCCTTCTTCACGACAAGTATACTGTCTTTGTTTATCCCAATAGTTATTTCTTGGTTGGTTTTGCTAGATTATGTCGAAAAGGAATGTATCTTTCAAGGGGGGTCATGGTTTTTTGGGCGATCTGGGTTTGTTTATGAAACTACTATGACAACCTCTTTTCATGATGTTGCAATGGTGGAAATGAGGATAATTATGTTAAGATATATCTTTTAATCTTAAAAAGAATGTGTTACTGATCTGGACCCTTGTTTACTGTAACTTGTTTACTTGGGACGGAGGTCATTATAACTTGTGTTTTGCAAAATGCGAGACAACAAATTACTTTTGTGTTTGATGAACTATTATTGTTGTTGACAGCACACCTTGAATCAATTCCATTGATCCAAGGTATGCTGCGGTCTTCTTTATGATCGCTTTGTCGATTTACTTTCTAAATGGAATGAAGTCTGAAACCAGACTGAAGGTCGTTATAAATGTTACAGAACCTGGTTACAGGTATAAATATTCGGTACCTTGATGCCAATGGAAAAAGGTTCGATTTCTGTACTACATACAAATTTCAATGCCGGAAAGTGTGAGGCAGTAAGAGCCTTGATGCAAGCAAGCCAGGTATATGTCGAGCATAGGACGAAACGTCCTGTACTATGCTGGGTATAAACGCAAGTTAGTAAACTTACTAGAAAAACCCTTTAATTAAAATACTACGGCTACGTTTAAACCTATAACTATGTTTTAACCTATAACCTAACTACTACCCTACGTGGATTTTAAATTACATGGGATGTAAATTGTTGCAAATCCTAATGACTTGCAACCTAGGTGAATACCTAACTATGGACAATGTAACATAAAACTATTGCTAACCTAAGGAGGGGACCTATGGACACATGCTGATGAGCGGATAAGAAGGGAAGGTTAGATATTTAATAAAGGACAGTAAATAATGTCCTTGCAGTTTAAACGCCAAGTTTGGCGGGAACATGGAAAGTTGGAGATATCCAACTAGCAATGTAGCTAAGAAGGAAATTACATGCAAAAAATTTAAAATGAAACTCGCCAAACCTGAGTCGGTGGTGGCGTGGAAATTAAGGAAAAAGCAATGCATTCAATGCATTTATTGGTCTTGGTCTTGGTGACCAGCTCGCCTTGGAAAGGGGATACAGGAAATTTTGTGGTTATTGTGTTCATTCAAGTTTTGAGTTTTGCTCTACATTTCTTTTATGGTTCTTTCGAACCTGCAACCATTCTGGTCGTTGTTGTTGTTGTTTGGAGTAACCACAGCTATTTTTGAGCCTATGGAAGTTAGGAGATTGTTGGGAAAGCATTGTTGTTTGTCGCCGTGGAAAAGAAGGATTGTCGAGGGCATGGACGCGGTTTTCTTCAAGCCACGAGAAACACACTTGTATAGGCATGTTGAGCACGGGCTGGAAAAATAGAGTTGTGAACTATGGGGGCAGAGATCAACATCAATGAAGAACTCTGCTCTTATGTTGGAAATAACATGCCTCAGCATGGAATTGTAAATAGGTGTTTCAAAAAAAGGTAGATTTTCAAGGAGGTGAAAAAAATAATTTCCTTAAGGATGAATGAAGACATGGGTAGTTCTTTGCATATTTGGTAATCGGGATGTTTCCTCTATCCCATGCTATATTTGATGAGATTGCAAAAATGATTGGGTATTCGATATATTTACCCATTGGAAGGGATATACAGTTGATGAATGTACCAGCGATCAATAGCATCTTTTCTTTCTGAATTCATGTGCGTATAGGATGGAATTTGGAAAAACAGTGAGAATGCTTGATCCACATTGTTTGCATGAGTTAAATTCTCTTGAGCACTCTATTTTAGAGGTTCAGAAGCATACAAGGGCCATTCCCCTGGGATCAGTGGATTTATTTCATCGTTTTACTCTTACAAGAATTATAAACGATTAAAAACCCTGTCTCTTTATCAGGCCCCTACCCCTCCTAATTATTCCTTCTCTCTAGCCCTTCCATTCTCACCCCTTATAATCCTATGGGTCAGAGTAATCTAGTTCATCGATGGGTGGAATAGAGCTTACTACCCCATTAACTCACCCCCCTCCGAAGAGAATCCTCCATGGTAGCACGACAAAGGAAATTGCATATTTATCAAGTTTACTTCAGTATGTTCGATTGGATCCTGATACTTGAGTAGATTCTTGTTCTTGGAGAAGGATGAAGACATGGAGAAGAGGATTTACCTGAGCTTGAGACAGACTTGGAAGCCTTAAAGTAATAGAGGTTGAAGTAACTGACTAGACATGTTTTTGACCTAGCTGGAAATGTCTGTTTTGATGAACCTGAACTTCACTAAGGATTAGATTCAAGAAATATACAAAAAATTTGAAATCCCTTGAAAATAGAATGGTTGCGGGTCAGATGTAAAATGGGAAATTCAGTTACTCTTGTAGCTCTCAAAGCTATTTATTAACTTTCTAGAACAGCAAGTTAAGATGTGTGCGTTCTACAGCGATGTTTAGAAAACACCCTATTGGAGTGAAGGTTCAGTTCTAATTAGTTGATACTCAGTTACTCAGGTGAGATAGAGGTAATATGATTCTTCTTCCACATAGGTCCATTCAAAAATTGCACTCTATTTGCTCTCTCTCTCTCTGAGATGAAGAGGGTTATGGACATGAAATCACTTCAAGTTTAATGTGGTACCAGTGCAAAGTTGTGATGACAAAGTAAGTTGTGAATAGTTGTTTGGGTAATATGCTATTTTTGAGGCAGTTATGTTGTTCTCTTATCACACTTGAAATTCGGGTAGTTTGATATTGAATTAATTTCTTACTGGGCACTAGGCGTAATCATCTTTATCTTTATCATTGTTTTGCTTCTGTTTCTAATTTGTAACAAGTCTTATGTTGTTTGTTGAGCATTTTGAGTACAAGGGTACCAGTCCCCTTTCATGGTGAATGATTCACCAATAATTTAAAAAATATCTACATATGATAAATTGAAATTCAAGTACACCTAATATGAACCCAAATTAGATTCTGATTTTGTTATTCTAGACAAAAACTAGAAAATATATATAATCTAACATGGTCAACATAACTATCATACTATCTATAAGGGAATAGGATATAGATAGCAATAACACTACTAGAATCCAACATTATATAGCATATGTGTATGTAGTTGGAATATATAGATGGTTGTTAAAAATGGATCTATTTAGAGAATAATTCACTTCATGTAGTCATTATATGGGAGAAAGTTCAGTAAATATTATACCAAGGATATGGGATTATAACGTCTAAGTAGAATCCTATTGGTTGTTAAGAATGTTCATCCTTATCAACACTTAATTCGTGGATGATGTCCATCTCAATTTTTAAACGTTTCATAAAAGTAGGGTTCTTTTATTGAGACAGTTAATTAAGAGCACCTCATTTTAATGATAAGTGCTTAATATGCTTAGTTCAATGAACTGACCTGTGCAAGTAAATTTTACAGATGATTTCCATGAGTAAAAATGAAGACATGTTGTTTTCTGATGCTTCTTTTGATTAGCTAAGGATGGATCGTATCTGAGAATTTATTATTCTTCTACGAGGAAACGGAAAAAGAGAAAGTTGTATTCTTCTTCTTTATGAGTTGTTAATGTTGTTTGGCATGCATGAAGTTTGGTCGTATGGGCTTGTAAATTGTATAAATTTTAATCTTGAGGGTTGAGTACAAAGGAAAGGTGTGTTATTTTAATGGCTGTACCGCTTGGAACTGTTTGAATAGGATTGAGAATATAGATTTTATTCATTGAATTTGGATATATTCAAATGATGGTTGATAGATTTTAAAAGGACATAATAACTATTCTTTACTTGAATACAACTTTTAAGTTGGAATGTACAATTAATTCATACTTAGGTCAATATGGACTTTAAATTGACATTTGAAAAGAGTTAAGTGAATATGAATTCTTAAATGAACAATATTCGGAACTGTTATATAAGCTAATGAATAGAAATAAAAGAGGCATTTGAATCTTGTACTCTAATTTCGTTAATATCTTTGAGATGTTTGATTCAGAGGATATTCAGTATGAGGAATCATATCTCCTCGTAACAAACCTTAACTGAAGTAAGGTTATAGTGAATAAATGAATACATTCATTTGGAATTAGGCCTCATTTAAACGATGTCTAATAAGATGGAATTATGAATTTAAATTTAGTTGCAAATAAAACTTGGTTAATTTTAGTAAGTTGATCTTACTACGTTAAGCTGTAATGGATTGTTAGTCCGAAGCTTAAATTAAGGAACTGTTATCACCGAATCACAGCACCCCTATGTTTATACAAGTGTATATACTTGAACTCATGGTGTGATTGGATAACATGGGTACTATCTCCAAGTTGTGGGGCTTGCTACTTGAGATAGACCTCCAGAGAAAGTTGGTTCTTGCTCCTAAACTACCTGCCACATTCTACTCTAATGCAAGGGAAAATAACTATTCTAATTTAAATTTCCAAGGGACCAGGGAGAGAGAATGCATAAAATGAAATCCTACACTAAAGCGGTGATACACCAGAAAAGGAGGGTGTGAGAGTAGTCTTCAAATGCGTGAGATACAGAAGCAAAGTGCGCGCTAGAAGGGGTGATGACAATTCTCCATAATCTTGAAATATGCATTCACAACAATATCTCAAACATACACAATGATAATGGATTCCCGAAAGAACATAATAATAGACATAATATTCTTGTAATCAAGGTTGAAGGGGCAAGAAGAATGCAAGAAAACACAGCAGGGGAAGATGCATCCACAAACTTATATTTTATTGCTTCCTGATATGCACAGTTCAATCAATTACAAGAAAAGGGCTTGGATTACCATGCAAGGAGTCCATAACAAGGGCTTATAACACATCAGCTTCACAAAGCAATTTTGGCAGAGCTTTGCTACAAAAACTACCTCCTTTACAATGAGCCCAACACTCCAATTTATAGAAAAAATGAGAAGAGAAAGAGAAGGGAAAAATGGAAATCCCGAAATCTGTCCTTCCACCACTTGTAAGAGGTATTAAATGGAGTAAAATGATTGTATATTACTTGCAAAAGGCTCCCCATGCTGTCCCAGGTGCTGCAACAGAGAAAGAATGATGACCATGCCTCTTAATTGCACTCCCAACTACCAAATAAAACATTGTTATGAACCCGGCCACGTTTTATGAAAAATACCCACTGATTCCTCATCAAATCCTGAATTTCTTGATTGCTGTGCATCGGGCTCGGAACCACGATTCCAACGGTACCAATTTTGTGCGATTTCGTTGAGAAATGCAAAAGTTATGGCCTTCTGAGTGCGGGCAGCTCTTTTGGGCCTGGCAGGCGTTTTCTGTCATTTGACGGGAATGAGCATTAACAGATTGGAGCCGAATATGTTTCCTTTATTTAAATATATCTACCCTCATTAAAAATAAGAAATCCAGTTTTTGTGGCGTAGAGGACGTCGTGCTCGTTCCAGAAAGTCCAATTTTGTGAAAATCGGAGCTCGGAGTCAAAAGTTATGGTCGTTTGAAGTTCACGGGTCAAACGTTGACTTTTCTTCTTTACTGCGGCTATTTCAAAAAAATCGCGTCCCGCGCATACTTTTGTCCTGGCTGTCCTGGATGAATTCTCCCACATCGGCTGATTCAGGCTTCCTTGTCCTTGCTTACGGCTTTTTCGCCTTTTCGCGTCCTGCGCGTACTTTTGTCCCGGCTGTCCCGGACGAAAATCTCTGAACTGCCCGAAATGGACCATCTTTCGGCAAATCGGCCGATTCGCTTCCCACGCGTACTTTTGTCCCAACTATCCCGCGGACCGCCTGGGACAAAAATGTCTGACTTAGCTGATTTTCTTTGTATTCCGGCCCCAAACTTGGTACGACGAACCTCGGTACGACCCGCACTGGTACGATCTGCACCCTTCAGACCCCAAATGCTTTAAAACAATATTGCAACCTTATTTTTTGTATTTTTTTCATTTTTTCTAACTCGTTGGGATTTTTCCTTGGATGAGAGAGTTAGAGAGAAACCAAGGGGGCCCCCAAAAACATGATTTCGGGCCTTGAATCAATCTACTTGCTCGGGACTGAAGAATTTGATGTATGTTATCAAAATTACCTTGAGCGGTGAATTTTGGATAACAAGAACTAAGATGGAATTAAGAAATCCTTCAGTAAAGAGGAGTAAAGGCATATTAAGCTTTAGAGACAATATAAGTCTCTCTTAGCTATGCAACTGTAACAAACAGTGAGGTTAGAAGATCAGCACGGTTGCTGAAAATTGATCTTAAATACTTAAGATTATAATCTGATCACGTTTATAGCTGGATGTGTATCCCTTGATGAGAGGATTCCGTAGAACCTTGGCACACGCCAACTGCAATCTGGTGTCTTCATGAAGGTGGGGCCTTCATGACGACACAATGTTGCAGCTGACATGTTACAACGCCCTCTCGAATCGAATCATCAAGTTTACATAAGCTAGGACCAAGTTACTTAGACGATGATAGGAATGTGACTGTGTATACGGGGTGACTCAGGAAGACTAAAGGTAACTAGATACACACAGTCGTCTAGGGTCGACAAAGTATGTCTGCATACCTTTAGTCACCGCGAGTGTCTTCCTATACTCTTTCATATTGCTAGTTTAGGTTAAAGTTTAACCTTGGACGAGAGGACTAACAGAGGTCAGAAAAGACCATTCTAGATAACAGACGAAGTGAGGTGAAGGACGTATTACATTGATGTGTATAACGTCTAGGAATATAATCATGCAAAGCATGTGAAAATCTTTGGCCAAAGTATCGCAAGTTCTTGGTTGCGTTGTCCTAATCACCTAGTTTAAGAAGCAGGATTTTAGATGAATATCAGTAACAGATATTCAGATAGGCCTCTTAAATGGAACACTTCGATAACCAAAAATGGTATAGAGAACCAAGTATACTTAGTATACAATGCATGGATTAACATGAAGGATCGGTAAGTAGCGGAGTCATGAAATGAGAGATCGTTGAAACTCTGAGCCATAAAATGGGAGATCGGTAGTTCTTCGAGTCATTTACAGCAGCATATGGTATTTGTTATATGATTGAATGGCATTGAATGTGTGCTCCATATTATAAATATGTGAACAGAGAACATTGGTTTTAAGAAGTATTGTGTGTTCTAAATTACGTTAAAGGGACAAAGAACAATTATTAAAACTTGGTCATGTGTTCTAAATTATATAAATTAGAACAAAGAACGTTACACAAAAAAAAAATAAAAAATCCCCTGTTCTAATGTCTTCAAATGGGAATGTTACAAATTCCAAAATTTTAAATTTATTCCAACCTTTGTATTTAGATATATTTCTTAGCTCGAATAGTTGTTGTTCCTTCTATTTAAAAGAATTATTTGAAATTGTGCAACAAGTCATGCTTTTATGGGGGAATAGAGGTGCCCGATTTAGGATTGTTAGTGAGTCTAAGCTTGGAATCACACTAATGGAAGTCTAAAATTCTTGTATACTCTTGCATAAATGTTTTAGACACTGGAAATGTGAGCCAACAACTCTTATTGCGATGATGCCATTTTTTTAAAGAGACTAGGACACTTTACAGTTTTGCATAAATTCTTGTGTAGACCAAAATTTATGTTTTGGTTATGGGTTTTGTTATATAGTTTAAGTCTTTACACTGTCATTAGTACTTTTATTTCTATAATCAAGACCTTCTATACTTCATTACCTTCACTATTATCTTAAAATATCTTATTGTTGTATGTGTTGCATAAAGAAAACTATTTTTTGCTTTCAGTCTTCAATTGCAGCATAAAGGGGCAAGTGCCTTCGACAATGGCAGGATTTGGAGTGTGCTGAGGGGTTTTTGCCCCTAGGATGCCACATCAAAACGCCCTTCATTGGGCGTTAGACTACCCATTGGAAAGGCTTTTAAAGCTGCCTGCCAAAATAGACAACACCCGAATATTTGTCTTTGATTCCTTGTTGGTGCTTTGCAACAAAAAACAATGTGTTTAACTTCCATTTCTAGCATGGAACTTATCCAGGTTTATATAGCGTCTATAAAATTAGTTTTTTCATTTCTATTGTTTTGGGTTGCTTGTGAACTTGCAGCAATGAAGACTTGAAATATAATTGTTGTTCCTCCACACGGTGTGACAATCACCACTCCGCACTTAGAGCGAGAAGATGCTTTCAACCGAACAAAGTTTGTTGTCAATGTGCTCCATTGCAAGCAACCAAAACCGACAAAACTTGTGATCGTTGATTTGGTTAGAGAACATCTACGCCTACATCCTTCATGTCCTCTATATCTTTCCAAATTCCATACGGCGGGCTCTAACTCGAGGGATTTGGGCTTATATACAATCGCCCAGAAGATGCTCTAAAATACGAACCTGACCACAAACTAAAAAAGATGGGGATACCTGTAAAGACAATACCTACTGGAGGGAAAAAAAACATGGTGCAAAAAAAATTGCTAATGTCACCAAGGGAAAAAAATGAGATGCCAAGAAAAAATAAAAATCATTAAGGGCGTGCTCCATTAAACTTATGTACATAAAAGTAGTTTAGGTAGCTATATGGTGCAAACATCTACTATGTGCTCTTTCAGTTGCTTGATCGAAATAACATTATGTTATGTTTTTGATAGCTCTTACTTCCTTAAGTTTGAGACTTGCTTCATTGTACAGTTGCTGCTTTGTCAACCTTATTAATGTGAAGAAAACTTTAATAGAGAAATTTCATACTTTGTTTAGTTTTGCATTTAACTAGCTTTCCTATCATCATATTATCTGTCGGGTGGCCGTATCTTATAAACTTCATGCGCTTCTCTTATAGGTGAACTTCAATTGTTTGGCTGAGTTGTTGCAGATGGTTTTCTAATTGCTTTTTTTGAAAGAATTCCCTCATACGTTGCTCCCTTGAAAATGTTCATTACTACATACACAACATAAATTGTTGCAAAATAGTGTTTTAAAACTGTTTGAGCTGCATTTTTATTCATCTCTCCAAAATATTCAAATAAATGAAATAATGTTTTTTGTTTACTATAAAGAAAGAAAAAAAGTGAGTTTTCCATAACACAAAATGTCTGACATGCTTTTGATCATGCTACCAATCTTACAAGTTAATTAAGTCACCAACATCGGCTTCAAGTCTCTGCGAACAGTGAGTTTTTCTCATTCTTTCCTTCTAATTTAGGTAAATCTAATACAATATTTATTTAATCTTCTAAGTGAAATTGTATTATGTTTCCATTAAATAGAACAAAGTTTAGGTTTGTCACTTGAAAGCAGGCTTCGAAATTGACAGGCTGTAGGCCTTTTTTGGTGATTTTAATTGTATATTAGAGGTGATTTTTTTTTCCATACACAATACTTATTATCATATATATATGGGTAAATTGTAAATACATCTATAAATTTTTTTGGAATATACAGCCACCTGAAAGAGTTGGAGAATTTTGATTTGAAAGCCGCACATAATTTGAATTTCCAGGCCTACTTGAAAGTGAATGTTTATTTGTATTAAGATTCACTTAAATAGAATCTGTGCTTGTGTATACTTAAGGTTGGTACTTTAATTGTTTGAGTTATTTTTAATGACATGAGTTACATTTTGACAAGCTGGGCATAATATTGCTACAATGGACATTTAAAAGATCCTTGTGTAATGAGGCCTAAATGTTGCTTCAATAACATGGAATTTCAATCATGTGATTCCATGACCCCAAATCTCTTTAAAGCACACTTTTTTTGTGGTTTGTGTCTAAGTCACTTATCTGTGAATGGAACTATGGCAGCAAGCACATTTATCATTAGTACAAAATCTAAATAGTTTGATCTTTCACCAATTTCTTCAGGTTTTTAGATCTAAACTGAACCGTCAATAAAATCCCTAAATACCCTTGAATTTATATGGAAATGTAGACATCCTCTTAGCATTTCGTTTTTATATAGGTACATGTAGTTGTCTAATATGTCAGGGACTTTCACTTAACCTTATCTCTTTAACACTTTTTTGCACTTCGTTCCCCACAAAACCGATTTATTTTGACACATTTTGTCAAACAATTCCTATGTTGTATATGCTTCCCCTTTTCGTATGCATTAACAATAGATAAATTTGTTGTCTAGTTATGAACCTCATTTGTATAGATTGAGTATTTTCTACTTCCCTCTACATCGCTTACCGTCAACAATGTGAAAAAAAGGTTGAAATCTTGATTGGCTAATATCATAGATATAAATATAACATTATAGTTTCAACTCATCTTCAACACAGTAGGAAAATGTATTACTTAAATTCCCAATGAGTCCCACTCTACTTTAGTTAGCAATCCTTTTGGCTTTGCATCAAATATTTGACTGATTGAACTTCAGTTTTAAAATATTCCACCAGATGTTGTGATGACATACAAGAATATTCAACTACAAAATGTCTAGAGGAGTCATCTTTAACTTATAATCCGGGCACTTTGATATGATTCAGATATATAAAGTTAACACCAACATAATGATTATGTTATGCGTGAAGACAATAGACTACCATAAATTACTCTTGTTGTGCACGTTGGGAAGAGTGCTCTCCATAATAACAATATAATAAACTATCATGCATTAAACTGCTCTCCAACGATTTAGGCCCGCATCTCTTTCAACTTTATGACTCGTGGAAGCAAAATTTCACGACGTGCCAATTATCACGTTAGGATAGTTTCTCGTGGAATCGATTTCGAAACAAGCAAGAGGTGTTTGATATTCATCCTAGGCTCTGAAGGACTAAGATGGATATCCCATTTTTGAAAAAAATAGATTGATGCCAAAAGAATACAATATGTCCCACAAATTTCAATTTTTTTTGCAGTTATGGCATTATATCATTTATATAAATATTGATCTATAAATACCTTTTGATCTCGTATATACTTGTTGTTCTCATTGCACGCAACCTGGTGTTGATGTAAACATTGATGTTTCTATTGACTTTGCTTTCCAAAATAATTATAAATATTGTAATCCGATTTAGCTTGTTGTGTAGAAGCGCATTGTGTGCTAGACACAATCTTGATCATGGCTGCACCTTTGACATATGGTGGAATCTCTATTTTGATTGAGGGTTGTACAGATGTTGAGCCGATAGTCCAACTTCTCAACATTTTTCCCCTTCGATCTATGTTGAACATTGAGCTCCAGCATCGCATGGATCTCTCTAATGGTGTGCACTTTCAAACAACTCTTTTGCCCTCAAAATTTGCAAGCCAGGTTTCAAATGGTCGGCTAAAAGACGAAAGCATTGTCCACCTATGCAAAAATATTTGCAGAATGATAAAACATGAATTATATGCGTCCATTTTCCTTTATGCATCGAAGCTTCACTTTCATTTCTTTTATAATCAATAAATTTTTGTCCCTTTTCTTTTTTATCCTTTGCAGGATTGTTCTTGTCTCTGAAATGGAAGTTGTGATAGAAACACATCCTAAAATTGGTCCTCCCACTCCTCTTCTTGCCCATGTCATTCGCGGAAAGCAATCAAATCCCAATACAAAGCATGCAGACGATGGGATTTTGGTCCCGCAAACACCTCCCCAAAATAAAGTTCACCTCCTTGATAGTTCAAGGTTGCCTCTAAAAATAAGTGCACTAAATACAACCATGCGTACATGGTCTGTTGAAGGTCGCACCCTTGGGAAAACAATGCTTAGGGAATATACAAATGCAAATGGCAATGGATCATATTTTGGCTTTGATTTTTTGGATGGTGAAGGTGGAGAAATACGTGTTACATGCTTCAACGAAATTGTAGCAAAAATTTTTTTTGGACAAATTGAGGCTGGAAAGTTATACACCATCGCAAATCGAAGGATAGGGAATGCAAAACCAGGTTACAACCACCTTAACAATGACTTTGATATTCCTATAAGCTTCTTCCACTGTCTCTTCGTTGCTTGTCAATAACGCCACAATACCTTTGCATAACTTTCACTTCACAGAAATCAAAGATATACCTACAAAACCTGTTGGTTCCTTCGTTGACGTTATTGGAATTGTTTTAGAAATCTCTCCTTGCTCCACTATTCATAGGCAGGATTCTAGTGAAACTAAAAGAAGAAGCTTACAATTGAAGGACATGTTAGGATTTAGTGTTACTGTAACTTTATGGGGCCAACATTTACAGGATCTTGCCGAAGAACTTGAGGAACTCCTTTCTATTCCACAACTCCCAATATTGGCTGTAAAAGTGGCACGCGTTTCATGTTTCAACGGCACTTCCATAGACACTGTCTCCAGCACAAAATGGTTTATCAATCCTCAGATTCCTGAATCTAAAATGTTGCAAGACTGGGTTGCCTCTAAAAATTACACTATTGAAACTCCCTCTGTAACGAAAAAATTTCTAGGTCCTCCTCAAAGCTTGAAACCAATGGCAACAATTACAGAAATACTTCAAATGGGCAATACAAACAGCAATGAATGGGCTATGCTTACAACTATAATTACAGACATTGCAATGGATAACTTCTACTACATGGCTTGCCCCCTTGCAATTGGTGACAAATAATGCCGAAAGAAAGTGAAACCATCAGACAATGGCTCGTGGTTTTGTGCAAGTTGTAACTTTCATGTGCATCAGTGCGACTATAGGTATGCTCTCCGTATAAACTTACAAGATGGCTCAGGAGAGCTATAATCAGTTACAACATTTGATGCAACTGCTGAAGCAATCATGGGTTTCGCAGCAATAGACATCCAACTGTTGTGCATAGATGATGAGGCTACAACGGAAATTGCAAACCAGATAATTGGCCATGGCTACAAATTCTCTCTCTCCTTGAAAAAAGAAAATTTCCATGGAAATACACAACTGAAATGTGTCATACTTGATTCCCTTAAATTGGACAAATCCAAAGTTGTTGCTTGACTTTTCCCTTCCTAGGCACCATAACACTTTCCTATATTTTAGTTTCTTCATTGTTTGCTCATATTTCCTGTGTAATATGCTTTTGTCTACGGATACATTTGTACTATGCTTTTGTCTGCATGTTCTGATGGACTATAACTCTCAAAGTTTTCCATTTAATAGTTGTTAATATTGGTTTACATACGCATCTATATCGTAGAGACACCCTTTTTGTAATTGATAAAAATGTATGGTACAATATGTATATATATACATATAGTTTATGCTAACATTATGGAACACTTTATTCATTTGTTGAAGATTTGTCTATGTTTCATATGAAGTTTTTGCTTCTTTCTACCTTGTTCCTTCTTAATACCTATGTATAAAAAAAAATACACACATATCTCTATGATTTTTTTTTCCTAATCAATAACTCCATACACACCCTTGTATTTTTTCCTTTACTTCCTTAAAAATATATGCAACAACAAATCGTTTTCCTTTTGTTTTATTGCCTTTAGCTACCAAAATATAAAACATTTAGAGCAAGAAAAGCATTTAAAATTGGTTTTTGCATTCATTTCCCCTTATCCACATACATAAATTAGTACTCTTCGAATCTTCTCTTATGCCCCCTTTTTTTGGTGATTTGCGCAGGTTGTTTTATGCACAATGCCTACCCCAGAGCATGGACAAAGAAGAAGAGATATTTATGCCTTACACAAAACTAAAATCAATGCTTCCCAGTGTGAACGATATTGCCAGCTCCAACAAATTCCGACGAGTTCTGCGCCTTTGCAAACTGTTGGCTGTCCCCCTTCCTTGTCTTCCCCTGCTACTTTCCCCTCCGCACCGGAAAATTCTCTTTTCCCTCTTGGAATTAACCACAACACTTGTGTAGAACCTTGTCTTCATCATGCTCGCAACATCGAATTGTAGCCCTCTCCATCACCACACTACCCTCCATATGCTTCAACCCAATACAATGCTCCTTGTAATCATTCACCCTTCACATTTCATCTGGATTGTCAGTCGGTAGCAAGTTCACTTCCTACTCCTTCTCTTGTCGAACTACCTCTTTCGCATTCTTCCGAACTTTCGTCCCCTTCCTCTCAAACTCATCACGCAAGTCTCACCAAATATTCCACCCTCCCCATGCCGCTTCACAGAACTTTTTGTACTGTCCCTTCTTGGGTGGATGCCCAACGTTGATTCTGCCAGAGACTGGATCTTTTATCAGACATCCACACCTGCTCAATTTGTCTTGAGAACTACCCCGACATAAATACTACCTTCCATGAAGGAAAACACACATGCACTAGGTGCAAGTCTGAAAGAAATGGACTATGCTTCTCATCTTGGAGCAATATGGATCTTGGCATTCAACCTTCTATTCTCAAATCTTTAACCCAGGTCGAAGAAATGTTGATTGCTCGCATTAATCCCATTTTGCAAGTCACACAAATGCGCGGGGGACAATATAAATATTCAGGTCACAAAATAAGTTTCCTGTAAAACATTTCTTCCATTACCAAATACCTTCCTCGTCGACTAGGAGATTTGGATCTCTTGTTGGTTCAAAAGACTGGAACGCAACAAACAAAATATGACTTCTATGTAAGCAGGTCCCGTGTTTGGGAAGCACTTCAATATAAAATTATCCATGACCCCTACTATAAGGATGCTCTTATTGACACTGAGGCTCTTTCCTCTCTCCTGCAGGAACTGACAAACATATCCTCCTCCCTTAACTCTATTCCTATAGACCTTCCAAGCTCTCACTTCTCTGAGCCGCAGGATAATGACAACCCTCCTTCTAACCCCTATGAGTATCCCGAGGAGAATTCCTCATTTGTTCCTTCATACCTAAACATTGACATAGAGGAAGAGTTGATCAAGTAGTACTTGCTTTCAAATGGCCAGCCAACACTCTGCACCTTGCCTTGGCCTGAAGTCAAAAATTTGCCAATTAATGAATACACCACGGAGGGCCTTTTCTCGATGGCTTTTCCATGTTTGTTTCCAACTGGTGCAACATTCTTTAAACAACCACGCACGAAGGATGTTCAGATGCATGAATATGCCCTCCACCTGATGCGCTACCATGATGATCGTTTTGGGTCACACTCCAGGTTCTGATACTACTTGCTTAACCTTATTATGAGACATAGGAGCCAATCTACAACTGCAATATTCATGAGGTTGAACCTTGAACATTGTGTTCCCCCTACTATAGGCCAATTATGACAATGCTTGCAAGATTTCCCTGATGATTTCCTTCCACAGAGTTTAATGAGATTTGGAACCAACCTACGAGGGACAAGAACATTTTGGTCAAAGAGCAGAGGGGAGATCTCTGACATGATTGAGCAATTAGGAGCACCAACACTCTTCTTCACTTTGAGTACAACAGACACAAAATGGCCAAACCTACATAACATCATGCCAGGTTTGTGTCCTGGTGAGGCCCGTGCGACACAACACTGGAGGACCATGAACATTGTTAACCACCCTCATCATGTCGCTACTTACTTACATCAAAGATTCACCATATTCCGTGAGGAAGTGTTACATAAAGATATTTGTGCCAAAAACTACTGGTACAGGTAAAATTCTTCAATGCTCTCTACTTTTTAGTTACTTGAATACAAAATGATTAACCTCCCTTTATTGCAGGTATGAATGGCAACATAGAGGTTCAACACATGTTCATGGTTTTCTATGGCTTAAGGATGCTCCAAATGTTGATTGCATCGACTGGTCAAATAATGAATATGTGGACAGAGCAAGACAATACTTGATATCTACATATCTGCATGGAATATGTGCCCTCCTTTCGTCCACTCAGAATTTGTTCACAAGAATATCTAGGATGACCCTTGCCTGTTAGTTTCATATCAAGTGCTTATAGTCTCCCCGTTACAAGATTGGAGGAGCTGATAAACCATGTTTAATGACACACGAAGTGTTCTGAGAATTCTTGCCTTAAAAAAAAAATAGCCAGCTCCAGTGTCGATACAATGCACATTGGGAGAATAGAGCCACTTCTTTATTGTTTGTTGATGAGAGTGCTTTAGTTAAATACTTCCCTTCAAGGAATGATGATAGATTGAACACACACAATCCAACAATGTTATCCATATGGAGAGCCACTATCGATTGTCAACATGTTCCATCTCACCATGGTGTCCTCAAATAAATTGCTAAGTATGCTTCCAAAGTGGAACAAAGGTCAGAAACATACCACCATATGCTTTCTAAATTGTCGAGTGGTTTAGATCTTGATCTGCCTACACATTTAGCCATAAAAAAATGTTAACTGAAAGTGTGGTTGAACATGACATTAGCGCTCAAGAAACATGCCACATGCTCCTCAAATTACCACTTGTAATGTGCAGTCGCACTTTTGTGACACTAAATGTAGGTAGAAAAATCTTAAGAAGATTGGTTGAAGCAGAGTGTGAGGATACAGAAACATCCCTCCTTTTAGATACATAAGAGTCCGACCTTCAAACATGGAAAGCCTTCCACTCATTGAAGTTGCACGCGATTGGAATTACAACAAATATCATAGGCGCAATAAGTGGAAGAGTCGTACCCATCCAGCTATTGTTCGAGTGTTCCCCAAATTTCAATTCATTCCATCTAAGGACTCCCCCTCTTTTGAGATTTTCTGGTGGTCTGAACTCCTATACAAACCTTTCCACAACATTTCTACCGATATTGGTTCAACACCTCAACAAACCATTTCTAATTGGAGCTTGTTTAGATACAATTATCATCCCTGGCATATTACATGATGTGAATCAAATCCGTCACACACCTCTGACAGTGACACTGAGTTTGAGGCCGAGCCCCCCCTTCCTGTTGAGCAACTATATGATTGGCAACTTTTGGCTCGATTCCACCCTGGAAACACTTCATTCCTTGATAGCTTGCAAATGTTGGGACTTCGTGAACTTGACACCCTTTACAATTGGAGTGCACATCATATTATGATTGCTTTGCAGTCTCTTGGTGCCACTTTCATCAAAGATAATAAGGTAGAACATATTTCAGCTTTCTTCATGGACAGATTCAACCCTCCAGCTTCAAGTTTATCTCCTGAACAACAACAAGCTTTCAACATAGTTATTCAGCACTTCATGCAAAAATCCAACCTTCCTCCATTGAGAGTTATTATACAAGGGAGTGTAGGTACTGGAAAATCATTCCTCATTAACATTTTAAAGACTTCATTTACCTCTTCATCTAGCCAGGGCCTTTCACCTCTCCTTTTACTCACCCCAACAGGAGTTGCTGCTTTCAACATTTCAGCTTTGACAATACACGCAAGCCTCTGAATCCCCATTAGAGAACTCAAACCCTTAGAGGGCCAAGCTTTATCATCTCTTTAAGACTCCCTCAAGCACATTGAATACATTTTAATTAATGAAATGAGTTTCATCGGGCCAAAGTTGCTTTCTAGAATCAACTATCGTCTTAGGGAGGCTTTCCTGCAGTGTAAAAATTCAACATTTGGAGGTAGATCTATGATCCTCATTGGAGACCTCGGTCAACTTCCTCCGGTTATGGACATCCTACTTTATGCCAGCAGGTCTTACGGAGCTACCCTATGGCAAGAATTCAACATATCTGTCTCCCTTCATTCAATGTTCCAACAACAAGGCTCTGATCCAGCATAGGCATCATTCCGAGACTTGCTACTTGACATTTGTAACGTCGTCCCTCGGCTCCAGGATTGGGAAGCTCTTATGTCAAGATCTGATTCCTCCCTTTCCGAACAAGAAAGAATTCAATTTAAAGATGCCCCTCAACTTCTCGCTCAGAATGACCTTGTGGACTCGCACAACCTTATTATGTTGAAGTCCCTTAACTCTCCTATAGCTAGATCAATTGCCAAAAAGACTAGACGTTCTACATTTGGCGATAGCGAAGATGATCAATTAAAGCCTAAGGTTCTTCTCTGAATCAACTAGAAAGTAATGCTTTCCGCAAACTTGTGGGTTGAGAAAGGTCTTGTCAATGGTGCTACTGGTTCTATCATCAACATAGTCTATGAGGTATCCTTCGGACCTCCAAGTCTACCTCTTTTTATCATTGTCAAGTTTGATTGTTACACAGGACCTCCCTGGGATTCAAACAACCCCTTACATGTTCCTGTTCCTCCCATTTCTAGAGGAGGGTGCAAATAACTACCACTCAAAATGGCTTGGGCTTTTTCTATGCACAAATCTCAAGGACTTACACTACCGCTTGCTACAGTGGACATTGGCGGAACTAAAAGACAAGGCCTGACATTCACTGTTGTGTCGAGAGTTCCGTCTCTTACTTCCCTTCGTATTTCTCCAAATTTCTCCTTCTCCCACTACTCTCACATGTCCTCCACACCCCTTCTGCAATCTAGACTACAAAAGGAATTTTTTCTTCGCTCCCTTCCCTCTTCTCTCCCTCACCCCATGCAGCCCTCGTCTTGACTCCTTATAGAAATCGTGCATGTATATACAAGTCATCCAGTCATGCTGTCATGGTTCCAAAGCTTCTTTATAACAGTCATGCATCTATATATCATGTGTATTTTGAATCGATAACCCCTTTTGGTTCGGGTTTGTATTATCTACAACTACTTCACACACCATTTTTGATATATGTTTGTTTACAAATATGTTCAAAGTTTCTTGCTTCGCTCTACTTCTGCACACTCTACTGTAGCTAATGGATTTTTAATACCTCGCTATTATTCTTTTATATTTATCGTTAAAGTTCTTGTTGCTTATGGTTTTTTTCACGTTTTTCTCAAATCGACTATATCCCCACCTCACTATTTAAACTTCAACTATAATATACGTTAAATTTCATTTTACTATCCATTCTTTTAAATTTCCTCCACCTCTCTTTCGGCGTTATCATCGCACACCTCACGTGTGATTGCTAGTTATTACACCAAAAGGCATATGTCAAAGGGGAGTGGAATCCCTTAGCTCTCACAAACGTCACAAAAATTAATGGTTGAGAAATTTTCATGTGATGAATGTTGAAGTACATATACTCCAAAGTTGTTAAAATTAATGTTGCACTGACAGCTTTATGGACAATTAATATTTATTGCGCATCAAGAAATATTTATTATTAATAGGGGTGATTAATCACCTATGCGCTCAAGTGGTGCGACATGTATTGCAGACCTATCTACTGAACGTTGTTTTGGTAGTTGACCATCATTTTATCATGTTGAGTTTTGATCAAACAGACATTGAGCCGAAGAGCCTTGTTTCAATCTCCCTTGTCAGAAATAGTAGAGATGGAACTGCACGACAAAACCATGGTTTCCATCCTGGAATTTTCTATAGGGTTATTCCATAACACACCTTGCATGACCCACACTGATAATTTTCCAGCATCGGCAATTCAACCAGAAGTAGAGGTGTTTAGCTTTCATGTGTGTACATCCATTCAGTGACATTTCTCTCACTCCCATATGACAAATTTCCTTTAAATGTAATATGACATACCTGGGATAATCCTTGAGAATTTCGTTCATTGTTATAGGAACCTTCACCTTTATTATTGTTTGAGCTCAAAATTACACCTATCCCAAATCAAGATGATTTAGGGATTTGAGGCAACATGGGATTGTCTCCAAGTTGTGGGATCTTGCGCTTGAGACAGACCTCTGGAGAAGACCAGCTTCCTCTACTTATTTCTACTACTACAACAATTCCTAGGAAGGGAAATGCAATTGTCTAACTCTAATCTATGATTCCAAGGGACCAAGGTGAGAAGGAGATGCACAAAACGAAGTCCTGGGCTTAATGGAGGTGATAACACCAGAAAGAAAGGGATGAACACTAGCATATGAGTAGAAATGAGGGGAAATGTGTTAAGGGAAGGTAGACATGTGTGTCACAAACTAAAACAACATTCAAAAGGTCATTTTCATGGAGCACAATAGAAAAAAGAACCTTGTAAAAAAGAAAGGCAAATAAATGCAATAAAACGTGAGTTAGGGTAGAAGATAACCACAAAACAAACTTTTATTTCTTCCAATGAATGCACAATCGGTTATAGTGAGAGGAGAAGGCAAGAATCGTCACGCAGTGAGCTAGATCAAAGGCATGTGACTCAAAATGCAAAAGAACACTACTTTAAATAATGTTCTTGTAATCCAAGAGGATCAAACCTTTTCAAATGAGCATTATTCAACAATATAGAGCAGAAGAGGAGGGAAAGAGAGGGAAAACACATATTTCTAATCAAAACTATTTCACCATATTCTACTAAATAATGAAACAGACAAAGGTAAATAGGCAAAGGAGGAATACTTGTAGTCACATGGTTGAAGGTTGAGTGCGTGTGTTCTGATTTCCAATCCAAACTGATTGTGTGAGCTTCCCTTTGGCTAGGAGGAACTGTTATCACCGAATCACAGCACCCCTGTGCATATACTTGAATTCACAGTGTGATTTGATAACATGGGTACTATCTCCAAGTTGTGGGACTTGCTACTTGAGATAGACCTCCAGAGAAAGCTGGTTCTTGCTCCTAAACTACCTGCCACAATCTACTCTAATGCAGGGTAAGCTAACAGTTCTAATCTAAATTTCCAAGGGACAAGGGAGAGAGAATACATAAAATGAAAGCCTACACTAAAGTGGTGATACACCAGAAAAGGAGGATGTGAGAGTAGTCTCCAAATGTGTGAAATACAGAGGCAAAGTGCACACTAGAAGAGGTGATGACAGTTCTCCATAATCTAGCAAAATGCATTTTACAGCAATATTCCAAGCACACACAATGATAATGAATTCCTGCAAGAACATAATAATAGACACAATATTCTTGTAGAAAGATAAAAGGGGCAAGAAGAATGCAAGAAAACACAGCAGGGGAAGATACATCCACAAACTGGTATTTTATTGTTTCATGATATGCACAGTTCAATCTATTACAAGATAAGGGCCTGGATCACCATGCAAGGAGTCCACTACAAGGGCCTACAACACACTGGCTTCACAAAGCAATTTTGGCAGAGCTTTGCTACCCAAAAACTCTCTCCTTTACAATGAGCCCAACACTCAAATTTATAGAAAAATGAGAAGGAAAAGAGAAGGGAAAATGGAAATCCCGAAATCTGCCCTTCAACCACCTGTAAGAGACATTAAATTGAGTGAAATGGTTATAAATTACTTGCAAAAGGCTCCCCATACTGTCCCATGTGCTGCAACAGAGAAAGAAGGATGACCATGCCTCTTAATGGCACTCCCAACTACCAAATAAAACACTTTTCTGAACCCGGCCACGTTTTCTTAAAAAAATCAATCAATTTCTGATCAAATCTGGAATTTCTTGATTGCAATGCATTAGGCTCGGAACCAAAATTCCAACGGTACCAATTTTGTGTGATTTCGTTTAAAAATAAAAAAGTTATGGCCTTCTGAGTACGGGTAGCTATTTTGGGTCTGGCAGGCATTTTCTGTCATTTGACGGGAATGAGCATTGACTGACTGGAGCCGAATATGTTTAGTTTATTTAAATATATCTACCCTCATTAAAAATAAGAAATCCAGTTTTTGTGGCGTAGAGGACGTCGTGCTCATTCTAGAAAGTCCAATTTTGTGAAAATCGGAGCTCGGAGTCAAAAGTTATGGCCGTTTGAAGTTCACGGGTCAAACGTTGACTTTTCTTCCTCTCCCTTCGGCCGCTTCGGCTTTTCACGTCCCACGCGTCCCTTTGTCCCACTTGGCACAGTGCTGAAATTTCCCATTTCGGCCGAACCGGCCGGTTCGCGTACTCGCGGCCCAGATGTCCCATTTGCTTTCGGACCGTCTGGGACAAATTTTTCCGATTGGCCCGGTTCGGCCGGTTCGCGCCCTTTTGTCCCAACTGTTCCGGGACAAAAGTTCTCATTTTGGCCGATCCGGCCGGTTCGCGTACTTTTTCCCAGATGTCCCAAACTGCCTGTTTCAATAGTTAGTCAATTTTTTCAACTTTTCGGCCAGTTCGGATTTTCGCGTCCCGCGTGTCCCTTTGGCCCGGATGTCCCAAATGCTGCGCAGACTGCCTGGCGGCCTTTCGGCCGGTTCGCGCCCTTTTGTTCCAACTGTCCCGACTGTTTCGAGGACTAGGACTTAGCCATTTTTCATGATTTTTTCTGGCCCGAGCCTGTTTTTTGTAATTTTTTCACCTTTCTTCAGAACTTGCTCTCTCCTTCTTGGACATGGGAATTAGAAAATTCTGAGGGGACCCAAAAAACATGACTTTTTCCCCTGACTCAATCTATTTGCCTGGGACTTGAGAATTTAATGCATGTTATCAAAATTACCTTGAGGGGTGAATTTTGGATAACAGGAACTACCTGTAATGCAAAGCAAGACCACAAGATACAGTCAATAACAAAAGGTTAGTGGATTGCTTAGCATGAGCTAGATCCAGGAAGTGTGATACTTCCTTGATTGTTGTCAATCCACTAATATATATATATATATATATATATATATATATATAAAATTCAATATAAGCCAAATGAACATGCAAATATAAGAATCTAATGCTAGTGTTCTAATTTAGGTATCATAAATTACTATTAATGTTAATCTAATTAAATGATTTAATAATTAACCTAGTGAATGTCTCGGGTCAGGTTGTAGGTTGGGTAGGTGGTCTGAGGGTCACAGAAAGGGTCTGGGTAAGATCTGGTGCAGCTTGGGTTGATTTTGGATCATTAGGAAACTTGTTGGTTTAAGGAAATTTACCAGGCATAGAGACCGACAGCGATTAGGGTGTGAACGATGTCAGTCTAAGATAACCAATAGCAATTACTGTGGATAATGGCAGAATGTTAAAAGTGGGTGTCTAAGCTCTCTATGTATCTACACAAAGAGTTGGGGAGGTATGTGGTGAGGTTGTAAGTGAGATATCATATTTGGGTAAGGTTATGCGAGGTTTTGGGGACGTTAGGGGCAGTGAGGTGAAAACTGACATGGGAGACAATAACCGACATCGGTCGGGTGAATGATGCCGGTGAAGAGGAGAAACTAACAATGGTTAAGGTAACCGATGTCGGTAGGGGCAAAATGGTGGTAATTAAATAAATTTGGTTTTTGGGATGCTCTATGATTGCACAGAGAATGGAGGGAGAATGGTTAGACTCGTAAAAAATTATATGTAGGCTCAGGAATGCCTAAAAGTCAGCTATGAAGAGAAATTCGGCTATGTCGAGACAGTGGATTACGGTAGTTTCAAGGGTACAATTAGTCACTCTTATTTTCGATTGGACTATTGGAGTAGGGTATGTTACTGTCGATTTGGTGTGCCAACTAGGACTTCCCACTATACCACTTCCTCATACCAAGACAGTTGGAACAGAAGATGGAACTCTGCATGGAGTGTCTACCAGCTATTGCATTTTGAGCTTCATAGTTGGGAGACGAGTTTCCAACAATATCACTCTCGACATCATCCCTTTGGAGATGGACGAAATGGTTTAGGAAACTTCTACCTAACTACTCGTCAAGGTTATATGAATGATGACATGAGCGGAGTGGATCTTCACATTGAGCACAACTAGAGGATTGTGTTCACGATGGGACATGTTGTTCATCTTGCACAAGGTGAAGAAAGCGAGCCTTCAGACTCATATGTACCCCGGTATCATGCAGATCATAGTGCAAAGTTGAGCTCATATGTCCCTGCTGATCAACTAGGTCCTGACATTAAGGTCGCATACATTCTAGCAGACCATGAGGATCTATGTGTAGAGGAGAGAGAACTCAAGGATCCACGGGACACCTATTGAGGTATCCTAGATAGACACCGAGGATTCTATATTTGGTAAGAAATATAAGGTGCAAAAAAAGTTGACTTTGTTCAGCTGTTGTATTGGTTTTTCTGAGCATTATTTATTTCTCCTATTGTAATAAAACCATCAACTTTTGTGTTAGGTAGAATGTATGAATAAGACCCTTGTGTGGTCAATTTTTGTATACATCTAATCAATCAGGACACACTAGTAAAAGACCCAATTCTTGGGTAATGTTTTTACTCTTTTATACTTGCATTAGTAAGACCCCTTAGAGGGAAATTATTTTGGTAAATGCTAATTCTAGGAGATGTAGTATGTTTGTGGTCCTTGTTGAGTTATTTGTCCAACAGGAAAAAAGAAAAAAAGTCAGTCCATAATGCGATGCAGTGGAGAAGACCAAGTACATGAGCCACTGAGAAGGAGAAATTTTCGCGATAGGTTTATCATGTGAAGTTATTTCCCTATAAATTGGTATTTTAGCTTATTGTACAAAGACTCCAAAAATGGAGCATTTTTACAACTAAATTTGCATGATGTATTAGGAAATGTTTTCCTTACACTTATATTTAGAAGTTGTGAAAATACCCTTTTAAGGGCACATATCTCCTAATCAAATGTTTGAGTGACCATTACAGTTGGATACTCATATCTATGTGTTTGGAGATTGGTCAGCCATTTGTGGAGATAATAGAGTTCGCAAGTATCAGCTCAGAACTTCATTTTACGTAGAGGCATGGTGACCGTGCAATAGAATGGTAGCTAAATCACCATTAGCATTGATGTCAGTCAGAACTTTGTTTTGTGAAGAAGCCATCATGGGCATCTAGTAGAATGACACCTGATATTGTTTGTCAACAAAAGGATCTCTCAAAAGATTAGCTTAGAGCATCATTCGGTGTCAAGGCATTGTGAACGCACATTCAGATGGTAGTTGATCATCAGACTTAGCATCAACATTGGAGGCTCGAGGTCTTGAAAGAGGCTTAAGATCATGCATTGGAGGTGTTGAAGTCTGAAAGGGACGTGACATCAGGTTGCAACTTAATTTTGGGTAGAATCTCTTATGGCCCTATAGTAGGATGGTACTTGACAAGTCATTACCCATCACTGACATCAGATCACTCTTAGCTCTAAGTAACATGGAGTTCCTTCAAAACTAGTTTGGATTCTATAGAATCAATTAGGAGCCAGGAACTATGTTATAGAGTAAAAACAGATCCGTGTTCTAAGATATCTAGAAGCCTAAACCACACAATAGAGGTGTTAATGTCTTCTTCTGATATTAAAGTGGCGCAACATAAGCTTAGTGGGCTCATAACCCATAGTTCCGGGATCATAACAAATTTGTCAAAGTGAGAAGGTTGCAGAGGAAGAGACCAAAGGGTCTACTACAACAACACTTCCGAGGTGGCAACAAAGTTTCTAGATTGAGGACAGGATGGAAAAATGTTCCAATATAAGCTTTTTGGGACAAACAACTTTTCCTATTGAGGAGGTTTTATTAGGGGATCATTTTTGATATCAAAAGTTCCCTAAACATACCTAAATTATGTCAATGCAGAAGATATTTTCGAGAGCTTTCCAACGACCATGAGAACGTGACAAACAAACATTAGGAGCTCCAGTTATGTCCGGTCAAAGTTAAGTCAACAAGAAAGTTAACTCTGGTCAATAGGTCAATAATGGACCAATAACACTGTGACATGTGGCAAAAGGGTGTTGGAAAAAATAAGAGAGGTTTTCACCTCTGGTCTTTGACGATCGTAAAATGGTATAGCTTGGCGGAACAAGAGGCTCAATTTTTTTTAATGAAGGGGAGCCCGACTGCTGTTAGGACTAATTTATTATCACCGATGTGGTGGGTCCTCGAGCCATCATGTGGCTTGCCACCTTGAATCGAATTTGATCTATTAATCGAGTCGAGCTCATCTATATTGCATTATATTTTATGCCAACCTTTCCACATTACCTTGGTTGAAGCCACACAGATCTTGGTTTATACATCCAACAACAACTGACCAACTAAGTGCAATATGGCCATGCCACATGTTTAGGTCAAAGTGGGCGGGCTTATCTAAGCTACATTTATATGCAAAGTGGTTGGACTATATCCAAGCCCATATAAATCTACCAACCCCATATATACAAGATCCACATAGGTGGATAAGCAGTGGCCCATTCGTGGTAGATGTCATGTGAGAGGGAAGAAGGGCGATAAGCCTCAAGTGGTCCCATGACCACTACAAATGCTGGGAAAGGCTTTAATAAAGCCTAAACTTTGTCTCCCTCCACCTAATGTGGAATATTACCCACTTCTAAATACATCCACCTCACGTGGAATTTGGTAAACCATTGATTTAAGGAGGATTATATGGGAATATAATCCCATCTAATGCTATAGTTAGGCTAATAATAGCCTTAAGATATTTTATGTAGCATTAATACCCATGTCATTTTATCTTCCCCCACTTCATAAGTGTATTGTCCCCTATGTCATCCCTTCATGCAATTACTCAATAACTACAAATTCGTCTTCTTCTATTATGTTTTATACAATCTCCTCGTTGAACGATTTGTGTTTCTTTTTCATCAGATCAAGTTGGTCATTCAAGGGAATATTGTCTCCAATGATGAATGCTCTGAGAATAATTGTGATCTGCTATATTATTTCTTTTCATCTACAGTTCTCATAATAATATTTTTATCCCTCGAGGTCTTGCCACATTATAGTGGAGGAAAGTGATGACAGAGTCTTGCTAAGATTGATTGGAATTGCGTCATGCCTTCGCTCCTTCCACATGGAATAGACCATGGTAGACACCTCTTCTCTGCTTTGGTCTATGTTACACATTATTGCGTTGTCTTCTTGCCAAATTTGTCGTGGCTTGATAATAGAGAGACACTTGTAGAACCAAAGATATCTCTGTGTAACAATAACTCCCCCAAAGTAATGCATATAAGATCAAAGCAATGCCATTTTAGAAACCATTAAAGTATGCTTTTGGCATTTAATTTTTGTTGTGCAGTCTTTGACATTAAATCAATGCCTTTTGCGGCTTGTGTAATAAACGGTCGCACCATTCTTACTTCAAATCATTCCATCATGTCTAGCTTTGTAAATACTACTTACTATTAAAATAAAAACTTATGGGGAATAACATACACTTGTGCAAGAATATTCCATGTTCAAATTTTCTTATTGTCACTTGCATCCAGTTCAATTGATTAAAATCCATGCTTCACAAAGTTATCTCTTCTGCATTTTATGAAGTGTTCTTTTGTAAGCTCACCATATCCATCACACACGTTCGTGATGGATGGCAGCAAAATTGAACCCCTGACCTCCTCCAAACTATTCTCACCACCCACCAATGCGCCACAACTAAATTTAGTGTTTGAAAGTAAAAAACTTAGTTTTATCATTGACTACAAACGTGTGTGATCTTTAGGGTGGTTGGTTAGCATAGGCCTCTAACATAGGCCATGCTAAGATGAAGAACATTTAATTATGCCGAAAGCATATTCCATTTTATATAAGGGAGAGAGATATCGCTTGGATTTGACATAGTCGTACAACCATATCATTGAAAAATCGAATGAACCAAGTACTTTTGAATCCATTGGCCCAGAAAATAGGGTTCAATGTAATTACCCCAAAGCAGAGGTTAAATTTGACACCCATTTAGCAGTGTAATGGTCATCATATAACAATATAATCAATATCTTTTGTAGTGTTAAAAATAAAAGACACCAATCACAGGATTAGATACTCATCCCAACTGCCAGAATTCATTGTTTTAAATTTTTCTTTTTCGAAAATGTTGGCTAGTACTGCAGAGAATTTTGTGGCTTTTTAGTGTTTAGATTTCATAGTCAAGTGTGTGGGGGTAGATGATTTGGTTTTGAAAACTAGTGGACCGGTAAGCAGAATGGAGATATAATTGCATTGTGCCAAAAGCGTATTCCATTTTATATAAGGGGGAGAGCTATCAATTGGGTTTGAGATATAACTACTAAGACGAAGAACATTTAATTATGTGAAAAGCGTGTTCCATTTTATATAAGGGGGAGAGCTATCGCTTGGGTTTGACATGGTCGTATAATCATATCGTTGAAAAATCAAACGACCTAAGTACTTTTGAATCCATTGGCCCAGAAAATAGGGTTCGATATAATTACCCCAAAGTAGAGATTAAATTTGACGCTCGTTTAGCAGTGTAATGGTCATCATATAACAATATAATCAATATATTTTGTAGTGTTAAAAATAAAAGAGACCAATCACAGGACTAGATACTCATCCCAACCACTAGAATTCATTATTTTAAATTTTTCTTTTTCAAAAATGTTGGGTGGTATTGCAAAGAATTTTGTGGTTTTCTAGTGTTTAAATTTCGTAGTCAAGTGTGTGGGGGCAGATGATTTGGTTCTTAAAACCAGTGGGCTGGTAAGAGGAATGGAGATATAACTGCATTGTTGGGACATTTTCTAATGTTCAGCATCATATAGTGTATTCATTTTCTCATGTTTGACATCATTATTATTGGAAATGGTTGCAACCAGGGAAATAATTGATCTCAGATGGGCCTACTCTCCAAATATCAACACAAATTCCAAAGAAGGGAAAAAATTAACGAGTTTAGTCTCAACTACCACCATTTCTTCCACCAGCGCCACTTAAACAAGACTAAGGGATAGTTTATGCATATAATTACTCATACATTTAATTAAGCATAATAAAATATAGTTAAATATAGTAAATAATGTTGATTACCTACTCAATCAAACATGTAAGGAAATAGGGGGAAGAGAACACATGTTACCGTGTTTATATGTTATCACTATATATGTCATCGTAATTTAAGCACAAAAATACGTATCCAAAATCAAGTCGCAATAGATATTTTGACTAAGTTGTGACACTTTTAACATCAAAATAAAAAAAATAACACTAAATTTTTAAACTTACAATTATGAAGTAAATCATACCTGCCCCATTTGCAATGATCGATATATTTCCAATGTTATGTTTCAAGTCCATGATCCTATAGAGTTCTTCGACCGTGAACTTCACCTATGCAACACAATTTGCAATCATGTATTATCATTCCTACTAATTTATATTTAGTTTGAATCTCTTTTAAAATAGATAAAGTTTATACTGAGACATATTGATCCAAAGATATTTAAATGTTGAAATATTTAAATCTTAAAATATCGGATTTTATATTATAATCTTATGCTTATTACACCAAATCTCATTAGGAGAATTTATGACCATCAAGAAAGGATTAATGGTGATTTATTCAACAAGAAATGAAGGGCCCTCACGTAAAATTGCCATAAACATTACGGTTTGGATTTTTAATATTGTTTGAGAGACTAGTGATAGGGATTATGCCGCCACCTTTAAGTTGGGTAATGATAGTATTGTTGTTAAGGCGTCATCTTTCTTCCTTGATGAGGGAGACACATTCGCATCGATATCTCAGGATTCAATACTTCATCGATCCAGGGACTTTTCCTATGCCAAAGAAGAGGGACTTTATTTGTTTTAAGGTGAAAAGCGCATAGTTTGAATTGTGTTATTAAAGTTTTGTTGTGGAAGATATATTGCAAGTTCTTCGTGATTGGCTATTGAATGGACCTTAAAGTTGCGAGTTTCAATAAGATATAGTGAGAAATAAAGTTTTCATAATGGATCAACATTACAAGATACGATTTGATGCTTTTATTCGTTCAAATCTCTCTTTCGAATGGAAAATAAGAGCCTCCTCCTTTCTCTCATTTGGCCAACTACTTGAAGGACTTGAATATTGATTACTTTATTGCATCAAATTTTCTCGTGTCCTTGCTCGATCTTGAAAATCATGAGGGATTTTTAGGGTTTTCTTATCTTCCTTGAACATTCCTTTAATATGTCCTTGCTTCCTAATCTTTCAGAATTAATTTCAGCTATTCACTTGCCATCTCGAAACACGCTTCTAAGGTGTGTTTCACCTACATCATTCACATCTACATAAACTATGTGCCTCACAACTAGATGCAAACAATATTTGTTTTTCTGAGAGCTATATAGAAACCCTAATCACATTTGTCTATGAAACCCTTGCCCTTGGGTTTTAGGTCCAATCGACATATCCTTGTCTTTAAATTATCCATTAAAACATGCGAGTGTATACTCCTTGCAAGGGTGTTTTTACCAACTCATTGAGTAAGCGTGGGACATGTAGGTATTTAACTCGAGAGTTTCCTTCACTTAAATTTTCCACACGTGTAAAAAATATGTGTCTCATGGCTATATATCATGAACCATGTTCTTTTCCTTTAAAGCTATAAAAAAATCCTTATCCCTACTTCGTAAGAAACCTCTAATTACAATTACGAATAGAACCCTTTTCACATTTGCGTATATAAAGTAGAGCACAAAACATATATTATTTGGGTAGGAATGATCTAAACTGAGGAATAGGTGTGGTACATGAAAGCACTTAATTCCCATAGTTTTACTAAGTCATGGAATAGCCATGTGTAACGCCTACAAAAATGACGCTCTAGGAACATGCTACAACCCAACACCTAACCCAAAAATTGTGATTAATTTTTTTTGTTTAAGTTAAAAGAAGGTTATAAGGATGTTTAACCATTAGGGTTCGTTAAATTAACTTACCTTACTAACTCAACTTAAGGTTGTTGGCCCATATCTAATTAAAAGATTACATATTAAATTCTCTTTACCTCTAAGGTCGATTAATTAAAGAACAACTAGGAAATGCCATGGTTTAATTTACTGGGTTAATTGTCTTCTCTTCTTAGTTAATGTTCAATCCAAAAATGACTGACTTCATGTTTAATTAATCTAGTTTCATTATCGTAATAGTTTAAAGTCCTTTTAATTAATTCTTACAACATGCTAAGGGTTAATAGAGTATTTACACCCCAAAGCCATCTACATGGCCCCGCTCACCCATCTAAACCTACTCTTAAGGATTTTAATTTAAACATTTAAAATTCATTTCCACCAAATAAAAGTAGGGTGAAACCTCCACCCTTAGATCAAAAAAATCTTGGCCACTAGATCCTAGGGTTCCAAACTAGCCCTAAATTTCCTTATGAATTTTATTAAAGTATTTCCTTTATTCTATTCTCATCATTTGGTCTATTTCCTTTTCTTAAATTTTCAGGATGGAGAGGAGGAATCTATGGGAGAAAAGGAGGAAGAACTATGGAGAATTATACAAGGAGATCTAGTTTAGATTAGTTTAGTTTTGGTTTTTTATTAATTTAATCTATTTCATACAAGGGTTGGGAGGCATTTCCTCCACCAATCTAGTTTTGTTTCCACATTAAGTGTATTTGGGTTTTCAAATTTGGGGCAAACCCTACCCCCATTGTTATAGATGAAAGGAATGTTTTTTAATCCACTATTTGTATATTTTATTGTTCAAAACCATGGGATTACTCTTTGTTTACATGCTGGTAGTCATTAAATTTTACATCTCATAAATTAGTAAAAACTAGTTTAAGTTTTCACACAGGCGCGGCTCCGTGGAGTTCTATCATAAGTGATAGAACCGCCACCTAGAGCAGATCGATAGTCCTAGGACCACCACCTTGCCTGGGTGACAAACCATGGACCGCCGCCCTACTGAGTGGTGGTTTTAATACCGTCGCCTTAGCCTGAGTGGCGGTTATGGGACTGTTGCTCTGCATAGGGTGACAATCATGTTCTTGAAAAATAGAACCTTTAATCTGAGATCTTCCCAAGGCCAAATTTTACTACAAGGTCCTAAAATAAAATTTGAACTTGATTTTGTGCTCCTAAAGTTTCCAATTTTTGGATTTAATATTATTTGTTCATTACTTAGTTTAATCTACTCATTTTTTAAAAGTATTATCTAACCCAATAAACACATCTACTTTACAAAGTCATTCCATTATGTTCAAATAGTCTTCTTTCAACTTCCATGAGCAAAAGAAATCTAAATCTACTTTTACATTGTTATTTTCTTACTACAAAATCAACATTTCCAAATAACAACATACTTCAAATTTATTCTTTTGTTCCCATTTTTACCACCACATATATATGTTCAAAACAACTATAACAACTTTAACTTCCATTCAAATTTATTATATATACATTTTCAACATTTACAACTTCTATATTTCTTCTTTCTCCTTTACAACATTACAACTTCACAAATGAAAGTAATACTTTCTTTTCCATTGAAAATAACTCATATCTTTTAACACAAAGAGCTATTTTTATCAAAATACAACCAAGATTTCAATAAAGAGAATTACTTTCATTTCTATTTCACACAACTAGTTTACAACACAAATCTTTCTTGTCTTTTTCAATATATAATACAAATTTCATCACCAACAATGGAATGTAATTTTCCTTCACAAGTTCAATACAATGTCCTCCACTTCAAGTGGGAAATCATACAATAATCTAAACTAAAAGTAGAATACAATAGTACAAGCTCCTCCACTCTAAGTGAGAATAACACAAGAAAGTTTCACAAGTTCTCCAACAAAACTCCAAGCTTCACAACTCCATCAAGGTAGCTCCTCCAAGATATGTTTGATTCACAACAAAATGGGGGAGAGACAATGCTCTCCACCCAACCAAGATATCCAATGAAGAGAAGAATCCATCCTCTCCATTGGCCCCCGAGCCCCAACCACATTACAATGGGAGATAATTCCAACACATGACAACAACAAGCTTCCACAACACAAACAAATATTTCACAACTATTTCAACCATATTCAAATTCACAACAACACAAGAAAGAAGAACAACAAAACAACAAAAAACAAGGCTTATAATGAAAGCCAAAGGAGAAAGACCTATGGGGAGGCCACTTATGCCTCTTAATGGGAATGTGTGCCCACCTTAAAGTCTCCAATGCATGTCTCAATTCCCCTACATACTCTTATGCCTCCCTCAAGTACCCCTTATACCTCTCACATACTCTTATGCCCCCCTCAATCTCTTATGCCTCCCTCATAAAAGAAACAAGAAAGAAATGAAAGCATTCCTTGTACAATATGGGGCACCCAACCTAAAATCCCTCCAAAAAATATTAAACTTTAATGCCTCTCTACATGAAATCTCCCCATAGTCTCCTCCTACTCCAAAATTAGGCAATCTACCCATACCCAACAAGCATTCGAAAGAAAACAATACTCAACACAAACACATAGACACAAAATAAGCATAACATAAGCAAGGTAAAGCTCCTACCTTTCCATAGTAGATATTTTTCCAAGGGTAAGTCTCCAAGCTCCTTAAAACCAAGCAAGCATTCACAAGTTCCAATAATCCACAAACTCCCTCAACAATTCTCTAACTCTCCCCAAAATACAAGAGCAAAAAATAATGAAGTAACCCCCAAAATACAAGAGCAAAAGAACTTCAATAAATAACAAAAGGAGAGAGGAGGATGATGTGGTTCCAAGTAGGATGCCACCTTATTTCCTCTCCACTCCATATCACCTTAGTCAACCTCATATTCCAATGCACAATTAATAAGTGGTTGAAGGAATGACATTATACTTAAACACACAAACTAAACCCACACCCCCTAAGGAAAAAATTAATTACAAGAAAGGAAGTGCAATAAACATTTTACCTTTTTATCTTCCCAAAACACCTAATGGGGTCTAATTTTGACCCCCCAACCCATAGGTAGGGTTGGCATAGGAATCTAAGAGGTGTGGGACAAGTTTGACTTGTCCCACAAGCTTCCAAATTTGGCCTCTAAGGCCAAATTCGAATTTCCATGAAGGGGTAGAGTGTACAACACTCAAGATATCAAGCATTCAACACACAACACAAAAAACAAGAGTAAATCAAGTCTAATAAATGAACTCTTGTTGGTCACATCTTTAATTAGTTTAGGAAAATGTTGAATTAGCTTAATTAAGACACTACAACCCATTGATAATAAAGGGGTAAAACATACATCAAAATCTAAATAATTAAAACAAGTAAATTACATTACTAAAACAAACACATAACAACATTAATAAAAGGGAAACTAAAACCAAAGACAACACATGTTCCCTTGGTCACATTTTTCCCCTAGCTAAATAATTCTAACACACACACAATTACATGTTACCATGGTGACCCTTGTTGAATTCATCTAGAATTCCAATGTGGTTGGTCTCCAATCCCCCCAATGTTTGTTGTGAATAATTTTACCTGCAAAACACATAAATACCCTCTTCAGCCTCATGGCCACATTAAAACATCTATGATAAAATATACAATATAAATCCAAAATCATCTATATACGAATCAAATATCATGTCAGAAAATACGATATCATTTACAATTTCTAGCAACATTTCTATTTCACATTTCATCCATATTAAAATGATTAGAACATTAGTCCAGTTATTAAAGGTCTACTCAATATGAAAAAATATATCACATGTCAGAAATATATATAAATAACCATGTCAACAGTATATCAGCATCGATATGAAATGTCTTTAATGATTCACAAACATCATATATGAATCGAATTAACAACAGTTTAATATTTCTAACATCTAACATTATACTAAATCAAAAAGCCATAATCTTATCCATAAAATTAGTTGGCAGTATCGAAATCAATAATCAAAAGGGTGTCGAAGGGAAGTGGGCACTACATCGCCATCCCCTTAGACCTTACTTCCTCTTGGAAGTCACTGGAACAGGTGTGGAAACTGAACTCATAATAAAGTAGCATCCTCCCATGTACCTGTAGTCTCATTATATCGGACCCACTGGACCTGAACCTGGTCAATATCTCTACCGCGAAGGCTTAGGGTCCTATGCTCTATAACGCGATGTGCTCCACCATCACCTACCCCTGATCCTGCACCTGCAATGTGTTCCAATCTAGCATGTGAGAAGGATAAGAAATATATATCCTAAGCACATAAACATGAAACACATCATGAACACGAGGTAAGCTAGGTGGCAATGCTAGACGATAGGCCAAGGGACCGATGTGCTCCAAGATCTCAAAGGGACCCACAAACCTTGGAGAAAGCTTAGAACCTTTTCCGTAATAGATAGGGATCTTATGCGGTTTGACACGAAGAAACACCTTCGTGCTTACCTCAAAACTACAATCTGTCCTATGCTAGTCCGCATACTTCTTCTGCCTATCCTACACCTCCTGTAATCTTTCTTTGATCAAGGTAATCTACTGCTTCATATCCTGTAGTAATGCTGGCCCAAGAAAAAATATGTCCTCTAACCTATCCCAACTAAGAGGTGTCTTGCACTCTCTACATAA